>OX941082.1:13390716-14640716 GCA_954870635.1 Arctium minus
GGTTTTGTGAATGCTCACGCTTACCCATTATTAGGTGTTTTGCCCTATTTATAAACGTCATATTACCGAATTTTTAATTTTTAAAATAACCCGAATTTTAGGGTGTTACATTATAGTTTATTTTAAGACTTCCGCTACACATGTTTATATTTGGTAGAATATTTATGGTTTGTATTCAACTATTGAAGAGTTCTTAAATGAATGTATGCTTTCTCACCTAGAATGATGTGACACCTTAGCGGTAAGTTATATTTTTTAATTCAAAATTTTAAAAAATATCTAAATATCATAAAAAATACATATTTTTTAAAATCAACGTTTTTGGAGAATGTTTTAAAATAACAACACATTTTAGCGCCATATTAATGCCACCAATATATAATCAACTGACTCTCTGAGTACTAGCTAAATATGTGTTTTTAAAGGTTGTACCTTAAAATATTGATTTTTGATTCTTTACAATAAAATTAAATAAAAATAAAATAATACAGGTCATTATATATTATAACAGTTATAATATCAGAACACTGTTCATGAACAGTGTTCTGATAAATTACATATTTGGTCCTTGAGGTTTTTAGTAAATTACAGATTTGGTCCTTGAGGTTTTATCTCCCTGTTAGATTTAGTCCTATGTTTGTAGACTTACAGATTTGGTCCCTATAGTTTTATTTTCCTCTTGGATTTAGTCCCCATAATTTGTTGATTCCAAAATAGACTTTCGATTTTGCATTTGCGTAACGTTTTGGTCCTCGAAACTAAAAGTTGTTAGCTCCTGACCGTTAAGTAAATGACATTTCGATCATTTATAATCTTTTCATTTTCTAATTTAATTTTTTTTTCAATACAGTAACTTACAGATTTGGTCCTTCGGGTTTTTAGTAAATTACAGATTTGGTCCTTGAGGTTTTATCTCCCTGTTAGAATTAGTCCTATGTTTGTAGAGTTACAGATTTGGTCCCTATAGTTTTATTTTCCTCTTGGATTTAGTCCCCATAATTTGTTGATTCCAAAATAGACTTTCGATTTTGCATTTGTGTAACGTTTTGGTCCTCGAAACTAAAAGTTGTTAGCTCCTCACCGTTAAGTAAATGACATTTCGATCATTTATAACTTTTTCATTTTCTAATTTAAATAAATAAAAGTTATATTATAAAAATTATTTTTATTATATAAGCATAAAATAAAGATCCCTTAACATGCATCGCATCTCAATGACTGTGTCTTCTCCAACCCAAAACCTTCCGCCTTCCCCATCAATCCAAGCACATAGTCGTAGGTGATTCACGCACCAATTTTTTATTTATTAATAAAGTAATTTATCATAATTTATTTTATGTTTAATAATGATGTAAATTTTGTTTAATTCATATTTTTATTATAATTTAATTTAGGTTTAATAACAATGTAACTTTTTTTAGGTTTAATGATGTAATGTACCATTTGTCAATTTATTTTCGCTTCCTATTATACACACACATCATCCTCATAGGGCATTTTGTAAATTATAGTCATGCTGCTAACAGACACAAAATGTTTTGTTCTCATAATTGGTCATGCTCAAATTTATGGTCTTAATATTTCTTTCCATCCGCAGCAACGCACGGGGCATTAATCCCACCTCGTTTACATACAATTAACAACAAAAACAATAGTAGTAATTATTAATAATAATATCGATATATATTGTGGAAACAACTGCTTCAAACAATTTGATTCAGAATGAATGTAAAAATTTGAAATTCCACAAATATGAGATTTTGAAATCCAACAAGAATTGTTGGTATTTTATATAATTTTGTAGAATTAATATATAATAATGTTTTAGTATATGTTAAAATCATTTGTTTTGTAATAACCAATTAATAAAAAGACCAACTTAATTTTTCATAATTGGATTTTGAAAATCATTAATACATAATAAAATTCAATTTCATTCAAATCCTACAAACCAAAAGCACAAATGATTTGATATCCTTCTAAATCCAAATTCCTCCAATTCCATAAAATATATTATCACAAAATTCAAATCCCTTAAAATCATTCCATCAAACCACACATTCCCCATGAGTGAAATTGTTAACCGCTTAACATATCAAACAAACAATACGATATATAACACATTAAGCTCAACAAAAACTGATATTATTAGTTGAGATAGATTTCCGCCACTGGGGAGGATCGATAAAGCTTCAACAACTTCCTAGCAAACGACCAACAACGATCTTCGTGGGGGGCATAACACCCATCGTCAATAACCATCTTCTTTAGCAAAGGAGAATAAGCGAGTAATGACTCGATAAAACGTACTTCATTCTCTGAGCAACATAAACATCCAAAATCCACATACTGAAGTTGCAGATTACCTTTTATACTGCACATTACTTTTGACCAATCAGGTAGCAGTACTCCCCAAGATGTAGCCTACAAAATATGATTATATTCAAACAACAATCACAATGATTAATATGATAAAAACTCATTTTACTTACAGGGGATATCTTAAGGGTCTGCAAAATTGGCAAACAATTGATCAAGTCACAAGCACATTCTACCATGATCTGATTTCCAAAATGTATTTTTTTCTAATGCAAGCGTCTTCAGAAAATGCAAGTTAGCCGATAACCTATCACTAGCACGAGCTTTGGCCAACATCTATAAAAAGTGGTATAACAAATACAACTTAATTAGTCACATAATTTATAGTGTTGCTCATGAATGGGATAGTCTGTAAATATAACTTCAAAATGTGGGTGGACCTTTTTTCATACCATGACACCATTTTACTATAAGAACAAAGTTAATATTGGTCTTGTAGTTAGTTCCTTGCTTTTAAAATGTGAGGTCTTGAGTTTGAGTCCTATTATTGACAATTTTTTAAAAACATAATAAATCTGAAATTAAAAACTAAAAACTACAAAAATGACTCTAATAGGACTTGAACCCAGGTTTAAATGGAAGAAACGTCTAGCAAACCAATGCTACAATAAGAAACTTGTGTCCTTGTTGTAGTTTCAAATTATATTCAGTGGCACACAACAAATTGATAAGGTTGCACCTTTTACAAACCTAAATTTTATTAGGAAGAATAATACAGTGCCAGTGGCACTACCACAGGTCCACCCATGTTCTTTAGTTCAAAAACCCAAACTATATATATATATATATATATATAAATAAAATAACACAAGAATGGCCAAATCATTTTGCACTGAAATCATATGTGATTATCGAGCACAGTTGATGCAAAAGTGTAAGCGACTTAGCCCACAAGGCCACAACCAATGTCGTTCATAATCACAAGCGTAACAAGGAATATGAACCCATATCACTTTTAATCTCATACCCACCCATATATATAAATATATGTATATGTATATACCTTGCATCCTCCAAAATCTAAATTAAGCTTCTCAAGTTTGGGAAGAGAACCCATAAGGTGAAGGATATCTGAACTTGTAACCACCGTATCGCCAAGTTTACCCAACCACAAAGACAACCTTTTGAGGTTAACGAGCTTTGCAACATCACCAAGCTTCAGATCACCATGTGGGGGGTTATGCTCGATTTTCAGAATCTCAAGTAAGGTTGTACACCGAGTGATGAAATCCCCATAATTGCAGCATCTAACTTTACCAGAAGAAACTCGAAACCCAATAAATTTGGAAAGCAATGAAATCCAGGTAGAGGATTTATAGAACAGTTACGGAGGTACAAATGTTTCAACTCTAGACAAGAGAAAAGATGGTTGGGCAACTTCAGTGGCGTGTTGCACGTATTTATAAGAGTGAACTCTTTTATTCCCTTAGTGGACAAAAACAGAATCCAATGATTAATATCCTCAACAATGTCGGCATACATTGTATCGTATTCTTTCTTTCGCTTACGTTGTTCTTCGGCTGGTATATAGAGGACAAACTTTGTTATGGAACCTTTAAGTTGAAGGAGAACTTTGCCTAGATTCCTCTTATAAAACAGGTGTACGTGTTTTTTACTTAGTAAATACCTAAAAAACTGGTCATCAAATACAAGTTGGGTAAGCAAAGTCCAACCAAACCTCCAGTTTCTAGACAAGATACTAGTCCGCACCGCTTCTTGAATTGGCAAACGATCCATAACATTACTTATCACATTTTCTGGCATGCTACTGACGATATCTTCTGATGCAAATTTAGATAACCCCATGACCTGAATCCACTAGAAATAAAAACAGATACAAATATATAATTACAATCATGTGGAATAATATAAATCAATTCTGAACCATCTTTATACAAAAACCAAATCCATATTCTTTGTTACTAACATCATACTCTAATTTGAATAAAGTTTGTCCCGGGTTCCGTCCCCTTTTTCTAAAAAAAAAACATCATACTCTAAAGAAGAGATCACATCAAATAATAAATTAATTAGCAAGTTATATATATAAGACATTCAAACAAACCCAAACCTTGAAACCGTCTCCGGTAAGTGACTGGAAAATGTATTCGTCGGATGGAAGTATCAAAAAAAATGATGCTAGAAGGAATGTGGAGAGCCTCTTTTAAGTTGATTGAGTTTCTGCATCTCTACTCGTATTTCTATGATTACACCCTTCTTTTCTGACTCATGAATCAATCAATTCCATATTTTCTATACCGGGGTCTTTTCTGAACACACGTTCCGGCATCTCGACTCTACTCGTGCCTGTATCTTTTCTGAACACTCCACCGCCATCTTTGGTAATCATAATATTTAGATTAAGAGTAAATTATCTTTGTGGATTCCACCCATTCTTCAAACTAATTACAATTTTGTTGCTATTTTATTTTATTTTTGGTTCCTTTGACCAACTTTAGTAAAAAATGTTAGTTAATTTATGGGTATTTTGGTCATTATACATTTTACTTTTATTTTTCATTTTTTGTTTCATCACTAAAAAAGGCTAAAAACCGACCAACATTTCCGACGGATAAAATCCGTCGGTAATTACCGACGGAACACCGATGGAAAAGTAAGATTTGTGACGGATAGAATATCCGTCGGTAATCCGTCGGAAATATATATATTTACCGACGGATTACAGACGGATAATAAATTATTTTTTTTTATTTTTTTAATATTTAAATCCGTCGGAAAACCGTCGGTAAATTTAATTTTTTAATAAATATTAATTTTTTTTTGCTGTCCGTCGGTAATTACCTTTCTTTGTGTATGTATGTATGTATGTATATGTGTATGTATGCGACCATGTATGTATGTACATGTATATATATGTATGCATGTATATACGTATGTACTTACCTTTCTTTGTGTATGTATGTATTTATGTATGTATGTATGTATGTATTTATGTATGTACGTACGTATGCGACCATATATGTATGTACATGTATATATATGTATGTATGTATATACGTATGTGATCATGTATGTATATGTATGTACATCATGTATCTATGTATATGTATGTACGTACGTATGTGACCATGTATGTATGTATATGTATGTATATACGTATGTGATCATGTATGTATGTATGTATGTATGTATATATGTATATGTATGTACGTACGTATGTGACCATATGTATGTATGTACATGTATATATATATGTATGTATGTATATGTCTATAGATGTATTGTATACATATGTATTGCTTGTATGTATATAACACATATACGTCTATATCATGCATGTCTATGTATGTGTGTATGTATGTCTTTAGATGTATTGTATACATATCATGTATTTCTTGTATGTATATGTGTATATATGTGTATAGATCATGTATTGTATACATGTGTATTGCTTGTATGCATATAACATATATATGTATATATATATATATGTTTGTATCATACATGTCTATGTATGTGTGTACGTATATGTGTATGTATGTATGTCTATAGATGTATTGTATACATATGTATTGGTTGTATATAGCACATATACGTCTATATCATGCATGTCTATGTATGTGTGTATGTATATGTATATGTATGTCTATAGATGTATTGCTTGTATGTATATAGCACATATATGTATATATGTGTATGTATGTGTGTATAACACGTTTGGTCCCTGATCTAACCGGAATTAACGGGAAAAGATAACAGCCGTTAATTGTTTCCGTAAGTCCAGTTACTTCAGGGGTATTTTAGTCAATTTAAATATAATTTGATAAATTAATTAATAATTTATTTAATAATTTTAATATTAAATAATATATTAATTAATAATTTTAATTTTAAATATAATTTTACTTTAAAAGTAATTTATTTAATAAAAAAATTATATCCGTCAGAAATTACCGACGGATAATATCCGTCGGTAATCACCGACGGATAATATCTGTCGGTGAATTTCCGAAATAATACGCGGGCTTAAAGCCCTAACTCAGTCTCTCCCTCTCAATCTCTCGATTCACCTCTCTCCTTCTCAATCCCTGCGATCTCTCGACTCTCTCGACTCTCTCCCTCACAATCTCTCGATTCACCGGCGACGACCTCACCTCCACCGGCGACGACCTCACCTCCACAGCCTCCGGCGATTTCCCTCTCGTCTCTCTCGACTTCCCTCTGTCTCTTCCGACTTCCCTCTGTCTTACAGTCATACCTAATTCACTTAGACCAAGGCTCTGATACCAATTTGTAACACCCTAAAATTAGCGGAAAATAAAAATTCGAAAATTCGGCAATAGACTAAGCTTGCGGAATAAGGTGTAACAATCCCAATATACAAAAATCATCCCAAACGGGGTATAGAGTAGCCATACACATGGTCAATAATGAAGCATGAGACGACAACCTACTAATCTACAATTGATTAACTAGATTAGGGTCGGGTGTCGCTATCCTTCCAAAATGTAACTTCAAAAATTCACTGGACGATGGTCACTAGATATCCTCAAAAAGACCACTCACGACCCAAGGTCGCTCCATCAGTCCTGGCGTGCCCCACTGCTAAGAGAACCTGCCAACATGACAATCAAGAGCAAGTGTTAGGCTAAAGCCTAGTGAGAACAAGCCAATAAGAAAAGAGTACTAAACCCAATTCGATGTCACGCGGTGATTATAGCCATGAGCTAAGTCAAGAAATCAAATAAACCATTAGTGATTAAACATGGTACAAATAACACCAAATCACATAACGAGCTCAACCTCTCTAGATCTGTTGCTCAAAACTCCAAGTCAACCCCTCTGGATCTATTCTTGAGAGTTCCCAAAACAGGGGGAACTCAAGCACCATATGGAATTACACCTTACTGCACCATGAGACGCTGCCCGACCGTATAGGCCCACACCTTACTTATCATGGCAACCCGATGCCTATTCCGTGCTAAAACGTGAACTAAATGCCCAAAACCGGGGACATAGGAACACAATGCCTATGGATCCATTGCACAAGACTCAAAGCCGAAGCATGTCATTTCAGAGCATATTCATATTAAATCAAATATACACACAATTCATATGAACAATGGTTCAATTCAATAAATCTTGAGTCTTGAAATAATGGGATTTTTAGAAAGCATTTCCCAACAACAATAAGCCACTTTAAAACAAGGTTTTCCACATTTAAATAATACATTTATCACATAGCATTCGTAATACAGACTGATTTAGCTTAAAGGACTCACCTCAGATTTCTTCCTTATTATAGTCTTCTTCTTACGATTGTTACCTACGACAACACCGATAACTCGGTAAGCCAAAAATATAGACAACTCACTGACTTACAACTCTTGAATACAAAACACTATACACTGCCGAACACAGTACCGGTCGAGTACCACTATCGTTCGAAACAACATTACCGGTCGAACCGACTTCCGGTCGAACCGACTTCCGGTCCATCTTCCCGCTCTTATGTGATGGGACGTTTACAGAACCCAGATCCAACCCAAAATACATAGATCTTGAAATTAAACGGTTAAAAACCTTAACAACGAGATTCTATACGGCAGATAACACTTAGATCGAAGTTTTAAGCTAGAATCGTACCTTGATTTGAAGAAAACGAACGACCTCTTTTCTCCTGCTTCCTTCTCTCTCTCTCTCTGATTTTCTTAAAGATCAGATTTTGTGATATTTAGAAAATATCTAAAACTTGATTTATATTTATATAACCCAAGTTACATTTTACCCCCTCGAACTTTGGGTAAAGGTTAACTTTTCACCCAACTCCAAAATTGCGGGTGTTACAATCCTCCCTAACTTGGAGAAGATTTCGTCTTCGAAATCTCGGCTATGGAAAGAGGTGAGGGTACCTCCGCCTTAAGTCCTCTTCCGCTTCCCAAGTCACATTGGCACCCCGATGATGCTTCCACTGAACTTTGACCATAGCGACTTCCCGGTGACGAAGCTTCTTCGTCTTCCTTTCTAAAATCGCCTCAGGTTCTTCAACGCAACGATTTCCCTCATCCACTCTGATCTCGGAGAGTGGAATGACACTCTCCTCCTTTGCTAGACACTTCCGAAGATAGCATACGTGAAATGTGTTATGAATTCCTTTCATCTCCGGAGGAAGTTCCAGTTGATAAGCTTGAAGTCCTATCCGCTTGGTCACAGTGAACGGTCCAAGGAAACGGGGGCTCAACTTCCCACGCTTCCCAAATCTAATAATTCCCTTCCAAGGGGACACCTTCAGCATAACCCGGTCTCCCACTTGGAATTCTATTGGTCGTCTTTTCTTATCGGCGTAACTCTTTTGTCGATCTTGGGCCGCCTTCAAGCGTTCGCGGATGCCCTTAACCTTGTCCGCCGTTTCTTGCACAATTTCAGGTCCGACGAACTGCTTTTCCCCGCCTCGACCCAACATACGGGAGTTCGACACTTGCGACCGTATAACGCTTCAAACAGTGCCATCCCTATACTCGAGTGGTAGCTATTATTGTACGCGAACTCTACCAAAGGCAGGTGCGTATCCCAACTACCCCCAAAGTCGATCACACACGATCTTAACATGTCTTCCAGAGTCTGAATTGTCCTCTTGCTTTGGCCGTCAGTTTGAGGATGGTAGGCCGTGCTCAATTTCACACGTGTTCCCAATTCCTTTTGTAAACCATCCCAAAAATGCGACGTGAACCGACTATCTCGATCAGAGACAATAGATAGCGGTACACCGTGTCGGGAAATTACTTCATCGATGTACAACTTCGCCAATTTATCCATTGGCAAGGTCTCCCGCATGGCCAAGAAGTGAGCGCTTTTGGTCAAGCGGTCTACTATAACCCAAATGGCGTCGTGACCTTTCAAGGTCCTTGGTAGCTTTGTCACGAAATCCATCGTGATGTGATCCCATTTCCACTCCAGAATTTCCAAGGATTGCAAACTTCCGTAAGGTCTTTGGTGTTCAGCCTTCACTTGCAAACAAGTTACACACTGTTCCACATAGTGTGCCACATCAAGCTTCATGATTGGCCACCAATAATGTAATTTCAAATCTCTATACATTTTCGTGCTTCCTGGGTGAATGGAGTATTTTGACTTGTGGGCATCTTCGAGAAGAAGTTCTCTATTACCCCCAATCTTAGGCACCCAAATTCGCCCATTGAAGAGTTTCACCCCTCGACTATCTTCAGTCAACAGAAGATGTTGTTTTGCCATGACTTCTCCTTTGAGATTTTCTTCTAGCAAGGCTTCGACTTGCGATTCCTTGATTCTGTCAATGAGTGTTGAAGTTATTTCAATCCGTGCAAAGGTAGCACGAGAATTTCCTCCGCAAACTTTCCGACTCAAGGCTTCGGCAACAACGTTTGCCTTACCCGGATGGTAGAGCAACTCACAGTCATAATCCTTCAACAACTCCAACCATCTCCGCTGCCTTATGTTTAGTTCTTTCTGATCAAAGATATGTTTCAGACTCTTGTGATCAGTATAAAGAGTGCACTTCGTACCGTAAAGGTAGTGTCACCACAATTTCAGTGTAAACACCACTGCTGCCAATTCCAAGTCATGAGTAGGGTAGTTGACTTCGTGCACTTTAAGCTGCCTTGATGCGTAAGCGATCACCTTCCCTCTTTGCATCAGGACACAACCCAAACCTATCTTCAACGCATCGCTGTACACCACAAAGTCTTCCGTCCCGTCAGGTAAGGATAGGATAGGAGCTTCACAAAGCTTCCTTTGTAAGGTGCGGAACGCCTCTTCTTGCCTCTCGGTCCACACAAATTTCACGTTCTTTCGGGTCAAGGTCGTCAACGACGAGGCTATCTTCGAGAAATCTTGCATGAATCTCCGGTAGTACACTGCCAAACCTAGGAAACTTCGGATTTCAGACGGACTCTTGGGAGGTTCCCAATTCGTCATCGCCTCAATCTTTGCGGGATCCACTTTTACTCCTTCCTTTGAAACCACATGCCCCAAAAACTGTACCTCTGGGAGCCAAAAGTCGCACTTTGAAAACTTCGCGTAAAGTCTTTCTCTCCTTAACACATCCAACACTTCACGGAGATGTTGCTCATGCTCTTCTTCATTCTTGGAGTAAACTAGGATGTCGTCGATGAACACGATTACCGACTTGTCAAGGAACGGTCAGCACACACGGTTCATCAAGTCCATAAATATTGTCGGTGCGTTGGTTAGGCCGAATGGCATCACCAGAAACTCGTAGTGCCCATAACGAGTTCTAAATGCCGTCTTTGGGATGTCGCTCTTTGCTACCTTCACTTAGTGATACCCTGATCGAAGGTCGATCTTTGAGAAACAACCTGCTCCCTGAAGTTGATCGAACAGATCGTCGATTCTCGGAAGTGGATACCTGTTCCTTACCGTCACTTTGTTCAGTTCCCTGTAGTCGATACACATTCTCATTGCACCGTCCTTTTTCTTGACGAATAGGACCGGAGCTCCCCAAGGTGATGAGCTCGGTCGGATGAAACCTTTCTCAAGAAGGTATTGGAGTTGAACCACCATCTCTTGCATTTCGGTAGGAGCCAAACGATAAGGAGCTCGGGCAATAGGAGCCGCTCCTGGAATGAGGTCAATACGAAAGTCCACAACACGATCGAGTGGCAACCCGGGCAAGTCTTTCGGAAACACATCGGGAAACTCGCGCACCACCCTAACATCTTCTAGTTTCCGTTGGTCGAGTTTGGTATCGATAGCATAAGCCAGGAAAGATAAACATCCCTTCGCCAAACACTTCCTAGCTTTGATCACTGAAATAATCGCCACATCGCCTTTCCTTCCTTCGCCGTAGATTATTGTCGCTTCTTCGTTTGCCACGGGTAATCGAATCATTTTCTTTGAACATACAATTTCGGCTTGGTTCTTAGATAACCAGTCCATACCCACAACCACATCGAACCCGCCAATTTGCATAGGTAATAAGTTAATGGGAAATTTCTTTCCCTTAAGCTCTAAGATGCAATCTCTAAGAATATTATGAATTAGAACTTGACCTCCATTTTCTATTTCTACAACAATAGCATTCTCTAGAATACTCTTAGACATAGCAAGCCTTTGACAGAACAAATCGGATACAAACGAGTAGCTAGCACCAGAATCAAATAACACACGTGTAGGTACGGAATTTAGAAAGAACGTACCCGACACCACATCGGTCCATGCCTTAGCTTCCTCTGACGACATCTGGAAAGCCCTTCCGGTCGACCGCGGGGGTTCCATCTTCTTCCCACCAAATCCCCCAGTCTTGAGCTTCGGGCACTCCGCCCTTACGTGCCCCGGTTCCTTACATTCGAAACATATTTGCCCCTTAAGAGGGCAATATCGGAATGTGTGACCCGTCTTTCCGCACTTGTAGAACATTCCGGGAACAAAGTTGCATGGGCCAAAATGTTTGCTTCGGCACTTGGAGCACCACTTGGCATCACGCCTAGGATCGGTTCTCCGCGGAGCGCTGCTGTTGGCATAGAAAGGTTTCTTTGAGGGCATCGAGCCTCCATCCCATTTCCTCTTCTCGACTTGGCGACCACTTTGATCCCTGCCGAGACTGTAAGCATCCTCCATGAGCTGAGCTTCTTCCATTGCCTCCCGAAGGGTGGAGGTCCTTGTTACACGTACCATCGACATCATGTCCGATGGGAGACCCTTGATGTAAGCCTTGATCTTATCCTTCTCTGTCGGGACCAAGCGTCCCACAAAACCCAACTTGTCCATGAAGAGACGGTTGTACTCCCTTACAGACATACCACCTTTCTTCAAGTTCTGAAATTCCTCCATGATCCGATCCAACGACCTCTCGTTACAATATTCTTCTAGCAGTTTTTCTTTGTAGGTAGACCAAGACAGTTGGTCCAGAACAGTCGGTTCAAGCGAGGCAGAGTACACGTCCCACCAAGTAAGAGCTATACCTCGTAACATTCGGGAACAAAATATAACCCTCTGCTCCTCCCCATATTCACTTGATCGAAAAGCTTGCTCTATCTCTCGAACCCAGGCCATACAATCTAGGGGATTGTCCGAGCCTTTAAATTCTGGGGTCGGCAACCTAGAAAAGCTTTGAACGTGCAAGTCCGCGCCGCTCGACTGACACCCAGGGCTGCAGTCACCACAGGGGAAATTACAGGTCCAGTACCCCCGGATCCTGCAACAATCACATTTTCGCCAACCGTTTCGGGCCTACGGTTGTTAGCGTCTCGGTCTCAAGGAGTTTCAAGAATACTTCCTGCTGTTGCGCCATGGCCCTATTCATGGCCAACATCATGCGATCCATAATTCTTGTCTCTGCCGTCACTTCCTCGATAATAGGCTCTGCAGCCTCCAAATTGCGTCAAGGAATGTGCTTGGGTCCTCCACCCAGCACATTACTCACACGCACTGTTTCCCCCACTACAGTCGCCAGCGGATGGTTGACCGTAGGTATATCGGCCTCCTGGCCTTCCGGACGATTCCTGGTATTAACCATGGTTCTGCTGAACGCAATCATGCAAAAGAACGGGATAAGGATTACGGAAACACAGAGAACGTACTACTACACTTATCAATTATTATAACAACAGTAATTTAAGTATGCCCACGTAAAAGATTTTCATAATAACGTTAGCTAAGTGAAATTATGAACATATAATACGTAAGAGTTTTTATTACCGTTATTACAACTTTCAATTTGTGCAAGTTTCCGTTGACCCTATGACCACCCTATCTTAGAAAGTCTACCCCATCTCACGAGTCATAGCTTAATAGTCTCGGCTTAAGTCTAGGCATCTTACAGTCATACCTAATTCACTTAAACCAAGGCTCTGATACCAACTTGTAACACCCTAAAATTAGCGGAAAATAAAAATTCGAAAATTTGGCAATAGACTAAGCTTGCGAAATAAGGTGTAACAATCCCAATATACAAAAATCATCCCAAACGGGGTATAGAGTAGCCATACACTTGGTCAATAATGAAGCATGAGACGACAACCTACTAATCTACAATTGATTAACTAGATTAGGGTCGGGTGTCGCTATCCTTCCAAAATGTAACTTCAAAAATTCACTGGACGATGGTCACTATATATCCTCAAAAAGACCACTCACGACCCAAGGTCGCTCCCTCAGTCCCGGCGTGCCCCACTGCTAAGAGAACCTGCCAACATGACAATCAAGAGCAAGTGTTAGGCTAAAGCCTAGTGAGAACAAGCCAATAAGAAAAGAGTATTAAACCCAATTCGATGTCACACGGTGATTATAGCCATGAGCTAATTCAAGAAATCAAATAAACCATTAGTGATTAAACATGGTACAAATAACACCAAATCACATAACAAGCTCAACCCCTCTAGATCTGTTGCTCAAAACTCCAAGTCAACCCCTCTGGATCTATTCTTGAGAGTTCCCAAAACAGGGGGAACTCAAGCACCATATGGAATTACACCTTACTGCACCATGAGACGCTGCCCGACCGTATAGGCCTACACCTTACTTATCATGGCAACCCGATGCCTATTCCGTGCTAAAACGTGAACCAAATGCCCAAAACCGGGGACATAGGAACACAGTGCATATGGATCCATTGCACAAGACTCAAAGCCGAAGCATATCATTTCAGAGCATATTCATATTAAATCAAATATACACACAATTCATATGAACAATAGTTCAATTCAATAAATCTTGAGTCTTGAAATAATGGGATTTTTAGAAAGCATTTCCAAACAACAATAAGCCACTTTAAAACAAGGTTTTCCACATTTAAATAATACATTTATCACATAGCATTCGTAATACAGACTGATTTAGCTTAAAGGACTCACCTCAGATTTCTTCCTGATTATAGTCTGCTTCTTACGATTGTTACCTACGACAACACCGATAACTCGGTAAGCCAAAAATATAGACAACTTACTGACTTACAACTCTTGAATACAAAATACTATACACTGCCTAACACAGTACCGGTCGAGTACCACTATCGGTCGAAACAACATTACCGGTCGAACCGACTTCCGGTCGAACCGACATCCGGTCGAACCGACTTCCGGTCCATCTTCCCGCTCTTATGTGATGGGACGTTTACAGAACCCAGATCCAACCCAAAATACGTAGATCTCGAAATTAAATGGTTAAAAACCTTAACAACGAGATTATATACGGCAGATAACACTTAGATCGAAGTTTTAAGCTAGAATCGTACCTTGATTTGAAGAAAACGAACGACCTCTTTTCTCCTGCTTCCTTCTCTCTCTCTCTCTTTCTCTGATTTTCTTAAAGATCAGATTTTGTGATATTTAGAAAATATCTAAAACTTGATTTATATTTATATAACCCAAGTTACATTTTACCCCCTCGAACTTTGGGAAAAGTTCAACTTTTCACCCAACTCCAAAATTGCGGGTGTTACAATCAGGTTCATAGATCATTTCAGGTTTGTTCTTAGATCCTTTGCTTGTATTTGGTTTCTAAAGTTCGATTGTAGTACATTTGATGATGTTCAACTTCTACACACATCATTTCGTATTATATGCTTTGAATTGTTCTTTTTAGGGTTGTTATCGAATTTATTTGACTTATGATGTGATGTTTTAGTGTTGTTTTGCTGGATTTGTTCTTCTGTTGCTATTTTTTTGTGTGTGTGTGTTTGTGAGGTTTTACATCACCGGAGCTCTCGATTCGACAATGTATAATAGAAGATGAACGCAGAATGCTCATGCGTGCCATTAAGTATTTGTGAGTTTTGATTTTTTACGGTGTCATGTTTGAGTGTTGTTGTGCTGGCCTTCTTAGTTTTTGACGATGCTTCTTATGTGCAAGTTTTTGAAAAATGTCGGTTTTGGATTTGGTGAAATGTAACATAAATTTTACTTTTATGCGTTTTCTATCAAATTATCATCAATCTTAATTGCAAACAATTTCGGATCACTGTCATTACAAATGCTTTAGGTGAAATGGATTGTGTATATGCTTTTTTGTAATTTGGGTATCTGTCACATGTGTAGATGCCTGTGTAACTTGAAAATGTTTTGGTATGATTTGGTTTGATAAACTTGTGATATTAATTAGTTGGGTTGTCAATTGTTTATTTATTTTAGTTGGGTTGCCAATTGTTGGGCAAACATTAGGTTGATATACGGAAATATTCATTTTATAGCTGTTATGCCGCCGAAATTTTAAAAAACCTACAGTTTTGACTTTCCAATAGTCAAACCATTACACTTAGAATTTTAGAGTAATCCAAAACTTCTCTACACCTATGGTCTGACTTTCAATAGACTTCTAACTTCGTTGACACCTACGGTTTGACTTTTAATTAGTCAAACCATTACACGTAGGGTTTTAAACTTTCCAAAATACCTTCTTTGATTGTAACCTACGGTTGTGACTTTCCAATAGTCAAACCATTAACTTAGAGTTTTAGAGTCATCCAAAACTTCTCTACACCTATGGTATGACTTTCAATAGACTTCTAACTTCGTTGACACCTACGGTTTGATTTTTAAATAGTCAAACCATTACACGTAGGGTTTTAAATTTTCTAAAACACCTTCTTTGATTGTAACCTACGGTTGTGACTTTCCAATAGTCAAACCCTTAACTTAGAGTTTTAGAGTCATCCAAAACTTCTCTAAACTTCTCTACACCTATGGTCTGACTTTCAATAGACTTCTAACTTCGTTGACACCTACGGTTTGACTTTTAAATAGTCAAACCATTACACGTAGGGTTTGACTATTGGAAAGCTCATCTAAACCTACAGTGTGACTTTTCAATAGTCAAACCATCACACCACCTCTATCTTGATTATGTCGATTAACTACTTCTTTCTTCGTTGTAATGGTTGAATATGTCGACAGATAGAGGATGGATGTATAGAAAGAACGACAGTCGGGGGTTTCTTAGCGTCGACTATATTGTTGCAATGGACAGTTTTTTGGACTATGCCTATGCCGATGAAAGGACTGTTGAAAGGAAATCTACACGTGATGGGATAGTGCTTCGTATTAGATGCCCTTGTAAGAAGTGTCAAAACTTACGCTATAAAGAAAGGACTGACGTGAGGCTGCATTTGATGAAGCACGGTTTCATGCCTGATTATACCACATGGTGGGCACATGGTGAAACTTATTACCATAATGAAGGGCATCAAGATGTGGGTCAATCTTCTACTCCGGTAGTAGATCATAATGAAGGTTATGTTGAAATGGTGAACGATCACATGATACATGATGACATGACATGGGAAGAAGAAAACCCTAATCCTTTTGCCCAAGGATTTCATGACATGTTACAAGTTGCTGACGAGCCACTATAGGACGGGTGTCCAAATTACTCGAAATTAGGAGGTGCGACGAGATTGTTGAATTGGAAGGCATAATGTCATATACCCAAGACGACTTATAACCGCAATGTTGCTATAATTAAAGAGATGTTACCCGAGGGTGATAAACTACCCGGTAACTTCTATGAGACGAAAAAGAGTTTGAAAAAGCTTGCTCTGCCAAAACAAAATATTGACTCTTGCAAAAATCATTGCATGTTATTTTATAAGGATGATTCTGAGTTGACCCACTGCCGAGTGTGCAATGAATATCGTTTCAAGACAAGTGGTCGAAGCAAGGTCCCTAATTTGTTGATGACGTACTTGCCGATTGTTCCTAGACTTCAAAGATTGTATATGTCAAAGAAGACGTCTAAAGAGATGACTTGGCACAAGGATCATCAGACAAAACCGGGTATGATGGTACATCCAAGTGATGGTGCAGCTTGGAAGCATTTCAACATGGTACATCCTGACTTCGCTTCTGAGGTCCGGAATGTGCGTCTTGGCTTATGCACCGACGGTTTCAACCCGAATAATTCAAATTTGAATCCGTATTCACTTTGGCCTGTGTTTCTTACCATCTACAATTTACCTCCTTGGTTGAGTTTGAAAGATTCACATGTGAAACTTGCATTGGTCATTCTAGGTAGAAAGAGCCCCGGTCAGAATTTGGATGTCTTTCTTAGGCCGCTAATAGATGATCTCAAGATGTTGTATACAGTGGGCGCTCTTACGTATGATGCTTATCGTAAGAATAATTTTGAGATGAAGGCTATACTTCTATGGACTGTCAGCGACTTCCCTGCCTACGCAATGTTGTCGGGTTGGAGTACGCACGACAAGCTAGCCTGCCCGTACTGCATGGGTACAGTCGATTCGTTTCAGTTAAGAAATGGAGGTAAATCTTGTTGGTTTGACTGTCATCGGAGATGGTTACCTAGTGCACACCCCTTCCGACGTGATCGAACAGGGTTTCTGGACAGGTCTAGGGTGTTAGCCGGTCCACCACCCGAGCTAACCGGTGAAGAAATATGGGAACAGGTCCGTCATCTTCCAACTGTTTACGATGGCTTCCCGTTTCGACCGACCAATAGAAAAATTACCGGTTTCAGAATCACTCATAATTGGGTGAAGAGAAGCATCTTTTGGGAGCTGCCATATTCGAAGACGTTGTTAATCTGACACAACCTGGATGTCATGCACATTGAGAAGAACGTCTTTGAGAATCTCTTTAACACTGTCATGGACACATCAAAAACAAAAGATAATATAAAAGCAAGGAGGGATGTGGAGATTTATTGCAACCAATCGCAGTTGCACATTGTCACGCCAGGCAATAAAGTAGTGAAGTCGAAGTCGTCGTACACTTTGACGAAACAACAAGTAAAACAAGTATGTGAATGGTTGAAGAGACTGAAGTTTCCGGACGGGTATGCTTCGAATATTGGGGGTTGTGTAAACATGGCAGACTACATCTTTTATAGCTTCAAGAGTCATGATTGTCATGTGTTTATGCAACGATTGCTCCCTATTGTGTTACGAGGGATGATACTGACTCCCATATGGGATGCGATAACGGAGTTATGCACATTCTTTCGTGTAATCTACTCAAGGGTGTTACACTTATAAGACTTGATTCCATTGCAAACAAGTATCGTTCAAACAATTTGTAAGTTGGAAAAAGTCTTCCCACCTGGATTCTTTGATTCTATGGAACACTTAGTGATACATTTGACCCGAGAAGCCATAAATGGTGGACCGGTCCAATATAGGTGGATGTATCTATATGAGAGGTAAATGAATTTTTCCATCCAAATACTTTTCATTCTAATACTCACCCATTTATTTTCTAACATGTATTTCAATCGTTGTTTATGAAACTTGGGTCGTTGAAGAGGACTGTTAGAAACAAAGCAAGGGTGGAGGGGTCTATCGTTGAGGCTTATCTAGTAAATGAACTATCCACCTATTGTTCCCTGTATTTTGATCCACAGATAGAAACTCGACATAATCGTGAGTCAAGAAACTTTGCCCCAGATATTCCTAGTTCTTCAGGAATAGACGATCGCTTGAGCATATTCAAGGTTCCATCTCGTAGATTATTCGAGAAGGGGGGGAAAAGACCATCTTGACTCAAGCCGAGATTCACAAGATCCACACATATGTGTTTTTGAATTGTGAAGAATTCGACCTTTTCAATGGACTTTCGATGAGTGGATACGACAAAGAGAACCTCATCTTGATGCAGTTGCACGAGATAAAGCTCGGGATGAAAGGTTTTCTACTTGGTTCGAACAACACGTGAGTACAAGAATATGAAATTTACATATGTAATGTTATACATATGTAATTTATTTCTTATTTGTGGTTTTATAGGTCATGCTCAGATCAGCCGATTTCTCCGATCATTTGAAATCCCTAGCACGTGGACCGGGACGATATGCTTGGTCGCATAAGGGATATCTTGTTAATGGTTACAAGTTTCATACGGTAACACATCTTGTTGGGCGTGTCACACATAATAGTGGTGTATGTGTAAGAGGATCTTGTTATGATGACTCCGAGTTTGACTATTACGGATTGTTGGACGACGTGTTAGAGGTGGAGTATTACGGTGTAGGCTATTGTGTTGTAGTTTTGTTCAAATGTACATGGTTTGATAGTCCAGAGGGAGTTAGAGTCGACCCTAAACATAGGTTGGTTGATATCAAATACAAGTCCAGACTCAGAGGTGAGGACTATTACATCCTAGCATCACAAGCGGAACAAGTGTATTACACACCCTATCCTTCAGGAAGTAAGGATTTAAAGGACTGGTGGGCAGTTGTGAAGACCAAAATCCGTGGAATATTTGAAGTTGCAGAAAGGGATATAGATGAGTTGGACGATGATAACGTGGATGGAGAACCGTTCTTTCAAATCAACGAACGAGTAACTCATAATACAAGCAATTGGGTAAATGAGGACCTCGATTCCGTCCCTCTTGTCACTGGGGAGCTCAACGTAGTCACCACAAATGACGAATCTAGCGACGAGGAAGATGCATCAGATCACGAAGCTAGCAACGAGGAAGAAGAATTTGAAGACGTGGACGATGATGAAGATAACGAAAACGAATTTATGTTATCTGATCACTCGTCTAAGAACTAGTGTGCCTTCCTTGTGTAGACATTATTTATAATAATTATATCCTTATTATATGTTTGTACATTGGGTATTATCATTTATGTACACTTATATCATTGTGTGTTAACCATTATCTATTCTTAGATGTCGGGACATCCTTCTAGGGGTAGTAGGGGTATCAGGGGTAGGGGCAGTAGTAGCTCTGCCGGGCGTGGTGACCCCCACGCCGACGAGGACACCTTTGTTGCAGCTACAGAGGACGGACTCGATCAGATTGAGTCTGATGCAACGGGCTCGAGGGTTAGGGGCCCGAATGTCGCATCACAGACGCCCCATCCGAGTCAGCGACCGCCACTTCTGTTGTCTTACGCAGGCGGGTAAGTAGATGTGATATGTTATTTATTCTAGTAAATAATAAACCCATCCTAATGTTTTTTATGTTGTATATTTTGCAATAGTGAAGGTTTAAGGACAAGTCGGCAGTTCGGAGAGCCATTGTCGTCTTTAAGTCCATGTTCGATGGTCCGTGGGCTCATTTTGGGGATGTCCCTGCGGAGCAGTATCCACTGATGTTGGATCGTCTACGAGTAGGTATTTTACTCTATTTAACTAATTGAGTTGATTTATTTTTACTTAATCCAAACAATGTGTTTGCAGTTATACTATAGTTGGCCTCCTGAGATGGACACCGACGTATTAGCTGCATTCCGGCTCCACCTTAATAATAGGTATGCGGATATGATGAGAGATGCCCGTCGGTTGCCATTGATCGTGTCCGGTTCGACGGACATGACTACATTGTTCTTGCCGCACACCCTCCAGAGTGGATCCAGAGTGAGTTTTGGGTCCAGATGATTGAGCGGGTAAGTGTTTTGTTTTGAATACTTGTATATGGTTGTACTAGGATTTATATTGATTTATGTCTTCTTTTTAACAGGTATGGAACACCGATGCGTTCCGGCGTTCATCTGCGGCCAATACGGCCAATCGGGCCACCGAGTATTATGGTATGACATCCAGACATTGTGGCGGATCTATTAGTACCGCTATGCATCGGGACCGCATGGTAATTTATCATCCACAAGACTAAATGTATATAATTGATGAATATATATATATATATACATGATTTTATTACCTACTAACAATTTAAGTTATCTATTGTAGAGAGATGCATGGGCATGTGAGCCTACTAGCGACGAGGTTTGGGAGGCTACACACTGCATCAATAGGAAACTTTTTCCGGGTGCGACTGGTCCGCCTACGGATCCTCCGATCTAAGTTTACCCAAAGGCGGGTCATATTGCGGTAAGTTCAATTAGTATGTCTAGATTGTTGTTTGTTTTATAAGATAGAAATTATAGCAAACTTAGTTTAGGCTGCCATTGTTGGGCAGACGATAGGATTGTTTTGATAAAAACAGGTCATGGATATATATGTTCAAATTACAGTTGAAATGCTGCCGAATTTTCTATAGGTTAGTTGACTTGACGATGTCTAATTTGGTAAATTGTAGGATAACTACCATCAGAATAGGGACGAGCAGTACCCGGACTTACCTCCCGGCACTGTACCTCCCAATGACGCCGAGTTGTGGGAGCGCAGTATCGGAGGACGGCGTAAAGGTCGTCTTTTCGGATGGGGGACCAGTCATGATCCCTATTATGCTATGACCGGTGATTCAGGTGCCAGTTCTAGCGGTAGCTTGCGCGGTCGTCGCGATTAGGAGGTATGTTTGTCAAATGTTGTTTAACGTTGTTAATAATATGTTTGTTAAATGTTGTCTAACATTGTTACAGCTTTGTTTGTCAAATGTTGAACTTCAGTTGTAAGAGCTGAGACAGAGGGTAGAGAGAAAGGAAGCAGAGAGGAGGCAGTTGCAGGAGCGACTAGAGTTAGAGGAAGCAGAGAGGAGGCAGATGCAACAGCGACTAGAGAGAGAGGAAGCAGAGAGGAGGCATATGCAGCAGAGACTTGAGCAGTTTGAGGCGTTCATGAAGAAGTTTGATGATCACCCATTTCCCCCGCCGTAGGATTATGTATTTATACAAATTAATATTACGGTTTTGTACAGTTTAATATTAATTAAAAATTGGCAGGTTTTGTACAGTTTAATATTAAACGTAAATTGACAGGTTTTGTACAGGTTATAAACTGTTTTTTTTTATTTTAATTATTTTAAAAAAAAAATAAGATTACCGACGGATTATCCGTCGTTAATTTTTTTAAAATTTATTTTTTATTTATTAATTATCCGTAGGAAATCCGTCGCTAAATCCATCGGAAATGATACGTCGGTAAACTTATCCGTCGGAAAAAGAAGTCCGTCGGTAATCCGTCGGAAACTAGATCACCGTCGGTGATCCGTCGGTAAAATCAGCCGTCGGTGATCCGTCGGAAATTTGATTGTCGACCACCATATTTCCGAGGGCCATTTACCGACGGATTACCGACGGATTTCAACTTCACCGACGGATTACCGACGGATTTTTCCGTCGGTGATAAGCCTTTGTCTTGTAGTGCATTAGATTATATTGTAAATTAGAATTATAGTCCCTTTGCCTTTTTTTTCTTTTCTTTTCTTTCCTACATTTTTCCATTTTCCATTTATATCTTATTATATTAATTAATGATAATTTTAACTAAACATACATTAAAAATACGTATTTGATTTTGTAAATTACACCATTAAAAAAATCTTATCGATACTTTAAAAATAAGTTAAATTTTAAATATTTTTATATTTTTATACAATTTATCTAATACATATATATTTGCAAATTTGTCTACACTAACCCAAAAAAATAATAATTATATTTAAGTTGTCTTTTAAAAAACTTATCTTTTTATTCTTATTTATGTAATATAAAAACCGAAATTTATCTATGTCTATTAATTAAAAAATGTATCGTTTTTTAAATAGTTAATTAGTTACATCGTTTTTAAATAGTTAATTACCAGTTTGTGGCAAACCAAATTAACAATGGGGATTGAAATCGAACTCGAAGTCGGCTCTTGAAATTGAAATCAAGATTACCTGAACAGCCTTTTTTAGCCCTAGACTGGGTAGAGTCTTTCGATTCTTCCATTGTCTCTGTTAAGTCTAATTTTGTAGTAATCATTGTATTTATTTCCTTTGTCTAAACTGTGTTTAGTGGTGTTATCTGTTGTGTTAAGACTAGGGGTATTTAAGTCCCTTTCTAGTCTTTGTTTTGTAACTTTGGAACCTTACACTTTGAATATCAGTTTACTTGGAGCGTATACTTTCTCTCTCTACTTTCTCTCTCTAGAAGATTTAGTGATTCCTGGACTTTCAATTGGTATCAGAGCAATCTGAATTTTGAGAGAATTGAGAGATTGTGATTTATGTTTTCTGAATTTGTAGATTAATCGAAAACTTGATCGATTTTCGTGAATTTTTCAAGAAAATCTCGTTTTCTTGATTTTTTTATCAAATTTGGATAAGTTTCTGGACTAATTGTGTTAATTTTGGACTCATTAGCTTCGTTTTTGTTAATCGATCATAATTGTTTCATATCATTTTGCATAAAATCCATGATTTGATCTTCAATTTTGTGATTTTGTGATTTTCTGGAAAACTCATGTTCTCGTACTGTTATATTCTCGAATATGTGTTTTTGTAGTTTTTAATCGAATTTGTTGATTGAAAAGTGTAAGAAAGTTGTTTTCGTTCATCATTGTGTGAATTTCATGCATTATTTGCATTATTATAATTGATCTTGCGAATATTTCTTGATTTACTTCTGTTTGCGCAAGTTCTTGTAGATTTGTGCAGGATTCATATAGGTTTGCGCAAGTTCTTACTACTTTGCGCAAGTTTTTGTTGTACTAATCCATGTGTTAGTGTTTCAGGGTTTTTCGCATCGAGTTATATACGCAAAGTTCATTTTGCATATCCTGTGGTTTCCAAGAATTAAGATCATCAAGCTTCCGAAAAGCTCAGTCTTCGTATCTCAGTTCGAGGTCTAGTTCACGTTTCAAGCTTATTGCGCAAAGTATCATTTGCGTATTCTTCTGCTTGAGAGAACTTCCATTTGCGTATCGTTCGACTTATGCAAAGTTTGATTCTCGTATCGTTCGTCTTCCGCAAAGCTTAATTTGCGCATCCTAAGTGTTACGAAAAGTTCAGTTTGAACAACAACCTCGATTCTCGCATCACTCTGCATACGCAAAGCTCAATTTGCGGATCTCTCTTGTTACGCAAACCATCAGTTTGTGTGTGTTCCAGACTTAGTGATTTTTTCTGACTTTCTGATTTTGTCAAGATGTCTTTGCAAGCTCAAGTCTACAAGAATGACCTAATGATGTCATTGGGGTCTGACACACGTCCTCCTGTACTAATCAACGAAAATGAATTTGAACAGTGGCAGGACCGATTCATCAACTTCATTGAAAGACAACCGAATGGGGATAACATGATGAAATCTCTGAATAAGGGTCCTATGGAGAGGCTGATGAAAGTAATTCCAGCTACTGCTACTACTCCAGCTACAACAGTTGAAAAGGCTTTAAGAGAGTATGAAGCTGATGAGCTCTTAAGATATCAAGTTGATAGTCAGGCAAAATCGAATCTGATTCTTGCACTGCCAAACTCCATTTACAACAGAATTGACTGTTTCAAGCATAATCCTAGGCTTATGTGGACTCAATTGGAAAAGATCATGCTAGGTACAGTTGTGTCAACTCAACTGCGTCAGACCAGATACATGAATAATTTTGAAGAATTCAAGGCAAAAGACGGAGAAAGTCTGAAGAACATATTTGACAGATTTTGGGTAGTCATCAATGATCTGTACAAAATCAAAATTATCAAGACTGAATTGGAAGCCAACCTGAAGTTTGAATGCACTCCAACCTGAATGGAGCAAATCCTGTCATCGGATGAGGAATAATGTCAGGATATCCACAATGCCCATTCAGGAATTGTATGAAATTCTGATGACAGATGAATCTATGGTGTTGGAAAATAAGGCAAAGCTGGATAAGAAGAATAAGCCTAAGCCAGTAGATCCAATTGCTCTTCTGGCTAGCCAACTGGCTGAGCAAGCTTTAACTGAATCTGCTTATGATGGATCAACGGATGATGATGGCGAAGCTTTAGAAAAGGCCATGATACTTCTCTCGCAACACTATCAGAAAAAGTTTCAGCATAAAACATGATCCAACAATCTCCGTTTCACTTCTGGCTCTAAGAAGGTTGAACCTGGTGCTCCATCAAAGCCTTACGTACCAAAATTTGAGCCTGCAAAAATAGTATAACAGAAAAAGGATGACAAGAAGGTTATGAACTGCTACAACTGTGGGAAACCGGGTCATATAGCCAAAGATTGTCGGGTAAAGGTAGTTAAGGATTCAGCTTTTTATCGGACGAAGTTGGAACTGGCTGAGAAGAGAGAAAATGGAACTATTCTATTGGCTGAGGAGGAGTATTGGTTGGATCATTCAGACATTGAAGCTGAAAATGAGGAGACAGCTGCTATGTGCTTCATCGGGGATGACAAGAGCGATGATGAAGACGAGGACACCTCCACAGATGAATCTGAGGTAATTTCTGAGTTTGACTATAATTTCATCTTATCTCAAATGAACGTTATTATCACTGCTTTACATGATTTACGTTCAAAGTTCTCATCTGAAAATTTTGAAAATCAAGAAAAGTCTGTTTTAATTGATAAACTGCGAATTTCTCTGAAAGATGAAAAGACTATTTTAAATTACACAAAAGAGAAATTTCAAAAGCAGTTGGATGAGTTGGAAAATTCAAATCAGACTTATCGTGATTCATTGACTGAACTGTCTTCTTCAAATCAAAATCTTTCTGATAAAATAATTGTTCTAGAAAGGAAATTATATAAGAGAGAACAATCTAAGCAAACCATTTACATGAATAAACCAAGGAGTGAAGAAGCTATAAAAGAAAAATGGGGACTTGGTTTTGAAAATCCGCATTTTTTAAATCATGCTAAAATAGAAGTTCCTACTTTATATGAGTATGATCATCTTGGTCTTGCACGATATGCTCCTCAGTTTAAATTCTTTTGGACAACTGAAAAGCAAATTTTAGAAGATGAAAATGAGAAAAGAATGAAAAACAAGAGGATGAAAATGCCATTTGTTTACACTTCTGAAAATGCCAAGTATTTTCCTAACCAATCAAGAAAATCCAGAAAATCTCAAAATGTTTTAAATGTAAAATCTTCCAATAAATATTCATTACCAACTGAATTTGTTGATATATATGCTAACTCTAATAAGGAAAATGCATCTCCGGTGTCTTATGATACTAAGAGATACATTCCCCCATTAGTGTTAGAAGGTAAGATAGTTGATCTTGAAGATAAATTGGAAGAACAAAGTTTTCAAACTGATTAGAAAACGATTTATTTCTTTTTATAATGAAAACAAGTTTTGAAGACAATTTTTTCTGGTTTTTCTAAAGATTCTAAGGAAAATACTCAAGTTTCTAAATAATGTGCATTTGCGCAACCAGTTGGTTACGCAAACCGACACTTTGCGCAAGCAGTTGATCGCGCAAAGTTCAGTTTGCGCAACCAATGCGGTGCGCAAACCTCCTCCTGACTTGTGTTTTTCTGAAAATTCTCACTCCAAGGCAAGTTCATCTATGACGAATGCTCAGGTTGATTTCCTAGATAAAGTTTCTTCTTCTACTTCAATTGTTGATGATTCTTTAACGCTAAATGATCAGTATTATAAAACAAAAACAAAGCGTAAAAGAAGAAGGTCAAAGAAGTCAAGGAAACATGATAATGTCTTATCTGAAAATTCTAATTCCTCTGCTTCTTTTGTTTCAGATCGGACTGTGAAGAGATCAGAAAAGCTGATATGGAGGATAAAACGGAAATCTATATACTCTGAATTGTTAGAAGATACTTGTGTAGTGAATCTTTGTGACAATGACACTTTTGATTTTTGTAATAAAAATACAAAATATTCAATTCCGCAAATGATTCACATTGCAAAGCATGTTTCATCTTCTTCTAGTTCTGATTCGGATGATTATGTTTATTCCTCTATTGATGATTGCTTTCATGAGAAATATAAAAATAGATTTTCAAAAAGTAAAAGACACAAATCTAACAAAAAGGGACCCATAAGCATATGGGTACCTAAAATTGTGTAGTTTTTGTATGTGCAGCCTAGTCATTTATGGTATCTGGATTCGGGGTGCTCCAAACACATGACTGGCAACAAATCATTACTTTCCAATTTTAAAGAAAAATGTTGCGGTCGTGTTAAGTTTGGAAACTGTGAGACAACTCCGATTCTTGGTTATGGTGATCTTGTTCAAGGTAATATAACTGTCAAGAGAGTCAGCTACGTCGAAGGCTTAAGTCACAACTTATTCAGCATCGGGCAGTTCTGTGATAAAGATCTTGAAGTTAGCTTCAAATCTAAAAGAGTTGTTGTGAAGAATGATAATGGCAGAGATTTACTGGTGGGAAAAAAAATCCAACTTATATACCATTGATCTTTCCAAGATCAAAATCCCATCAGATATTTGCTTGCTTTCTAAAACTTATGTTCATGAAAGTTGGATTTGGCACAGACGTCTAGCTCACCTCAATTTTAAATATATGGATCGCTTGGTCAAGAATGATTCAGTGAGAGGTCTTCCAGTTCTCCGTTTTCAGAAAGACCACCTCTGTCAGGATTGTGAGAAAGGAAAGATGAAGAAAGCATCTCATAAGCCAAAGCCTGAATCCTGCACGTCGGACATTCTTGATATACTGCATGTTGATTTATACGGTCCGATGAAGACAAAGAGCATTGGTAAGAAAAGATATGTCTTGGTTGTTGTTGATGATTACTCTCGATATACATGGGTAAAGTTTCTCAAGTCAAAAGACGAGAATCCTGAAGTTCTCATCAACCTCATCAAAACCATTCAGACAAATAAGCAAAAGCAAGTCAAGGTTGTCAGATCAGACAATGGTACTGAATTCAAGAACAACACTCTTCAAGCATTCTATGAGGATCAAGGTATACAACAACAGTTTTCTGCTGCCAGAACACCGCAACAGAATGGGGTTGTTGAAAGAAGAAACAGAACGCTTGTAGAGGCTGCTAGATCAATGCTTGCTTATTCATGTCTTCCTTTGTCTCATTGGGCTGAAGCCATGTCAACTGCCTGTCATACTCAGAACCGCTCAATTCTGCATCGTCGTTTCAACAAAACACCATATGAGCTGATGAACGGTATCAAACTGAACATCAAATATTTCAAGTCATTTGGATGTAAATGCTACGTTCTGAATGACAGAGACAATCTGAACAAGTTTAGTCCGAAGGCAGATGAGGTATCTTTCTGGGTTATTCTTCTAACTCTGCTGCTTACAGAGTCTTTCTGATCTCCGCAAGAAAAGTGATAGAGAGCGTAAATGTCAAATTTGACGAAGCTGTTGATTTGGTTTCTGGTCAACCAGGCTCAGAACCCGTTGTTACAGGAAATTCAGCTTCTGAACAACACAGTTCAGAACCTGCACTTCAACAGACAAATCAGGATTCTTCTTCGTCTATTCTTAATCTTTCTGATTTAGATTTTCTATTTGAAATTTTTTATGATGATGTGCCTAGATCTAACTCTGAAAATGTCTCAAATATTTTGAATCAGGAAACTGAGAGCACATCTACTCCCAATTCCGCTACATCTATCTCTGAACCTGATGTTCCAGTTCCTCCTGTTGATCAGACACAATCAGAAACTGAGCCTATTCATGAAGAACATATTCAAGAAGAATTTGTACATGAACAATCTGTTCAAGAGGAATCAGTTCAGAAAGAAGAACAAAATGATGTTATTCAATTAACTCTTCCAGAATCTGATCCAAATATTGTTGAGCTACCTCCTCCTCCAGTTGAAACTGTCTCTATCTCTTCAACTGAAATAGAAGCTCCCGAACTTCCTTCTCATCAATTAGAAGTTGTTCAAGAGACCATTGATCCTCTCCCTCATACCACAAAATGGACAAGATCTCATCCAATTCATCAAATTATTGGAGATCCTCAAGCTAGTGTGTCTACACGTTCCAGGACGGCTACATCCAACGAATGTTTCTTCACTTGCTTCTTAAGCAAGATTGAACCAACAAAAGTTTCTGAAGCGTTGGAAGACCCGAAATGGATTATAGCAATGCAAGAGGAGCTCAATCAATTTGACGCACTCAAAGTTTGGAGACTTGTACCAAGGCCGAAAGGAAAGAGCATAATTGGTACCAAGTGGATATTCAAGAATAAGAAAGACAAAGATGGTATCGTGATTCGCAACAAAGCAAGACTGGTAGCCAAAGGATACAGACAACAAGAAGGTATTGACTACGACGAGACATTCGCGCCGGTAGCTCGACTTGAAGCTATTCGTATGTTTTTGGCGTTCGCTGCTTATCGAAACTTCACCGTATATCAGATGGATGTGAAGACAAATTTTCTGAATGGGAAATTGAAAGAAGAAGTCTTTGTTTCTCAGCAAGATGGGTTTGTTGATAAAGATCATCCAGATCATGTCTATTTTCTCGATAAAGCACTGTACGGCCTAAAACAAGCAGCGCGCGCATGGTATGATGAGCTGTCAGCCTTCTTGATCAAATCTGGCTTCACCAAAGGAATAATCGATACTACTCTTTTCATTTATAGATCTAACTTGGATATTTTCTTAGTACAAATATATGTAGATGATATTATTTTTGGTGCGACTAACAAATCTTTATGTACTTGGTTTTCTGATCTTATGACTTCTAGATTTCAGATGAGCATGATGGGAGAAATCAATTTCTTCCTTGGCTTACAAGTGAAGCAACTTCCATATGGAATCTTCATCAATCAGTCAAAGTATGTATTTGACATCTTGAAGAAATTCAATATGGACAAATCTACTTCAATCGGCACGCCGATGGCTCACGGTGCCAAAATCGGACTTGATCCAGATGGAAAAGTTGTGGATCAAAGGACATATAGAGGGATGATTGGATCGCTGATGTATCTAACTGCCAGTCGCCCAGACATAATGTTTTCTACATGCCTGTGCGCCAGATTCCAAGCAAAGCCTAAAGAATCTCATCTTTTAGCAGTCAAACGCATTTTTAGATATATTAAAGGAACTCCTTATTTAGGTTTATGGTATCCTAAGAGTTCTGACTATAAGTTGATTGCTTATTCTGATGCAGATTTTGGCGATAATCAATTGGACTGGAAAAGTACTTCAGGTCACCTTCAATTTTTGGGTGACAGACTGATAAGCTGGGCGTCGAAAAAGCAAAACTGTATGTCTATATCAACAGCCGAAGCTGAATACGTCGCTGCAGCTAGTTGCTGTGCTCAAGTGCTTTGGATGAAAACGCAACTTCGCGATTACGGGATGCTATACAAGACAGTGCCAATCTATTGTGACAGCAAGTCCGCAATTGCCATTTCAGTCAATCCGGTCCAGCACACCAAGACCAAGCACATAGATATGCGGTACCATTTCATAAAGCATCATGTGGAAGAAGGTACTATTGAATTATATTTTGTACCAACTGAATATCAACTTGCTGATATCTTTACAAAAGCCTTAGATGAAAAACGTTTTAACTTTTTGCTTTTAAAACTTGGCATGTTGAATTTAAAAGTTTAAATCTTTACAAATTTTATTCTATAAAGTAAAATTTTACAGATTTTCTTTCTTTTGAATAAAATGTGTGTCTAGGATCTTTTACAAGTTCTTTGTTTATATTAAAGTTTTATATGTTCAACTTTCAAGTCTTACAAAAGTCGAAAAGTCAGCAACATGTTTGTAGCTTTTGATTCTGCTTTAAAGATATGTGAGTCGGAATTTTTATAGTTTACTTTGCTTAGACTACCTAAATGATCAGAATTATAGATCGGAATGAAAATATGGGCTAAGTATTTAGACGTTGATCTGAGTGATTGAGATGAATAATAAATTCTTAAAATACAGAAATCTCTGAGTTTAAAATTTTGTACCTGTGACCTTTCTAGTTTGGGAAAGTAAGTTCTATGGGATGCTTGTCATCTGGTCCCCTAAGGTCATTTGGTCTGGGAGTGATCGAACTCAAATCCTTCTATAGAACCAGATCGAAAGTCATGTTCTACTGGTATGAATGGGTTTAGGATATGTCGATGTAGCCTTTCTGATCCGGGAAAGTAAGTTCCAAGGGGTGCTTGACACCTAGTCCCCTAAGGCCAACTGGTCTGGGAGCGGCTGACCCAAATCCTGCAATAGGGTCAGATAGAAAGTTACGTTTACGGCATGTTCTTTACTTACCGAACTTTTTGATTAAAAGATGCCAAAGTGCACAACGCTTAAAAGATGCCAAAGAGCACACTCATGTGAAGATGCCAATGTGCACACTGCTAAAAAGATGCCAATGAGCACACATCTCATGAAACTTGGTGAAATGTTTGAGTTGCGATAAACCTGTAAATTTGTGAAAGTCTTAATTTTGATGGCTTAGTGTTAGTACATGCAAAGTTCTCTATAATATTTTCAGCATTGCATTTTTCTTGAAGCTAATCGAAGTTCACATGCGAGCACACTAAATAGATAGTTGGAAGTTTTTGAAACTGAACATGTCTTAACTTGATATGCAATGAAACTTGTTCTTGTATTCAACAGCATACGCTTGATTTCAACTGATTGATAAATCTGTGAATTTTTACTGAGTAGACTTTAATTTATTTAGAGTTTAAAATTTTATATGTTCAGTTGTTTCAAAATTTATATTCAGTATGATTTTCTTTTTACACTGATGTCTTAATGTTTGTGTATCATTTTTCTCAAATCTGGTCTGTGCATTTTTCGAGGGGGAGAGATCATCTAACTGCCAATTTGAACAACAGTATGGTGTTGAGGGGGAGTGAATATAATTGATAAAATACTTTATGTGCTGATCAGAATTTAATCAGGTAAGTATTTCTGATATTTTTGTGCAAATGCTGATTTGATTTGATAAATTTTGTGCATTTGTGTAGGGGGAGTAACAGAGTTCGACAGGTATGTTGTCTATTTTTTAGTAGTATTAATTTTCTATTTTTTTTAGTGTTATTTTTTTAGAAGTGTTATTTTTTTTTATGTGTTCTTTAGTATTTTTTTTAGTTGTATAAATAGGTTTTATGTGTTTCATTTCTCTTTTTCGCTCCTTTTTCATTTTAAAAAAAAGCCCCTTTGCACTGTTCATCTTCCTTCTTTCTTCTCTATGTGCGCCGCTAAAAATTTCTTATGTTTGAGTTCAGTGTTGTTCATCAATCAGGTATGAGTTCTTATTTTGTTCTTCGTTTTGTAGAATGGTTAGTTTAGTATTACATTGTTTGATTTCGTTTTTTTTTTGATAGTTCGATTTCTTACTATGCTTTTCTCGTGTTTTTACTGTTCATTGTTCTTCAAACCTCAGATTCAAGCTTATTTGCTCAAAATTGGGTATTGGGTTTTGTTTAGTTCGTAATTTCGAACTCAAGGTATGTGTTTTTTTCCTATTATTTTGTTCTTTTATAGCTTTAATATTTGTTTTTAGTGTTTTGCGTTTTAGAACTCACAAAAACTAGGGTTTTCGTTTCATCGTTTGGGTTTACGCAAAGTCTACTTTGCGCATCAAACTCAACACACATATCTTATGTTTTTGTGTTTTCTCGTTTCGTTCTTTCGAAATCCTAGGGTTTTCGTATCAAGTGGTTGTACGCAAAGTGTACTTTGCGCAACCAACAGGACACGCAAAGTCCAGTTTGCGTATCCGTTGGACACGCAAAATGTACTTTGCGTATCCTACTTGATACACAAACCTCAGAGTTTTTTTTTTGTTGTTTTTTGTGTTGGAAAATTTTTCAGGTCATGTTTTCGGACCATGTTAGTCTCGCAAACCTCAGTTTGCGATATGAATGGAATACGCGAACTTCAGTTTGCGTATCATGCCTGACACACAAATTTACCTTTGCGTATCATGCCTGACACGCAAACTTACCTTTGCGTATCACGTTCATTGCGCAAACATCACTTTGCGCGTCTAACTTGATGCGCAAACCAGACTTAGAAAATTTTTCAATTTTCAGTTTTTTTTATTTTGTCTAATTCTTCTTCGTTTTTATTTTCCAGGTCTTCAAATGTCTTCTCATACTCATGCTGATCCAATGACAGTTGGTATTTCTGCATCGACTTCTATGCCTCATCGATCTACTACAGTTCCTCCTGGTTCATCTTCACGATCTTCTCTTCATGATCTTCCTATTACCGAGTTGACAAACTTACTCTATGCTCGCCTTCTTTCGATGTCACCGCCTGAACATCAAGATCAAGATTTGATCTCTCTTCTAAGGAATTTCCAGTCTACACCGCCTCCAATTACTTCGTCTGATTCTGAGAGAATTACTGCTTTATCTGACGAGTTCCATGCTTTCAGATCTGAAGTTCGAACAAGTTTTGCTGATCTTAAGTCTTTCATGTCTCAATCTTTCTCTGAACTATCTAACAGGTTTGATGTTCATGAACAGAGTTGCAGAACTGAGGCCGGTCCATCTCTTAAACGCAGACATGACCAAGATGATCCAGATCATCAAGGCCATGAGGGGGAGATGGTAAAGAGACCGAGAGTGGAAGGATTTTCTTCAGCTAGAGAAGATCAATCTCAAGAAGAGGTGGCTGGTGGTACAGAAAAGAATGGTGACAACGTTCAAGACTGTAGCATTCAAGATCTCGTGAACGTCATGATTGAAAATGCTGACTTGTCTTCTTTGCCTAATGAACTGAATATTTCTGAGCGTAATATTGTCAATAATATGCAAATTGTGGTGTATGTGGATCCAGATGTTTCTACAAGTGATCATGAAATTGAAGACTCAGAAGCGGCAAATGACATGAGATCATTCTTTGCGAATTTCATAGAGATTAATTCAGACGATGATGAAGATGTCAGATTTGAGAAAATAAGCCAAGTCAAAGAAGAATATTGTGATAACATCATTATCATCTCTGATACAGAAGATGACTAAGTGTTTATGGATGCAAAAGATAAAGAAGAGGCAGAATTGTTATACAGTGATCTTCCTGCTCATGGTGAGGTTCCTGAAACTGCTAAAGCTACATCTACTCCTGCTACTAGTTCAGCTCCGACTACCACTATTCCTTCAAGCTCATTTGAAGCTGGTCAGTCGTCTAGAGCTCAAGCTGATGCTACTCCTTCTGAACCTGTCATTCCTCCATTTATCTTAGAAGAGGGTCCAACTTTGTCTAGGCAGTAGAGACAAAGAAGTTTGCAAGAAAGATATATGGCTTCAAGGCAAAGATCAGCTTTTCTAGAAGACACTCAGAGAAATATTTTCGTTTCTAGAAGAAGGCCGATCAACATTTATGCTATCCTTGGTGTTGAAAAGGAGGCAGAGGCATATCAATATGAATACTTGATGCTCATCAAGTGCCAGCGCCGTAGAGACAATAGCGTTTCTTCTCCACATCTGATTGTCTGAGTTATCAGTGTCACAATAAACAAGTTAGTTAATCTCTGGTATCCGGAATTCGTAGTGGAAAGAAGAGATTGCAACCGATATACCTTCTCAGAGGCAGATTTTTCTGATCTTTCTATGGATGATATTGACTTTCTATATGATCATTTCAGGAATCTTTATCATAGAACTCAGGATGTTTCTCAAGCACTTTTTATCATCAAAAGATTCATTCGACGGAAAATCAGATTCTTCAGAGTGTTTGATTTTTAGATAGCCGTTGAAAGCTTTCAACCAATTGTAAATCTTCTGAGGCCCAATCGAAGCTTGCCAGACTTAGATTCTTATCCTTTATTCACCATAATTCAAGATCCATATGGAGTTGTCTACAAGAATGGCTCAAGTCAAAAATGCTTTCTCAGATTTGAAGAAATTGCTCATTACTCAGATGGAACTTTGAAGGTGATCAAGCTTCAGTTGGAACAACGTCTAAAAGAAGCTCAAAGAAGATTTTTGAAAACAAGAAGTAAAACTTTTCTGGTTGATAATGATGAGATTCGACTTCTCAAGATGACTTTGAATACAATTCATGAGAGATTGAACCTCCGCTCAACTCTAAGACGACTGGAAGTTTTAGTTGGATTGAATAGACTTCGTCAAAGAGAAGAGCGTCAGTGATTCACCAAAGTCGCTTAGTCGCTCAATCCTGATTCAGAAGATTATTTTTGAAGACCACTGCGCCAATGATTACTAAGGGGGAGATTGTTAAGTCTAATTTTTTAGTAATCATTGTATTTATTTCCTTTGTCTAAACTGTGTTTAGTGGTGTTATCTGTTGTGTTAAGACTAGGGGTATTTAAGTCCCTTTCTAGTCTTTGTTTTGTAACTTTGGAACCTTACACTTTGAATATCAGTTTACTTGGAGCGTATACTTTCTCTCTACTTTCTCTCTCTAGAAGATTTAGTGATTCTTGGACTTTCAGTCTCGTTGTGATGATGAAGTGAAGGATTCGATTCCTAGCAGATGTCTGAGTCGTAAACGAGATGATGAAGTGAAGCATTCGATTCCTAGCAGACGTCTGAGTCGTATACGAGATGATGATGAAGTGAAGCATTCGATTCTTAGCAGACATCTAAGTCGTAAACGAGATGATGATGAAGTGAAACATTCGATTCCCTAGCAGACGTCTGAGTCGTAAACGAGAAGGGTTTAAAGAAAAGAGTATTAAAAAATAGGATTTTAGAATGACAGAAATGCCCCTCACGTGAGAGGCACGTGAGGGGTTTAACGGGACGTCAGTTAACATTAATAGATGGAGGGACTTGATCTGAAATAGAAATGAAACCACAATGACTATGACTGTAATTAATTCCTACGAGGGACCTAATCCAAATTTTAAAAAACCACAGGGACTTAAAAAATCAAAATATAGACTTAAATTTATCGTAATAAAAAAAATATTCAATATATAAACTTAAATTTATATAGAAAATGATATTCAATTCTATTTCAAACTACGAATCATATACCCCAAAAATTCCAAATATTTCCAATTCTTAATTCTTACACAGATCCAAATCTCTTGAAAATATTACGTCAAACAAAAGGAGCCCTAATTGTTTTGTTTGATTTAAAATGCAGGCTTATGGATCATGCATATTGATTCATGGAAATAAATAAAATAAAGAAAATTTGGAATTGTTAGTTGGTTATTATTTCTCATTATGATAAATCTAAGCTTATATTTTACAAAAAAATTAAATAATAATTATATTATAGAGCTTTTTTTCCATCCATATTTAATAAAAACATTTAATTAAATAGAATATCTAAAAACGATTTTTTTAATTAATAGACATAGATAAATCTTGATCTTTTTCTTACATAAAGAAAACGATAATTTTTTTAGAGTAAACTATGATTTTCGTCCCTGTGGTTTGATGTTTATAACGATTTTCGTCCCTGGTCTTTTAAAACTGCTTTTTTAGTCCATGTGGTTTTTATTTGCTTCCATTTTCATCCCTCTACCCAACTTTATTAAAATTAAATGTTAATTAATTTAAAATTGGAATAAGGAAATTACATATTTGGTCCTTCTGGTATATAATTTTTTACATTTTTATCCTAGTTTACATTTTTTTACATTTGTTTTACTTTTTCTTTATTTATTATATTTCATCAAGACATTTATTTTTCTATTAATTATATTGTATATTTTTATAATTATTATAACTTTAATTATAAAAATAATAAAATAATTTCATTTAAAATACTGATAAATACATGATATTTTTTTCAAAACTTTAGCTTTAAATCTCCTAAAATTAATATTTTTTACCTATTAATTTATTAAAACTTTTAATTTATTTTAAATTACCATTGGAAAAAGTTTATTAAAATTTGAGAAAAAAAATAGTATTATTTTATAACAACCGGTTGTTTTTTGTTAAATGCACTTTACTCTCACTATTCTAAATACTCATTTAATATTTATTTTTTATTAATTAATCAAATTTGTTTAATATTTAAATAAAACATACACACACACACACAAACACACACACATTATTTTAAATTAAGTTATATATTAAAAACAAAAAATAAGACAATACAATGATAAGTAGATTTCAATATGGTGTTACAAAAATCATGCAATGGGCCATGACGTGCCACAGAATTAACATGACATCAGACAAGCCTTAAATCTCATGTTAATTATAACTTATATATATATATATATATATATATATATATATGTATGTATGTGTGTGTGTGTGTGTGTACATATGTGTGTATGTGTTTATTTTAAATATTAAACAAATTTAATTAATTAATAAAAATAAAGTTTAAATGAAAATATGGAATAGTGGGAGTAAAGTGAATTTAACAATAAACAACCAGTTGTTATAGAATAAGGGGCTGTTTGGTTGGTTTTCCATTAAGTTCTGTATGGATAAAGTTGTCTGTGTGAATTAATCTGTTTGTATAGATTTAGAAGGTTTTTATTTGAGAGTGTTTTTCCATAGATGGAAGAAACATGTTTTTTAATGAGAGGGACTGGTTTGGAAAAACTTTGGCTTTCTGCATAAAGCTCCCCCTTGAAATCTTACTGAATAAGCCACTTTCTATATCATTAAGCCACTACCAAACAGTCATAAATAGCTGACTGAATAAGATGTGTGTCTCATTAAGCTCATTAAGATGCTAACAAACAGGCCCTAAGACTATTTTTTTCTCGAATTTTATTAAACTTTTTCCAATGGTATTTTAAAATGAATAAAAAGTTTTAATAAATTAACAGATAAAAAATATTAGGGCGAAGAAAAAATCCAACCAATATGAAACAAGGAAAAAACAATCAACAAAAAACAAAAGAAGAAATTAAATCCAACAAAAAAAATCGAGGTTTCTGATGAAGAAAAAAACGAGCTAATCAAACATAAACAGTCGAACAACATATCAAAATGAAGAACCAGATCTATCAAACCGTCTCTTTCTTGATTAAACCAAATATATCAAACCCTTTTAATTATACATTGATATTAAATTTTAATTATTTAGAATTATTGATAATTATATCAAATTTTTTAATACTGATCAATATATTTTAGTTATCAATTTTTATTATTTTTGTAATTATTATGTAATTATTTTTTTCATATTAAATGTAACGGTTATTTAAAATCATAAGTTAATGTAGATTTTTTTAAAATTTTGGTTTAAAATTCAAAATTTATAATATGTATAACAATAATTTTAAACTCTTTTAATTAACATATTATATTATTTACTACCTTGTTTGTATTGATTAATATATTATATTAATATAAATTTGTTTTAATTATATTATTAAATATTGTAATTGATTATTTTTTTAGATGTCATTTTTGGTAATTTTACTTGTTTATAAGCTAGTTTTTGTCAAACATGACTTTTTCATCAGCTAGATTATCAGCTACTAGCTAGTTTATCAGTCATCAGTTATCTTATCAGCTAGTTTGTCAAATATAATCTATTAGAGCATCTTAAACAAATTCTCCAAATTTTATTTAAAATGAATAAATACTATTCAAAATTTTCCAAAAAAGAAAAATACTTCTAAAAAATTCTACATTTTAAAGATAAATAATTGATTATATTATTAAAATATTCTATATAGTTAATAAAAAAACTATTTCTTTGACATAAACATCTTATTTAGAAGTTTCTCAATGGTTAGATATATCATATATAATAAAAAATTATTTCTCTCTCTTGCTAATCATTTTTAGGTTATCTCCAAAGTTGGATAAAATTACCATCTTTCTTCTATTTTCTCCTATTTTTTCTATTCTAGAGAAACTTTGAAAAAGAAAGATGTTATAGCAAAAAGTTACTCACAATCTCTATTTTTTCTGTTTTGGAGAAGCTGTTGAAAATGCTTTAGAAACATTTCCAACAAGTTCTCTATAATTTCTTTAAAAAGATCAATTTGATGTTTTTATCAACTCTTAATCATATCACATGTATGGATAAAGTTGTTTGTATTGATAAAGTTGTCTATATGACAACAAATAAATTGTTGTTTGGTTCTTGTGTTGAATATATTGTCGGAATAATATAAATGATCATTTTACCCCTTTCATTCTTTTAGCTTTTTCATGAACAAAAAAAAAATTAATTTCTAGTTCATCTTCCCAAATTCCCAATCATATTTCTACCTGTTAACATACACACAAACAATTAGCAGAACCCATAAACAACAAAACTAATGAAATTAAAATCATCAATAATCAATACAAAACTCATCATTGATTTTACAGAACCCATTCACCATTAACCCAACACTAATGAAAACAATTAACATAACCCATAAACCCTTGTCTATATCAAAATTAACAGAACCCTTGTCTATGAAAACAATTAACAGAACCCTTGTCTATATCAAAATTAAAGAAAACAAATAACATAACCCATAAACCATTAACCCAAAACCCAAAATGGAGGAGGAAGCACAACAAAGGTTGTCTTGGAAGAAAGAAAACGGATATGTTGATGAGATTCAAACATGTGTGCTAAGTCCCTAATATCAACTTCCATGGTTGCCATTACACCAGACGAGGAGGAAATGATCGATTTCAAGGGATAGAACACCAGCGACGACTGGAACACCGGCAACGGCGAGGGATGGAACATCGACGACGACAAGGGCACCAGCGAGAGAAGATGATCGAATTCAAGGAGGGGCAGATCGTTTTGAAGAGATGATCGATTTCAGGAGCAGGTCGATTTTAGGGAGGAGAGATCATAACTTTCTTGAGGCAGCGATCCATTGTTGATGAGAGAAAAAAGTAGGCGTGTGTTTCTTGGGTTTTATCAAAGGGCATGAAGGGAAAATGGAGGGCTGACTAGATATGACTTTACAAATTGGGCTGAGCGAATAAACCTATTTCTGACCCAATAAGCCACTTCCGAACAACATTATATGGCTGAGCGAATAAGTTATATGGGTTATACAACCCATTAAGCCACAACCGAACAGCCCCTAAAGCTCTATTACTATAACCAAAAGGTTTTACAACAAAGAGAATATAAAACTACAAACCTGAAATTTATGGAATCTAAAAAAAAGTTACCATATAACATATAAGAGTATCTCCAACAGCTTCTCTAAAATGGAGAAAATTGAGATTTTTAGAGATTTTGAGCAACTTTTTGCTCCAACAGTTTCTTCAAAATGGAGAAAATAGGAGAGAGATAGTGTGATTTTCTCCAAATTTGGAGATATCCCAAAAAATGATTACCAAGAGAGATAAATTATTTTTTATTGTATCCAACCAATGAGAAACTTGGAAATGAAATGTTTAGGTGAGAGAAATAATATTTTATTAAATATGTAGAATATTTTAATAATATAATCAATGATTTATCTCCAAAATGGAGAAGCTGTTGGAGATAGATGTAATTTTTTTTGGAGATTTAATTTTTGGTTCTCCATTTTGGAGAAATTTTAGTAAGTTGTTGGAGATGCTCTAAGTTTTGAGTTCAAAACTTTCAAGGTTTTTTGTGCTTTTATATAGAGTACCAACTACTATGAATATAGATTTGCTTATGACTTGTTAATTGCAAGAGTTTAGCTTATACGTTATTTCAAAATGATCACAAAGAAGATAATAAAATATAATTAGTCTAAAACAGATATAGATTGTAATTATACCTCATTTACTGCAGTTGGATCTTCAATCATAAATTGAGGATTGCAGTTACAATAATCCACACTCAACAACCATATTGTATTGGAACATGCTTTGAATTCACATATCTATTTGAAACATCAACATAAGAAACCAACATTATAAAACAAAATTGACCTTTATATCAAGTTAAGTACTTTTTTCTCATAGTGCACACCTAAAATCGAATATTTGTTGTTTAGCAATTAAAAATGTAATTCCTGGTTGTAGATCTTCTTTTTCTTCTTCTATTATATTGATTTATTTAAAATGTTCTAAGGTTTAGAATTTTTTAGGCATAAGTCTCTTCCAAGCCCGTTTTAAGTGAATAGAAAAAGTATGGGATTCACAATTGAAAAGGGAATGATCAGACTTCTACAAACGTGGTTTTTTCGCACTTAGCCAGACTTCTTCAGGTCGTGCTTTTTTGGCTGGCTTGAGCCAGATTTCGAGATCAGCCTTTTTGTACATATCTACTCCCTAGTCCCTACCAGGCTACCACCTTACCTACACCAAAGTCACCATTTTTCGGCCAATGTTGATATAGGGCAATGCTACTTGCACCTTTGAATGGGTGTTGATTGCAAATTTTTTTGTGTCAATTATTTTTAAGGAATCATATGTCAATTCACTTGACATATATATATATATATATATATATATATATATATATATATATATATATATATATATAGAGAGAGAGAGAGAGAGAGAGAGAGGAAGGATCATGCGAGAAGTTAAATATTTTGCGAGAAGACGAGAAGTGTGATATCATATATGATTACACGGCCTGTAGGTGTGTTTAATCATATACGATTAAACGTCTATGTATTGCCAATATAACATGTGTTTAATCATATATGATTAAATTTGTGTATCATATATGATTAAACACTTCTCGCCTTCTCGCAAAATGTTTAGTTTCTCGTTTGAACCTGCCCCTATATATATATATATATATATATATAGTGGAAGAATATTTTGCAATATGTTTTGATTTTATAAATTTGTTTATAAATTTATAAAATTTATAACTTTTGATTTTATTTTATTTTATTTTATTTTATAAATTTGTAACTTTTGATTTTATTATAACTTTGTAAAATGTATTTTTCTTTATGTTAGTCAAATGTTCCTTCCATGGTTGATCTTAAAATAATTTTCATTTGATTGAGTAAATTATCTTTTGGTGGTATTCATATTTTCTAGTAGATGGTGTTTTTGTACAGTGATCATATATATCTTTTATAAATACCCTTTGTTTCCCCTCCTCTCTCTTGCAAGCTCCAGAAGCAGGTACATGATGTGATAGGCGATGGAAATTGCGGATTTCGAGCAATAGCTGTCTATCTAGGTCTTCATGAAGATGCATGACCCACAATTCGGTTTAACTTGATGGAAGAGTTAAATACACACAAGACAGAGTACATCAACGCTTTTGGAGGTGAACATTGGGATATTACTTATAACACTTTAAACTTCTTTCGATCAGATCAAGGTGCACCATTTGAACACTAGATGACAATGTCTAAAATAAGTGTCTTGATTGCTTCAAAATATAATGTGATATTACACGTTATAAGTATGACCGGCAGTGGGACGTAGTTGTCGCTTAGGTCCACTCTTGCCAGTGTGGCCTGAACACGTTTTTTACAATTGGGTACGTTAATGGTAACCATTATGTGAAATTAGATATGACAGAAGGATACCCGTTTCCACAAATTGTAGGACATTTTTTCCATTACAGTTATCCATGTGTTGCTGGATGGGCTACCCCGTATTCATAGTACATGCAACTTTTACTTGTTAATTGTACTACAGATAATGTTATTTTTATAAATATTTATTTATTTTTAAATAAAACCAAAAAGTAAAAGGAAAAAAACCTTTTTAAACTATATAATACAAATAAATAAAAATATATGATAAAAATAAACAAAATAGAAAAAGAAAAGACAACAAAAAGACAAAAAAAAAACACAATCATGATTTTTAATCATGAGGGGTGCAATAAGCAAAAAATTGGGTGCAATTAGCCTCCCCGTTGATATATTGATTTATGACAACAAAATAAATTTTATTCAGTATAAAGTAAACAAACTTTACAGATAATTCAGGAAAAATAACAAATGAAAGTCTACATCACTCGCAATGTGGCACCATATAAACTCTGATATAACAACTCAGCATAAAATTACTGTTTAAAACGCAAATCAACGGTCGATAATCACTTCCCATGTTAACCCAAATTCTTACTGAAATCCAACTCTAGCATACCAAAGCCAAAGGTGAGTTTCTTTTGCACGTGGATACATGGATTCTCTTTTTTTGCAGGTGCGTGGCGAAAATGATGCTCTTGGTAATTCTCATTTTTCTTTTAATATAGTACAATTGAAAAGTAGAAGTTCCTCGTAGACAACTTACAATTTTTTTGGCGAAGTAGAAATCCAGTGTTTTTCTCTAAACTATTCCTGTTTCTTTCGATCTAATTAAAGTATTTATAAAATGTTGACAGAGCAAAGCTAGAATAAACCATAGAGATAAAACAAGTCTTATGAGTTCAAATCGTTAACAATTTAACTTACATACAAAAAAAAAAAAAAATACAATATCAGAATATTAACAGCTCATAAATGAATTTCAGCAATGGGGGAGGCACGATGAAGCTTCAACAACTCCCTAGCAAACGAACAACAACTATTGTTGTGTTGGCCATCACCCCATTCTCTAATAACCATCTTCTTTAGCAAAGGAGAATAAGCAAGTAATGACTTGATAAAACGAACTTCAATCCCTGATTCACTGAAACATTCAAAATCCACATACAGAAGCTGCAGATTACCCTTTATACTGCACACTACTTTCGAAAATTCAGAAGATCGTTGGAAGCCTAGAGGGAAAAAATAATACATCGCCTACAAAATATGATTATATTCAAACACACAGCAATTACAGAGATTAATATTCAAGACAAAGACTCGTTTTACTTACCGGTGTCATCTTAAGGGTCTGCAAATTTGGCAATCCATTAATCAAGTCACAAGCACATTCTACCATGATGTCATTTTCAAAATCTATTTCTTCCAAGGCAAGCTCCATGGGACAATGCAGGTTAGCCGAGTTCCTCTTACTAGCACCGGCTTGGGCCAAAACCTATTAAATTGGTAGAACAAATACACTTTAATTAGTCACAGAGAATTCATAGTCTTACACATGAAGGGATTAGTCTGGGCCAAGCCAAAGGCTGTCTTGGGATTAATCTGGGCCAAATGCCGAGGATACCCTTCTCAAAAAAAAAAAAAAAAAAAAAAAAAAAAAAAAAAAAAAAAAAAAAAAAAAAAAAAAGGCATCTCCAACAGTTTTTTTATTATTTGTCTAAAATAGAATACTAAAAAGTTATAATCTCTAAAATGAATTACAGTCATCTCCAACAAGATTTCTATTTTAGATATTTTAACACAAGTTATATTAATATAATATTCTTTAATTTATCTTCCTAATACACTTTAAAAAAAACTTAATATAAAATGATAACAGTTCAATCTCATTGGTGGAATTGAATAAAATAATCATTTCTTTCTCTTATTATCAAGTTTTAGAGAATTTTCTAAAATTTCTAAGTTTTCTTAAATATAGAAAATAAAAACCCAATTTCTTTTAATTTAGAACAATTGTTGGAGATGCTCTAAAAATAACTTTAAAAACCCAAACAAGGGGCAGGTTCAAACGAGAAGCTAAACATTTTGCGAGAAGGCGATAAGTATTTAATCATATATGATACACAAGCTTAATCATATATGATTAAACACATGTTATATTGGCAATACATAGACGTTTAATCATATATGATTAAACATACCCACAGACCGTGTATTTTTATATATACGTTTTATGTTTTATGGTAAAAAGAAAAATAGCATATGCATACGTTTCATACGTTTTATGTAGTACATATGATATATAATTAAATAATTAGATCCAAAAATATTCAATATTGGGCTCATTTCGAAGGTTTCGAAGAGACGCTTATAATGGTGTAACTTGTTAAAATTAAAACGTATTATTTTAACGTATTTTAGTTAATATACGTTTTTATGTGTTAATATGATGAAAATGAAAAATGAAAAATAGAAAAATAAAAGTTATAAAGTAAACTAACTAAATAATTATAGGGGTATAAAATGTAAATATATATTAAATATCACAATTCAATTAACAAATGTGAGCCCATGTCCGCGTTTTATCCCCCATGTCCGCGTTTTAGCCCCCATATCCGCGTTCAACAGTGGAAACGCGGCCCCAACCCCCGTTTCTACCCACACGCGGACCCAAACAGTGCCACCCCGCGTTTTTTGAAAAAACGCGGATAGGGGTTATTTTGGCAAAAATGACAAGATTTGGGGCATATTGGACACTGATTTTTCAAAAAATGGTATTTTAATTAAATTCCCTTTTATAAATGCACTTGTGCATGTTACAAATTACTTGGATGCACAAGTACATACCGTCTAGATAAAGGGGTACCAGGATGTTATTCAGTTTTCCGTTTGTTTGAGATTTTCTCCTAACCTGACCCTATATAAAGCATGGTCGATGCAAATATTTTTGCGATTATACACGTGAGACTAGTGTAAAATCATATGAAACTTGAGTGTTCTCGTGTTCCCTTATTGATCACGAACATGAAAAACATAATAAGTGATCTGATCCCTTGATATCTTACCATGCATAATCCAAAAGTTAAATTAAGCTTCTCAAGTTTTGGTAGAGAATCCACAAGCTGAATGATATCTGAACTTAACCACCGTATCGCCAAGCATTTGCAACTTCAAATAAATCATTTTAAGGTTTACGAGTTTTGCAATCTCACCAAGTTTCATTTCACCCTTTGGGGTCTGGTAACTAATTTCCAGATTCTCAAGTCAGGGGCACATAGTGATGAATTCCCCTTATTTGCACCTATCAAACGTTACCAGATCAAAATGGAAACCCAGTAGTAGTTTTGGAAAACAATGAAACCCAGGCAGAGGATGTAAACAACAGTTACAGAGCTCCAAATGTTTCAACTCTAGACAAGAGAAAAGATGGTTCGACAACTTCACTGGCGTGTCGTGCATATTTGTAAGGGTGAACTCCTTAATTCCCTTTGTGGACAAAAACATAATCCAATGATTAATATTCTCAACAATGTCGGCATACATTGTGTTGTATTCTTTCTTTCGCTTACGTCGTTCTTCAGCAGGTATACAAAGGACGAACTTTGTTATCGAACCTTTATGTTGAAGGAGAAGTTTTGCTAAATCCCTCTTATAGAATAGGTGAGCGTGTTTTTTACTTAGTAAATACCAATAAAACTCGTCATCAAATACAAGTTGGGTAAGTAAAGTCCAAGTAAACCTCCAGTTTCTAGATAAGATACTAGTCCGCACGGCTTCTTGAATTGGCAAACGATCCAGAACATTAGTTATCACATTTACCGGAGAAGAAAATATTAGAAAGAATAGAGAAGATGAATTGTAGCTGCTATTTCCTTTTACTATTATCCAATGTATTTTACAAAGACATGGAGGTTTATTTATACACCGGTACATAGCTACATGTAGGACAACTATTGGCTGACCAATTACATGATTGTTCTAGAAAGGAGGACCACAATCTGGTACAATGGTAGAGGTGTACGATTCTGTTGCAACATAATAAAAAATGGAGAGCAGAAGGAATCTTATTTTATATGGATTAAGATAGCAATTAAATTGCTATGAATTATCCATGTCATCTTTATTTTTAACTCGCCCTCTCAAGCTGAACTGGGTTGAGGATAACACAGGAAGCTTGTTCTTCAAATATTGAAAAGTGGCTATGGGAAGAGACTTGGTTAAGATGTCAGTTGTTTGCTCTTTTGATGGAATGTATCTGACTTCAACCTCTTTGTTTGCTACTTTGTCTCTTATATAATGAACATCAATTTCAATGTGTTTAGTCCTCGAGTGAAACACAGGATTGAGAGCAAGTTGTCTTGCTCCTGAGTTATCACACCATATGATCGCTGGTTGCACACATTTGAGGCCTATCTCTTTACAAAGTGACTGGAGCCATACAACTTCGGTACAAGCATTTTCCATTGACCTGTATTCGACTTCTGTGGTGGATCTTGCTACACCCTTTTGTCTTTTGGATGACCAACTTATGAGATTACCACCAAGATATACAAGATGTCCAGATGTAGATTTTCTGTCATCAAGCGCTCTCGCCCAATCTGAATCACAAAAGCTTTATATGACAAGATTTGTTGATGGTGTGAAGTGAATTCCTTCACTGATCGTTCCTGCAAGATACCTTAATATTCTTTTGCAGGCTTTCCAGTGATTTATGGTTGGAGCATGTAAAAACTGACTTAATTTGTTCACTGGAAAAGCAATATCAGGCCTACTAAGTGTGAGATATTGAAGAGCGCCAATTGTGCTTCTATATAGGGTGATGTCCTCAAAAGCTGGACTGTCATTTAGGCACAAAGTGTGACTTTGATAGACTGGTGTAGGACATGGCTTTGCATGAAGCATATTTGCTTTTGTGAGTAAGTCAATGGTATATTTAGTTTGAGACAAGTAGATACCATTAGGCCCCCTCGAAGTCTCAAAACCAAGGAAATAGGAGACTGGACCGAGTGTTTTAAGAGAGAATTGGGATTGGAGATGAGAGATAATGGAACGGACACGAGTTGAGTTGTTACCTGTTAGAAGAATGTCATCAACATAAACAATGACGAGTAAAAGAGAACCTTCAGAATTGAAATAGAAGAGAGAAGGGTCAGCAATGGAGTTCTTCAATCCAAGTGCAATAAGAGTAGAGCGGAGTTTGTCAAACCAGGCTCGTGGTGCCTGCTTTAAGCCATAAAGAGCTTTGTGAAGTTTGCAAACAGCGGAAGGATGTTGTGGATCAGTATAGCCTGGAGGTTGTGACATATATACCTCCTCAGAGAGAGAGAGCCATTTAGAAAAGCATTATTGATGTCAATTTGTTGAATTTCCCAACGAAAAGTAGCAGCAAGACATAGTAGAACACGAATGGTGGATGATTTAACAACGGAACTGAAGGTTTCAAAGTAGTCAATGCCAGGAAATTGTTGGAAACCTTTTGCCACAAGTCTGGCCTTGTGCTTATGAACAGTACCATTGGGATTGAATTTGGTCCGAAAAATCCACTTATTGTCAACAACATGCATGGAAGGCGTCCTGGGAACTAAATACCAGGTGTTGTTTTTTATAAGGGCATTGTATTCGGTGTCCATAGCTGCTTTCCAGACAGGATCATTGAGGGCCTCTTTAACATTTTCTGGAGTTTTGGACAGGATGACCGAAGAAATGGGATCAGAAGAGAGAATATGAGGTTGATGGTTGGTGGAAGCTTTTGATCTAGTGATCATAGGATGAGTAGAAACAGGTGCTGGAGGTGCGGAAGGAGTGAGGGGAGGTAAAAGAATTTGTAGAGGAATAGTTGAATAAGAGGATGGGGATGGGGAGGAAGATGATGGTTGAGGAGATAGAGGAAGGAGATGAATTTGAATTGGGAAGGTAGAGCAGGAAGATGTGGATGGGGAGGAGACAATGGATGGTCTGTTTGGTTGGGTATGGGTGATGGGATTTGGGATGGCGTTAAAAGATGTGGAAGTAGGTGGTGTAGTTGGTGTAGGTGGGGAAGGTGGTATAGAAGGTGTTGGGATGGCACTTGAAGATGGAAATGTTGTATTTGGTAGCCAATGAAAGAAATTTAGAGAAGAGGTAGCATCAGATGAGAGTGGGGGTTTGTGGGGGGAGAAACCTTTTGCAAAAGGGAACTCCAGCTCATTAAAGGTAACACTTCTAGCAATATAAATACGTCCGGATTGATGTAGGCATTTATAACCCTTGTGATTTGGGCTATAGCCGATGAAAACACATTTTTCCGAACGAAAAGCAAGTTTGTGTTGAAGATAGGGACGAAGGTGAGGAAAACATGCACAACCAAATACTTTTAAGAAGTGAAGATTTGGTGTGAGATTGAACAACTTTGTAATAGGAGAACGAGTATTGTTTTGAGGGATTAAGTGATTGATTAAAAAAGTGGTTGTGTGAAAAGCATCCCACCAGAAAGATAAGGGTGCAGTTGCCTGGTACAGCAGAGTAAGTCCCATTTCAACAATATGTCGATGTTTACGCTCGACTTTGCCATTTTGTTGGTGAGTGTGAGGACATGGATGTCGAAAATTAACACCAATAGAGGTTAAAAATGGAGCAAGACTTCGATATTCCCCTCCCCAATCAGATTGTAAGGTTTTGATTTTAGTATTGAAGAGACGTTCAACATTGGCTTGAAATTGTAAAAACACATTTTTGACTTCTGATTTTAGCTTGAGTGGGAAAATACAGGTATAGTTACTATAGTCATCAATGAAGTGGACATAGTAACGATAGCCTTCACGAGATAGAACAGGGGCAGGACCCCATACATCTGAATGGATTAGCTCAAGAGGCTTGGAGGTGACAGTGTGTGAAATAGGATAGTTGAGATGTTTAGACTTTCCAATATTACAAGCATCACAAAATGAAGAAGAAAGAGATGTAGTTTTGATATTTCAATGTAACAACATAGATTTCAGTACATTGATGTTGGGATGACCCAAACGCATATGCCAAACATCGACATTTGATTTAAAAGAAGTGAACAAGGAATTGAAATTGCTGGACTGATGGTTGTTGGAAGAGACGACTGAAGACGATGGAGATGGTTGGAACTGGTTCAATCCATCCTTAAGATATCCCCGAAGAACTTCCTTCTTCGAATTCAACTTCTTCACAACAAAATAATTAGCAAAGAATTTAACATACACAGGATTAGTTTTTGTTAATTGAGAAACAGAAACAAGATTTTTTGTGAAGGTGGGAACACATAGAGTGTTGGTGAGAGGAAGAGAGTGATTATTTTGTGTGAGATGAAGAAGACCAATATGGGATACAGGTAATGATTGTCCATTTCCTACAATTAATTTGGTAGTACCTTTGATTTCAAACTTGTTGAGGAGGCCAGTGGCATCAGGGGTGACATGGGTAGTTGCTCCACTGTCGATATACCATGCATTGTCATTGTTTTGAAGGCTTGAGGAGAACAAGGCTTGATCATGAAGAGAATTTCGAGATGTGACACTCGAGATGCTGGGACAAGGCTGGTGAGAGACTTGGAAGGTGATATCACACCTGTGATAACACTTTGCAGCAGTATGACCAGTTTTGTTACAGATTTGCCACAATAGATTCAGATTTGGTTTTCGTCCATTTCTGCCCCTTCCTCTTCCTCTTGAAAAACTTGAACGACCACCAGAAAGAGGATGATTGAAATTTGTAGAAGAGGACCCATGTGTGTTGCTTAGAGATGAATTTCCAGATATGTTTACAGACCTTTTGAATTGAGTAGCAACATTAGCAACATGGGTACTAGGCATGACTGAAGAAATGCTTGAGTTTAGTTGTTCCAAACGCATTTCTTGGCTCTGAAGCATGTATTGAACCTCCTGAAGTGTCACCTGGTCATGTCGAGATGTGAGGTTTACCACAACAGAATCATAATCGTGGTCAAGGCCTCCAAGGATGTAAAGAACAAGATCATCATCAGAAATTAGGTGACCAGCAGCAGATAAACTCTCAGCAAGGTTTCTCATCTTCAACATATAGTCGTGGATTGACAGCTTTCCTTTTTTAAGGGATTGTAGTTGAAAACGAAGCTGTATGATACGGGCTTTGGAACTATTTGTGAAGAGAAGATGTAGAGTTGTCCAGACGTCTTGAGAGGTGTTGCAGTTAACAACATGACCAAACATATTTTCAGAAATAGAGTTCAATAGCCAGCTAAGAATTGATTGATCAGTGCGAATCCAGGTTGTGTAGGCTGGATTTAACGAGAGAGAATTATTTTCACCAGATTGAATCTGTTGAGGAGGACAAGCTTTGGTTCCTAAAATGTAGCCTTCAAGGTCCTGGGCTCGAAGAGCAGGTAGGACCTGAGATTTCCAAAAAATGTAGTTTGACCTATCTAGTTTGATGGTGAGAGGTGGGAGAAAAAAAGATGAATGATTTGAGAAATGGGTAACAACAGAGACTGGGGAAGAAACACTGTTGTTTCCTACATTGCTATTAGAGGGTGGCTCACTCTGTTGAGCGTTCGGCATAGCTGTGGCTCTGATACCAAGAAGAAAATATTAGAAAGAATAGAGAAGATGAATTGTAGCTGCTATTTCCTTTTACTATTATCCAATGTATTTTACAGAGACATGGAGGTTTATTTATACACCGGTACATAGCTACATGTAGGACAACTATTGGCTGACCAATTACATGATTGTTCTAGAAAGGAGGACCACAATCTGGTACAATGGTAGAGGTGTACGATTCTGTTGCAACATAATAAAAAATGGAGAGCAGAAGAATCTTATTTTATATGGATTAAGATAGCAATTAAATTGCTATGAATTATCCATGTCATCTTTATTTTTAACTCCCGGCATGCGGCTAATCATATCTTTTGATGCAAGTTTGGATGTCTTGCTAATCCCGTGAACCAAATCCACTAAACAAAAAAACAGATAATTAACAAATTAATTCTGCTCCCTTGACAACCATCTTTGTACACAAAAATAAATACATATTCTTTTTTAGAGCATCTCCAACAACATTCCTATAATTTTTCTAAAATAGAAAACCAAAAACCAAAAGTGAAAATCTCTAAAAAGTATTATATTCATCTCCAACAGATTTGCTATATTAGAGATTTTAGAACAACTTATATTATTATAATATTCTATTATTTATCATCCCAATACATTTTAAAAAAAACTTAATATAAAATAATAAAAATTGAATTTCATTGGTGGGATTGAATAAAATAATAATTTCTCTCTCCTACCATCAAGTTTTAGAGAATTCTATAAACTTGGAAGATTTTCTAAGTTTTCTCTATTATAGCAAACAAGATAGCAAAACTGTTGGAGAGGTTTAGAGAACAAAAACCCATTTTTTTCTATTTTAGCAATGTTGTTGGAGATGCTCTTACTAATAGGGGTGCTCATGGGTTGGGTTGATCGGGTTGAAGATTTTTTAACAACTCAACCCAATATAGGCGGTTTGAAAATTTTACAACCCAACCCAACCCAATCAAAAGTACAACCCAACCCAACCCAAACAGTTCGGGTTGGTCGGGTTGTGTTTAAACAAGATGAAATCAAATTTAGAAATATAAACATAAAGGAAACATTTCTTTGAAATACAACCGACCGATAATTTATGAGAGTATGTAAGTTCATCAAAAATATTACGATATTACATATAAAAATGTCTAAACCAAATGATAATATGTCAATCAACAACAATCGTTTTAGACGTCTCCAACTCCGATGCTTTCGCTTTCTTGGCCTTGAGGTTGGTCGTGTCATCATCAACCATTTGGTAGACTTATACATACTTCTTAAATCTTAAATATATCACATTTAGTTAATTTTTTAGTTTGCACATATATATATATATACTAGTTGTGTACCCGTGCGATGCAGCGCGAGTGAATCACAATTATGAAACATTAATTTAGCCCTCAATCGGTGTTTCTCCATCCCGTTCAATTTTATTTCATGAGTTTGCATGCTTTGCAAGTCAACTAATAAATAAAATTGAAGATTAATATGTTGTATTAGCAAAATATCATGGAAAAAATATTGTTTCTTATGCTTTCTTATGAAAAAACAAACTCTAAGGGGGCGTTTGGTTCGCAGAATATTTTTGGATGGAATGGAATCTGTCAAAGGAATTTGACTTTGATGGAATTGGAATGGAATGTTGTCAGGTTTGACCACCTGTTTGGTTGACATAATTGGAATGGAATTTGTTAAATGAATTAGAATTTTTCTGTTTGGTTCACAGATTGTAGCTTCGGAATTGGAATGGAATTTTGGTAAATGACCAAAATACCCTTTCTGATTATTTTAATTTTTTAAACAAAAATTACTTTAATAAAATAGTCATTAAATAGTTTAATTTTTAACAAAAATTGTTTTTATTATTTTAGCACATGAATGATGTCGAGAGAGTGAGGAGAGAGAGGGAGAGAGAGGAGAAAGAGGAGAGGAGAGAGAGAAGGAGAGAGAGGAGAGAGGGAGAGAGAGAGGGGAGAGAGTAGAGGAGAGATAGGGGATAGATGGAGAGAGAGGAGAGAGGGGAGGAGAGAGAGAGGAGAGAGAGGAAAGATAAAAAGAGAGGGAAGAGAGGAAAGAGAAAGAGAGAGGAGAGAGAGGAGAGATAAAGAGAGAGGGAGGAGAACGGGAGGAAGGAGAGAGATAGAGAGAGGAGAGATAAAGAGAGGAGAGAGATAGAGAGGAGAGAAAGAGGGAAGAGAGAGAGGAGAGAGAGGGAGGAGAGAGAGATTGCGAGAGCAGAGAGAGGAGAGAGAGGGAGATATAGATGAGAGAGATAGTTGGTGTTTGCTGATAATCAATATCAGTAGGGTTTAGTTTGGAGTTAAGGGTAAATTTCGAATTATCAAAATATAAGATTCCATTCCATTGAAATCCTTGGGTTTTAGGATGGAATGTTCAAATCATTCATTGGTGGAATTTGGTGGAATTCACACATTCCTTCCATAGAAAAGAATGAACCAAACAAGGGAATTGAATTTGGTCAAAGGAATTGGACATTCCAATTCCATCATATTCCATCAGAATCTGCGAACCAAACGCCCCCTAAGCATACCTTGGAGTCTAGGCTTGGTCTGTAGTCAACCTCAATATCATGGTTGTTAAACACAACCCCTTTGTATTTCTTATCATCCATCGTACTCCTTTATATTATTTTTTTGGTTTTGAACTTATCAATCCACTGATATATAAATTCAAAGTTAATATGATAGATTGGTCATAAAACTGGAAATAGAATAGCAAGATTATGGGGTTAGTGAGACTTAATGCTAGTTGTGTTCCCATGCGATGCGGCATAATTATAATTCCGAGAACTTGAGTTGTTATGTTTCTTGCTTTGTTCAATAATTTTCCGTCTTTCTCGATTTTATTTTTATGGTTTTGTGTGATTTCAAATTACAAACACTTTTTGAGTACCTGATTTAAACACACAAGACACATAAAAAGTACACCATTATACACTTTTTGAGATTTGATAGAAACATTTTTTCAGCGAAGGAGAAGTTTAGTATCTATAGCATAATTTGTACTCACTATTTCATTTTTTATCAGAGAACATTATCCACATCCTTCCATGCGAATGCAAAATATAAGAACATCTTAGACTACAAAAAGGGTTAAAATTCAAATAGATCTGGAGAGGATGAAAAGAGAATCCAAAAATTTGAACTAAGATCAAAAGAGATTCCAAATTTGGAGTCTAAAAACTTAAATTGACAAAGTACAAATAAATAGATTGAAAGTACCAACCTTCCTTCCATTTTCCTGGCAAATCAAAGTTTGCAACAAAAACGATCTCTAACATCATCTATAAACGTTGTGACACTGGTCCATAGAATTTTAAACAAATACCAATTATATCACCAACAAATTTGTGCTAACATATGAGCATACTCCTCACTTGGGATAAGTTCACCACCAGTTCCTGAATCAAATGCACATACATTAAAATAAATCAACAAAATCAATTTCACTCTATACCAAGAATGACACATACATAAACTAATGTAGCTAGCATATCTTTCACTACAACCAAAAGAAATCCTTTAAAATTTGAGGTAAAAACTTAACCATTTGGGTTGATGTCAAGTTTGGGTTCAGGTCGTCTTTCTTTCCGTAGTATTTGTCATTGAACTTCTCCATATTTACCCCAGAGAATTCACCCTTCGTTGATGTGACAATAATGTATGGCTGATTCACCTTCCTCAAAAGAGCACCATCCTCAAAAGAGCACCATTGATCTTAAAGGGGTCTATAAAATGGAAGTTGTATAAAAAAAGAGTGACCATCATCTCTTCCAAACATAGAATGTAAGAGAATTTTAAACATATTCGTTTCAGATAGATGCGCATCTCAGTATCCACAAACTTGAATCACTCAGTTATATTAATATACCTTTTATCCTTGCTGCAATGAATCACAACTTAATGCATAACGTGAACCACAGAACCTCTAAACGTAAACTTGCTACATACTTGAGTTTTATTTTATAAGGTCTCATTTGTATAGAAGGGGCATGAGCATCATTACACTGGTACTGTGAATTATTTATCCATCAGTAATATCCTAACTTCCACAACCCCCTCAAATCAAAAGCTTAAGTAATAGTTGTTGACAGGTAGTGATATAAAAATTTTATAACGTATACCAAGAACAATGACTGACATAGTTCCATCACCAACTTCTTCATCTTGCGTGCGGCTTAGTTCAATCATGGACTGAAAAATTGATCAGGAAGCAAGAATCAGAACACAAGTGAGTTTTATGTGCCTAAATATGCAGAGATCAAAGTAACTAACATGCAAAGTACATGATAGCCTTTAAAGTCTGTGTTAAAAGAGCTAACAAACCACACAAAAACAGATCAAAGAAGAAAAAATGTTGAAGCTTCAAATATAAACTTTTTTTTATTAGAAGTACATGTCTAGTCATAGATACCATTGCAGCTGGGTGAGCTATATCCAACTCACGCAAAATAGCATTCCCATCATTGGTAACCACAATTCCTGTCATCAACAAGGACTAAAGTGATCTGGGATACTCCTTCCCCCCCCCCCCCCCCCAAAAAAAAAAAAAACAAGGACTAATAACTTAATAAATCTATGCTCGTATTGACAAGTAATGTCCAAGAATTAGATGAAGGCAAGATTGTTAATAGACCATTAAAAATGATTGTACGCATATTTTAGCAAAGAGATCACTAAAGCTACTCGAAATTTCTCTCTTATATAAGGAGTTCATTTTATTGTGTGAAAGCTTTACTATTTTATCAACCATTGATTCCATATCCAGAATCACATCACTATTTTAATAGTATTTCAATTTATATGTATTGTTATGGTGGTGATGACCAAAAGAAATAGTAGCAGATGATTGTGAAGACATCCATTCTTTTTCAAATTGTTTGTAGATATGAAGAAGGTGGTTGAATTCAACTATTGAAGGTTGAAGATGCTCTCAAAACAACATTGAATTGGAAAGAGACCTATTTATACATTAATCATTTAATTAACCCTTTACAATCTATTTTGCTTACCTTACCGAGTAAGATTCTTAACCATCAAGATGTTATTATAAGAGTCACCATCTATACAAAACTAATAAGGTTTTCAAAGGAACTGAACATACAGAAACAAAAAAATGGAATTGAATGACAGAGATTTTGATAGAATTTTTAGAACATTATCAAATAATATAAGGTTTTCAAAGGAATTTAATGGATTCTTGATGGAAAAAATGTTGTCTTTTTTGCTTGCATACAAAATGATTTGAAAAAACAAAATCAATACAATATTTCAAATGGATTGCATTACCTGGTTTTCCAATCTCTGCGTTTGGTTACAAAAAGGCACACCAAATTTCCAAAGAACAACAAACCCCACAATGAGGTATAAAACAGTAGAAAAACAAAACCCAAAATCGATTTCCTGATTTGATTCGATGTGAGAAGGAAATTTGAAACCGTGAAACAGAACCCAAACAGAAACAAAGAAGTGACGAACTGTGTGCAAACAGAAACCCAAATCAACGTACCTGAGATGATGAAACCCTGAGAAGAAACTGTGAAGCCGTGAAACCCTGAGCTGAACTTGAATCAACGTGAGAGAGAAATTTGGTGCAAACGGAAACAAAATTGATGTGCAAAAATAAATTCCGTGCAAACAAAAAAAATCGATGTGCAAAAATAAATTCCGAGCAAACAAAAACAAATCGATGGCAAAAATAAATTTCGTGCAAACAGAACCCAAATGGAATAAACCCTAAACACAAACGTACCTAAGATGGTGAAACCCTGAGAAGAAGCCGTGAAACCCATCACCTTCTTCCTATCAACAAACCAAATCAAAACCCAAATTGAAAATTATAGGAAACCATATAGCTTTACTAACAAAGCTTCAAAAAAATGGCGAATAGATAGAAGAAAAAAACTTAAAGAAATAATAAAAGGAATAAAGAAGGGTAATGAAGGTACCTTGGGGAGACATTGACGAATAGATGAAGGAAAAAAATTCAAATCCAAACATCTTCCTTCGATTTCTGTAAAACTCAAATTTGCAGAATGACTCTACAAAGGGAAATGGAAGTTTCTACCAAAAATTGGAAACCGTAAATCCTATTAACCTGCCCTATTTCAAAATTCAAATTTGAAATATTTGAAATTGGTAGAGGAAAAGGAGATGCCATACATTGAAAAGAGAGCTTTTTTTTTCCAGGAAATAGTTGGTGGTGGTGTGTAAGAGAAGTTATATATCTTTAGAGGACTTGTACATTGTGCTTTCTCACTTATAATTAAAAGTTTTTTAAATTTGATGCTTAAATAGTTGTATCTTATGCATTGTAAGTTGTATTTAAGACATTTGTCTAAATGCTTATTAATGTATAGATATAGATATATGTGTTTACATTTATTAAACATATATACAAAGGAGTTATATAGAGATGAATAATAGATTGAAAATATATGTAAATGAAGAGGGTACGCAAAAGTGTAATTGTCTAATTTACATATTAATAGAGACTTAATAATCATATTAAATCCACAAAATAAAATGATCGGGTTCATCGGGTTCGTCGGGTTGGGTTCAAATAAAAGTAACCCGATATTAACCCAATGCTTCGGTTTGAGTTATTTCGCGTTGGGTTGGGTTGATCGGTTTTTGAGCACTCCTATTTACTAACATCATACTCTAATATAATAAAGAAAATGACAAGAGATAGCTAGTTAAGCAACTAAGGGTGTGTTTGGTACAGATAATGAAATTGCAGAAAATGATTGCAGAGAAAGAGAATTGGTCTGGAGAATAGGAATTGACTCTCCTGTTTGGTAGCACAGAGAATTCAGCAGAGAAATGTAACAGGGAATCATTTCTCTTGTTTGGGAGCACAGAGATTTCAACAGAGAATTATACCAACCTATCATTTGCATCCATAAATTAATAACTAATGCATAAATTAATAATTAAAATACATAATTTAATAATTAAAATGCATAAATTAATAATTAAAATGCATTAATTAAATCAAAAAGTAGTTCAACATCATTCCAACCAAAGTCATACCAAAACATAATTACTTCAACATAGTGAAACAAAAAAAAAGTAGTTCAAGTACTTCAACCATAAACAATTATCCCATGGAACCATCGGTATACGATTCTACCATGCCGAATCAACTAGCCCCGAAACATACGGGGTCGGTTTTGGATGAAATTTTGTGTGATGCCTCGTGAACATAAAAAAACATGATCCGAAAAAAAAATCTTGTTTTGGGGTCGGGATTTTCCCTGGGCCTGGCCCGGTCTCGGGTTTTGACGGGTTACGGTCCAAACGGGGTGTTTTGGATGAAAACATGACCCCGTTTGGGCCGGGACCCGGGAAAACCCAAGCCCGGGCCGGGCCCCGGGAAAATCCCGACCCCAAAACGAGAATTTTTTTGGGATCATGTTTTCTCATGTTCAGGAGGCATCACACAAAGTTTCGTCCAAAACCAACCCCGTTTGGGCCGGGACCCGGGAAAATCCCGACCCCAAAACGATAAACAAAATTTGGGATCATGTTTTTTTATGTTCACGAGGCATCACGCAAAGTTTCGTCCAAAACCGACCCCGTTTAGGCCGGAACCCGTCAAAACCCGAGCCCGGGCCGGGCCCCGGGAAAATCCCGACCTCAAACGAGAATTTTTTTTGGATCATGTTTTTTTATGATCACGAGGCATCACGCAAAGTTTCGTCCCAAACCGACCCCATTTACCCGGGTTCCCGTCAAAACCCGAGCCCGGGCCGGGCCCCGAGAAAATCCCGACCCCAAAACAATAAATTTTTTCTTGGGATCATGTTTTTTTTATGTTCACGAGGCATCATGCAAAGTTTCGTCCCAAACCGACCCCGTTTGGGACGGAACCCGTCAAAACCCGAGCCCGGCCCGGGCCCCGGGAAAATCCCGACCCCAAAACGAGATTTTTTTTTCGGATCATGTTTTTTTATGATCACGAGGCATCACGCAAAAATTCGTCCAAAACCGACCCCGTTTGAGCCGAACCCGTCAAAACCCGAGCCCGGGCCGGACCCCGGGAAAACCCCGACCCAAAAAGCGAGAATTTTTTTTTTGGATCATGTTTTTTTATGTTCACGAGGCATCACGCAAATTTTCGTCCAAAACCGACCCCGTTTGGACCGAAACCCGTCAAAACCCGAGCCCGGGCCGGGCCCCGGGAAAATCCTGACCCTAAAACGAGAATTTTTTTTGGATCATGTTTTTTTATGTTCACAAGGCATCACACAAAATTTCGTCCAAAACCGACCCCGTTTGGTTGGGTTACCGTGGAACCCTCTGTGTCTTATTTTTCAATTATCAGATAATCCAATGAGTCAATTCCCACATTTTCTTTTCATTTTGGGGAGAAATAAAAGCAGGGAAATGGAAATGATTTATTTATCACGTTTTCTTTTCTTTAACTTACCAAACAAAGGAATTAGGGTCTAATATAAGACATTCAAACCTTGAAACCGTCTAAACTGCATTCGTAGGATGAAAGTATCAAAGAAGATGATTCTGAAACAGAGATTATGAGGGAATGTGGAGAGCCTATGAATTCAAATAAACAAACCGAATACCCTTAAATACAATCAAGAGTAATCGTCCCTATGGTTTGATGATTATAACGATTTTCATCCCCGGACTTTAAAACTGTTTTTTTTCGTTTGCTTGCATTTTAGGCTATGTTTGGCAAACTAGCTGATAAGCTAGCTTATGACTGATAAGCAAGCTGCTAGCTGATGAAAAAGTCACGTTTGACAAAAAACTAGCTTATAAGCATTTTAATTACCCATTCTAATAAACTGGCCAGACCGTAAGTGACGTGACAAAAATGCAATCTAGTTAATTTTACCATTCCATGCGGTGTAGAGCTTTAAAATATGAAATATTGGAATTGTTAAATTAACTCCAAGTACAACTTAAAACTAGATGCATACCCTTGCAAGGCATTGCAAATCCTAATGAACCTAATTTACTAAAAAGACCCAAAAATTCATCATAAATATAAACAAACCGATGCCCAAGTTAGTTGTTTACATAAAATAAGTACGGGAGAGAGAAATGAGTGCATAGATATTAGGGGTGAGGAAAGGCGGATACCCACATTTTAATTACCAAAAAAGACATTAATTATTTATTTATAATTAAAAGTTAGTATATAATTATGAATATTAATGAGGACATTATTGGAATAATCACAAAAAACTCTTCATAAGCTACTCCAAGTAGCTTATTAAAAAGCTAGCTTAATGGTTATCCAAAAATGTACCCAGAAAATAAGCTAGCTTATTTTTGCCAAACAATGTCTTAGTCTTTCATCCAACTTTATGAAAATTAAATCTTAATTCATCCAAAAAGTAAATAAGCAGATTACATATTTGGTCCTTGTGGTATATAAACTTTTACATTTTTATTTTTAAAATTAACTAGTTCACATTTTTTTTTACTTTTTCTTTATTTATTGTATTTCATCAAAATATTTATTTTTCTATTAATTATAGTGTATATTTTCATAATTATTGTAACTTTAATTATAAAAATAATCAAATAATTTCATTAAAAATATAGATAAATACATTATATTTTCTTTACAGCTTTAGCCTTTAGGTTTAAATCTCCTAATATTAATATTTTTTATCTATTAATTTATTAAAATTTATTATTTATTTTAAATTAGAATTGAAAAAAGTTTAATAAAATTCGAGAAAAAAATAAGCTTATTTTATAACAACCGGTTGTTTTTTGTTAAATGCAATTTACTCCCACAATTCTAAATTTTCATTTAAACTTTATTTTTTTATTAATTAATCAAATTTGTTTAATATTTAAATTAAAAATACACAGATAAACACGCACACACACACCACATATATATATATATATATATATATATATGTCAAGGTTCTAAATAGCATGAGATTTAAGACTTGTGTCTGACGCCACATTAAGTATTTGGCACGTCATGGCCTAATGCATGATTTTCATAACACCATACTGAAATTTTCTTATCTTTTTATTGTCTTATTTTTTGTTTTTAATATATAACCTAATTTAAGATGTGCAATATCATTATCTCATTGAGTAATATATATATATATATATATATATCAAGGTACTAAATAGCATGAGGTGCGACTTGTGGGGGAAATTTTATATAACGTTACACAAGAAAACATTTGTTTTCTGCTATTATTCAATAAGATAATTATATTGCACATTTTAAATTAGATTATATATTAAAACAAAAAATAAGACAATAAAATGATAAGAAAATTCCAATATGGTGTTACAAAAATCATGAATTATATAGGTCATGACGTGCCATAGAATTAATGTGACGTCAAACACAAGTCTTAAATTTTATGTTATCTACAACCTTGATATATATATATATATATATATATATATATATGTGTGTGTGTGTGTGTGTGTGTGTGTATGTGTTTAATTTAAATATTAAACAAATTTAATTAATTAATAAAAAATAAAGTTTAATTAAAATTTAGAATAGTGGGAGTAAGATGCATTTAACAAAAAACAATCGGTTGTTATAAAATAAGACTATTTTTTCTTAAATTTTATTAAACTTTTTCAAATGGCAATTTAAAATAAATAAAAAACTTTAATAAATCAATAGCTAAAATATATTAAATTTAGGAGATTTAAACCTAAAACTTTGAAAAAAAATATTATGTATTTTTCAATATTTTTAATGAAATTATTTGATTTTTTTTATAAGTAAAGTTATAATAATTATGAAAATATACAATATAATTAATAGAAAAATAAATATCTTGATGAAATATAATAAATAAAGAAAAAGTAAAAAAAATGTAAACTAGTTAATTTTAAGGATAAAAATGTAAAAACTTATATATCACAAATAAGGGTGTACGTGGGTTGGGTTAGACGGTTTGGGACAATTTTACAACCTAACCTAATTATGGAGGTTTGGAAAATCTTAACCCAACCCAACCAAACTCATTCAAAAGTATAACCCAATCCAACCCCTGTGGGTTATGGCGGGTTGGATTGGTTTGGGTTGACGGGTTACTAATATACATAAATTTACCGATTGAAATACGATAAATAATACTAAAAGTATTTTCAACAAAGTTATTAGTTATTACAATCATCCATATATAATTTAAAAACCATAAGTGTTAAAGTTAAACTTCAAAAGTCTAAATGATAGTAACCAATTCAAATTCTCAATCAAGTACGACCGTCTTGGATCTCTTCGACATTTCTCTTTATTAAACGACCCCTCATTATCATTGATAGAAAAAAAAAACTAAGCAATTTTTTGTTTTTTTATCTAACAATGTGTCCAAATGCTTCTTACATTGGTTTCTCAAGTGATTCTACAAAAAACTTGTACCAAAAATTTGAAGTTCTACCACCCCTTTTTTAGACGTATTTTGTTCATCATTGTCTTCAAAATTTGAAGATTTAGGGGTATTTTCCATTGCTCCTATAAATATTGATAAAACATATATTTAGATTCAACAATATAATTCAAACAGTAGACTTGATGAAAATCAGATTGATGCAGTAGACTTGATGAAAATCAATCTTTAAAAATGAAAATAAAAAAGTTTGATGCAATAGTTGCAAATTCATACAAATCATACGTCAAATTCATCCTCAACAAAAATCCAAAAACAATAACATCATATATTAACACTTAAAAGTTACAAGACTTAGTTTTAATTTGGGCTGTAAATATATATATATATATATAATATATATATATAATTTTATAAAAAATATAATAGCGGCGGGTTAAGTTTTCCTAACCCAATTTCAACCCTTATAATTGGAGGTTTGACGGTTTGGAGGTTTGACGGTTTGGTGGTTTAACAGTTTCGTGGGTTGGGAGCGGGTTGGTTTGGTTGTACACCCCTAATCACTAGGACCAAATATGTAATTTACTTATTTACTTTTTGGATGAATTAAGATTTAATTTTAATAAAGTTGGATGAAGGGACTAAACTGCAAACAAATAAAAACCACAAAAATGAAAAAAAACAGTTTTAAAAGACTAAGGATGTAAATCGTTATAAACATCAAACCATAGGGACGAAAATCGTAGTTTACTCTACAATCAATTATCCCACGTCATCATTGTTTAAGTCGATTGATGGGCTCGAGGTGATATTGAGGATTTACTCCTGCAACTCTACACCTTATTAATTATCCCACCGCCATCTACGGTAATTACATTAGGGGGTGCTATTTGCACCAAAAAGGTGCAAATAGTGAATGATTTTTTTCCGATCTAATAATTTTTAAAAATTATCATTTCACTTATATATATATTATATATTACTATTATATTATATATATATATATGATATATATATGTGTGTTTTGATTTTATAAATTTATAAAATTTGTAACTTTTGATTTTATTATAACTTTGTAAAATGTATTTTTCTTTTTGTAACAATTACATTTTATTATAACTTTGTAAAATGTAATTTTCTTTTAGGGACCAATTCATGTCACTATCCAGGTCATGATTTTTTCAATTTATCGGTTTAAAAATGGCGAATTAGGGTGAATATTTTCAATGGTATCATAATTCTAATAATTAGGTATTTCATCCACTACTTTATATATATATATATATATATATATATATATATATATATATTATGTTATCTGGTAAAGTTAGTAGTTTGTAACAAAAAAAAAATCAATTTCAGGTGTTTAATTCTCGTAAAGATCTAATTGATTGAGTACGCAATATGGGATATTCACTTGGTTTCGTTATTGTTATTAAAAGAAGCAATAGTGATAAAGTAGAATTTCAATATGATTGTGGTGGTACGCACAGGAGTAACAAAACCTCTAGTAAACATACTGACACAAGAAAAATAAATTGTCCATTTAACTTTGTAGGGAATCATTTGGGTAATGATTGTTGGACTTTAATATGTGATGCACATAATCATGATATTGCATTACATTTGGAGGGACATGCATATGCATTATGCATTAAACATAATATTCCAAGAGTATGAACGAGCTCAATCTGTTGGCTTATTTTCTGAAAATTATAGTTGTCTACTACGTACAAGTTATGGGCTACCCCGTATTCAGAGCTAATAAAGAAGTACATGCAGCTTTTACGTGTTAATTGTACTACGGATATTGTTATTTTAGAATAATCGAATGTAATATAGATTATTTTATGTTCTATTTAAATGTTAAATCGCAATATTTATGTTTTATTTTTATAATTATATAATTATAAAAAATTAGTAATATTTATATTTATAAATATTTATTTATTTTTAAATCAAAACAAAAGGTAAAAAAAATCTTTTAATCATTTAAAACTATATAATACAAATAAACAAAAATATATAATAAAAATAAACAAAAGAAAAAAAGAAAAAAAGACAACAAAGAAACAAAAAAAACAAAAAAACACAATCATTATCCAATCACCTTTGGTACCTTTCGGTGCAATTAGCAAAAAAAAATGTGTAAATAGCCTCCCCTTACAATATTTAGGAGGAAAACTTATTCCACCCTAAAATCCTTATTTATATACCCCACCCCGCCTCCCCCCTTACCCACCCCACCTCTCATACTTAACTCCATATGTTTGATTTTTTAAGTTCTCAATCTAACTTTTTATGTTCCCAATGTAATTTACACCCAAGGTTGAGTGTAAATAATATGACCCTTACAATATTTAGGGGGTTAGGATAGATGCACCCCTCATACTCTACTAATTTCCTCCTCACACCCATCAACATCAAATATCGCTTTTTACATTTTCAATGTTTGATTTAACCTCATTTTGACCTAAAGAGGGTGCATATAACAACACCCTATTTAGGGGTGTTTGGGATTGCTTATTTAAAACAACTTATGTTTATTTTGAAAAGTGTTTATCAACTTATGCGGTGTCAAACTGGAGTTTTTAAAAAAGTGTTTGGATTAGTTTATTGTATTGCCAAAACATAATAAACTAATAAGTTGTTGTTTAAAGGTGTTTGAGATTGCTTATACATATAAAATAACCTAAAAAATCATAAGCACTTTTCAAATAAGCTAATAAGTTAAAACAAAATGACTTATGAAAAAATATTTATCTCCTGTTTGGCACCACTATAAGCACTTTCATTTTTTCTCCATCCAAACACTAGAAAGTGCTTATCTCCGGTGTCAAACCGCAATAGGCTATGTTTGTCAAAAAAAAGCTAGCTTATAGCATATAAGAGCATCTCCAATGGAGGTTATTATAAAAACCTCATTTTTCCACCTTGTTTCCAACTCATCAAAATAAAAACTGATATAAATGTCTACAATGATAGTTCTTATAAGAACCTATTTTTGTGGGTCCCATACATATTTTCAACTTCAATAATTATTATATAGTTAAGAAAATAAAATTAAAAAAATAAGGGAAATGTCACATCTCACAAATTTCATGGTAAGAACCAAGGTTCTTATTTAAGAACTTAAAGGAGTTTGAGTTCTTATAAAAACTCTCCACAATGCTAGTTCCACCAAACCATTGCACTATTTGCTTATAAGAACCTTGCATTGGAGATGCTCTAAATTAGCTTTATTTCTGGTACATGTTTGTGTTAGGATCTGATTCTTAACAAGAATAATGAAACTCAGAAACAATATTAAAGAAGTTGCGGAAAAACACTTTAATATTCAAAGATCAATGTAACAGTAAAGTATAAATCACAACTTGTAAACTTTATTGAATGATTAAAGTTACAAGTTTTCACACAAAACCTCAATCTTGATGAACAGGCTCACCAAGACGAATTCTACTTCTCTAGAACTAGGGTTGTAAACCTTGAGGTTAATTCTCTCTCTGAAACAAAAACTCAGAATACTTGTATATCTCAAACTATTCTAAATAAATCTATACATATACTGAAAATAAAAGATAATTACAAAACATAAAAGATCTTCAGTATATTCTTCCATAATTATCTTCAATCTTCCATGATTATCTTCAAACCTTGATCTGCGCGTATCTTGATTATCACATAAGCAGTATTAAGTCATAGCAACATTAACACTCTGAGCAGTATTAATCTTCAGCAGTACTAACTATGCTTAGCAGTATTAATTTCTTTAAGTAGTATTAATTTGGCTCATCAGTAGTAACCATGTTGTACTGGCAGTAGTAATCATACTTAAACAAATCTTCAGTTCCCAACAATCTCGCCCTAACTTGACTTTTAGAGAAGAGAAGTCAAGTTCTTCAGATGCTCCCAAAACTCCATTGCTCATAATCCTATATCAGGATTCAGCCCCAAACTTTGATTAAGAGTTATCTGGATCAAGTATCTTGCCATTGCAGAATCTGGTGCACAACCAAGATTTTTCTTCAACATAGCATACAGCTTTAGCCTGCTATGGTTGTAAACTCTATCCACTAAGAAGTATTCAAAGTGACTTGTATCCATAGCCAGTGCATATACTCCACTTCTTTCATACAGAGTCCAGTTGTTAATGGTTTTGAAAACATTTCTGATAACATGCTGAACTTCCTCTGGCTTGAACAACATGCATAGATATTCCATCACAAGTTTTGTAACTGGTATCCCTGGTGTTTTCAGCTTATCAGCATATAATTTCATCCCCACCTCAAACATTTCCTCTAAATCAGATCTGGAGCATACTCTTACAATCTTGGCCCAAGTAGGATACACTTCAAACTTGTCATCTTTCCTCTTAAGCCTGATATACTTCTTTCCATCTATTTCCATGGTATCCCAGTGAATAATCTCAAGAGGCTTGACACCAACTGGTTCAGCTGTTATAGGCTCAGGCACTTTTTCCATCACTACCATGTACATACTCACATCAGAAGTACTAGATGGTTCTTCCTAAGATTGAGCTTTCTGTTCATCAGACTTAGGTGCCTCTTCTTCTTCAGCTACCTTCTGTTCTTTCTCAGCTTCTTCCTCATCCACTCTAGGTTTCTTAGCTGGTTTTCTTCTTGCCATCATTTTTGTTCTTTTCAAAGTCCTCAAACTTTCACCTAGAGTAGCTTCCTTCCTTGGTGTTTCTTGATCATCAGGAAAGGGTTTTTGTATTTGAAGGTCATGCCTCTCTTTCATCTTCTTTTCCACTTCAACTCTTGCTTTGTCATTTCCTTGTAACTTGGTCATTTCTGCATCATACAAACCTTTGATTTGATCAAATGACATTTTTGTAAACATTTCCTTTTTGACTCCCACAGCACCTTTGAGGAAAGTGATCATCTTCTTTCTCTCTTGAGTGCCAAGGTAGGTCTTTGAAGGTTGCCTCTTCTTTGCACCCATTTTGATCATTACAGGCTTCTTGCAAATTGCAGATTTCTTCTGTGCCATCTCTGTTCCCAAACTCTTTTGAAATGCTTCATTAAGTTCTGCAGCTAGAGCTCTTGCCATCTCCCTATCTTTTTCCTCTTGATCCTTTTCTTCTTGCTCAAGTTCTGCCTGAATTTTCTTAGCCAAAGCTTCATCTGACTCAATCAACTTTTGCTTTTTAAGTGGTTGGTCAGATTCCACTATCTTGGTTTTGCCTTTGTCCTTGCTTGCTAGCTTTTCAGCACTAGTTTTCTTGATAACCTCAGCATTGTCTTTGATGACAACTCCTTTGGCCTTTGAAGTGACCTTAGAAGTATCATGTTTAGACTTGATTAGTGCTTCAGCTACCTCAATTTCTTCCAAGTTTCTGCTAACGAGGTCAGTTAATACCTCTTGAACAATTTCTGCTGCTTCATTTATTTTAGCAACATTAACTGTTTCTGCTGCTTTCTCAAACACAAACCCTGTTTCTGTTTCAGCAAACTCCCCCTCATCTCCATGTTTCTCCCCCTTATACTTAGCATTCTCCATGTTGACCTCAGCTTCTGACTCCCCCTTTTTGGGAGCATCATCCACTGGTTTCCTTCTTCTGAGCTCAAATCTTTTCTTTGACCTTCTTTGAGCCATCTTCTTAACCATCTTCTTTAAGGTGCTGAGCTCTTCTTGCTGGTTGATGATGACTTTCATGAGTTCATTTACAACCTTCTTTTGAGAATCCAGTTCAGTTGCCATTTTGGACATGGCAGAAATCAATTTCTGGTAGTCATATATATCCTCACCTTCTCCAGGAGTGTTACCCCCTTTTAAGGGATCATTGGAATGTTTAATAGGGATCTCCAGCCAAGCTGAAGCACCACCTATTCCCTTGGTTTCTGGGCACCCGGGACCTTTGAATGATTGCTCATTCAAAGTTGCCATGGGGAAGGTCTTAGTGATGTTACCACTGGCCTCCTCTGTGCTAGTAGGAGTAGTGGCAGCCTTCTCACCCACATGCTCATGCATCTCCTTAGTGAGTACCTCCTTGGGGTTGGGAGACACCCCAATGGTTTCCCTATGGATATTCTCTAATGTAGAATGCTCCATTAGAGGGCTTTGAGGTTCTGGGTTTGTAGGAGGTACAACAAGGGAATGAGCCTTGTGTACCTTTCTCTTAGTATACGTTTTGGATATAACTGGTGTTGGCTTAAGAACAAGGGACTGAGGAAGTGATATAGTGGTTGAAGGTTGGGTTTGGCTATCAGTGGGATGGTCTAGTGAGGGCCTTGACCCTGATGCCATACCTTCTTGGTTGTGGGACACCACCATCATTGTAGAGAACAATGGGGTGTCAACTCCTTCCGAGTCCTTGGCAGATCTTTTCATATTTGAAAAGACCTTGCCCTTAGGGATTTTAGGTACATATACCTCATTAAACTGAGGTATATCCGTCAATTCAGAGGTGATAACTGCCTGGACAAATCTTGGATACATATAGAAACTCTTTTTATTTTCCAAGTTTGACACAAGGTCATTAAAATCATTTTGGAGAAATTATACTTTCTGGCTGTGGACAAGCAGACCAAAGCAAAAGCAATGGTACTACTGAACTGACTCCATCCAGTAGTTTTTCTAGAAATACAGTGCATAAGAGTATGAACAAAGAAACGCCATTGGGAAGAAAAGTTAGCTTTGTAAAATTTGAAAACACCCATTTGGCCTTCATACCCCATTATTGTGAGATTGGAAAACAAATCCTCATTAGGGATAGAGGTAATACCTGAGGCATCGTCTAGTCGTAGACTGATGCGAATGACCTCTTCAGAGACTATCAAGGGTTTGTCACACACCCTTGTCTTGATAAACTGCACACCGTTTTCAGTAACAGCGGTGGCATTGTCCCAAAATTGCTTCTGGTGCTCGATGTAAATTGGTGGTGACACTGTAAGAGCATAAACTATATGACTGGTCTTGAGAAAATCAACTATTTGATGAAATCCATCTGCCAGCTTAGGCTTTTGAAGCATTGCGATCTCATTGTGTTCATCTATAAACACCATGGATGCCATCGGGCTTGAGGATACTTGACTGAAACACACTGGTTGCTTGAGAGAAAAGAGTTAGAGAGAAGATGAACAATATTCAAAGAGTCGTTGTGAGCTTTTAGGCGGGCAAAGAGGGTATTTATATAATTCAGGAAAGAAGCAGTATTAACCCTAATTTCAGTTAAAGCAGTACTAACCCACTCGCAGTATTAACGGAGAGCAGTAGTAACCAACTAGCAGTATTAACTAACTAGCAGTATTACCTAACTAGCAGTATTAACTAACTAGCAGTATTAACTTACTAGCAGTATTAACAACATACCTGAAGTAGTAACTCAGACTAACAGTAGTAATAATGAACCTGCAGTAGTAACTTTGCACTGGCAGCATTAACAATACTTACACTGTTGAAGCTTGTGTTAGTCTGAGCAAGGCAAAAAATTTCCTGAGAAAGATGATTAGTAGCACCAAAAAAAAAAAACAAATAACAGGTATACAAACACTTTTTAAACATGAGCTCATTCAGAGTTGATCATGCCCACACTTGTGACCAAGAAAGTGAATCTACTCACATCAAAAGCTTTAGTGAACAGATCAGCAAACTAGTTATCAGTATGAACTTTAGCAACTTGAATAAGCTTCTTTTCATTGCAGTCTCTAATAAAGTGATACCTGATTTCAATGTGCTTTGTTTTGGAGTGCTTGACTGGATTGTTAAGAATGCTAATAGCACTGCTATTGTCAATGAAGATTGGAGTGTGAAGAAAGGTTACCCCATAGTCCAACATTTGATTCTGAATCCATAGAACCTGAGAGCAGCAACTTGCAGCAGTAATGTACTCAGTTTCTGTTGTTGATAAGGACATTGTGGTTTGCTTCTTACACTGCCAAGATACTAGTCTTGCACCCAAAAGCTGACATCCTCCTGAAGTAGACTTTCTATCCATATTAGCACCACCCAAGTCACTGTCTGAATATGCAATCAAGTCAAAAGTAGATTCATAAGGATACCAAAGACCTAATCTAGGTTGCCCTCTTAAGTATCTGAAAATCCTCTTAACAACTTGAAGATGTGACTGCTTTGGCTTGACTTGGAATATGGCACACACACACTGGAAACATGATATCTGGTCTTGAGGCTGTGAGATACATGAGAGATCCAATCATTGATCTATAAAGATGGACATCAACATCCTCCCCCTCGAGACCAGCAGTGATCTGTTTGTGTGTTTCCATTGGTGTGCTTGCTGGCTTTGAGTCTGATAAACCATACTTATCTAGGATGTCTTTCACATACTTTGATTGACTTATGAAAATCCCATCATTCTGCTGTTTCACTTGAAGCCCAAGGAAGAAGGTGAGTTCACCCATTGAACTCATTTTGAAGCTCTTGTGCATCAACTCTTCAAAGTCTCTACACATCTGATCTTTTGTGGATCCAAATATGATGTCATCCACATAGATCTGAACAAGTAGGGTGTTCTTCTTACTTCTTTTAATGAAAAGGGTCTTATCAATGATTCCCCTTTCAAACCCATTATCCAAGAGATAGGTAGACAGAGTATCATACCATGCTCTTGGGGCTTGATGTAGACCATAGAGTGCTTTCTTAAGTTTGTATACTCTGTCAGGATATGATGGATTTTCAAATCCAGGGGGCTGACAGACGTATATTTCTTCATCAATTGTTCCATATAGAAAGGCACTCTTCACATCCATCTGATATACCTTGAACTACATATATGAGGCATAGGCTAGAAACAGCCTAATTGCCTCTACCCGTGTAACTGGAGCAAAGACTTCCTCATAGTCTATGCCTTTTTCCTGAGTGTACCCTTGTGCCACTAGCCTTGCTTTGTTCCTGATTACTATTCCTCTCTCATCCTTTTTATTTCTGAAAATCCACTTGGTGCCAATTGCTCTATGACCTTTTGGAAGGTCCACCAAGTCCCAAACATCTTGCAATTTAAACTGTAGAAACTCTTCTTGCATGGATTATATCTAACTTGAATCTTTCATTGCATCATAAGCCTTCTTAGGCTCAATCTGAGATAGAAAGCAAGAGAGTACTATATGCTACTGATCCTGCAAATCTTGAAGTCTGCTTTGATTTCTAGTCATCATAGGAGAAGAGATGTCTCCTATTACCAGCTCAGGAGGATGATTCTTCTGAGTTCTTGTCTGATGACTAGGTTCTTCATTAATTCCCACATCTAAATTGGAATCATTTAAGTCAGCTGAAGGGATCTCATCAGCTACTTTTAGCTCTTTATGCTCTGGATTCTCCTCATCTCTTCTTTCTTCTTCACTCTGAATTGGTTCAGTAACAATCTCCGTTTCACATATTTCAACAGGGTTCATTGTAGGTATGGGAAAGATCACAGACTGAGAAATAATATCTTGTACTTGTTCATTCCCTGATCCTCTACTTTCTGATCCTGCATGATCATCACTACTGAAACCCAAAGAGTTAGTTAGTGAATCAATGTCAAATAACCACTGAGGACCTGAACCAATAGGATTTGGTGAGTTCTCATTGCATTTGACATTGTCACTTTCCTCAATTATTCTAGAAGAAGAATTAAACACTCTGTAGGCCTTACTCTGAGATGAGTAACCAACAAGAAAACCATCATCTGTGTAACACCCCCGTCCCACGTGGTTAAGGACGGAAGATGCCACAATAATGATTTAAACATATTTCGGAGAGTTTCTAAAGCAATACGCAAGTGAGTTTCATGATCTTCTTTCGACTTTGAATATATGAGAATATCGTCAATGAAAACGATGACAAAGTCATCCAAATAGTCTTTGAAAGTCTTGTTCATAAGATCCATAAAGACTGCCGGACCATTGGTTAACCCGAATGGCATAACAACAAATTCGTAATGACCATATCGAGTACGAAAGGCCGTCTTATGAATATCTTGATCTTTGACTCGAAGCTGATGATACCCAGATCTTAAGTCGATCTTAGAAAAATACTTCGCTCCTTGAAGTTGATCGAATAGATCGTCAATACGGGGTAAAGGGTATTTATTTCGTACTGTGAGTCGATTCAACTCACGATAGTCAATACATAACCGCATCGATCCGTCTTTCTTTTTAACGAAAAGGACCGGTGCACCCCACGGAGATACACTGGGTCGAATAAAACCCCGATTTGAGAGATCCTCAAGTTGCTCCTTAAGTTCTTTCATCTCCGATGGAGCCATACGATACGGAGCCTTTGAGATAGGAGAGGTTCCCGGAATAAGATCAATTTTAAATTCAACTTCCCTTTCCGGAGGAACTCCTGGAAGTTCATCAGGAAAGACGTCTGGAAATTTATTGACAACATGAATATCTTCAAGTTTAAGGCATACCTCTTCTGGGTCTTGTAGTGCAGCTAGGAACCCTTCACGTCCCTGCCAGATCATTGCCTTAACTTTTATTGCCGAGATAACACGGGTCCCCTTCTTAGGTGAAACACCCTGGAACACATATTCGGGTTCATTGACATCACCGAAGACGATTTGTTTGGCTTTGCAGTCGATGGTCACTTGGTGTTTCGACAACCAATCCATGCCGAGGATGATATCGAAGTGATCCATTTTCATCGGAAGTAAAGTGACCTCCCGAATTCGATCACCAATGAATAACGGACAATTTGGAAATTCACCAAGTATACATACTGAACTACCCATAGGAGTAGTAATGTGCAAAGGGAAATCGGTGGATCGTTCATATGGTTTAAGATTTTCTTCAAAATTTTCAGAAACAATCGAGTGTGTAGCACCTGTATCGAATAAAACACATACATCTCTACCGTCAATAGAAAGGATACCAGAAACCATACCCACAGTAGATTTATCAGTAGACAGGGAAAACACTCGACCACCGGCAGTAGATTGCTTCTCTTTATCTTTAGTATTATCCTTTGGCCCTTGTTTACAATCACGAGCTAGATGTCCCCGTTGACCACAATTATAACATGCTCCAGTCATTCGAAGACATCGTCCTGGGCGATGTCTAAATCCACAATCTTTGCACCGTAACAGAGAAGCTGTATTCGAAAAACTTTTACTAGAAGTCCCTTGAGATGAAACTTGAGATCGATAATCCGGTTGTTTCCATTGACCCATCCGATTAGTTCCTCGTCCGCTAGAACTTCCTTGAAATGCATCTCGGTTTCTTTTCTTACCATTATCAGCTCGGGAGAGTATAGAATCCAGTCGTTCCCTTTCAATGTTTCTCGCAGCATCAGCAACTTCAGCAACACTTGTAAACTCTTGATTGATAAGCTTGGATCTGAATTTGCTGTTGAGGGACCATTTGAATTTATTTACCTGATTTCTTACTGTACCGGCCATAGTACCTGCAAAACTAGCCAATCGTAGAAATCTGGCCATGTATTCAGATATGGATTCATCTTCTTTCTGCTTAAGTGTAGAATACTCTTGAACATACGCATCTTTGTCTGCTGCAGTAAAGTATTGTTGATAGAAAATTTCTTTAAACCCAGACCAAGTTAAATTTTTAATAGCTCCGTCCCTTCCATAAGATTGCTTCCAAGCTTGCCACCAACGATTAGCATCACCTTCAAGTTTATAGGTAGCCAACTCCACCTGAATTCTATCCGAACAACCCAAAACTCGAAATATCTTTTCAAGGTGTGATATCCAATCTTCGGCCTCAACAGGAGTGACCGCTGAGATAAAAGTATGAGGTTTTTGCTTGTGGAACCTCTCCAACCATTTATGAATATCAACCAGTTCGTTACCAATGACAGTTTCCTGATCTCTGATTTCTGGCCCAGAGTTCCCAGTGTTAGGATTCGGGTTTTCGCCAGTTTGACGTAATGCTTCCACCGTTTGTGCTATAATTCCTGGTAGCATCTCATTAACTGCTTGGTGGACAGTTGCGATCACATTAGGATCTATTTGACTTGTTGGCGGATTTCTTGCTTCATTTTCAGACCCAATTCTATTTCTCTTGGGTCTACCTCTTATTGCGGGTACTCTTCTCGGCGGCATTTGGAGCTAACACAAATAACAGATGAATCATTTGCTCAATTATTTTCAATAAGAAATGAATCATACGAGATATTAATTAACTAGCATGTATAGTGCCTAAGATGGTCCTATCTTAGTTCTACCCATTCCTCACAGATCAAACTTAAATTATACTACAGGATCATAACCTATAGCTCTGATACCACAAATTGTAACACCCCCGTCCCACGTGGTTAAGGACGGAAGATGCCACAATAATGATTTAAACATATTCCACTAATTAAACAGAGCGATTACTATAAATCACCATAATTTGTACAAAACCACAAATGGAGATAACATGTTTCCAAAATACAGTTTCAAAAACACATGACTATATTACAAGCCATCAAAATATTAACAAAATAAAAACTCTTATGATTTAACTTCTGTCCTATTATCTCCATGCTCTCATCCCAAAGGCCCTGCTAATTCAAGTACCTGTCGAGGAAAAATAAAATCTTGGCTGAGCTTAATGCTCAGTGAACGGATAATAAAATACAATAATCATGAGATAACAAGTTCAATAGCAACAATTGATAGCAAGCTCCAATCGAAGTTCAAGAAAGGTTTTTGAATCAATTCAAGTTAATAAATATCCGAACGCAAGTCAAGGGTCCGAAGACCATATCGTATCATAATGACACGTTGTTCCCAAAAGATGATCAGTCTAATTGGGCGTAAGTGAGGAAAGGGGTGCGGACACAACACAGCAATCCTCTCCGTGGATTTAGCCACGGCCATATTCTATCTCCGATAATGGTTCCTAGGATCGATCCATACGCCCTAACAATACCTCGTCAAGTATAATTCCATATAGGACGTCATGATCGTTATAGCCACCATGGAAGCATCTCAACACCGGTGTCCCCAATGTTGAGTCTATAGACAAGAGTTCCAATAGATACAATTTCACAAATCAAACCACTCATATTCCAAAACGAGAACCAAGATGATATATAAAACAAACGAAACAATTCCAAATATATAATATAAGTATGAACGAAATTTTGGAACCAATAGTCTATAATTCAACAATATTTATTCGGATTAGGAAGCCTTATGCAAGAGGCTATCCCCGTGTCAAGTAAAGTAGGATATCCGTACCTTAGTTGTATACGAAGGAATGTTACAACCGGATGCCGAAATGTTGACACGAATCACCCAAATCACCTTTATATATAAATAAATACCAATTATTAAATATATAGTAACCAACCTATTTACTTGAGTATACACGTATTATATCATCATTCCTAACTCATTTTATCCATGGAATAATCCTAACCACATATATGGCTGATTGGTATAAGCTTTATCCTTACATAAGACGGAAGTGCTTAATGAATAAGCCACAATGCAATTCAAGTTACTGCACATTTCAGCTTTTGACCTTCAAAAGTTTGGGCTGTTTACACCCACTTAGAAACCAATCCAACCTTTGGCATATAAATGAAAAAGATACTTCTATCTCTTAGGAAACCAATGCCATCAGATTCACCTTATTTGGATCAATAACCAATTCTATATGAATTTTATAAAAACAGTGTGCAGAATCCCGAATCTGACATGATCTGCTATGGAAATCACTGTTTCGAGCCATTTTAGACTCAAAACCAGCTTTTCGAGTAAACTACAAAAATGTTCTACGTTGTTCAGGGATTCCAGAAACGTATTACTCATCTCATTTGGACAAACGGTTGATTTTACATGAATTTTATACTAACAGTGTGCAAAATCCCGAGTTGACAAATACTAGCTGCTGTATTTTGGGATTTTGACATATTTAATGTCCAAATTAGTTTTCGGATCCTTCTTAACAGTTGTTCTAAACTGAATGATCTTTCCAACCATGTATTATGCACCTCAATCAGATCAATGGTTGATTTTCTACATATTTTTAAAGTGGCAGAAACTTTCTGCTTCATTCCAACAACACCATACTTAATGTTTAACATACCAATCACTAACACTTGACTTTACAATCATTCTAAACCATATATTGACAAGATTAGAGTATTTTCCTTTTGATTTTACTGCCCTTAACACCATATTAACCAAAACCCACTAGAATCTTAAGCTACCAATATCAAACTCAAATATCTACAAAGTTCTTACCTTAGAGATAATTATAACTTCTTCAAGATGTTGATTCTTTTAATCCTTTGCAAAGTCCAGCCCCTAATCACACAAATACACACACACTTAACATATGTTTTCATCAATCAACAAAGATTTCAAGATATTGAGCTTACCCAATGGTTTACCTTCAAAAATTACCTTCAAATCTTCAATATTTCATCATTTCTTCAAGGTTATGGAGTATAATTTGAAGAAGAATGGTTTGGCTAGGGTTCTTGGATTTTGGCGTGAGGAAGAAGAAGACCAAAACTGGAAATGGGTTTTACTTTCCATTAATTGTTGTTATATTTTTCAATTTTTCAATTTTAGTCCCTCGACTTTGATAAATTCCATATTTATCATTAGTAGTCAATTTCTTCACATTTTGAGTTTAATTCTAGTTTCACTTAACACAACTTGTACGAGTTAACGGAACACGGGTGTTACAATCCTCCCCTCCTAAAAAGAAAATTTCGTCCCCGAAATTGAGATATGATTAGAAGGACTTACAAGAATCGAAGAGATACGGGTACTCCTTTCGCATAAATTCTTCCGTTTCCCACGTGGCTTCCCTCTCGGAATGATTTCGCCATAGCACTTTCACGAACGGTATTGTCCTTCGTCGCATTTGTCTCTCTTCTCGACTAATTATCGCCTCTGGTTCTTCAATATAAGAGAGATCTCTTTCGATTTTGTCTAACGGATAATCAATCACGTGAAGGGGGTGATAATGATATCCGCGGAGCGACGATATATGGAAAACGTTGTGGATATGCGATAGTTGAGGAGGTAATGCTAGGCGATACGCCACCTCTCCAACTCGTTCAAGTATTTCGAAGGGTCCGATATATCTCGGACTAAGTTTACTTTTGATTCCGAATCTGCGAATACCCCGTAAAGGTGAAACTTTTAAAAAGACATGATCACCCGTTTGGAATTCTAACTGTTTTCGATGCTTATCCACGTAACTTTTCTGCCGAGATTGAGCTTCTTTCATTTTCTGTCTCGCAATATCGACTTGTTCAGTAGTAATTCGGACAAGTTCAGGTCCTTCGATAGCTCGTTCCCCAACTTCATTCCAACAGGTCGGTGTTCTGCATTTTCGACCATATAAAGCTTCGTACGGAGCCATGCCAATACTAGCCTGCCAGCTATTGTTATATGCGAACTCCACGAGATGTAAATACTCGTCCCAACTACCAGACCACTCAAGAGTACAAGCCCGTAACATATCTTCTAGGGTCTGAATAGTTCGTTCAGTCTGACCATCCGTTTGTGGATGAAAAGCTGAACTCATAGTCAATCTCGTACCCCAAGCCTGATGAAGACTTTTCCAGAATCGAGAAGTGAATCGTGGATCTCGATCTGATGTGATGGAAACTGGTGTGCCATGCAATCTCACAATTTCTCGCTGAAAAATATCTGACAACTTACTAACCGGATACGTCTCTTGAATAGGTAGGAAATGAGCCGACTTTGTCAAACGGTCAACTACTACCCAGATAGCATCGTGCCGTCTCTGAGTTTTCGGCAATCTTGTCACAAAATCCATAGAAATATGCTCCCATTTCCAAACAGGAATCTCTAATGGTTGTAACAATCCGCTTGACCGTTGATGTTCAATCTTCACTTTCTGACAAGTAAGACACTTCGCCACATATTCACCTATATCCCGTTTCATACCGTTCCACCAAAAGTATTGTTTCATATCTCGATACATTTTAGTGGATCCGGGATGAATCGAGAAAAGTGAATTATGGGCTTCACTCAAAACTGCATCTTTGAGTTCAAGATTATCGGGTACACAAAGTCGATTACGAAACCAGATAATACCTTTGTCATCAATTTGAAAATCTGACTGTGAATCATCTTTAGCCTTTTGTAAGATAGCCCAAAGTTCTCCATCTTACTGTTGAGCCTCTTTAATTCGAGAAACAAGGGTTGGTTCAACCGTGAGACTAGCCAAAATTTCGTCTCCACCACGATAGCACAAAGCGATACCCATACGTTCCAGATCTGAAGCAATCTGGGGTTGAACGATTAAAGATGATATATTACCAATACTTTTACGGCTAAGGGCGTCTGCGACTACATTTGCTTTGCCTGGATGATACTGAATCCGGACATCGTAGTCCTTAAGAAGTTCGAGCCACCGTCGTTGCCGCATATTCAGTTCTTTTTGCGTAAATATGTACTTCAAGCTTTTGTGATCAGTAAAGATATCACAAGTCTCTCCGTACAAATAGTGACGCCATATTTTGAGTGCAAAAATAACTGCTGCTAACTCAAGATCATGAGTAGGGTAATTTACCTCATAGGGTTTGAGCTGGCGTGAGGCGTAAGCAATCACTTTGCCATGTTGCATCAGAACACAACCCAGACCACTTTGAGAAGCATCACTATAAACCTGAAAACCTTCTGACCCAGATGGCAATGTAAGAACTGGTGTTGTAGTCAATCTTTTTCTCAGCTCTTCAAAACTCTTTTCCTGTTCTTCATCCCAAACAAATTTAACTTCTTTTCGAAGAAGTTTTGTCATAGGGAGGGCGATCCTGGAGTATTACCAAAGGCATCTTCAAAGGTCATCTTACCTTTTGTTACATCTCCCTTACCACTAATCTTACCTCCACCTGGAGTATTACCAAAGGCAACATGCCCTCCATCAATTTTCTTGAAATTCTTGAGGCAAGCCATGTTCCCTGTCATGTGCCTAGAGCAACCACTATCAACATGCCAAATGCTCTTTCCCTTGAGCTGCTGATTGCCCTGCACATAAGATAAATCAATTAGTATTGATTGGGAACCCAAGCCAAAGTGGTCTTGGGCCTCCCTTTCTCATCAAAGTACTTACACTCCTTTTTGATGAGATTTTTAAAATTAGAATACTCTTTACTGGACTACTTTGTCAAGATGATTGGTCTAGAAGCACAAACACTAGAAGCAGTACTAATTTTAGAAGTACTAACAGAGTTAACAACACTAACAGGTTTAGCAGTACTAATTTTGTTAGAAGCACTAACAGAGTTAGTAGTATTAACATCTGATGAAGTACTAACAATGTTAGTTTTAGAAGTACCAATACTCTCAGCAACACTAACATTGATAGCAACAGTATTGCTTCTGGCAGCACTATCTTTGTCAGCAGCACTATTTGTGGTAGCAGTACTAACAGTTTTAGTGCTTTTAGGAACCCACATCTTGACACTCTCTTTTACAGTCTTTTTCTTCATGTGGCTTTTAGATTTAACAGGTTTCTTAGCCACATGGTTCCTTTCATCCTTCCTATAACCAAAGGGTATTTGCACAGATCTTTGAAAATTTATCATTTGGTTAATAGGATTAAAATAACAGTGCTTGGAAAGATGGTTCATTTTGCCACATATGAAACAAGGTTTTGGTATGATGATTCTACTCAGATCAACTCCTTGTTTCTGAGCCCACTGATTATTCCAATTTCTTTGATTTCCCCTCCTTTTATCATGTTTTAGAGGCTCAGACTGATTACCTGCACACTGTTTGCAAAGAACATGATTCACAACTGTAGTCTGCTTGTAATGGACCTTTTTAGACTTTCCCTCAGTCTTCTCTACATCATCAGATTTGACCCAATCCCTTCCACCACCCTCATTGGTAAGAATGTTATTTTCTAAGGGAATCTCTCCACTTACAGTATTATCCTTACTCTTACCGGCTTCTTTCTCAGTCTTGTCCTCAACAACTACTTCATCTAAAGGATCTATCTTAGTGGCTCCTTCATGCAAGTCCTTCCTATCCTTGGTCTCTAGCAAGTCTGATTTAGGAGGGATGTAGTTGTTGTTGTATGGTGGTGGTGTGGTATTATACCCAATTCCTGGTTTAAGCTTATCATGGATTTGGACCTTTAGAATTGAATCCATGGTTTTAGAAGCATATGAAAACTTTTCCACATCCAGCTTAACCTTGGCTAGCTCTCCTCTCAACTTTTCATTCTCCTCTCTAGACTTTGTCAGTTGGATTTCTAGATCATTTTTCTCCCACTTCCAGTAAATCATATGTGTGTTGAAGTTCATTGGCTTGGAAACCTTTAATTTGTTCCTCAAACCTCTCAACAATTTTCACATAGTCTTTTCTATCATTTTCTAACCTCTTAAGGTCATCACTCATACTCTAGTTGTGATCCCTGTACCTTTTAACAGTGTTTATGAAAGTTTGAGAACAGAGATTAGAAAGTACCTCAGTTGGGAGATCTGATACCTCTCCCATAAGAGCTTGATTTTGAATGTCCTCTTCTGCTTGATCACTCCAGTCAAACCCCATTCCTTGTTGAGAAATAAGAGCTTGAGCAGAGTTTCTGTTCTGGTTGAAGCTTCCAGTCTGAGCTTGTTGGTGATTGTTGTGAGACACTCCACTTTTGCATTCCCTGGCAAAGTGTCTCTTCATATGACACTTGTAGCACTCCACCTTTGACTTATCAAAGCCTGCTCCATCTTCTCTTCTTTGGGAGAAGTTGTTCCTCTCAGTCCTCTTGATGAACTTCTTCACCCTCGTAGAAAGCATGACCATCTGCCATTTAATATCCATCTCTTCAAGATCATCAGGATGAAGCTGTTCCAAGTCATCATTGATTAAAGAAGAGTTACCATGGCTGGAAAGAAATGCTTCAAAAACAGATTCATTGCCTTTTTCTTGATTTACTCCATTAGCAGCATTAACTGATTCAGAGTTAGCAGTAGAATCAGTTGATGCTGATAGGAGTGCAGCATTATGAACATATCCAGTAGGCTTCTTCTTTGCTTCCACCTCAGATTCAAACACTCTCAGATCATTGTACAAATCATCCAGTTCCTTTTCTTCCAATTTGTCATTCTGTCTGAATGAAACAGTGTACATGGTCCATTCATCTACAAGAGATCTGAGGAACTTTCGGTTGACATTATCTTGTTCCATCTGGACTCCAACAGTAGCCAACTCACCAATTAACTTATTGAATCTATCAAAAGTTTGAGTCATAGACTCATTCTTTGAAGATGTAAAATTCTCATATTGCTGCTCGAGAATATCCCTCAGATTCCTCTTAGTGCCCTTGGTGCCAGCAAATCTCTTCTCTAAAGCATTCCATAGAATCTGAGCATCAGTGCAGTGGTGAAACTGATGTTGATACTCATTAGGAATGGCCAAAAGCAGGGTGCTTAAGGCTTTCATCTCCAATTGTCTCATTTTCTTCTCAGCATCAGTTTTTGGAGGTGGTCTTCTTCCATCTTGTCCAATTTTACCTTCAGTAGAGGGACCATTCTCAACAATGTCCCACATAGAAAAGTCTGTAAGGAGGATGTACTGCTTGATCCTAATTTTCCACATGTCAAACTCATTAGGTTTGAGCATGGGAACCTTTGATACAAGAGTACTGTTTGATTCAACTGTGTTGTCCATGATGAATGAAGGTTTCTGAGAATACTAGGCTCTGATACCACTTGTCAGGATCTGATTCTTAACAAGAATAATGAAACTCAGAAACAATATTAAAGAAGTTGCGGAAAAACACTTTAATATTCAAAGATCAATGTAACAGTAAAGTATAAATCATAACTTGTAAACTTTATTGAATGATTAAAGTTACAAGCTTTCACACAAAACCTCAATCTTGATGAACAGGCTCACCAAGACGAATTCTACTTTTCTAGAACTAGGGTTGTAAACCTTGAGGTTAATTCTCTCTCTGAAAAACAAACTCACAATACTTGTATATCTCAAACTATTCTAAATAAATCTATACATATACTAAAAATAAAAGATAATTACAAAACATAAAAGATCTTCAGTATATTCTTCCATGATTATCTTCAAACCTTGATCTGCACGTATCTTGATTATCACATAAGCAGTATTAAGTCATAGCAACATTAACACTCTGAGCAGTATTAATCTTCAGCAGTACTAACTATGCTTAGCAGTATTAATTTCTTCAAGTAGTATTAATTTGGCTCATCAGTAGTAACCATGTTGTACTGGTAGTAGTAATCATACTTAAACAAATATTCAGTTCCCAACAGTTTGGATAACCATAAGTTAGCTTATAAGCTAACTTTATTTATGGTACATGTTTGGATGACCATAAGCTAGCTTATTGAAAAGTTACTCATAGTAGCGTTTTAAAAAGCTGGCTTATCAGCTACCAGCTAGCTTATGAGCTAGTTCGCCAAACAATGCCTTTAAAGTTAAATTACATGTTTGGTTACGGGTGTTCTTCTATGGCTATGTTTGGCAAACTAGCTGATAAGCTATCTTATGACTGATAAACTAGTTGGTAGCTGATAAGCTAGCTGGTGACTGATAAGTTAGCTGGTAGCTGATAAACTAGTTGATTAAAAAGTCACGTTTGGCAAAAACTAGCTTATAAGCATTTAAATTACCAAAATGATCATTAATTATTTATTTATAATTAAAAGTTAATCACAAAAAACTCCTCATAAGCTACTCCAAGTAGCTTATTGATACGGATGTTTGCACACCTCTAGACATGTCATAATTGAACCTCAAAGCAAGTATACAATGAGATCCAATATCGTCTTTTCAAGTAATAAAATGGTAAGAACCAAATATCGTATTCCACAGGGATAGGTATCTTAAGTTGCAAGATCTCGAGATGAAAAACTAACTTCAGATGGCGAGTTTGAAGACTTTGTTTGAGTTGGTTAACAGTGATATGATTAACAGGATATATAAAGATAGAATGGGTGCAAGACTTAAAGTGAGGAGTAAACACAAGTTCTGGAGGCCAATGCTATAGGAATGCTATAGCATTAGTTCATCAACAACAAGTTCCACCATGTACTTTAAAGAGTATCCTTCCGGATATCTACCATTGCACTTTTGTTTAGCCTTCAATCAACATATGCCTATGCAAATGTCCGGACCAGTGTGAGTGTCAAATGGTTTCTTTAAAGTATATGGAAAAACAAATGCCTTTGTTTAAGAATCACCCTTCCGAGTTGATTCCCATATCATTCAAGTTGACGTGTTCTTAGTGGCTCATTCCTGACTCCACTACACTTTAACACTTTGACTAGTGATCAACCCGTCAAGAATCAATCAGTTTGAAAAACAAAGATAGCAAGTTCCCTTGCTAGTAACTCTTCCAAGTATATTTCCCGTATCATTCAAACTTACGTGCTTTTTCATGGCTTATTCCTAAGTCCATGACACTTTCACACTTTAAGAAGTGATCAATTCGTCAAGAAGTGCTTTTGGATTTATAAAACTTAAAATGACATAGTGGAACAATGTTATTGAAGAACAAAGTCCACTAGTTTTTGGTTTACAACCTCCCTTTTTGTCTCACACCCAAACTATAAAATTAGCTACTCATTACGTAATATAAATTGCAATAAAAGTAAATGACATAAATTAAAGACATAATGTAAATGACGGTATATAAATGACAGAAATTAAATGACGGAAATGTAAAAAGCATAAAATAAAGACAATAAGTAATAACGAAATATAAAGACAAGCAATGCTTAAGCGATGCTGCAGCAACTAATAGTGAAGAGCACAAATTATAAAACCTTTAAGACTTAATATTAAAACTTTAGAGAGAGAGAGTCACAATATTAGATCTTCCATATGATGGAATACCCAAAAGAGATCTATCTAAAACAAGAGAACACAACCCCTTATTTATACCAAACCATGATGGCAAAATGGTAAATATAAAAACTTAAAATAATATAAAAGGGTACACCAACTAAAGTTTTAGCTAAGAATTTGTCCAAAATATTGTATCTACCCTCTCTTACTCCAACCATGTATTTTCCATTTAAATCAAAAGGTTTGGAGGGGCCAAAAGTCAAGCTTTCCATCTTCTTCCAAAAAGTGCTTTCCAAGCTTCATTTAAAACAGCCCCCAATGCTCCAGCATTTAACCTGACATTACAATAAACAAAAGATTTTAGGTTGATTTACACAAAATAACAATAATTAGTTAAATACTATACTTAGCTCCATGAATGAGAAAAATATAAAATAAGATAAGAAAATGACTCAATTATTTGGGGTAAAGTAAAATTACAATCCTAAAAGATAAGAAAAATACGTAATATGTATTGAAATCTCAATACATATCACAACCTCAAACTTAAAGCTTTGCTTGTCCTCAAGCAATAAAAATAAGCTAAGAAAAATGACTCAAAGTTGAAATGATTGCAAGATAATAGCAATAAGTGCGCACAATGTGTAGATTATATCACATACAATTCATAGCCTTTCATAAATCCAAAATGAGACCTTCATAACCTAGTTATGCGTATGGACCATATGCTAGCAAGACTCTTTTCTTTGTCAACCATTACACAAACTTCATTTAGGTTCACTAGGACTTGTAGGGTCACTCTTTTTATGGCATATCTTTTCTCACCAAGCCTTTTCTCACACCAATATTCACCAAAATGTTCAGTTTTTTGCACTTTGTGCTCTTTTACCCTATGGGGTATTTTTTTTTCAATTTTTGTGCACATTTACCCCTATGGGGTATTTGTGGTGTTTTTGTCATATGAGAGCTTTGCTCTTTTGTATTGACGTGCTTTTCCCATTTTGGGTAACTTGTAATCCCCTCAACCTCAAACTTAGAAGTTGACAATGTCCTTATTGTCTTAGAATGAATTTACAGAAGTGTGTTTAAAAAGGGTTACAAGTGGCTAAAATGGTGTATGCAAGAAAGCCTAGATCATCCCCTAAATAAGTGAAGTTTGTGCTAGTCAAAGTATGTCCCAAAAAGAGTAATTCTAGTTCTAGCAAGAACCCAATAGTAGGTGAAATGTCAAACAACTATGGATTTATTATGGCTATGTACGTAAAAGATATTAACACTCTACATAAACAATCTTGCAAATAAAAGAAACTTAAAAATGAAAAAATTATCCCAGACTCAAAAACTGAAATGTAAAACATGGAGACTAAGGAAAACGAGTAAACCTGGCCTACTCATGAGGAGTAGGGTTCGTGGTGCCATCTGCGGATGATGTTGCATGTTGCGGTACCAAGCTCTGCATTTTTTTAGTAAGGTGCTCTCCTTCTTCAGCTAATGGATCACTTGTTGACAACTTCTTGAGGAATGGTGGAATTTGTTGGAGCACATCAGTATGCTCCTCAGCCTGAACAATCCTCACCAACTCATTTTGGTGTTTCTCTTTACACTTATGCTTATATACTTCCCTTATCACTTTCTTCACTCCTTGATCACGACACAATACTTCGATGGCACATATGGGGGAATATTTCATCCCATCATGATTTTTCCACACCACCTCACCAATAATATAACTTGATTTTATGCCGAGCCCTTGAATTGATCGTCACTGTTAAGTGCATTTTATGCACCTAACTTTGCATATATTAGTTGCATTTTCTTCATATTTTAGTGTTTAACTTTAGATTTTTCATGCATTCTCGCTAATCACGGTTGGAAATTCTTTTGGGGATAGTTTTTATGCTTTTGGTATATATTTTGTGCAGATTGTGCGTTATAAAGGTGAGATAGGTGAAGGTGTGCTCGAGGAGAATGAAGAGAAGAAGAAGATGATCGAGAGTAAAGAGGAGAAGTCGTTGAAAGAGACGAAGTCGGAAGGAAATAGCTGTTCTCCATGCTTCGCGGATGCGAAGAAATACAATTGATTCAAGTTTTAGAGTTTCTGTCACGGTTTCGCGGGCGCGAAGATTTATTCGGGGTCGTGAAGCACTGCTCCAGAAACGTTCTTTTTATTTTCTGCTGCACCTTCACGGGCGTGAAGTTTTCTTCACGATCGCGAAGGTCATTGGGCTTGTTCTTTTTGTTGGGATTTTTTTTCTTTCTTTTTTTTTTACTTTGGGCCTTTTATTTTTGGTTTGCACTATTTAAACCCCCTTTAGGGTTTTTTGTTAGGGAGGGCCGTTTTATTTTTTTTGGAGAGGAGGCGACTAATTTGGTTTCTCTCTAGTTGATTCCTTCATAGCTTGGGGAAGTTCTTGGTCGATCTCCAAGATTTGGGAAGAAGATTGAAGTGCAAGCTTAGGCCATTGGGATCCGATTCACCATCAGTTTTCCATATTTCTAGTATCTTCTTCCCTGTTCTTTTTAATATACTTAGTTGATTTCTTGTTTTTATTGGATTATTGCTAGTTTTCTAATTATTCTTAAAGTTTCTTCATAAATTCTTCAATTCTTGTTTATTTGCATCAAGTTTTAGTTTTTCTACATCTCCTTATGTGTATTTCATTATCTTTCTCCCTTTTGTATCTCTATTCCTTATTCTCTACCCTAATTTTTCTACCTTTGATTTTTCTCTTGCTCTCTATCCTAATTTACTGCATTTATATAACTTTTTGCATCCATTAGATTAGGTTAGATTAATTTCCTGCACATGTTTGTTTATTAGTTTTAGTGTTTATTCTTAGTTTTGTTAATGTTAATTGTTATTAGATTGTATCCTATGTAGTTATCGTTTTAGTCTAGGTTTATTTTATCTTTAGTTTTGTTAGAGTTTAAATAAATAGTTTATTGCTTGGTCCCGAGTCGGTTTTCATTTTGTTGGGTAATCGTCCCTTAGGATTGAGGTTTTGGTATTGACCAATTGTTCTTAAAACAAATGTTGGGGTTTTAATCCATTTTAATTCTAATGAAAGTTAGAGTTAATTTAATTGGTTTTTAACAAAACATTTAGTCGATTTGATTAGTTTTTGACGAGACGAAAGTTTAGTCTTTTACTTGGGTTAACTTGGTCACTGACAACGGCTCTAACATGCGAATAGTTAGGGACGTTGATTGGGAAAAATCACTTGTTTTAAACCTTAATGTTTCTTTCCTATGTACATATATTGCGAGAGTAAATATGTGTCTTGGTTTAGAAAAGCTTTTCCGCTTCGAAAGAGGGTTAAAGTAATTTTGCAAAACGAATTCTCACCATTACCAAAAATCCTAGGTTGACGTTACCCAGTACCCCTTTAGTTGTAGTTGTCTTTTATTTTCCTCTTTTTATCTCTCTTTCCTTTAATCTAGTTTAATTTTATGTCTACTTAGTTTAATCATCAAATCAAATTATATGATTCGCATAGCTAGACATGATTATTAAGTGGTTAGTGTTTAGACCGTCACCTCCCTGTGATCGACCCGTATGCTACAAAACTCGTACGCTTGCGGTTATAAATTTTAAAACACACATCAGTCACGACCCCTTTTCAAAACAACTTGAAGACCTTCTGCACAACTTTGCTGCAAGGGTACTGCAACATCTGCAATAACATGGTTATTCTGCACAGATTCAAAGCATAGGTTAATGACAATCTTGGCATTTTGTTGCACCTCTTCACTATTTTGAAGTGAAGAGGGGTTGCTCAAATGCTTAGATGCTTCTTCGGAACTCTCTATCTCTTGACTATTTTCCAAAGTATTGACATCATCCTTATCCTTACCAATACTCTCAAATTTTCCAATCTCACTTGGTATAGGATTTTGGATTTGTCTATTTCGCTCACTAATGATCTCTCCAACACAGGTCGTTATGTTAATAACAACTCCATTTATGTTCTGTAAGAAATCATTCATCAAAGTTTCAAGAGATTCAAAGTTTTCAGTTTGTTCTAAAGAAGGTGTAGGGGATAAATATGAGTTGTTAAAATCATTCCCTTGAAAACTTCCAGAAAAATCAACTTGTTCCTCCCAAGATTGGTCAAAAGTATTCGAGTAAGTGTTACTCCAATCTTGGTAGGGAGGTAATCGTGATGTGAAAGTGCCATGATCTTGACCATTTAAAAACAAATTAGGATGGTCCTCCCATGATTGATTGTAACCATTGAAGTGTGAGGTATCCCAATTACTATCTCCTATGAAATAATGAGATTCGGGGTTCGAAGGACAATTATACGAGAAATGATTTCCGCCACAATAGTCACAGAAAACAGTTTCATATGGACCAAACGAATGTCCCATGGAATCCATATTCACAGAAAGAAAAACTCAAAGATTTGTTACTCAAACATACATGGAGACGTATGACGAGCAAGAAAGATGGTAGAAAAATTAGCTTAACAAAACTCAATCTCTAAACAACAATAGATTTACGCCTATCCCCGACAACGGCGCCAAAAACTTGATACAAATGTTTGCACACCTCTAGACATGTGATAATTGAACCTCAAAGCAAGTATACAATGAGATCCAATATCGTCTTTTCAAGTAATAAAATGGTAAGAACCAAGTATCGTATTCCACAGGGATAGGTATCTTAAGTTGCAAGATCTCGAGATGAAAAACTAACTTCAGATGGCGAGTTTGAAGACTTTGTTTGAGTTGGTTAACAGTGATATGATTAACAGGATATATAAAGATAGAATGGGTGCAAGACTTAAAGTGAGGAGTAAACACAAGTTCTGGAGGCCAATGCTATAGGAATGCTATAGCATTAGTTCATCAACAACAAGTTCCACCATGTACTTTAAAGAGTATCCTTCCGGATATCTACCATTGCACTTTTGTTTAGCCTTCAATCAACATATGCCTATGCAAATGTCCGGACCAGTGTGAGTGTCAAATGGTTTCTTTAAAGTATATGGAAAAACAAATGCCTTTGTTTAAGAATCACCCTTCCAAGTTGATTCCCATATCATTCAAGTTGACGTGTTCTTAGTGGCTCATTCCTGAGTCCACTACACTTTAACACTTTGACTAGTGATCAACCCGTCAAGAATCAATCAGTTTGAAAAACAAAGATAGCAAGTTCCCTTGCTAGTAACTCTTCCAAGTATATTTCCCGTATCATTCAAACTGACGTGCTTTTTCATGGCTTATTCCTAAGTCCATGGCACTTTCACACTTTAAGAAGTGATCAATTCGTCAAGAAGTGCTTTTGGATTTATAAAACTTAAAATAACATAGTGGAACAATGTTATTGAAGAACAAAGTCCACTAGTTTTTGGTTTACAACCTCCCTTTTTGTCTCACACCCAAACTATAAAATTAGCTACTCATTACGTAATATAAATTGCAATAAAAGTAAATGACATAAATTAAAGACATAATGTAAATGACGGAAATGTAAAAAGCATAAAGTAAAGACAATAAGTAATAACGAAATATAAAGACAAGCAATGCTTAAGCGATGCTGCAACAACTAATAATGAAGAGCACAAATTATAAAACCTTTAAGACTTAATATTAAAACTTTATAGAGAGAGAGTCACAATATTAGATCTTTCATATGATGGAATACCCAAAAGAGATCTATCTAAAACAAGAGAACACAACCCCTTATTTATACCAAACCATGATGGCAAAATGGTAAATATAAAAACTTAAAATAATATAAAAGGGTACACCAACTAAAGTTTTAGCTAAGAATTTGTCCAAAATATTGTATCTACCCTCTCTTACTCCAACCATGTATTTTCCATTTAAATCAAAAGGTTTGGAGGGGCCAAAAGTCAAGCTTTCCATCTTCTTCCAAAAAGTGTTTTCCAAGCTTCATTTAAAACAGCCCCCAATGCTCCAGCATTTAACCTGACATTACAATAAACAAAAGATTTTAGGTTGATTTACGCAAAATAACAATAATTAGTTAAATACTATACTTAGCTCCATGAATGAGAAAAATATAAAATAAGATAAGAAAATGACTCAATTATTTGGGGTAAAGTAAAATTACAATCCTAAAAGATAAGAAAAATACGTAATATGTATTGAAATCTCAATTCATATCACTTATCAAAAAGCTATCTTATGGTCATCTAAACATGTACCCAGAAAATAAGCTAGCTTATTTTTGCCAAACAAAGTTTAAACCGTACAAACCGTCCATACTGTACCAAACCGCATCGCAAAACGCGGTTTAAAACTTCCACGGTGCGGTTTGCATTTTTACCAAACCGCATTATACAATGTGGTTTACGGTTTTGAGTTATCAAACCAGTTCAAGTTGCACCGCACCCCACATTATATATATACTAGAAGCGTACTCGCACAATACATCGAGATACATCACGATTTTAATATTTTCTTATATTTTTTTGTTTTTTTATCGATTTACGATACAATTTTATATGGTTTTGAGGGAATGACAATGGTTTCTTTTATAAATTAGTTTAATTTAAGCTTAATAATATAATGTTTTTTATATAAAAAAATGAAGTATTTTGTTAGAATTCAATGATTATCTTATATATTTTAAATTGTTTGTATTTAAATTAAGATGTTTATCATGTTTTGATTACGTTTATCAGTTAGTTATGAATTCAAACATATAGTTTAGAAATTTGTACTCATGAATCATAACTTGTAATCTTGAATTTTAAGTAATGTGTATCAATAAACAATACTTAATACATAAAATCTTGTTTTTAAGAGTTTTTCGATAGTTTAATAATAATGGAATTTATTTTAGGTTTAATAATATAACGTTTTTTTTATAAAATAAACATTAAATATTCTGTTAGATTTTCTTAATTATATTTTAGATTTTTTATATTTAAAATTTGATTTTTATCTTGTATTTAGTTATGCGGCGAGTGATTTTAGGGAGTTAAAGTGGGGAGTGATTTTAGTGGAGTTAAAGTGGTTAGAGATAATGATTGAAAGTTTATAAATAACATTAAATGTAGTACATAAAGTTTTAATTGTTGTTTTAAGAGATTTTAAGTAATTATCATTAAATAGCGGTACATTAAGTTTTAACAATTGTTTTTAAGAATTTTTATAATATTATATATATATATATAAATATTTAGTTTTATATATTACACACATATATGTATATATATAGAATAATTGCAATATTGATGTAATATGTATTTAGGAATCGAACGTGTTGATTATTTTTTTTTTGGACTATGGTCACATTATCATCTATTTTAAAATGAAGTTTTAATCTTATAATTATTATATTGTAGATGTAAAATGTGTTAGGTACAAACCGTATAAACCGCAATGCACCACATTTCGTGGTGCGGTTTAAGCTATATGCGGCGCGATTTGCGGTTTGAAAAAATGCTCAAACCGCATATGCGGTGCATTTTATGATTTTTCCCCAAACCGCATCAAACTGCACCACGAACACCCCTATGTGTTGGTGCCTGTGGTTTTGTGTTTTTACTGGATTTGGGTTGGGTATATTATATTTACACTTATGAGTAAATTACATTTTCAGTCCCTATGGTATGCAATTTGTTTGACTACGGTCCCTAAAACCGTAAAATGTGTTATTACACTCTTGGTACTATATATTAGAGTAAACTACACTTTTGGTTCCTATGGTTTAGTGTTTATAACACATTTGGTCCCTATAGTTTAAAAATTACACTTTAGCCACTACAATATGCTATTTGGTCTAGATTTGGTCCCTCGTCGTTAACTCCATTAAAAACTCAGTTAAGTGAGGGGTAATTTAGTCTTTTTACACTTTTATGTCAGTGTTCATCATCTTCATCAGAATATTTAAGTCATTGTTCATCTTCTTCATTTGAACAACATACTTCTCACGCTGAAATCTCTTTCGTTTCTCAAGCAAATTAAGTGAGGTTTTTTGCTAAATGATCCTTGAAGCAAACCTGATCAATCCCTACTAAAAAGTTTCGATCATACACTGAAGTGTAAAATCCGGCGAGATACGATTTTCCGGCGATCCACTTCTAACTTTATTTGACGATGGACTTCAAGTTTAAAAGCTACTTTGTGATCGAATCCACCAAATTAATTTATATGTGATGTATTTGAGGAGTAAATTGGACAATAAAATGCTCTTTTCAACAATCCCGATTTCCCGGCGAAACTCCGACGAATCTTTAAATGACTGTAACTCGCTCAAAGGTCGACCAAATTTGATTCTGAAAGTAGCTATGTGTTCTAAATCATCAAAGGAAGAGCTTAGACACGATTAGATTGATTAAAAACAAGAAATACAAAGACCCATTTTTTTTACAATCGGACTAGGATATTTGGTTTGATTTTGAGTTCTTTTACTCTGTGTGTGTGAGAGAGAGATTTAAGCATTTACCCGAGAAGACGATCAGAGAAGACAATCAGAGGGGGATTTTTGGTTTAAAACCCATAGGAGACGAGGTGGGGGAGACGAGATGGTGGTTGTGGGTGGGGGAGGGGATCGCTCATCGGAGATGGTGGGTGGCGGGGGGGGGGGGGATGGCTCGCCGGAGATGGTGGGTGGCAGGGGGGGGGATGGCTCGCCGGAGATGGTGGGTGGCAGTGGGGGAAGGAGGTTGGGAAAGAAGGCAAGAGATAGGAGGTGGCCAGAGGTTGGGAAAGTTGGCCGGAGATTTTCCTCCTTGCAACTTCCTTACAAACACACACACATAAATATAAATATATATATATGGATGCCTTCTTTTGTTAACCAACAAAAGAGTATTAACTTTATTAACCAAAATTGACCAATCATATGCAATCCTTTTAATTGGTTTAATCACATTCCTAATTTATTAATTGAGGGTATAAAAGTCAAATAAATTTGACCATGTCGTAGAGATAGAGAGGGAGAGAGATTCCATATATTGTTTTCCTTAAATATCTCTCTGATAATTATGGAATTGATTTTACATTGAATTTTATTAATAATTATTCAGTTGTTTTTGGTTTATTTTTCTATATTTTCATCTATTTTTATTCACATATGTTACTCTATTTTAACAATCAATATTCACAAATGTTACCACCAGTTTCACTTTCATACCATTCACAAATTTGATATGTTCACATATGTTCAAAAGATTAAGGTAAATGGAAGTTACTGATCATTAATATCAACACTGTATTATGTTCACATATGTTTTCATATGAACACATGTTCACATCCTTCATTGCAAAACACACACACAACAACATGTTTGTTCACATATGATATCACAACTATCCACATTCACTACTTTTTTTCTACAGTGTAAATAAAAAACCATTGTGTTCATGTATGTGCATATATGTTCACATACCTATGTCTACTAAAAATACAAAAACTCACACGGCTTGGGCTACCATTTTTGTGATAAAAATCACATTTGTTCAGAAGTGAACAAATGTTATTACATATTTTATTATCTATTTTTGCTATAATGAATCACCAACTTTTTTTTGGTTCACCTATGTAACTCGAATTTCAAATACAAACTTCATCAGAGAATTTCACATATGTGATGAAACTTTAGGTAAAAGCATGTTTACTGGTCATTACTATCAACACTATATTATGTTCACATATGTTGTTATTATATGTACACATATGTTCACATACTTCAATGCAAAACACACACAACACCATGATTGTTCACATATGATATCACAACTATCCACATTCACTACTTTTTTTCTACAGTGTAAATCAAAAACCATTGTGTTCATGTATGTGCATATATGTTCACATGCCTACATCTACTAAAAATACAAAAACCCATATGGCTTAGATACCATTTTTGTGGAAAACATCACATATGTTCAGGAGTCCAACAAACACAGATCAAAAATCTGGAGTCCAATCCAGAAAATCAAACATAGCAGGAAACAACAAAACACAGATTGAAATCTTGAAAATCGAACACAACAGTATATCGAACACAACAATAGGAAAACATATCGAAATCTGGAAAAAAAATCGAAGACAACAGAAAAATCAAACAACACAGGGATCGATTTCGATTGCAGCTTGAAGATCGATTTTCGATTGTAGCTTGAAGAACGATTTCGATTGCAGCTTGAAGATAGTAGAAAACTCGAACACAAGGATCGAAATAGAAAAAGTTTCGACAACACAGGGATTTTGGAAATCGACGACTTGGAGATCGAGTTTGGAGTCGAGCGACTGAATATCCGTCTGGCTTGAAGATCGATTTAGGTCTGAATAGCAAGGCTTCAAGATTGAAGATGAAGACGTGCTACTCTGATAAGAAAAAAGTGGAAAAAGTGATTATAACATATTGTAAATTTTGGGATGTGTAATCCTTTCCTAATTAGATTATAATACAAAATTGACAATTTTGCCCTTGTTCACATATGTCCCCTTCCACACGCCTCTTTATTATAAATTAAAAGATTAATAAAATTTGACTAATTCACATCCATTGATTTAATAGATTAACGGTCTAGATCGGTTAATAAAGTTAACACTAATTACCTAGTTAACAAAAGAAGGTCCCTCTCTCTCTCTCTCTCTCTCTATATATATATATATATATATATAACATTTTTGGTCCCTGTAGTTTGGAATACTTAGTTACTCATTAAAGACAAAGGTAATAAAAGTGTAAAAAGACTAAATTACCCCTCACTTAACTGAACTTTTTAACGGAGTTAACGACGAGTGATCAAATCCGGACCAAATAACATATTGTAGTGGCTAAAGTGTAATTTTTAAACTGTAGGAACCAAATGTGTTATAAACACTAAACCACAGGGACCAAAAGTGTAGTTTACTCTATATATTATTTGAGTAAATTATTTTTTTAGTTTTTTTGGTTCTACTCACTATCTAAGGGTGGGTTTGTTTTTTAAAAATAAGCACTTATTTTCCACTTTTCACTGTTTCGGTCAGACCTATGTCAATTAAGACCATTTGTTTTTTCCATTATTTCAGATCCACTTATCACTTATTTTCGTCTTACCGAAAAAGTGATAGACTTCCCACTTATTTTCACTTATTTTCATCTAAGCCTCCTTGTCTCCCTCATTCTTCTTCTAACTTCTCAAACCCCAAACTGAGTGGCTTTTTTTACTTCTGTCGGCGAGTGGGTTTTGAGCAACAAATCGTCTCCCTCATTCGTCTTCTAACTTCTGTCGGCGAGTGGGTTTTGAGCAACAAATCGTCTCCCTCATTCGTCTTCTAACTTCTGTCGACGAGTGGGTTTTGAGCAACAAATCGTCTCCCTCCTTCGTCTCCCTCCTTCGTCTTCTAACTTCTGTCGGCGAGTGGGTTGAGTGTTCTGCCGGTAAAGGGTTTTGGACAATCGACGGTGGGTCTGATCTTGAGGTACTGTCAACTGAGGGCAGGGAGGGTTTTTGTGATTGTCGATGGGTTATAGGGTGAAGGGGTCGCCGGCGGTGGTTTAGAGGGTAGAGGTACGATCGTCGGCAATGAGTGTTATGGAAGAGGTATGTTGACCGACGGTGGGGTTTTTGGGTTCTCCATCATCAACAATGGGGAAGATGAGGTGTTATTATAATTTAATTAAAAATGGGGAAGATGAGGTGTTATTATAATTTAATTAAAAATAATTGAGGGATTTTGGATGTTATTATAATTTAATTAAAAATAATTGATTCAGATTTCAGACATTTATCTGTTTATAAAAACAAACAGTCTTATTGTTTCAGATTTCAGACTTCAGCACCACCTCTTAAAAATCAGAAGTGAAATCAGACTTCAGACTTCAGCAACTCTTAAAAAACAAACGCCACCTAAGTATCTATCAAGTTTAGTTCACATTTTATACTAATCATAGTTTTAATCACTATGATTTTTATCTCACTTCACTTTGGTCCCTCTCACTAACTTTAATTAAAAATCTCACTTCACTTTGGTCCCTCTCACTAACTTTAATTAAAAAAGTTAGGGTATGTTTGCCAAATATTTATCTGGATAAACCTTACCATACCGGATGAATATGATAAGGACCAAAAATCTTATCCGGTAAAAACCAAGGTTCTAAACGGCATGAGGCGTGCCGTGGCGGCGAAGCCATGACGTTTTCAAGGCGTCACTTATAGCGTCAAATTTCTAACTCATGTATAATATTATATATAAAAACGTATTTTTGTAGTGTTACTCAATAGGTCAATAGTAATAAACAAGTTAGATTATATTATATATTAAAAATTTGCAAATAAGATATTAAAACATAAAGAAAAATCAAATATCTCATTACGATAATTGCACATTAGACCATAGCGTGCCATGAACTTAATGTGACGTAACACACAAGCCTTGATGCCATGGCGCGCCATGGCGGCTGTACGGCGACTTATTTAGAACAATGGCCAGGGTCGGCCCTGGCCACGTGCAACCCGTGCCACACAGGGAATCAAAGCTCGAGGGGGCATCAAGTTGTCATCTATTACTAGTTTTTGGTTTAATAATTTGGGAATTGGACAACTGGATTTTAACAATAAAAACAGACCAAGGCCTGGTAGTGATGGATACTGAATGTGCATCGTGAACCGGTGAAAGTCCAACATTTCAACAAATCAAGCTGATTTTTATTTAGCATCTTAACGAACAAACATGAGCAAACACGTTTTCTTAATGAACGAATATGACCACAAAAACTTTCATTTTCTTTTACGTTCGTTCAACATATTAACGAACGAATATTAACTAACATATTTTCTTTACAAATGAATAAGAATACAAAAAATTCCATTTGTTTACCGTCTTTCGTTTGTTCGGTTAAGTTAAACGAACGAACGAACAATAACACAAAAAGTTTCGTTCTTTTACCATACATGTTTGTTTACTTGTTCGGTTAAGTTAAACGAACGAACACGAACAAGCATCCTTCGTGTTCGTTTGGTTCGTTTTGTATATTGAGATTTGCAATTAATGTATCAACACACTTGGAGCATATTGCACAATAATAACAATTTATTGTGATATTGTCTCATTGGGCACTTGTTATTTGCAATGCACAATAACATAGATTATGAATTTTACAATTTATCATTAGAATTTAGACTTTAGACATGTAACTTTCTGAGTTTTGTTCTTTACTTACTATGACATTAACTTCAATTTAATTTACTATTTTAGTTAAAACTAATTATAGTTTTCCTTATCTTTTAGTTTCAAGTTCCATATATTTAAGTAAATGTTCTATTGTGCTAATTTCAATTTGGAAAAAGGAAAACTAAAAAAAGAAGGAAGCACGATCTTAATTCAAGTTTTATTCTTTTATCATTCTATATTTTGTAATTTGGGGTTTTGGTTTTTATGTTTCTCGTTTGAATTTTTTTTTATTATAATTAATAAAAGCCAGTGTGAGGATGAGTCACCTAGCTTAACTAGGTTCCAAACCATTTAAAAAATCGTATGTTTCATCGTTTCATTTGCTTAAAAAAAATAGGCATATGGGCATTTTTTAGCATTTTCGTACAAGACATCAAAAACCCAAAGAATGGCCCTGACAGTGGTAAAAACTAACATTTGTTTGTTTTGCATGGATTTTTTTTTGAGCGTGGGTGGCGAAAAGTAAGAGATAGGGATAACTCTCCTCCCAAAAAAGGAATAGAGAGTGGGTTAGGTTGGGGTAAAGTAAGAGAAAGGGATAACCAAAACCGTTAATGTGTCGCTAATATATATTATATCGATATAAATAGGGTCACGTTTAGGGGAAAACCTCAAAAAGTGGAAAACTGAGGAACACACGGATAGCTCTTCATCTAGACGGTATGTACTTGTGCATACAACTAATTTGTAACATGCACAAGTGCATCATGCACACGTGTATAAAAACAACTAAATTTACTTGTATGCACAAGTGACCGTCCAGATCAAGGGCTAACAGAGTGTTCCTCAGTTTTCTATTTTTTTGAGGTTTTCTTTTGAACCTCCCCATATATATATATATATATATATATATATATATATATATATATATATATATATATATATATATATATATATATATATATATATATATATATCTACAACCATTATAAGTTACGACCAAAAAAATATATACATATATTAGTCTAAGTTACACTCAAAAAGTATATACATTTATTAGCCGAATTTACAACCCAAAGCCCAAAATTAATCCAACTAGGTTAAGGACCAAATTATTTCAACTAGGTCGATCGATACGTCTTAATAAGCACGATTGCACGAGTAAACTGAAACAACTAGATCGATGTTGTTGTTTTCATTGCATAAATGAACATATGAAGTATGTTTGTCATAGCAAGAGAATTGACAATTTCTTCGTGGAATCACTTAAGAAACCAATGTAAGAAGTAATTGGATAGGGGGTGCGATCAAAAAACAAAAAATTGCTTAGCTTTCTTACTATCAATGATAATGACGTTACATTTAAAAAAGAGAAATGTCGAAAAGCCCGTGGCTAGGTTTGTAGTTAAAGATGAACAACCCTTAATATTATTGATGATTTGAATCGGATGCTTTCAAATAAACTTTTGAAATTTAATTATAAGACTTAAGGATTTTAGTATATATTTGGATGATTATAATAACTAGTAACTTTGTTGGATATTTTTTAGTATTATTTATCGTATTTCATTCGTCAATTTTACGTATATTTTTAACCCGCCAACCCAACCCAACCCACCATGACCCGCAAGGGTTGAATTATACTTTTGAATGAATTGAGTTATACTTTTGAATGGATTGAATTATACTTTTTTAACCTGCCAACCCAACCCAACCCACTCGCGTTAACATATTTTGAAAATTATCCAAATTGAGAGAATTTCAAACTCATTATCCATCCTGACTTTTCCATTTTTAAAGAAAGTATCACATCCCCTATTATAAATGTGAGAGATGCTCTTGATACTTGTCATTTTTCTTGTAATATAAGTATATAACTGAGAAGTCAAAACCAGAAGTTCCTCGTAGACAACTTACAATTTCTTTGGTGAAGTAGAAATCCCGTGGTTTTCTCTAAACAATTCCTGTTTCTTTCGATCTAAATTATTTATAAAATGTTGACAGCACAAAGCACGAATAAACCATAGAGATAAAACAACTCACAAAGCATAGAGATAGAACAACTCTTACGAGTTCAAATCGTTAACAATTTAACTTACATAAAAAAAAAATACAATATTAATACCATAAATGAATTTCAGCAATGGGGGAGGCACGATGAAGCTTCAACAACTTCCTAGCAAACGAACAACAACTATTGTTGTGGTCACCAAAACAATCTTCTCTAATAACCATCTTCTTTAGCAAAGGAGAATAAGCAAGTAATGACTCGATAAAACGTAGTTCAATCTCTGAGCCACTTATAAATTCAAAATTCACATATTGAAGCTGCAGATTACCCTTTATACTGCACATTACTTTCGAAAGACCAGGTGGAAGTCCTCCCCTGACTTTCCAAGATGTAGTTATAGCCTACAAAATATGATTATGTTCAAACACACAGCAATTACAGAGATTAATATTCATGACAAAGATTCGTTTACTTACATGTATCATCTTAAGGGTCTGCAAATTTGGCAAACCATTAATAAAGAGACAAGCACATTCTACCATGATGTGATTTTCAAAATCTATATTTTTTTAATTCAAGCGTCTTGAGACGATGCAAGTTAGCCGATAACCTCATACTAGCACCATCGTTGGCCAACATCTACAAAAAGTGGTATAACAAATACACTTTAATTAGTCACAGAATTCATAGTGTAGCTGATGAATGGGATAGTCTGTAAAAATAACTTCAGAAGACCCAAACTAACTATATAAAGGGAGGACAAAATAAGAGGTTCAAAATAAGATAACACAAGAATGGCCAAATCATTTTGCACTGAAATCATATGCAATTATCGAGCACGGTTGATGCAAAAGTGTAAGCAACTTAGCCCGCACCGCAATCAATGTCGTTCATAATCACATGTGATTTTACATGCTAGTCTAGCGTAAAATCATAAATGAAATTTAACCTTTCTTGTGTTCCCTTATTTGAGAAGGGTTAAGGGATATGAACCCCGATCACTTTTAATCTCATACCCACCGATATATGCTTACCCTGCATCCTCCAAAACCTAAATCAAGATTCTCAAGTTTTGGAAGAGCACCAATAAGGTGAAGGATATCTGAACTTGTAACCACCGTATCGCCAAGTTTACCCAACCACAAAGACAACCTCGATTATCAGATTCTCAAGTAAGGGACACAGAGCGATGAATTCCCCATATTTGCAGCTATCAAACGTTACCAGATGAAACTCGAAACCCAATAGTTTTGGAAAGCAATGAAACCCAAGCACAAGATGTAGACAACAGTTACGGAGCTCCAAATGTTTCACCTCTAGACAAGAGAAAAGATGGTTCGGCAACTTCATTGGTTCAGGGCGCATATTTATAAGGGTGAACTCTTTTATTCCCTTTGTGGACAAAAACAGAATCCAATGATTAATATCCTCAACAATGTCAGCATACATTGTATCGTATTCTTTCTTTCGCTTGTGTTGTTCTTCCGCTGGTATATAGAGGACAAACTTTGTTATGGAACCTTTAAGTTGGAGGAGAACTTTGACTATATTCCTCTTATAGAACAGGTGTATGACAGGCCCTTTAGTGTACCTTAGGGTGAGACAGATAATACCAAAAAGCAAGTATACAAATTGGTACTATGTCGCCTTGCAAGTAATAAAATGGTAAAGATATCAGATATCGTCCCACAGTTGGACTAAAAAGTGTGTTAAAAGTATGATGAAAGATGAGATTTCAGATGACGAATTTGAAGCAATATTTTGGAAGGTTGGTTAACACAGATCTAAATAACAAGAATAAAAGAGAAGCAAGGGTGTAAGACATTTGATGGTATATGAATCCAAAATCCACCAGGTTAATGCTACATCACTGTCATAGCATGATGCTATTGGAATGCTGCAGCATGCTTCTGACTATAACTAGTTTTATTATCAATTTCAAGACACGTTTCTCTCGGACTCTCACCATCCCATAATTCCAGTAGCTATGAACCATTTCATCTCTGAGCAAGGTTCCAGATAAGGGAATGATGGGAGTGGAGTTCTCAAAATATACGGCAAAACAAATTCTCTTTGTTAAAAGTTACTCTTTCGACATTACCCCCGTACCTCCCAAGTTGATGTATTCCAAATAGCTTATCTCTAAGTCTACTCCATTTTAACCCTTTGAAAAAGTGACAACTTATCAAGAATGGATCACTTTAAATGACACAAGTAACAACTCTCGTTGCAAGTAACTCTTTCGATATTACCTCTCATGTCACTAAATTGACGTGCTATTCAATGTCCTATCTCTAGGTCCATGACACTATTACACTATCAAAATGATCATTTTGTCAAAGAGTTTTGTTATCTTGATAAAACTTGAGTTGGAATAATAAAATTTCGTTAAAGTCACAAAAACCCACTTTCTTTTAGACCCACATAACCACCATTTGCCTCACACCCAAGCTAAGATGATTAGCTACTCATTACTATAAGGAAAGAAAAACAACTACTAAGAATTACAACGATAAACATAATATAAATTGCTATTGAAATGTAAATGACTTGAAAGTATATAAATATATATATATATATATATATATATATGACTTTGAAATGTAAAGACAAAAATGTAAATTACAAGGAAATGGAAATGACAAGAAAGTAAACTTGAAGGTAAATACAATGAACTTTAACTACTGAAATCTAAAACAAAAGAGGAAAGGAAAGGCTAGAGATGCAAGATGAAGAAAAAAAATACAACCAAATGAAATGTGCAGGTGAGTGTTGTTTCAATGCTGCAAGCATTCATATTCAAGAATGAAGACCATATGAAGATGATGAAGATCATAGATGCATGAATTATGGAAATTAAAGGGACACAGGACTGGAATAGGACCAGTTCGTGAATTAGACAGAAAATGAAACGATTACACTAAGCATAACAAGATGGAGGAATTTAAAGAAAATATGAAGAGCAAGATGAATACTTAAAGATTAATACTTGGAATTTTAAAACTAAATAGTGATTTAAGATCAGCCCCCAAGCTTCTACAGATCAGATGCAAAAGACATTAAGAAACATAAACTAAGATGATAATGAGAGATGTCCCCTTATGAGCAACTAAGCCTTCCTTTTATAGACAAGAGGAGTGACAAAGTTGTAATTAAGGGGAATCTAATTGTACTTAGTCTAGTCTAAACCTAACTAGAGTTACCAAAGCTTGTCCAAACATAACTAACTATTACAAACCAGATTAGTTAATAGTTCAAAGGTTACAAAAGATAAATTCCAAGCCAAAAATCAGGTTCGGTCTTTAAGATCTTCCATCAAAAACGATCAGCTCCATGTTGTGCCAATGCTGCAGCATGCCCTGTTTCCAAATAGATTTCCAAATGATAACTAAATTAGCCTACAATCTTAATAGAACAAGTAAACCACACAAATTTAGCTCCAAGACACAATAAATGGAAAATAAGGTAGAAAATGACTCAAAGTGGGATTTGAAAGTGAAAAATCCTGTCTAAAAGGCTAAAAGAAATGTGCTTAAGTACTCAAAATTGAGTACTTATCACCACCCCAAACTAAAAACTTTGCTTGTCCCCAAGCAATAAACAGAACAAAAGAAAAGACATTAAATGTGAAAGTTTTGCATTTGGAATACATTAAGTGTATATCATGAGTTTGAGCATGCCAAGTCTACATCATATAGCCTTTCATAAATCCAAAGTAACCAACAATCTCATCCTAGATGCTTTAACATGAACCATATGCTAGCCTTATATTCTTTTTGTTATGGACACACATCCTATATCATACCTCTTTCATGGCTTTGAGTGTATAGGTTTATCTCTTTTGGCTCTTTCTTTCCTCTCCATGCCTTTTCTCACACACGTACCAACACTTGAAAATTTTCAAATTTTGTGCATTTTCTGTTGGTACATACACCAGCCCCTATGGGACTTTTGTGGTGTTGATTTGCCACTTTTCATGGCTTTTCTTGTGCCATATTAGACACCCCCACCCCAAACTAAGAATTCTGCAATGTCCTCATTGTAGGAGAGAAAGGTGTTTTTTTTCTTTGATGTTGGGTGGCTATGGTGCAAGAACATATGCCATTAAGTGTGATATGTGCAAAATGTGGTCCAAAATGTATCCCAAGTAACTATTAGGCTAGTTCTAGCATGCACTACTTTTAACAATGAGATGTGGACTCATGAAATTATTATGGATATACAACTTAACCAATCATATAAAAACATGATCCAATGCAGATAAGACAAACCTATAAAGTGTAAAACTTATCCCATCCTAAAAACTAAAAATAAACAGACATGGAGCAAAAAGGGTGTGATTTAAACCTGTCCTACTCAGGTTGAGTAGGTTGTGTGTGGCCAACAGGGGCTGCAAGTGATGCTGCTATGAGGCTGGATGCTGCAGCACCAGTGTGGGCACTTCCTTCTGCTTTCAGTTTTGCCTTCAGATCTGCTATCACTGTCTTCTGCCTTTTCACCAACTTCCCCAGCTTCTTTACTTCTGCATTCTCCTCCTCTTGATCCCTTCTCTTTCTTTCATCAGCCATGGATTGCACCTCTACCTTAAGATCTTCCAGTTTCTCCATAAACTCACTTCTTTGCTGTAGGATTGTGTCCACGAGATTGCTGTTTTGAGCTAACACTTCCTGCATCATCCCCACCATCTCATTTGCCCCAATACCTTTCTCTTTTCTGTCTCTTAACCTTTGCACTGCCTTCATGTCCATCTGATGTCTTTCTCTTTGTTCCTTCACAATCAGATCATCAATGTACCTAGGCACTCCCATCTCAGTCAGCAGTTGGGTCAACATCCCAGGGAAGTAAAATTTTCCCTTTGATTTTGATCTTGTAGAGCACTCCCTTATACTTTTCATGATGATCCTTCCAAAGTTGATGGTTTTACCTGTTACAAGGCAATAAAGTAAAAGCATTCTTTCCACAGTGATGAAGGTATCATGAGAGGTTGGTGAGATAGTGTGCCTCACAAAGTTGATCCATACATTGGAGTCGGCTGTGAGGTTGGAGGCTCTGAATGTCCTCAACATGAGATTGGTATGGCTTTCCCAATTGGTTTTAGGTTTTCCCAAGACTGTAACAACTTCAGCAAGGTCATTAACAGTGGCATGGTACACAAGTGCATAGTACTCTGTTTTCTTGGGTGGTTTGAGTTCTAGGAACTGGTTGATCCTTTTGGCAGTGAGGTGGACAGTGGTTCCTCTAACCTTAATCTTTGAGGCTGAAGTCACAGACATCTCACAGTAGAACTCTCTAATAAGGGTGATATTGTAGGAGGTATACACATGACACAGCTTGCTGAGACCTTGGATATCAACTACCTACCGAATGAAGTGGAATTCCCTCATACTGTGCTCATCTGTTCCTTTCTCAGGGAACCCAATCTTAGTCTGAAATTTAGGCCACATTTTTGCTGCAGCCTTTGAGCTGAACCCATTGTGAGGTGAGGTTGGCCTTGGTGGGAGAGGTATAGCAGGTTCCTCGCTTCTCTCTTTCCTTCTCACAGATTGCTCATGCTGCAAGGATGTTGCAGCATAGCAGTTGGTATCACTAGGTTTGGTTCCAGATGGTTCTCCCTCAGTCATCTCTCTCTTGGTCCTCTTACTCTTTCTGGACCCTTCCCTGTTGGTCTTCTTGGCATAGACCTTTCCCAATCTCTTTCTTTTCTTAGTTGGCTTGACTATCACAGGTTCCTCTTCCTCAGTCCACATTTCTTCCTATTCCAAAGTCATCAACAGGGCTCTCAATGTTCTTTCCAACAGGGGGTTCCTCTAGTGGGTCAAGACTCTCAACAGTAACTTCCACTTCTTCATCAGTTTGGCTAGGCATTGTGTTAGTGGTGATTATTTTATCAGTAGAGTTCAAGGGCCCAAATGAGCAATCGAACTCATACTTTCTAAAATGATCAACATTTACCTTTGTCGAAGAAATGGGCATTCCAGACTCATCCTCAGAACAAGATGTTATCAGGCCATCGATCATAGATTTTTGAGCAGAAGAGGATACCTGAGAGTCTGTAATGGTGATGAAGTTCGGATGAAGAATGACTGCAAAAGGATTACTTGCTAGAATCTCCCCTGCTTTTGGTGGTCTTGCTGAAGTTTCTGCTTTATCGGCCATTTGGGAGCCCTCGACCTCAGAAGCATTTAGGAATAGCGTTTTTGGAGAGGTTCGAACTTGTGGAGGAATGGAGTTGTCCTCCAAAACCACAGGTGATTGAGGATTTCTAGCGCTCGGAGTCTGATCAACAGCCCTATTTCGCAGGCTTCTTCTTCTTTCAGCACTAGTAGGGTTTCGAATCATGCCTCTCTTAACTCTTGCCATGTTACAGAGAAAGGGGAAGAAGATGGTGGTTTTCGAGAGGTGTTCGGCTTGAGAGGGAAGAACCAGGGAGTGAGGAGTGAGAGGGAGATAGCAACAGTTATTATTACAAAAAAAAAAGGGTTTCTTGGGAGATGAAAGGAGAGTGACTTGAAAGGAGTACTTATCTGATTAAAATGTGGATGGAGCAAGCTGTAATTCGGTTTTTACCCTTTGGGTTTTTAAGGTGAAGTACTCAAAAGGCATCTTTTGGAGGCTTCCTCATCATTGTGGCTATAAAGTAGATACAAGTCTAAAAATAGCCACAAATATGATGTCACCCATTGTACTTTTCTTAAACAAACCCAAAAATGCTTCTGATATATTCCCCAAACTTTCAGCCGAACATTCCTTTTTTCTTTTTGAAGACTCAGATCCTTGTTGCTGTAGCATTGGAATAGCATCCTCTTGTTTCCTTTTTTTTCTAAATTAAGGATGCACACTAACAAACAAATCACACAAGACTGATAAAGAAAATTGCTAAACTAATTAAACAAAGATTATTTACACAGATTGTGGGAATTTTGAGATAGTTCTCATCTTTGATTGAAGCTTTTTAGCATAGAGTGACCATCTCCACAGAGCAATGCTGTGGAGATGCTACAACATCATGGTATAGCTTTACTCTCTGGCCATTGACCTTGAACACACTATTGTTTTCCGGATTGACTAAATCTATGGCCCCATATGGATATACTTTGTGGATGAGAAATGGGCCTGACCATCTAGACTTAAGTTTTCCCGGAAACAATTTCAGCCTAGAATTAAACAAAAGACATTTTTGGCATGCTTTCAACTCTCTGTGCCTGATCCTATTGTCATGCCATTTTTTTGTTTTTTCTTTGTATAACCTGGCATTCTCATAGGACATGTTCCTATGTTCTTCTAGCTCACAGAGTTGCAACTTTCTCTTGTTGCCAGCCTCATCTAAGTTCATGTTCAATTCTTTTATAGCCCAATATGCTTTATGTTCAAGTTCCAAAGGGAGATGACAGGCTTTTCTAAAGACTAGCTTGTATGGAGACATACTCAAAGGTGTTTTAAAAGCGATTCTGTATTCCCATAAAACATCATCTAATTTGAAAGCCCAGTCCTTTCTGTTTGGTTTAACAACTTTTTCAAGAATCCCTTTTATTTCCCTATTTGAGAGTTCAGCCAATCCATTGGTTTGTGGGTGGTATGTAGTGGCAACCCTGTGTTTCACATGATATTTCTCAAGAACTTTATTCAACAAATTGTTTATAAAGTGGGTACCCTCATCATTAATTAGTGCCCGGGGGGTACCAAACCTTGTAAAAATCTGCTTTTGTAAAAACTTTACAACAGTTTTAGCATCATTAGAAACACATGACATTGCTTCTACCCATTTTGAAACATAATCAACAGCAACTAAGATATATTGACAATTGTTTGAAGGGGGAAAAGGTCCCATAAAATATATTCCCCAAGATCAAATAACTCAACTTCCAAGATCCCATTCAAAGGCATTTCATTTTTCTGAGAAATGGAACCACTTCTCTGACATTCATTACATCTTTGAACAAAATTATGGGAATCTTTAAAGAGAGTTGGCCAATAAAATCCTGATTGAAGCACTTTAGCTGATGTTCTTTGGCCTCCGAAATGTCCTCCATAAGCTGATTGATGGCAATGCTGTAGAATTGTTGCAGCTTCAGTTTCTGGGATACACCTTCTCAACAATTGATCTGTACCAATTTTAAACAGAAAAGGGTCATCCCACAAGTAAAATTTGCAATCATGGAGAAATTTCTTAAGCATGTGATGAGTATAATCAGAAGGTATGATGCCACATGCCAAATAATTTGCTATATCAGCAAACCATGGAAGTTGTGCCTACACCATAAGAATCTTTTCATCTGAAAAAGTCTCTACAATGTCTCCTTCTTTCCTACTTTCAACCTGTTTTTCTAGCCTGGATAAATGGTCAACCACTTGGTTCTCAGTCCCCTTCCTATCGATAATCTCTAGGTCAAACTCTTGCAACAACAAAACCCATCTTATCAGCCTAGGTTTAGCATCTTTCTTTGATATCAAATATTTAATGGCAGCATGGTCGGTATGTACAATGACTTTTGCTCCCATCAAATATGATCTAAACCTTTCAAATGCAAACACCACAGCCAATAATTCTTTCTCAGTTGTTGTGTAATTAATTTGAGCTTCATTTAGGGTTTTGCTTGCATAGTGGATGGAATGAAAAAATTTCTCTTTTCTTTGACCTAACACAGCACCAACAGCCCAATCACTTGCATCACACATGATTTCAAAAGGTTTGTCCCATTCAGGAGCCACAACCACTGGTGCAGTTACCAAATCTTTCTTTAAAGTGTTGAATGCATTTCTACATTCATCATTGAAATCAAATTTTTGGTCATGCTGTAATAATAGACATAAAGGTTTTGAAATTTTTGAAAAGTCCTTTATAAACCGTCTATAAAATCCAGCATGGCCAAGAAAGCTCCTGATACCTTTAACAGTGGTTGGTTCAGGTAGTTTTTCAATTACTTCAAGTTTAGCTTTGTCTACCTCAACTCCTCTTTTAGAAATTAAATGACCAAGGACAATCCCTTCTGTTACCATGAAATGACATTTTTTTCCAATTAAGGACCAGGTCAGTCTCCTCACACCTTTTAAGACTTTGTTTCAAATTATCCAAACACTGATCAAAAGATGAACCATAAACAGAAAAATCATCCATAAATATGTCAATGGATTTTTCAAGCATATCAGAAAATATGGACATCATGCATCTCTGAAAAGTGGCAGGCGCATTGCAAAGTCCAAAAGGCATCCTTCTGAAGGCAAATATGCCATAAGGACAAGTGAAGGTAGTCTTCTCCTGGTCTTCTGGTGCTATGGCTATCTGGTTGTATCCTAAGTATCCATCCAAAAAGTAGTAGTACTCTTTTCCAGCCAACCTGTCTAACATTTGATCAACAAAAGCTAAGGGAAAATGGTCCTTTTGAGTAGCCTTGTTCAGCCGACGGTAGTCCATGCAAGTTCTCCATCCGGAGACTATTCTGGTAGGGATAAGTTCATTCTTGTCATTGGAAATGACAATGATCCCTCCCTTCTTGGGTACACACTGGACTGGACTAACCCAAGAACTACTGGCTATTGGGAAAATAATTCCTGCATCTAACCATTTCAAAATTTCCTTTTTCACTACCTCTTTCATGACAGGGTTCAGTCTTCTTTGTGGCTCTATGGAAGTGAAGTTCTTGTCTTCTAAGATGATCTTATGTTGACAAATAGAGGGACTAATCCCTTTAAGGTCAACAATAGTCCATCCTATGGCTTTTGTGTGCAACTTCAACATATCTACTAACTTCTTTTCTTGATGCAATTCTAGGGTGGCTGAAATAATGACAGGCAATTTGTCTTCTTCTCCTAGAAAGGCATACTTCAAGTGGGATGGGAGTTGTTTCAACTCCAGGTCAGGTGGTTAGATTATTGATGGAGTAAATGACTTTTGTTCATTACTTTCCAGCAGCTCGAATGTTGCAGCATCCAAAGGGACAGACTCCTTCTCCAAGGTCTTATCATCATCATCATCATATTCCTTGTCTAAGTCTTCCAAGGTCAGGTCCTTCTCATCCTCCTCTTCTATCCTACAAACTTGATTGACTCCCTCCTCATGACACAATTCCTCAATGACACCTGGGCTTGAGCAGTCTTCTAGATCACTAGGGTATTTCAAAGAATTGAAGACATTGAATGTGACTTTTTGGTCTTGTAGTCTCATGGTCAACTCACCCTTCTGGACATCTATCAAAGTTCTACCCGTAGCTAAGAAAGGTCTTCCCAAAAGTATGGGAATATCCTTGTCAGCCTCAAAGTCTAAAATGATAAAATCAGCCGGAAAAATGAACTTGTCAACCTGGACTAACACATCTTCAATCTTACCCTTGGGATATGCAATGGTCTTATCAGCTAGAATGAGTGTGACTGTGGTAGGTCTGGCCTCTCCTATGCCTAAGCTTTTGAAAATGGACAATGGCATAAGGTTAACACTAGCACCTAAATCACACAATGCCTTCCCAACCTCTTTCCCACCTATGGAGCAAGGAATAGTGAAACTCCCTGGATCTTTTTGCTTAGGAGGAATTTTGTTGGTCAAGAGAGCACTGCAACCTTCAGTGAGGGCAACAGTCTCATATTCATTCAACTTCTTCTTCTTGCTCAATATGTCTTTTAAAAACTTGGCATAACTGGGCATCTGCTCAATTACTTCAACAAGAGGTATGTTGATATGCAATGCTTTAAAAACATCCAAAAATTTCTTAAATTGCAATTCCTCGTTCTCATTCCTTAACCTTTGGGGGTAAGGAATGTAAGGGGGAACTGGTTTGATAACTGCTTGGTTTGATTGTTTTGAGCAAGATGGATCCAGTATGCTTTTGGTCTTGGTTTCATTAGGTGAAAACACAATTGTGGTCTTTGGATCAGTCAAAGGTGGACTTGAACTTGTGATATTAGGATTTTGACTTTCTACTTGAATTTCTGGTATTGGAATTACAGGAATCTCTGGATCAGGAATGGACTTGGATATTTTTTCAGATTCTGTTTTGGTTGTTGGTCCTGATTCCTTTTCCATTGACTCAGGTAATTCTTTACCACTCCTAAATGTGACAGCTTTCACATGTTCTTTTCCAGGAGCCTTGGGTAATTCTATATTACTAGGCAAAGTGCCTGAGGCTCTGTTGTTCTGGTTAAGTGCAATTTGACTTGTGTCTGACTCATGAATCCTCTCATCATTGCTTCAAGAGAGAGATTTGAGTCATCTTGTGGAGGTGCATGATGTTGATTTTGAAAAGGTGGTTGAGTGTGCTGATTGTTTTGAAAACCTTGATTACGATTATTCTGATGATGATTACTTTGAAAATTTCCCTTGTACTGGTTTTGAGAACTACTTGCTTGATTTTGAAAATTCGAGTTCCCTTGATTTTGAAAATTAGAGTTCCCTTGATGCTTTGGTGCTGGTGGATTCAAACATGGACTGTTCCAAGAGAAGTTTGGGTGTTGTTTCCAACTTGCATTGTAATGGTTGGAGTGGGGAGCAGGTCTGTTTTGAACAAAATTTACAGATTCAGAATTATGCGGACAGTGTTCATAGGAATGTTCTCCACCACAACACACACATTGCACAGAAAGAACTGCTAAAGCAGGTGTAGGGACAGTCGGTTGTGCTCCTTGACCAACAGTTATATTTTTAAGCATGTTGGTCATGGAAGCAAGCTGAGCTGTCAATGTAGTATATGCATCCACATCATGCATTCTAGTGGTTTTCCTTTGAGTTTGGGCCCTTGGATCAGCCCAATGTCCATTGTTGGTTGAAATCTTTTCAAGAATCTCATACTCGACATTGTAGGTATTGGATGTAAAAGCCCCTCCTGAAGTCGCATCGAGCATTTGTTTTGCATTGGGAACAAGCCCATTGTAAAACGTCTCGAGTTAAATACAGTTGGGAATGCCATGATGAGGGCATTTTCTCAACAATTCTTTAAATCTTTCCCACGCATCCGGAATGGCTTCATCATCCATTTGTTTAAACATGCAAATCTCATTTCTAGATTTAGCATTCCGGGTAGGTGGAAAATATTTTCGTAAAAATTTTTCAGCCGTATCGCTCCATGATGGTACTGAACTTGGTGCTAATGAATTGAACCAAACTTTTGCCCGATCCCTTAAAGAAAATGGGAATAAAGTGAGCCTTAAGGCATCAGCAGATACTCCCGGGATTAGAAAAACATCGGTGATTTCCATAAAAGATTTTAAATGTGAATGTGGATCTTCCCATGGCATTCCGACAACTTGACCATTGGCTTGCAACATATGAAACATGATGGGTTTTGGTTCAAAATGTAATGTTTCCAATTGTGGCCTAACAATCCCAGAATTAAATTGCTCAAAATTAGGAATTGCATAGTCCATAATTCTTCCATCTTTTGAGTTTGCAAGATCAATGATGTTTTGTGGTTCAACATTACCAACAGATCCGGCATCATCTTCTTCCTCATTATTATTTTGGTGATTTTGAAACTGATGAGGTGGAGGATTCCCAAAAAATGGTTGATTATTTGCAAAAATTGGTGGCGGCCTGATTTGATTCACTAAAGGTGGTCTCATTTGATTTTCCAAAGGTGGCGGTTGATTTTCCAAAAGTGGTGGTCTAAGATGCATGTTTTCAAAGCCCGGGGGAGGTCCTTCCATATTGAGAGGATTTATATTTTGAAAAGTTCTTTGAATTCTCCTTCTTTTACGGAAGGTTCTCTCAATATCTGGATATAGATCGAAAAATTCCCCGCGTTGTATTCTTGGCATGCACCACTTTTAAAAATATTTTGAAACTCCCAAAGGTGGTAGAAAAACCAAATCTTTTAAAACACTTTTAAACACTTTTGACTTGTCAATCCCCGGCAACGGCGCCAAAAACTTGACAGGCCCTTTAGTGTACCTTAGGGTGAGACAGAGAATACCAAAAAGCAAGTATACAAATTGGTACTATGCCGCCTTGCAAGTAATAAAATGGTAAAGATACCAGATATCGTCCCACAGAGATTGGACTAAAAAGTGTGTTAAAAGTATGATGAAAGATGAGATTTCAGATGAAGAATTTGAAGCAATATTTTGGAAGGTTGGTTAACACAGATCTAAATAACAAGAATAAAAGAGAAGCAAAGGTGTAAGACTTTTGATGGTATATGAATCCAAAATCCAGCAGGTCAATGCTACAACACTGTCATAGCATGATGCTATTGGAATGCTGCAGCATGCTTCTGACTATAACTAGTTTTATTATCGATTTCAAGACACGTTCCTCTCAGACTCTCACCATCCCATAATTCTAGTAGCTATGAACCATCTCATCTATGAGCAAGGTTCCAGATAAGGGAATGATGGGAGTGGAGTTCTCAAAATATACGGCAAAACAAATTCTCTTTGTTAAAAGTTACTCTTTCGACATAACCCCCGTACCTCCCAAGTTGATGTATTCCAAATAGCTTATCTCTAAGTCTACTCCATTTTAACCCTTTGAAAAAGTGACAACTAATCAATAATGGATCACTTTAAATGACACAAGTAACAACTCTCGTTGCAAGTAACTCTTTCGATATTACCTCTCATGTCACTAAATTGACGTGCTATTCAATGGCCTATCTCTAGGTCCATGACACTATTACACTATCAAAATGATCATTTTGTCAAAGAGTTTTGTTATCTTGATAAAACTTGAGTTGGAATAATAAATTTTCGTTAAAGTCACAAAAACCCATTTTCTTTTAGACCTACATAACCACCATTTGCCTCACACCCAAGCTAAGATGATTAGCTACTCATTACTATAAGGAAAGAAAAACAACTACTAAGAATTACAACGATAAACATAATATAAATTGCTATTGAAATGTAAATGACTTGAAAGTATATAAATATATATATATGACTTTGAAATGTAAAGACAAAAATGTAAATTACAAGGAAATGGAAATGACAAGAAAGTAAACTTGAAGGTAAATACAATGAACTTTAACTACTGAAATCTAAAACAAAAGAGTAAAGGAAAGGCTAGAGATGCAAGATGAAGAAAGAAAATACAACCAAATGAAATGTGCAGGTGAGTGTTGTTTCAATGCTGCAAGCATTCATATTCAAGAATGAAGGCCATATGAAGATGATGAAGAACACGATGAAGATCATAGATGCATGAATTCTGGAAATTAAAGGGATACAGGACTGGAATAGGACCAGTTCGTGAATTAGACAGAAAATGAAACGATTACACTAAGCATAACAAGATGGAGGAATTTAAAGAAAATATGAAGAGCAAGATGAATACTTAAAGATGAATACTTGGAATTTAAAAACTAAAGAGTGATTTAAGATCAGCCCCCAAGCTTCTACAGATCAGATGCAAAAGACATTAAGAAACATAAACTAAGATGATAATGAGAGATGTCCCCTTATGAGCAACTAAGCCTTCCTTTTATAGACAAGAGGAGTGGCAAAGTTGTAATTAAGGGGAATCTAATTGTACTTAGTCTAGTCTAAACCTAACTAGAGTTACCAAAGCTTGTCCAAACATAACTAACTATTACAAACCAGATTAGTTAATAGTTCAAAGGTTACAAAAGATTAATTCCAAGCCAAAAATCAGGTTCGGTCTTCAAGATCTTCCATCAAAAACGATCAGCTCCATGCTGTGCCAATGCTGCAGCATGCCCTGTTTCCAAATAGATTTCCAAATGATAACTAAATTAGCCTACAATCTTAATAGAACAAGTAAACCACACAAATTTAGCTCCAAGACACAATAAATGGAAAATAAGGTAGAAAATGACTCAAAGTGGGATTTGAAAGTGAAAAATCCTATCTAAAAGACTAAAAGAAATGTGCTTAAGTACTCAAAATTGAGTACTTATCAGTGTACGTGTTTTTTACTTAGTAAGTACCTAAAAAAATTTAAATCAAATACAAGTTGGGTAAGCAAAGTCCAAGTAAACCTCCAGTTTCTAGACAAGATACTAGTCCGCACTGCTTCTTGAATTGGCAAACGATCCAGAACGTTAGTTATCACATTTTCTGGCATGCGGCTAATCATATCTTCTGATGCAGATTTGGATAACCCCATGAACCGAATCCACTAAAAATAAAAACATATACAAATATATATAATTACAATCATGTGGAATAATATTAAACAACAAATCAATTCTGAAGCACCTTTGTACAAAAACCAAATCCATATTCTTTGTTACTAATATCGATCATACTCTAAAGAAGAAATCACATCAAATAATAAATTAATTAGCAAGTTATATATATAAGACATTCAAACAAACCCAAACCTTGAAACCGTCTCCGGTAAATAACCGGAAAATGTATTCGTTGGATGGAAGTATCAAAAAAGATGATGCTAGAGATTACGAAGGAATGTGGACAACATCTTTAAGTTGATTGAAGGTCTCGATAGTGCCGGTCCTGAGATTTCGAATGCACATTGCAGAAAGGCAAAAAAATTCCCCCTAATGTACGATCATAAATATGTGGAAGCATCAAAGCCCTTGTAGCCCAGCGGTCGGTAACATCCCGGGGGGGACAGTGGATGGCATCCCTGTCTACCCGGGTTTGATTCCTTGGGGGAATGGGTGGCGATACCCCAGTCCATGGGTCGGCCTTCGGGTCGGGCATGGGAGAGGCTATGGATCGGTAACGGTCCATGGTCGCGAGGATTAGTCGGGTGCCCGAATGGATCCCGGATACCTCGTCGACTTAGGTCGGGGCGGGTGTGTGCGTTTAGCTAGTCGTTCAAAAAAATAAATATGTGGAATCAAACATATATTGTCACGCAGGTTGTACATTGGTCCAATAGGGAAGGAGCCAAGAATATATTTAGGGGGGGTTCTCTTAGCAACTAAAATAAGAGTTTGGACTGAAATAAAAAAGGAGGGTTGAGACATTAATGGATTGAAATGGGAAGGGTTACAAGCTCGGAGAAGACACTACAAAATTGAAGAAGAAAGAAACCAAAAACTTGTGAAAAGAAACCCAAAACTCTATTAAAAAATCTAACAATAGCAGATTGTGAGATCTAGGGCAGCAACCAACAAAAAGTGAGATCGGTTGTGGATCAATCGATTTAGGATTTTAGCAACGATTTAGAGACGCTGATTGAGACTTAAGAGCAGAAAATCGGTGTCATAGAGCAACTTTACAAACGAAAGATAAACCTAATATAAACACTAGAAAAATAAACCTAAATCAGTTCGATATAAACATTAGAATTAAATTTTAAAATGTAAGACTTACCGGAAGAGTAAAGACTAGTGAAGACTGAAGAGTCGAGTCTTCAATCGAAAGAGTGAGTGACTGAGAGTTTGAGGTTCAGAGTCTTCAACCGAGAGTGACTTGAATGAGAGAGAGAAGCGCATTGCCGATTAGGCGTATCCAGTGATTGGCCAAATGGGTCCGGTCCGATCTGATCTGGGCGGTTAACCGTGGCTCGGCCCGGTGAAGTCCATAGGCGTATCGGTATCACACACATGGGCTCACTGCTGCCCTGGTCCAAATGCAACCTCTATGAATGTTAAATGCACTCTTACATGTTAACATCTTTCTCACACGTATCAATATCAGAGTTTATTTTTATATTTTCACAGTATGACTTTGATTTTGATTTATATAAGGATGCATGTAGTAATACTCTAAAAAATAAAACTTATTTTTTGTCACCAGTACAAGAGGTTCTTTAGGGACTAGGGCTATTTGTTTACCTCTTAATAGTGTCATTAAGAGTCAACATCTGAATCATTAAGAGATGAATCTTGTTTGGCAAAAAATAGTCTGCCTCTTAATGATTCTAAAAACCCCTGAATGATTTTGTATCTTGGGTCTCCCTTAACAATTCAGTGCCCTATTTTCGTTATGAACAATTACCAAACAACCATATTTCATTTTACACTATATAATAAGAGTCTCTTAATCATTCTGACCACTTAATCATCATATATCAAACCATTCAACAATTGTCAAACAACCAAACTCTTGTTATATAATTTAAGAACTTCTATCAATCTTGCTCTTTCTTCGTTTGGGTGCGTTTGTTATCCAGACAGGATAGGACATAACAAAATATAACAATACAACACAACTATCCAACGTTTGGTAAGACAAAACTGAACATGACAGAACAGATAAAATAACCAATTTACCCTAATGAGTTATTTATATCGTTTTCATATTTGATTTATTTATGTAATTTATTAAATTATAATAAAATATTAATTTTTATAACAAAATGTCATTAAAAGTTTTCGCCAGACGATTAAAATGACATCAAAATAAAAAAGTTTATGTAATTTTCAATTTTTACCTTTACTATATATTTTTTGTTTATATTAATATTTAATAAATTACATAAATTAACCAAAATATAGAAACCATGCAAAAATAATATTTTGAGGACAATAAGTGAAAGTTTAAATAACATAAAATATAATAAATAAAATTTAAATAACGAATAAAGTGTAAAAATGGAGACGTATTTGATGTTTTATAAGAAAGTTGGGTTTTATTTTGAGATTATATTAGTAAAATATAAGTCTGTTCCACCTTGTTCCATGGGGTTAGGTTGGAACAATCATGTTCCATTTTGTATCACTATGTTTGTGTCTGTTCCACATAAAAGTTATGCCAAACATGAAACAGTAATCCATATTTTGTTCTGTTTTGTCATGTCCAGTGTACCAAATGCACTCTTACTCCACTATTATTATGGAGGTCAAGATAAGAAAATTTTGGAAAGAATTCCAATGTTTCTCTTTCCCTCTTGCTTGATACATTATACAAAGTTATGATGAAGATACGTTGAATATGAAGAGGTTTGGAGTTATTGCATTTAAAGACAAGCATTATGTCCTTATGGGTTATAGTTCAATGATACCTCTGATTTGACTTTGAAAGCTTTATATGGTTCTAATTGGGCATCTTGTTCGTATTCATGAGGGCCTGTCAGCGGCTATTTTGTTCTTATAGGGGGAAGCCCAATATCCTGGAAATCTAAAAAGCAGGTATCGGTCTCTTTGTTGTCTGCTGAATTCGAGTTTCAATCAATGAGACGTATAACCAGTGAATTGATGTGGTTAAGCCGACTCTTGACATATTTAGGAGTTGACAATATTACTCCTATTGCTCTTAAATGTGATAAATGGCCAACATACATATCCAAAAAAATCTCATTTTTCATGAACGAACCATGCATATTGAGTTGGATTGATATTATGCTTCAACAACTACAGGCAGGTGTTATCGCTCTTGATTTTACACCATCATCCTCAGGGTCGTCCCTGGAGGAGGGCGGGGCCCAACGAAAAATAGGGGCCCAATTTTTTTAACTATATAATAGTAGTACAAAAATTAGTTAACAAAAGAAACAATTTTTTTAGTATCTAATAGGACTCAAAGAATTTCGTATTATATAAGGGTCCAAACATGTATTAACTAATTACACTCGAAATGAATAAAATATGTGAAAAGTTAATTGGTCGTTCATTTTACAGTATTGATTATAGTTTCTTTAAGGGCTTTTTTTATCTAGTACTAAAGTCTAAAATTACTTACCTAGAAAGCCTTGATATATTATCCATCATTCATCACCTACTGACTCTTTTGATTATTCAATCCATATGAATTCTATATTTCCTCAAGAATATGGTAAATTTCTTGATATTAATCAGGAGAACTCTTACTTTGTGTAAAAAATTACCAATTATATTAGACGATCGAACTTATATCTATATACACTGTTTTTCAAACATTATTGACTATTTGTTACCTAATAATCTGATATTTAGTGCATGAATCTTAGGTACTCTCATATCTCAAAAACAATAATAATATCTCAAACTATAATGAGCTTTTGATTCTAAGATTGGTGATTCAAAAAATGATTGTTTTAACCCTAGAAGTTTAACACTACTACAGAAATAGGTATTTTAAACGGTTGTTTTGGACATTTTTAAACGGTTTTACAACCGTTTGAAAGGGCACCGTTTGAAAAAGTCAGGAGCTTTTTTAAACGGTTTTTGAACTGTTTAAAAAAGTCACATTTTTAAACGGTTTTTAAACCGTTTAAAAAATAAAAGAACCCTATCTGCTGCACGTAGGACTGAATCTCGAAACCACAGCCATGCAAACCCACGACACTTACCATTCCGCCACATCTTCTTCTGTGTTTCTAGAAGCACCTTTAATTCTTTTATTCATTTTCTGTCTAGCTTTGTACTCCCAACTTCAACTTTAAATTCGGCCCAGATTTACTCGAAATTAGCAAAAACTCAAAACACGAACATTGTAGATCTGTGTGTTGGGTTTCCAGATCATCTTGAATTACTCAAATCGGAGATCGAACGAGTGAGATATGATCAAAACGCCACAGTTGCGCAAATCTGTCAAAAATTATCGTTTTGTTCTTTTTCGCTCCAAATTGTTCCGAACCTATAAAAACGCATTATTGTAGTTTGGTTTTACCCTAAATTTTTAAATGCCTTTTTAAACGGTTTTGTGATAATGAAAGTGTTTGAAAAAGTGTTTGGCCTTTTTAAACGGTTGTTTCTAGAGAACCGTTTAAAAAGATGTATGTATTTTAAACGGTTGAATGAAAAAACCGTGTAAAAAAATTAGGCAGCTTTTTAAACGGTTTTGTTCAATTATCCGTGTGAAGTACGTATCCCTTTTTAAACGTTTTTTTATAACAACCGTTTAAAAAGGTCATATGACTTTTTTTAACGGTACCACAACCACAACCGTTTAAAAAAGTATTAAAAAAACGCGGTCACCTTTTTAAACGATTTTTTCGAATTTTTTTTAAAAATCGTTTAAAAAGTTGCGTTTAAAAAAGTCATTTATGTAGTAGTGTAAAATGGTGATAGAAAAACATTAGGATGAGGTGAGATGGGAACACAACTGATTTACATTGATTTACATAGAGTTGTACTCCGAATAGTCACACCGCAAATAATGTCAATCTATATATTAAATATATATCATAACAATGTTTTTGACGTTGGAACAAATTAATGATGCTATGGAAAATTGATATGGTAGATCATATTAATTTGTAAGTAATTATTGATTAATTTTGTGTCTAGGAATTCTCGGAAATATGGTTTATATAAATTATTCGTATTTATTGAATTCAATGTTATTTCTTATGACACAAATCGATATATTAAATAATTTTTTTCGTACTTATCGAGGGCCCTGTTTTACATCTCGCCCAGGGCCTAAAATTTGTCAGGATCGGGCCTGATCATCCTCTCAATTGGCTGGCATTTTTACTAAATCTCTTATTGGATCTGTACATTCAACTATGTTACGCAAGTTGGGTTTTTTATCCCAACCTCCAGCTTGAAAAAGGGGGGGGGGGGGTGGCAATGTTTTAAAAACCGGGTTGACTCGGCTAGTCGAACCGGTTGAACCGGTAAAGAAACGAGGTCAATTGCGACCGGGTTGATGCCATTTTATGACCCAGATTGACCGGTCGGTTTTATTAAAAACCGGCTGAATCGGTCATAACGAAACGGTATCGAACCGGTTAACCCGGTAACAAAAGTTAAAACCCAATGTTTTTAATTTTTTTTTTGGATTGATGTGTTTTTTTTAATGTTTTTTGGATTGATGTAAAATTTGTTTTTATGTGTATTTTTAATGTTTTAACTTGTGGACATCAAATTCTTGGTTATGTGTGTGTGTATGCATAAAAATGAAAATTACATAGAATTTCTTGAAACAGGGTTGACCCGATGGTTGAACCCCAAAAAACCGGGTTTTTTAAAACATTGGGGGGGGGGGGGGGGGTGTTAGAGTTAATTAGTTTGTTGATTAGTTATGATCAGTTAAACAGTATTTATATATACGTGGAAGTTTGTTTATTATGTTTAACTATCCTGTATATAAATTGAGGACCTGGTATATTGAAGTTATCATAAGAGCATCTCCAATAGTTATGCTAAAGTTTTTCTAAAATAGAGTAAAAAAGATCAAAATTTCTAAAAAAAATTGCATCCAACTCCAACAGCTAAGTTATTTTAGCAACTCTAGTATTAATTATTTCCAACAGCTATGTTACTTTAGCAACTCTAGTACTAATTATCTTATTAAAATATTTAATTAATTTAATTATATTATTAAAATATTCAATATATGAAAAGTTGGGAGAAGAAAAGTTTGCCTTTTAGGGGTAATAATTAGTTTTGGGGAAAACTTTCTTTTTATATATTTCTCTAAATTTAGAGATTTTTACAATTTATATCATATTTTCTCTATTTTAGCATAGAGGATAGCATAGCTGTTGGAGTAACAAAAATGCTAAAATTCCAATTTTATTTATTTTAACATAGTTGTTGGAGATGCTCTAATAAAACACTCTCTCTATAATTGTCTCTCTATATTACAATTTCTTCTATGACTCCCATAAACCACTGACTTTAACGCAAGGGTCGTTTACCAAACGCTTACCAAATTATACTACCTTAAGCAATAAGTATGGCAATGACAATAATATTACTCGGTAAGAGCGAAATCAATGATCGAGAGTTTTACCCGATAAGTGAGGGCAACGGCTCTTACCCGGTTATCACTTACCGGGTAAAGTTTTTCTACGATACCGTTTTAATAGACTAAAATCTTACCCTATAAGATAAGTGAATAAGTAATAGCGTTGAATTTAACAGGTAGATGCTTACGAGGTAAGTGTTTTGGTAAACGACCCCTTAGTTGATGAATATATTACGAATCATTTTGTTTTAAAAACAAATTACATTATTAACAAGTTCTCGTGAATGAAATATTAAATATAGTGGCTCAGAGAGTGTGCAACTTGCGAGTATTAACGAGAATTTATTAAGTTTAACTTTTGAAGCAAAACTATAATTTCTTTACTACTATTTTTGTTAACCATAGATGTCTTAACTATGGATGTCCAAATTAGCTTGTGTGCACCTCAACTAATCACACGAGACCTTGATTAACAGTGAAGAAAAATCCCACCAAAAACTCAAGAATTTGTTGGTTCTTCGCTATTTTAGAAGATTAGTACTTTGACATGATTCTGATATCACAACCATGAGAGAGATTGAAAGAGTGAAGTGTTTCCCATTCTACCGTTACAAAAACCGTAACCATGGAACACAAAAACCTCTTCCATCTTTTTTGTTATCAATGAACCAAATTAATGCAAAACAACCACCTCAACTCTAAATTAGGGCCCGTTTGGTTTGCGGTAATGGATTGGAATAGATTGAATTTCATGTAAAGATTTGAATTTGGGAGGATTTGGAATCCCTTCATGTGTTTCGTTTGTACGATTTGGAGTGAAAGTCGATTGAAGTCTGAAGCGAGTGGAAATCCCGACCCATTGCAAAGGAATCCCAAATCCATCATGTACTGGATTTTAAAAAAGTTAAAGGATTTCAAATCAGGTCAATACATTCTATTCCTACAATCCAAACGCAAGATTGGAATGGATTTGAAATCCAAATCGAATCCAGTCCCGCAAACCAAACGGGACCTTAGGATTTCCAATCCGGACAATCTTGCAAACCGAATACAAGATTGGAATGGATTTGAAATCCGAATCTCTCTAATTTCAATCCATTCCGGCAAACCAAACGCGCCCTTAAGGTAATTTAATTACTTTCATATTTTTTTTCATAACTTTTTATAAATAATGGAATTCAAATTCGTTTCAATCCTACAAACCAAACACACAAAAGGATTCCAAATCCTCTCAAATCCAAATTCCTCCAAATCCAAATCCCTATATGAAATTCAATCCATTCCATTCCTACGAGGTCTTTGGTTCATAGATTTTGAAGGAATTGGAATGGATAATTCCTTTGATCAAATTCTAAATCATCTCAAATCCAAATCCCTATATGAAATCCAATCAATTTCATTCGATTCCTACAAGGTATTTGGTTCATAGATTTGAAGGAATTGGAATAGATAATTCTTTTGACCAAATTCTAAATCATACGTTTGGTTCACATAATGAAAATGATGGAATCCTTTGAATTCCATTGAATTCCACAATTTATTAATTAACTGATTATTATAAAACAAGTAATTTTAACATATTTTTAAACATTATTATATACAAATTCTACGAGATCCCTTGAAATTCTAGCCATTCCATTGGGATTTCAAAATTCTATGTTAGAGGGATTTCAAAGAAATCCTAAGGGTATGTTTGGTTTGCGGGAATGGATTGGATTTCAAGTAAGGATTTGGATTTGGGAGGATTTGGATTTGGGGGAATTTGAAATCCTTCATGTGTTTGGATAAGAATTTGAAATCCATCAGGCTTTAGAATCTATCAGATTTGGATTTCAAATCCAGGCTCATTTCAACGGATTTTGAAATCCATCATGTAAGGGATTTTTAAATGGTCAACGGATTTCAAATCTGGTCAACGAAATCCATTCCTGCAAACCAAACTCAGGATTGGAATGGATTTGAAATCCAAATCCCTCCAAATCCATTTCAATCCCACAAACCAAACGGGACCTAAGATTTCAAATCCGGACTGCAAACCAAATATGAGATTGGAATGAATTTGAAATCTAAATCCATCCAATTCCAGTCCATTCCGGCAAACCAACGTGCCCTTATAGTTTTCATCCCTACTCTTTATATTTTACTTTGTAAATAGTCTCTAGTCACTAATTCTACGAAATACATCCATTAAGTAATGGCATTTATGTTATTTTAATTCTTTTCTCTTACCTTTCTCTATCTTAGTATAGTTGTTTCTAAACATTTAATTTTAAAATTGTAGAAAATAGAAAAGATATCTTCCACTCGCGTTAATATTTTTTGGAAATTATCCAAATTGAGAGAATTTCAAACTCATTATCTTGACTTTTCCATTTTCAAAGAAAGCATCATATCCCCATTTATAAAATGTGAGAGCATCTCCGAAAGCTTCTCTATTTTGGAAAAAATTGAGGATTCTAGGTTTAAATTATGCTCCAATAGCTTCTCCAAAACTATTTTCAAAATGGAGAAAGCATAAGCGATAAGAGTTTTTTCTTCAAATATGGAAATTACCTCAAACCAAGTGAGAGAACCAATGGAAAACTTTGAAAATAAACATGTAAGGAAAGAGAAATAATATTTTAATAAATGAATGAAATATTTTAAAATTATAATTAATGTGGAATTCTCCAAAATGGGGAATCAGTTGGAGATTGATGTAATATTTTTTTTCGAGATTTTGACTTTTGATTCTCCATGAAGAAATTTTGGAGAAACTCATTTTTCTTGTAATATAAGTATATAACTGAAAAGTCAAAACCAGAAGTTCTTCGTAGACAACTTGCAATTTCTTTGGTGAAGTAGAAATCCCCAATTCATGTTTCTTTCGATCTAATTAAAGTAATGTGGACAGAACAAATTAAGCTAGAATAAACCATAGAGATAGAACAACTCTTATGAGTTCAAATCGTTAAATGAATTTCAGCAATGGGGGAGGCACGATGAAGCTTCAACAACTCCCTAGCGAACGAACAACTATTGTTGTGGTGGCGGCGACCACACATTTCTTCAATAATAACCATCTCCTTTAGCAAAGGAGAATAAGCAAGTAATTACTTGATAAAATGTAGTTCGATCTTTGAGCCACTAAAACATTCAAACTTCACATACTGAAGGTGCAGATTACCCTTTATACTCCACACTACTTTCGAATAATCAAGTAGCCCTCCTCCCCTGACTTGAAAACAAGGTGTAGCCTACAAAAATATGATCATATATATTCAAACACACATCAATCACAGAGATTAATATTCATGACAAAGATTCGTTTACTTACATGTATCATCTTAAGGGTCTGCAAATTTGGCAAACCATTGATCAAGTCACAAGCGCATTCTACCATTATGTCATCTTTAAAATCTATTTCTATTAATTCAAGCGTCTTGAGACGACGCAAGTTAGCCGACAGCCTCGACGCAAGTTAGCCGACAGCCTCTTACCATCACCAGCTTTGGCCAAAATCTATAAAGAAAGGTAGAACAACGTAACTACACTTTAATTTGCCACATAATTCATAGTCTTGCTCATGAATGGGTTAATTTGTAAAAATAACTTCAAAGACTCAAACCTTAATTCCCCCACGTATATATAGGGGGAATAGATAAGAACATAGTTAAAATAAGAGAACACAGGACCACCAAATTGGTGCAATTAACGCAAACTATATATACACACTCAAACTATAACGCAAGGGTGTGCAACTTAGCTCGTGACCTTAGTAGTTACGTGTAAAATCACATGTGAGTTCACCATTCCAATGTTCCTTTATTTGGTCATTGGTTTGAACCTGAATGTATATATATAGAGAGAGAGAGAGAGAGGGCCATTCATTTGCTAACTGTTCTATTGGTGCTAACCGTGCTAACCAACTTTCGACCAATCAGATTGTTCCTAGAGATTATGTATTGCGATTAAGGATATTAAAAATCAAAGGGCAATATGGTAAATTAATAACTCACGCCTCATTTAATATTATTCCATATTTCATGGAGTTTTGTTATGGTAATGATATGAATTTCAATTTTAATATTTTTAATTTAAAATTCTATCATATCAAGTTAATACGAGTAGTCATATCTTTCCTATTTTCAAGCATTCAATCATCTTCTAACTGCATAAGCCTCTAAACTCATCGAGTTGAAATTTTCTTTCTGGTTTATCATCGTTGTGGAAGAAGAACCATTAGTGTTTCCAGTGCATATTATAATGAACGAAGTGATTGAATGATCCAGCCAGTTGTCTGTAAGCTGTGGTGGTTGGAGAGGCAGATTCGGGATGGATCAGTTTGGGCAGGTGTTGTTTTTTGGCCTTGTTTTTTTTTTGGTTCGTGGTATGTTTCCATCAGGAGGTTCAGAGTGGTTTTAGGTGCGGTGCGGGCGCGGTTTTGAGCTACTCGTTCCGTGCCCGACCTTCGGTTCCTGATTCTGCCTTTTGTCTTGTGTTTCCTGTTTTTTTCTTTTGGTGATTGTGGTTTTGTTCGGGTCCTGTGTTAGGATTTGGTTTGTTGTTGTTGCACAGGTCTTGTTTTTGTTTGGGTCCTGTGTTAGGATTTGGTTTGTTGTTGCTGCACAGGTCTTGTTTTTGTTTGGTGCTGCACTGGTTTATGTCTTGCAAACCTTTGGTTCTTGTAATGTGTGGTGGTTTGGTTAATATATTTGCTTTTCAAAAAAAAATATCATAGTGAACGAAAATCGAATCACGTCTGATGTTGATAACGAGAGTTTTTTGGAATCTAATTTTGATAATCAAAACGTCCCCCCTTGCACACGTCAATACGATTCTGTCGAACCGATGAATATGGGATTATCGCAAGAATTCGGATAATCTTACCATTTGTCCATATGCACAACTTCCAAACAATGCACATATACAATCCATTGCACACAGGCACATAAAGAGCAAACAGTTTACCCATTGAAGAAAGCTCCATACCATATGCTCATGTGCACTACTCCAAAAGAATTCGCATATACACAACTGTTTACCCAAATAAAACAGTTTACCCACTTCGTAGATGCTCTTATGCAGAACTCCAAATGGACATATATTACCATATGCCCATATGCATATACAATCCAAATAGTTTACCCATTAAAGATCGCTTCTCACAATGTATATTATGTTATGCAACACTATAATTGGACACATCTTACCATTTGCCCATATGCACAACTTCCAAACAATGCACATATACAATCCAAAGCACAAATTTCATCATATGCCTAACCCCAAATTATGCCCATATGCACAACGATTTTCTCAAATTATTTAAAAGTATTAACCTTGCTAATGGGCATATTTGTATATCTTCAACATTTTTCCCTATTCATATTGAATAGTCTAATAGTATACATCAGAACTTAATAATGTTAACATATGTAAAAATCATAATAGGGAACTAAAACATGCTAATATGCACATAGTGCACATCAAACCGTAGTTGATTACAAACGGATAATTGGTAACTCCATAATGTATGCATATATGCACAATTTAGAAAAATGCTCATATGCACAAATGAATGACTAAAGCATTTGTTCATTCATGTTCGTAATCACTAACTATCTACAATGCAATAATGCAGTAGAGTCATAATCCCAAAAAAACACTATTCCAAAGAAAAATCATAAAACCTCAATGCTTATGAAAACTTTATGAGCACTTCAATAGATATGCACAAACCAATTTTTTATCCCAAATATATGTCCTACTTTCGAAATATTAATTAGAGAATTATAGTAATTTTAAAGTTTATTATATATTATATAATACATTTTTTTATAATAATGCTCATATTTTAATATATTCCATCAAGATAATTCCAATCCTTAATTATGCGCCTATATTTTTGGCAACGTGTGCACATATTTATTTAATGGTATTTGCGTTTTTACCAATTTAACCTTCTGCACTTATGCACCAGATTTTCCTAATATTTTAATTTATTATTTCTAAAATTAAAAATTCAATTAATTATGATCCATTGATCTAAATAACCAACGGTCCAGATTGGTTAGCACGGTTAGTATCAATGTCATGGTTAATAAATGAAGGGAACCCTATATATATATATATATATATATATATATATATATATATATGTATCTGCCTTACCCAGCATGCTACAAAATCTAAATTAAGCGTCTCAAGTTTTGGTAGAGAACCCACAAGCTGAATGATATCTGAACTTGTAACCACCATATTGCCAAGTTTACAAAACCACAAAGACAACCTTTTGAGGTTTATGAGCTTTGCAATCTCACCAAGTTTCACTTCACCATTTGGGGTATAGAAACTAAATTTCAAAATCTCAAGTAAGGGACAGCACCTGGTGATGAACTCCCCATATTTGCAGCTACCATTAAACGTTACCTGATGAAACTCGAAACCCACTAGTTTTGGAAAGCAATGAAACCTAGGCACAGGATGTAAACAACAGTTACGGAGCTTCAAATGTTTCAACCCTAAACACAAGAAAAGATGGTTGGGCAACTTCACTGGCTCAGGGCGCATATTTATAAGGGTGAACTCCTTAATTCCCTTGGTGGACAAAAACAGAATCCAATGATTAATATCCTTAACAATGTCGGCATACATTGCATTGCAGTATTCTATGTTTCGCTTCCCACGTTGTTCTTCGGCTGGTATATAGAGGACAAACTTTGTTATGGAACCTTCAAGTTGAAGGAGAACTTTGCCTAGATTCCTCTTATAGAATAGGTGAGCGTGTTTTTTCCATCGTAAATACCAATAAAACTTTAAATCAAATACAAGTTGGGAAAGCAAAGCCAAGTAAACCTCCAGTTTCTAGACAAGATACTCGTCCGCACGGCTTCTTGAAGAGGCAAACGATCAAGAACGTTAGTTATCACAATTTCTGGCATGCGGCTAATCAGATCTTCTGATGCAAATTTGGATAACTCCATGAACCGATCGAATCCACTAAAAACAATATAAATCTATAATTACAAATCATGTGGAATAATTAATATAAAACAACAAATTAATTCTGAACCAACTTTGTACAAAAACCAAATCCACATTCTTTGTTACTATCATCATCATACTCTAAAGAAGAAATCACAGGATCAGATAATAAATAAATAAATTAATTAATTAATTATCAAGTTATATATACAAGACATTCAAACAAACCCGAACCTTGAAACCGTCTCCGGTAAGTGACTGGAAACTGTATGCGTAGGATGGAAGTATCAAAGAAGATGATGATAGAGATTACGAAGGAATGAAGAGAGCCTGTGAATTAAAAAGGGAAAAATAAAGAATCCATCTTGTTTAAGGGGTGTTGAGGTAGGTTTGCGAAAAGATCGACAAACATCTAAATCCTTAAAACGAATCGAGAAGAGAGAACTCTACAAAAAGATAACTTTTATTGATTGATAACTTGATTACAATTGAAAACGATTAAACCTATTTATAACCTAAACTAGGAAAAAAGATAAATATCAAAATTAAATTAATCCTAATTTTGATTAGAATAGATAACTAAGGAAATAAAATAAATCAATAAATAAATAAAAGGGAAGGGAAAAACGATTTATTTGCAACGTGTCGATGATTTCATGGAAGGAAATTGGAGGGCATGTCATGGAAGGAATCGGGGATTGAGGCTTGTCATAAATAAATCATTATTTTCATCAAGATAAAAATATCAATATAAAAATATACTAGAAGTGTACTCGTACATTGCAGCTAGATAAATCACGATTTTAATGTTTCATTTTATTTTCTGTTTTTTATCGATTTACATTACGATTTTGGATGTTTGTGAGAGAGTGATAATAATTTTTTTATATAAATTTGTTTAATTTAGACTTATTATTATAATGTAATTTATTTTGATTTAATAATATAACTTTTTTTATAAAATATTCTATCAGATTTTTTTAATTATATTTTGGATTTTTTTAATTATATTTTTTATATTTTAATGTCATATAATAGAAGAAGAAACTCATGTTTTCACAATGGGTATATTTGATCTGGACAGATCAAATACCGATACTGATGAGGACGAAGAAGAAGAAACATATACCCCTAACAATAAATCACTTGGTGAGTATAACGATTATTTTGATATGTCTCTTTCCCTTCCAAACTCGGAGACCAATATACCACCCTACCAACCCATACCTTACAATCGCGGTACAACCATATATGAAGGATAACTATTTGATACGAAGGAGGAAATGGTCTATAGCTCGGAATTAAGTTCATGGAAGAGGGTTTTGGGTTTAGAACAGATAAATCCGACAAAAGCAGATACGTGGTTGTCTGTAAAATTAACGCAATCTCTCTAAAAGTAACGCAACACTCTAAAATTAACGCAATCTCTCTAAAATTAACGCAACACTCTAAAATTAACGCAACACTCTAAAATATTTAAAAGTAACGCAACACTCTAAAATTAACGCAATCTCTCTAAAATTATCGCAACACTCTAAAATTAAAGCAACACTCTAAAATATTTAAAAATAACGCAACACTCTAAAATTAACGCAATCTCTCTAAAATTAACGCAACACTCTAAAATTAAAGCAACACTCTAAAATATTTAAAAGTAACGCAACACTCTAAAATGAACGCAACACTCTAAAATATTTAAAAGTAACGCAACACTCTAAAATTAACGCAACACTCTAAAATTAATGCAACACTCTAAAATATTTAAAAGTAATGCAACACTCTAAAATGAACGCAACACTCTAAAATTAATGCAACACTCTAAAATTAAAGCAACACTCTAAAATATTTAAAAGTAACGCAACACTCTAAAATTAAAGCAACACTCTAAAATATTTAAAAGTAACGCAACACTCTAAAATTAAAGCAACACTCTAAAATATTTAAAAGTAAAGCAACACTCTAAAATATTTAAAAGTAAAACAACACTCTAAAATTAACGCAACACTTTAAAATTAAAGCAACACTATAAAATTAACGCAATCTCTCTAAAATTAAAACAACACTCTAAAATTATCGCAACCTCTAAAATATTTAAAATTAACGCAACACTCTAAAATTAAAGCAACACTCTAAAATTAACGCAATTTTTCTAAAATATTTAAAATTAACGCAACACTCTAAAATTAACGCAATCTCTCTAAAATTAACGCAACACTCTAAAATTAAAGCAACACTCTAAAATTATCGCAACACTCTAAAATTAACGCAACACTCTAAAATTAACGCAACCTATAAAAAACACGAAATACTCTAGCATATTAACAACATAAACATAACACGCAAATCTATAAAATAAACGCATAATCAAACACAAAGCCTAAATAACATACAACAAATATTTTATAAAATATAAAACTACAATGGGGTAAAAAGAAAACTTACCAAAGTAAGTAGACGAGACATATCGGAAATTGATAAAACACCAATAAATCGAGTCGAAATCCGAGCGTGATATACACGAGATATAAGAGAGAGTTAGAAGTAGAAGAGAAAAAGTGGTTATGTGGGGTGGGGTTTCAATTGGGACCATTTGATTTTATAATAGAGGGGAACACTTCTTGCCCTAATTTAATTAAATCCCCACCGTCGATATGTCTAAGATCAGCACATAGTTTCCATCCCGGCCCCCAACCCCGGCAATTCACTGTTCATCCCGGACTAATGTTGGGATTCCACTATTCATCCCAGCCTAACGCCGAGAAATTCACTGTTCACGCCGTCGATGAAGGTAACCCCGGGATGGGTGTCAATCCCGGCCACGGATCCCGGACAAAAGGGGTATTTCGGCAAAATCAAAGAGATTTGGGGCATTTCGGTAATACGGGATTGAAATACGAGTATTTTAATTAATTTCCCAATAAAATATTACTGTATTTATCTTGGTGACGGAATATAAAATAAATATTTCTTCACATGATAATCATTTTCCAGGAGCTCTTTTACTTCTGAGAATTTCACACCCTCTTTCATGTTTTTTTTTTGTTTTGGAGAATTTGTTGAACCAAACTTTTGCCCAAAATTGTTTTCTTTTTTTATTTTAGAGAATATGTTGGAGATGTTCGAGGTTCCGATTCTATGTACCAAACAAGTATTTTGTTGTGTTACACAACATATATTTGAAAACAGTCTTTTACCTCTTAAATTATATAAAATTATTTTAAAATCTTACTTTTAATCATATTTTCTTGAAATTTATTGGTTTTGTTTAGTTCTTAAAACACGTAATTGTAAAAGTAATGTTGAATTTTCTAATTTCTATAAAATTAAGGGGGAAGTTACAATTTACATAACGTTTTATACTTGTCTGGTTGTGTTTGTTCGACATGCTTCCCTTCTTGGTCAAAAGTCAACACATGATGTCATTAAAACTTTGTAGCAATGAATGAAAATATAACAAATATTTGTATTAACAAATAAATCTGTGGAAGGAGTTTAAATAAGCAATTCGAAACACCCTCTAAGTCGATTGAAGGTCTCGAGGTGAGATTGAGGCTTCGTTTCTGCATCTCTACTCGTTTTTCTATGATTACACTTAGGGCACGTTTGGTTTGTCGGAAGGGATTGAAATTATAGGAATTTGGATTTTAAATACATTCCAATCCCGTGTTTGGTTTACAAGATTGTCCGGATTTGAAATCACTCCAATATAGGATTTTGAAATCCCAAGAGGATGGCTAGGATTTCGTAGGATTTTATATAATAATGTTTAAAAATATGTTAAAAACATTTGTTTTCTAATAATCTGTTAAATAAAATATGATTTTATTATATAAAAATCCTACAAAATCCCTTGAAATCTTAGCCATCCCCTTAGGATTTCAAAATCATATGTTGGATGGATTTCAAGAATTTCAAATAAATCATAGGATTTCAAATCCGGACAATCCTACAAACCAAACACAAGATTTAAATGAATTTGAGATCCAAATTCCTCCAATTTCAATCTATTCCAACAAACCAAACACACACTTACACCCTTCTATTTTGACTCATCAATTAATCAACCACATGTTTCTATGCCGCCATCTTTTCTCAACACTCGTGCACCGCCATCTTCCGTAATCATAATATTTAGATTACTTACATGTTTGGTCCCTATGGTTTATTGTTTCTTTGATTGAGTTGGTCGGTTTCTTGAACACCCTAATATGAAGCATAAATAGAGTTCGTACAATGACTCAAAATCATGAAATTGGTATCAAATGTTAAGAGAACTAATTGAGCTTAGGTGATTATTAATTTGTTAGATTGCATTTCAAAAGCATGATTGATGGTAATTGACATAGGGAAGGGTAAGGTCTAGATTATTATACTTATCATTTTATGGTTAACGAACATTATTACACTTTTGTATCTAGTTCTATATGAGACAACTTAGAATTATTGGGGTATTTTCGGTCATAAAGTTTATTTTAAGACTTTCGCTACAAAGGTTTGTACTTGGTAGAATATTTATGGTTTGTATTGAACTATTGAAGAGTTCTCAAATGAATGTATGGTCTCTCATAGAGAATGATGTGACACCTTCATGGTAAGTTATATTTTTTAATTCAAATTTTTAAAAAAATGCATGAATGTCATAAAAAAATACCTATTACTGAATTTCCAATGTTAGAAAAAATATTTCAAAAATCAATGTTTTTGGAGACTGTTTTCAAATAACAACACATTTTAACGCCAAATTATCAATATATAATCTACTTGAGGACTAGCTAAAAAACCTAAAATGTCTTTTTAACAGTTTAACCTCAAAATATTGATTTTTGATTCCTTAAAATGAAATTAAATGAAAATAAAATAATAAATGTCATTTATATACAATTAACAACAAAAACATTAGTAGTAATTATTAATAATAATATCAATATATGCTGTGGAAACAACTGCTTTAAACAATTTGATTGGAACATGAAATTTTGAAATACAACAAGAACATATATATATATATATGGGCTTAATCAAATGAGAACTAGGTAGTTTGTGGTAACTGTGAAATCCAATATGAGACATACATTTAGAATAATTAATATTAATTTCAAATAAATAGAAAATGATATTTTAGTAAATTTGTTTAATTCCTAAAATATAACCTAATTCCTAAATTTTCTTATTTCCTTTTACAAAAGGGTATATCATAGTGTGTTATCACGTATTTTTTATGTTTACAAAAGGTTTCATAGTGTACTATCATGTATTTTCGATCTTTACAAAGTGTATCACAATGTGCATCACAATGTGCATCACTTATTTTTGATGTTTTTTCGATCTTCACGCTGCGCTATCACGTATTTTCGATGTTTATAAAAGGGTATCATAATGTGCTATCATGTATTTTCGATCGTTACAAAGTGTATCACAGTGTGCATCACGTATTTTCAATGTTTATAAAATGTATCATAGTAGGCATCATGTATTCGCCAGAATAATATTTGCTGGAGAGATGAGAGAGAAGAGAAGAGAGAGGAGATCTCAAAAATACCTAAAATATCTTTAATTAAAAATTTTAATTAAAATTACTAAAATTATTGATTTTCTAATTTATCTTCTGATTTGTGGTTAAGATTGGATCTCACGGTTACCACAGATAACTTAGTTCTCCCTTGAATGACCCCATATATATATATATATATAAATAAGAAGGAAGATGAAAATCTTCCATTGAGGCTTTAAAATTTTCTTAGATTATGAGTTTTTTTAACTAAAATGTTGCATTAAATGACTACACAATTTCATCTTATTTATCTTTATTTTTTTTTGTTTTTACTAAATTAATTTTATTTATTTAATCAAACATTTTTTTTATGACCAAGTTTATTTGAGTTTTTCTAAAATTATAAGTTTTATTCTTATTTACTTCTTTATTATTTCTCAAACATATTTGTTTATTTAACTTTTTTTTCTTTTTTATTTAATCCTTTTATTTTCTTATTAACTAACAATGTTTATAAATTAAAACTTTTATTAAATAAAAAATATATGTTTATTTGAATTTTATTCTTTATTATTTAATGTTTTCATTTTTTCTTAATAATCTAACAATGCTTATAAATCAAAATATAAATAAATATATCTATTTTTTTATTTAGTTTTTTTTAATTATTTTAGTAAGATAACATCTAACAATGTTTATAAATCAAAATTTTATTAAATAAATATATGTATTTATCATTTAGTTTGTTTTATTTTGTTGTAGTAATGTAACAATCAATATATATATATATATATAGAGAGAGAGAGAGAGATCAATTGGAAACCAATATTACACTGGAAACTTTGGAAACCAATATTTGACCAATCAATGAATTTCTCTTTTTTATTGATAAGGGTATGTTAGTCTTTTACCTAATTTCGTAATATATATGGTAATTATTATTATTATGATATTAATTAATATGGTATTATTGATACTATGTATGGTATCTAGATGGTTTCCAAAGTTTCCAATGTAATATGGTTTCTTATTGAACTCACCCATATATATATATATATATATATATATATATATATATATATATATATAGGGTTAGGTTCACGTGAGACCAACCTGTTTTCGTGAGACCGGTGAGACAAAAAAATAACACTAAAACTTCACAACTATTCATTGTGAAGGTATGAAAAACAACGAACCTTCACAGCAAAAACACTGTGAATGTTTATCTTTACAATACCTTCACAGACTTTTGCTGTGAAGGTTTAGTGTTATTTTCCTGGTCTCACGAAAATAGTCTACATGATCTCAAGTTTCTCTCTCTCTCTCTCTCTCTCTATATATATATATATATATATATATATATCGGGAGAGGTTCATTTGAGAAATGGTAAATGTATGAAAAATAGAGAAGTAATCTTAGCCATTCATCTGGTCAACATTTGCGGCTTTGACCGCGAAGCACCGGATAATTCCCTGCATGGTCTATAGAAGGTAGAGGGGTAGTTTCGTAAAATACGCAGGATGAGTTCATATATGAACCTATATGATTCACATATGAACTATACGTTCATATATGAAACAGTTAATTACTTTATATATGAATCACAAAAGTTCATAACTTCATATATGAATCTGTTAATTAGTTCAACCGATTCATATATGAACTTACAGTTAATTCATTCATATGTGAATCAGTTAATTAGTTCATATATGAATCACAAAGGTTCATAACTTCATATATGAATCTGTTAATTAGTTCAACCGATTCATATATGAACTTACAGTTAATTCATTCATATGTGAATCAGTTAATTAGTTCATATATGAATCACAAAGGTTCATATATGAATAAGTTAAAAGAGTTCAGATGTGAATTACACTGATTCATATATGAACATATAGTTCATATGTGAATTATACATGTTCATATATGAACACAGCCCGTGTATTTTGTAAAAATTACGAAAGTGTCCTATTTTTGGAATAGCCGCAACTTTTGACCAGTCAAAGCCGCAATATTTGACCAGTCAAATCCGATCTTGACCATATAAATGGCTAGGATTACTTCTCTATTTCTCATATATTTACCATTTCTCAAATGAAACAAAGGCTATATACATATACATATATATATATATATAGTGGTAGTTTAATTTGCAACCCATGAAAATCTTACAATCCATGCAACCCACTTCTTAATCGTTGGATTAATTATCGACGGTTACAATACATGTGGGTCCAATATTTTCAATTAAAAAAATAAAAAAAATAAAAACAAAATAACCGTTTTTCATAAATCCAACGGTTAAGATGTGGGTTGCAAGGGTTGCAACCTTTTTAAGGGTTACAAAATATCCTTCCACTATATATATATATATATATATATATATATATATATATATATATATATATCAAAAGAGAAACCACGTCCAATGACGTGGCCTCTCCTTAAGTCAAAGACCCCTTTTATCTTTTTTCTGGATTTAAGTTTTTATTCTTTAATTTGCAAGACTTTTCAATTCTTTTTACTTTCATTACACATTTCTTATTCTTTATGGAATTAATTGTTTTAATTAATTATGCAATTAATTAGATTATAAGTCATATTTAAAATCCTTGCCAAAATTTTCTTTTTCTTTTGCTCAATTTTCCTTTTGTAACACATTAATCTTTTTAATACGCATGAGATTAATTGTCTTCTCAACGTTCTCTCTTCCCTCTACAACAAATACTATTAATATTTAGGGGTTTTCTTCAATTTACAGTAGAAGGTTTCCTAACACCAACTTTCGTTAAAAATCATGAAAGAAATCAAATCTCTCGGAACATATGCTTTCATCTTCATTTGCTTATTTTATTATAACTGGAACCGTACTCGCGCAATGCAGCGAGAAACATCACGATTTTAATGTTTCATTTTATTTTTTGTTTTTTTGTCGATTTACAATTAGAAAGTGATAATGTTTTTTTTTATAAATTTGTTTAATTTAGGCTTAATAATATAATGTTTTTTAAATAAAAAAATTAAATATTTTGTTATAATTCAATGATTATCTTATATATTTTAATGAAATCTAGAAAAAATAACCAATTACATATTTAATAATTTAATTAAAACAAATTTATAATAATATAATATATTAATTAATAGTGATACATGGAAAGGTTTACATAAAAGGAAAACCATGCACATACCAAATTGGTGGTGTTAGAAGTCTGCAGTAGTAATATGTATCTTGTGCTTTGATACTTGTAAATTAAGAGATTTTTAAAATCTTGCATAAAATGATTGTACCTTGTGCCTAATAATTTGTATTTAAGAGTTTTTTATGTCTGCTTTATAATATACTAGTGTTGGGCCCGTGCATTGCACGGGAGGATAAATTTTTTGTTGAAATATTGAACCGAGTTAAAATGAAACGTAATTTCTCTGTTAACAGTTAATGAAATACAATGTGAAAAACGAATATATTTTCATAAGTGGTTAACTTGCATATATTCTTAATCATTTGTTGTTATGAGTTTGTGCAATAATATTGGTAATAGTTTTGTATTATATTATTTAAAACTCAAACGAAATGTCTCACAACATATCACTATTATTGAAATAATTATAAATATGAACATACATTTTTACAGATTTTGCAATTTTTCTGAAACCTCCTCGACAACACTTGACAATCACTTTGAACGTATAAATCTGTAGATTAATTAACAACATTCAACCCACATCAAATATGACAAAGAATATAAATGATTTCTATCTTTTGTAACCGGCAACTCAACTGGTATAGTTCAAATTCACTCAGTATCACTTGAAAATTTATCTGACTATTGACTTCAAGACTTCATAGTATTAGTCGATAAAAATAAAGATATGTATATATATCTTATTCTCCTACTTCGAAAAATATGATTGTAGGTTTTGAAAAATATAAACAAATTCTCAGTAAATAAAATAAAATATAAAATAGTTTTTCAAAAAACAAAAATATAGTGAAATATCTTTTGTTCAGTTGCAGGTTCCGCCATTGACACCTGACCGTTCGTCTTCTTCTTGTACTCAGATGATACATAGAGAAACTATATATATTTATAGTGAATGTAGATAATATTTTTAAATCTTTTATTTTCATTTTCGATTTTATATTTAAATGTAAATATATTAAAAATATGGAATAATATTTTTATATCTACATCGTTTCTATTTTATTTTCTTACACTTGGTTAATTTGGAAAGTATTGCGGAATATTTTTATTTTAAAGAATACGATAATTTATTAGTGTATCTCGTTATTTTTTATTTTTAATTCATATCAACCTTCTTTTTTCTTCTTTTAATACTTGTACAAGCATTAAAATGAAGAAAAAAGAAGGTTGATATGAATTAAAAATAAAAAATAACGAGATTTTATATTAGCAAAAAAATACGAGTAGATTTTATATTATGCTAATATAAAATACGTGTAGATTTTATAAAATAAAATAAATTTTATATTAGCAAAAAAAAATACGGAAGAAAAAAGAGTTTATATTACATCTCATTAAGTAAAAAGATTTTATAAAATAAAATATGGAAAATCATTATGAGATGTAATATAAAAAAATACGGAAGAAAAAAGATTTTATATTACATCTCATTAATATAGATTTAAATGTAAAATCTACATTTAAAATAGATTATGTTAATATAAAATCTATTTTATAAAATCCTCCACCAAAAAAACAAATATTTATATTAATAAATGAGTATCCATTCCACAAATAGATGATTATGTGAGATACTGTGCTTGGAAAAATTGTACCAAAGCATTAAGAAATTGTAAATTAAGTAATTGACTTTAATTAGTTGTATCTTGTGCTTAAAATGTTGTAATTAAGAGTTTTTTATGTCGTTTTTATAATATAGTATAGATATAATATAATATAAATATAGATAACCGAATCTCAAGATTTGCAATTCGTAGACGGTCGAAAAGTTTGTCCACAAGTTTTTTCTAAAAATCCAAACTAATTTTCAAATTTACCCGTTATCGCCTAATCACCATTGATTCACTTTTTTTTTCCTTTCATCTTCCCTCATCTTTAGACACAAAAGCTTGATGTTTTCATTTTGACAATTTGAGCTTTGTGTATAGTGGTTTTAAGGTAAGATTTGAATTTTAGGTTGTTGTTCACCGAGTTTGTTGTTGAATTCACATTTGAATTGTGTTTAGAGTTGGAATTTGAGCACCCCTAATATGAAGCCTAAATAGAGTTCGTACAATGACTCAAAATTAATAAATTGGTATCAAATATTAAATGAACTCCTCAAGCTTAGGTGATTATTAATTTGTTAGATTGCATTTCAAAAGCATGATTGTTGGTGATCGACACTAGACTATTATACTTGTCACTTTATGGTTAACTAACTTTATTGTATTGTACTTTTGTATATACCTATGTATGAGACATATTAGAATTATTTGGGTATTTTCGGTATTATATTTTATTGTAAGGGATTGTTGTTTTTTTCAAAAAGCTTCTTAATAGCTCTTAAATCTGAATTGTTCAGATATTTTTAGTGGTGACATTAAAAGTGGTGACATTGTTCAGACTCTCTTAACTCTTAAATACATCTGAAATTAAAAGTGGTGACATTTTTAGGATTAATTGTTATCACAAATAAAACAATGTTATTGATCCAGATTGATATTTCAGACTTCAAACGTTACAAAAATAAACAGTCTTATTGATTCAAATTTTCAAACTTCAACACCACCTCTTATTAATCAGAAGTAAAGTACAACTTAAGACTTCAGATCTTTTAAAAAACAAACGACACCTAAGACTTCCGTTGCAAAAGATTGCATTTGGTAGAATATTTATGGTTTGCATTGAACTATTGAAAGAGTCCTTAAATGAATGTATGGTTTCTCATGGAGAATGATAGACACGTTCATGGTGAGTTATATTTATTAGTACAAAATTCTAAAAAGTATATGAATGTCATAAAAAAATACATATTATTATTGTATTTCCAATGTTGGAAAAAATATTTCTAAAATCAATATTTTTGAAGAATGTTTTAAAATAACAACACATTTTAGCATCAAATTGATGGCACCAAATCAACTCTGAGTGCCAGCTAAAAATGTGTTTTTAAAAGTTGTAACCTCAAAATATTGATTTTTCATTCCTTAAAATGAAATAAAATTAAAATTAATATATGTCATTTACATACGATTAACAACAAAAAAAATAGTGGTAATCTATACTATATTATAAAGCAGACATAAAAAACTCTTAAAAACAAGTCTTAAAACTTAATGTATCGCTATTTAATGTTAATTATTTAAAAAACAATCATTAAAGTTGTATGTACTACATTTAATGTTATTTATTAATTTTCAATCATTATATCTAACCATTTTAACTCCCCTAAAATCATTTCCCACTTTAACTCCCCTAAAATAAATCTCAGCATAATTAAATAAAGAATAAAAATCATATTTTAAATATAAAATATAATTAAAAAAATCTAACATAATATTTTATAAAAAAAATTATATTATTAAACAAAAATAAATTACATTATATTATTACGTCTAAATAAAACAAATTTATATAAAAAAATCATTATCACTCTCTCACAACCATCCAAAATCGTAATGTAAATCGACAAAAAATAGAAAATAAAATGAAACATTAAAATCGTGATGTATCTAGCGGCATTGTACGAGTACACTTCTAGTTATTAATAATAGAATCAATATATGTTGTGGAAACAATCTTCAAACAATTTGATTCCAAATGAACGTAAGAATTTGAAATTCCACAAACATGAAATTTTGAAATCCACAAGAATGGTTGGTATTTTATAAGATCTTGTAGAATTAATTGTAATAATATTTTAGTATATGTTAAAATCATTTGTTTTATAATAACCAATTAATAATAAGACAATTTAATTCTCTTTATATTATAATTTTTTATAATTGTTTTTTGTAAATCATTAATCCATAATAGAATTCAATTTCATTCAAATCCTACAAACCAAAAGCACAAACGATTAAAATCTTTTCAAATCCAAATTCCTCTAATTCCAGATATTATCACAAAATTCAAATCCTTTAAAATCATTCCATCCCTTAAAATCATCCCATCAAACCACACATCCCCTAAGAGTTGAAATTGTAAATAGATTAACATATCAAACACACAATACGATATTATAACACATTAAGCTTAACGACAACTGATATTAGCATAGATGGATTTCCGCAATTGGGGAGGCTCGATGAAGCTTCAACAACTTCCTAGGTAACGACCAACTATCATCTTCGGAATGGCAATCACACACATCTTTAATAACCATCTTCTTTAGCAAAGGAGAATAGGCAAGTACTGACTCGATAAAACATACTTCATTCTCTTCGCAACATAAACATCCAAAATCCACATACTGAAGCTGCAAATTACCCTTTATACTACACGGTACTTTCAAATAATCAGGTGAAGATGTAGCCTACAAAATATGATTATATTCAAACACAGAACAATCACAAAGATTAATATGATAAAAACTCATTTTACTTACGTGTGTCATCTTAAGGGTCTGCAAATTTGGCAAACCATTGATCAAGTCATAAGCACATTCTAACATTATGTGATCTTTAAAATCTATTTTTTTAATGCAAGCATCTTCAGACAATGCAAGTTAGCCGATAACGTCTCACTAGCACCAGCATTGGCCAACATCTATAAAAAGTGGTATAACAAATACAATTTAATTAGTCGCAGAATTCAGTGTTGCTCATGAATGGGATATATATATATATATATACCTTCAAAGCTGGGTGGGCCAATTTTTTTTCAAACAATGACATCGTTTGACTATAAGAAACAAATATAGAAATATTGGTCTAGTGGTTAGTTCAACGCTTTTTAAAAGTGAGGTGTAAGAAAGAAATATAGAGATATTTTTCACCAAGTCAATATTGGTGTCTATCAAAAAAAAACTTGTGTCCTTATTATAGTTTCAAAATATATATATGGTGGCACACAAGAAATTGATATGTTTGCACCTTTCACAAACCTAATTTTAAAAAAATAGTACAATGACACATGTCACCGATGGCACCACCACAGGTCCACCCATGCTTCAAAGACCCAAACTATATATACAAGGGACGATGAAATAAGAAGAGGTTCAAAATAACATAACACGAGAATGGCCAAATCATTTTACACCAAAATCATATGTGATTATCAAGCACAGTCGGTGCAAAAATGTAAGCAACTTAGCCCACAACCAATGTAGTTCATAATCACATGTGATTTTACATGTAAGTCTAGTGTAAAATCATATGAAATTTAATCATTCTCGTGTTCACTTATTTGTGTGAGACAAAGAGTTAAGATGAAAAGCATAACAAGAGATATGAACCCCTGATCACTTTTAACCTCTTTTAATCTCGTGCCCACCCATATATGCTTACCATGCATCCTCGAAAATTTAATTTAAGCTTCTCAAGTTTTGGTAGAGAACCGACAAGCTGAAGGATATCTGAACTTGTAACCACATAATCGCCAAGCATTTCCAACTTCAAGGAAAACATCTTAAGGTTTACGAGTTTTGCAATGTCACCAAGTTTCACTTTACCATCTTGGGTGTTGGAACTAATTTCCAGATTCTCAAGTAAGGGACAGCACCTGGTGATGAATTCCCCATATTTGCAGCCATCTAACGTTACCCGATTACACTTGAAACCCAACAATTTTGGAAAGAAATGAAACCCAAGCAGAGGATGTAAACAACAGTTACGGAGCTTCAAATGTTTCAACTCTAGACAAGAGAAAATATGGTTCGGCAACTTCACTGGTGTGTCGTGCATATTTGTAAGGGTGAACTCTTTGATTCCCTTGGTGGACAAAAACAGAATCCAATGATTAATATCCTCAACAATGTCGGCATACATTGTGTTGTATTTGCGATCTTCAAACGGTATATAGAGGACGAACTTTGTTATGGAACCTTTAAGTTGAAGGAGAAGTTTAGATATGTTCCTCTTATAGAATAGGTGAGCGTGTTTTTTCCATCGTAAATACCAATAAAACTTGTCACCAAATACAAGTTGGGTAAGCAAAGTCCAAGTAAACCTCCAGTTTCTAGACAAGATACTAGTCCGCACCGCAACTTGAAGAGGCAAACGATCCAGAACATTAGTTATCACATTTTCTGGCATGCGACTAATAATATCTTCTGAATCCACTAAGCAAGAAAAAACAGAGATGATACTATAATTACAATCAAATGATAAATTATTTTTTAGGTAAAAAAAAGAAGAAGAAGAAGAAGAAGAAGAAGAAGAAGAAGAAGAAATGATAAATTATGTTTTAGGTTAAAAGAAGAAGAAGAAGAAGAAGAAGCCAAACCTTGAAACCGTCTCCGGTAAGCGACTGTAAACTGCTGCATTGGTGGGATGGATTGGAAGTATGAAAGAAGCCAAAATTTCCAGCAACACTTTTAACAAGTTCGTTGTGTGGTGAATCGATTTCTTCTGCAGGTTTGTATTGCATCAATTTTCATCTTAAGAATTATGGGTTTTTGGATGTGTGTGCTTAAAGGATGGGTGAAGCGTCGTGTGGAAGAAGAAAGCATCAAACTTTGAAGACGAAAGTTGGATTTTTGATTTGAGATCGAAACATACCTGATGATGACAGTTCGATTGAAGATGAAAGTCCCAATCAAACATGGGCTCCTGGGCCCATTATATTATAACAAATCAAACACCATTTTTATATATTCATTCCCATTAATTAATGACTAAAAGCATATCCAACGGCTTTTCTATACCTTCTCTACAATAGAAAAACAAATGTGAAAAAAATATATTACACTCATCTCCAACAGATTTGTTATTTTAGATATTTTAAAATAATTTATGTTATTATAATATTCACTAATTTATCATCCCAATACACTTTTTAAAAAAAAACTTAATATAAAATGATAAAAATTAATCTAATTGGTGGGATTAAATAAAATAACCATTTCTCTCTCCTACCATCAAGTTTTAGAGAATTTTCTAAACTTAAAAAAAATCAAGTTTTTTCTATTATAGCAAACAAGATAGCAAAGCTGTTGGAGAGGTTTAGAGAACAAAAACTCAAGTTTTTCAATTTTAGAGCATCTCCAACAGTATTGCTAAAATAGAAAAAATTGGTTTTTGTTTTTGCTATTCTTCTCCCATAGCTTTGTTATATGGTTTGCTAAAATAGAGAATCATCAAAAAATCTCTAAATATAGAGAATTCTCTATAATCTCTAAATAGAATGAGAAGATATTATTTTAATGATTTTCCACCAAAAATTTGTTGGAATATTAAATATATTGAATATTTTAATAATATAAGTAATGATTGATTCTGTAAAATAGAAAAGCTGTCGGAGTTGAAAGAAAAATGTTTTTAGAGATTTTGAATTTTTATTCTATATTTTAGAGAAATTTTAGCAATGATGTTGGAGATGTTTTTTAATACAAAGAAACAAAACTAATACAATTTATTATGAATGAATGTCGATTAGGGGTGAACATGGTACGGTACTATGTTTTTTTCTCAATACCGTATACCAACCAATTATAATTGGTACGCAAATATTTATACCGTGTACCAACCAATTCTACTTGGTACCAACTTAATTGGTACCAACTTTTTTCGGTTGGTACATGTTGGTATGATTTTGTACCAACATCTCAAATGTTGAAATTACAATGGGCTCTAATAGGTTAAAAATAGATATAGAAAATGCATTAGAGCGTCTTCGAGGATCGATTGCAGATTCGCGTGATCGTGTACTCGTGTAAAGGTGTCGTCGTGTGGTTGTCGAACGATGGAAGTGCAAATTGTAGAGGTTGAAGGTATGCGTTGAGGAGAGGAGTCGAGGAGTTACTGAGTAATGAGTTGGGGTTATTATGAGGAGGCATGGAGGAGTTAATGTACTAAACAATAAATGATAAGTTGTTAAATTGATAAATTCCTCTAAAAGAAAAGGATTAAGAATTAAATATAATTCACTTAATTGATTTTTTACTTAATAAATAATTATATATATATAAAAGTCCGTACGGTACGGTATTACCGTGGTAGGCGACTTTCAATACCACGTACCAACCAAGTTTATGAAGTTGGTACGGTATACCAATCAATTTAGTTGGTACCAATTTAATTGGTACGATTGGTAATGCAATTGGTTGGTTTGTCATGATACAAATTTGACACCCCTAATGTGGATTGATGGTCTCTAGGTAAAGGATTGATGTCTTTTCAAAAAAAAAAAAGGGTAAAGGATTGATGGTTCCTGCATGTTATCTGAATCGTCAATCAATCACTCCAACACTCCACCGTCAACTTTCGTAATAACACTAAATATTCAAGAGTTATTCAAGAGTTTCGAGCATATATTATTATACGGTGTTGCTATATGCACCCTAGTCTATATGTCTAGGGTGCAACTGGATCGGAAAACCAAGCAGTAATTATCCCATTCCCTCCTCACAATATCACTAGACTATGGTGTAAATGGCATGTAGACTAGGGTGTATTTACAATGACCCATTATTATATTATAATTTTTAAGTTAATAAATTGTCATGTCATATAAATGTTACCGGTTACCTATTGAACAGGTTAACCAGACCCTTAAATAAACATAAAGTTTGAAAAAAAACCCTAAATGATAATTTTGAAAGTTTGTTCCCCAAAATAGGAATCAGGTGAAAGTTTGTTCCATTTTCATGCAATTTTCTCTTGATTAAATATGAAAAACCTTTGAAATAACATGTCTTGCAGTTACTACCTACTATGGGTTCCATTCCCTCTGTCCGGAAGGCTTTCGCTTTATATAGAAGCCCCTCAGTACCCGTACAATAATAAAAAAGAAAATTGAATTCAGCCCTTTCGCTTACTGTGCCTGGAACATCCTGACGCCATAACCATCACCTCGTCCCAGGTCTCGTTTGCTAAGCGGGCTAAGTTGGCAAACTGAAAACGCTGGTTCTGCAATAACCAAGTCAATCCATGAAAAACCTAACTAAAAATCTTCGAAAAATACTTTCACTATACTTGCTCTTCTTGTCTGCACCTCCGTCTTCCGCTTGCCACGAAAGATTATGCCTTGAAGTATGAACGACTGAAAGATCAAACTCCAGTGTGCTCCTGGAAACTAGAATGCGGCAAGTTCAAGCCTTAGCGCAAGATTCCTAAAGGCGCAAACACTCCCTTTAGTGTAGTTTATCGGAGATATCTGGATTATTTTTTTAATAAAAAAATAAGAGTCTAGGACGAAAGACGCACTAAGGGAACAACGGACAATCACGGCAAAGGCAAGCACGAATGCTGCTGCCGGCAGGGTTGCGCCTTTTCAATCAATCTCCGGCCGCTCCGCTATTGGTGCGAGTTGGAACTCAAATCTCAAGAGAAGTCTTGACCGGACTACGGAGCTTTTGGTCAGTGCTGCTAGGCCTCTAAGCAAGTGTTGCTAGACTTTCCTGGCTGTTGTTGCTGCTCGACAGTGGTTTGACTGCTGGGATCGTAATGGGCTTGCATCAGCGGGGACATCAAATTCACCATTAGCTAACACGAAACTAACCGCTTCGGAGAAATCCTGGTCGAATAACTTGGATACAACTCTCTTAAGAAACACGATCGGCCACCTATCGGTGGCAAACCGCGGATCAAAAGAGAAGCAGACAAGCCTTTAGTTGTACGAGTTGTACGTTTTCTATTTCTTACGTGACTTTGATGAAAGAAAACATTCCAGGAACAGGAATAAGAGTGTGATAGGAGGGCACGGTTAAACAGGTAAGCGAAGGCTCTCTCTCTCTCTCTCTCCCGCTCTATGGTCTTGTGTGAGACTCAACGAGTGAATGTAACACCCTCAAATCTGGAAATAACAACTAAATTAAAATTTTATAATTACACCAATAAATGATTCATCTACGAACATAACTTAAGATTTAACCTCAATTACACACATACATTCTATACATACAATCTATAATAAGGACGGGTGCTACTAAAACCCAATAATAGTCACTATCTCCAAACCGCGGAAAACTTTATCAAGCACTTACACTTGCACAAAGCTAAGGCTCAACTCGTCATAGCTGCTAGAACCAAACCCCCAACTGGCACGTGATACACATGCCGACAAATAAAAAGGTTAGGCTTAATGCCTAGTGAGTTCAAGAGTTTTACATGAGAAAATATAACATGAAAAGAATGGATCTCGCTTGGAATCATGACCATTCAATGGATGAACTTTAAAACGTATAAAATAACTCAGATCCAAGGTTATGCACTTTCAAAGATGGACACCTCATTTCAAACATGATTTATAAATCGAGGTAATGTAGACTAGCTCGAAACATGAATATGAAATGACTTCCATTTAAGATATGCGGATAAAACGTTATGTCCCAAAACAACCTAGCACGGGTGGGGAAATTATTCGATCCATGAATCGTTATCAAAACCACATATACCGTACTTCCGAAAACATGGACACTAGGTCCAATACTCACGTGACCGTAGAGAACCAATGACAATAAAATAAGACGTTCTTAATTTAAAATACTGATAGCCGACAACAGGGGAGACTCGTATCCGTTGAGAGTGGAGGAAACACAAAAGTATACCACCCATGCAATGTTAATCGTATGACACCTCACGACATCACAACCCAAGTGTCCCTACGACTTCTTTAACAAGCGTCACCCCAAGTCAGTTGACCTTGATGGATCATTCTGAAGAACTCCATCCCGAAGACCCGTCACACTTAAAGACTACCTCCCAGGCATTACTTCAAGCGACGGAGGTCCTAGCGCTCACTCCCCGATAGCACTAACAAACCCAACCCTCCTAGATATCACTTGTAAAGTTTTTGGTTATAAAACATGGGTACCGGAGTTCAACCCCGCAATACCCAATTGACCATCCCAAAAGACTGACTTACGTGCCTATGGATCCAATACAACACATTCTAACCTTACTGGACTACACATGAATGACCCAAGCACTCGAGCCTGTAATCAACCTCAATACGCAACACAACGCATTAATACGTACGTCATGACTGGACTCTACATTGAGCCATATAAAACCGGACAAGTGTCCTCAAAACTCCTTTAGAACGACATCGAGTCGAAAGACTCAAAACCCCTTTTGACCAATGATTAACCCTTTTCAAATAATAAACATACTCGACCCATACCATGCAATCACACGCTCCAAAATACTAGAATGGACTCTTATACAGTTTAAGTCGGGACAAAAGGTTTTCCAAATAGATTTATGCTCTTTACTCTTTCAAAACGTCCCATAACACAAAATTGAACCTTTTACCCAAACAACGCTAAAAATGCATTCTAACCAAATACTCTCATTTATGCAATAAGTTACCAAACACACCCATTTATGACTCATTATCAAGATGCCCAAAAATCATAAGAATGTGTGCTATATGAGTTTATAAAGTTAAACACTTTCAAAATAACCAAACTGATCAGCAGTTAATAATTTCATGTAAGATGCAAAACACTTTAAAATAACCATTTTGGCATGTACACCGTTTTCACAATTCAACTTGAACTCACCTTGCTAGGTTAAGTTAAACCTAGGTTTCAATCCCCAACCATTGGCCTCCAAAAGCATAGATCCCACCCAAAGCTTTCCGAAGACATCCATTCCAACTCTACAAATCAAGCTTCAAAAACCTAGATCCACACATATTCAACCATCAATATTCATCTCCAACCATTTAGAATAGTCCCCCAAACATTTTACATGGAGATCTCAACATATACCAAAACCCTAATTTCTCAATGATGAAGAAAAGAGAATATTACCTTGCTCCCAACTTGCATCTACCAACAATAAACTTCTAGGGCCCCAAATATAAACCTCAACCTTCAAATCTTCAAAAGGGGTGAAAAGGGTTTAGGGAAGGTTTTGATGAAACACTATAAGATGAAAATGAGATGGTGAGCCCCAAACCTTCGAATCCAATTCATAGCTTGGTGAGGAAGACCCTCCTTAGAATTCAAGGTTTTGAGGTTTCAAAGGCAAGAAAACCCTAATTGGGTCTAGAGGTTCGTTTGAGAGAGAAGGGGAAGGAATGGGTGAAGAATAAATGAAATAGGGCTGAAAATTCGGGATTTAAACAAGTCTGGGGCTGACCGCGACTGTGCCCGGCGACTATGCCCATGGCACAGTCGCATGGCACTATCGCTGGGATCGAGCCACCCGCGGTACAAGGTCTGCGACATTGCCCCGCGAAAGTGACATCATGTCACAATCGCGGGCATTGTCGCCCGACTTCCACAACTCTTGGTACAAGGGTCGCGATTGTGCCCCGCGAGAGTGACCTCTATCACAATCGTGGGCACAGTCGCCTAGGGGGTATCTATCGTCCCAAAATTCGAACCTTTTAACCCGGAGAGTTTCCGATACGAAGGCCCATTTCCCTAAACCAATCCTAACTGAGGTTATGATTACAGGTAAGCAAAAGGGTTTACTGAAATTACGGGCGTTACAATCCTCCCAACCTTAGTATGATTTCGTCCTCGAAATCTATTCCCCTCGTGAGGCACTTCATTATCACTCTTAGCACCTAACCGCTTTCTCAATTTCCCAAAAGGTAGCAAGCTAATCATAGATCTCAAGGGTGTCATTATTCCAACGCGACCGCCTCCCAGTTTAAGGGATTGCCTTTAACCCGATTCATCTTTGAACTTTAACCAGATGACTCTCTGACGCAACTGCGGCACTGACTTCCGTTAAGACCTTCACTTTCCAGAACCACTGTCATAACTCTTATGATGACACTCACGCCAGCCGCCCCCACTGGGCACAAAACACCTATGTCCGAGTGAACACTTAACTCGCTAAAGCAGTCTTTACCCACAAGACTGCGGTTATCTCCCAACCTTAAGTGACACTTACCACCTCAAGAGTATTTTGTAACTCCAACTTCACACAGGTCAACCCACGTTAGCTGAACATGCTTCTAAACCCAAACCAAAGTTCGACATCGGCCTTCAAGGAAGTTCCAAAATTCTTAATGATCGGTTCTTGATATTGACAACGTCGTCCTTTCGAGGCGTACCAATACGCTCTTTAGGTAGCTGGTTAATGCTGATATGGCTATCACTCACCCCGATCTATTCTCAACCTCAGAACATTCCCTTAATAAAATCTTTACCTCCACGGGAAACACTTATACCCATCGATACTCACTCGTCAACATCTAACCTTCTTTTAAATTCCACCTCAGAGGGGTCAACATTCTCATGACCTAACGGGGGTACTTTCGAACATTCCAAGATTCAATGACTTTCAGAAGACACGTTGATGCCTAAAGCCAAAATGGTGATATCGAAAATGTGGACATCCCGCCCAATATTTCATCTCAGAAGTATCATCGCGTTAAAGTTGACACCTAATAGGGTACTAAGATTCCCAATCTTACATTCTCAACAAACGGACCACCATAATTACTTAAATCATGGAATCCACTAAGACAGTACATCATCAACATACACCATGATGTCCAACCGACAAGTAATTCATTAAATCGAACCCAACCAGATGCCGCTAATCACTCAAGACATTTTCCCGCATGTCTACCAAAGTATAGAGGTCACTCCTAAGATAACGGGGAAGGCATGAATCTATTTCCTCGACTATTCAAACGTAAACCGATTCAAAAATTGAAACCCAGATTTCAAGATAGACTGTAAGTAGGATCATCCAACGCTTTAACTCTCAAGGACTTCTCTAGTCCTTTAATTACAACTCCTCCAACGACAGGGGTTTAAATCTATAGGCCTAATGAGTTCAAGGTTTTCAAATAATATGTCAATTTAAACTTTTATAAAACTTCGAAATACACAAGTTTTATAACGATTAACCGTACAGTGAAAATACACTATCATTCATCCGATAGGTTTCAAAACTGGTTACCAACACTACGTATATAAAACCATTTAACTCATTTGCTCAATATTTACGTAAATAAAACGGTAACAAAAGGTGTGTAACAAAATTTACACTATTAACATGAAAATAAATTCATGCATCCCAACATGTGCGATAAATATTTGTACAATCCCGAAAGAGAACTTCACAATTTTAACTTTAAAGTTTTCCTCTTTAACCAAAAATGTTGCGGCATAAAATTCTCAACAAGTTTCATATGCATCAGTTCATTTTCCCCAAAACTCAGTAAAACGATGAGAATGTAAATAAATTTTAAATCGAGTTTAAAACGCCGAGCCGCAAAGATAAAACACACTTGACGAAAATAATTATTACAACGACTCGAGTACCGCTAACTCGTTTAATGCATGCGGAAAATTTCTAACAGTAAAATCGATAACTGAAATAACATAAATCCTTTATATGCTTACTCACACCAACAACATGGTTTAACCCAAATGCAAATAGTATATAACGCTTGACGTTCGTATATAGCCCAAAGATAACTCTCACAATAATGAAACTTTCCCAAAACAACATGTGAGATGACATCTATTACCAAAACTTGTCAATCAACGCACGCAAATGCATATGTAACACGTACCCAAAATTTATTTACGCGACGCAAATGTCGTAAGATAAAGCGACCATTTTCAACAAAATTTTAACGAGACACAACGCCCAACAAGTTCGTAAATTTACACGCAATAAAAATTAAAACCCACGCATCTCAAAATACACTCACGAACCCAAAAAGGTTGCAAAGTTACACCCCGTAAAATTTAAACACGACTCGTACAGACTAAAATTTCCCACAAAATCCCGACTCAAGAACATTGGGACAACTCTTCCTTTAAAACCCGAACATACGTGGAGGAGATTCAATGTCAAGGCTAAAAATTCCACAGTTACTTGCCCACTATCCCAATTGACATTAAAACACGGATCTTACAATGTCCGAAAATGACGTTAGATTTGAAACGGGGATGAAGAGATTTTTTTGATGACAGATTATAACCGCGTGCAATAAAACAACTTCATGCATGTTTAAACTCACGGTCTAAAATCCGCGTGTGGCAAATACCTTTCAAATATTCCATAACATAACTCACTTTATGATGCAGGAAATATGAAAATTAATCGATGCAATTTATTTTCTAGAATTGAATTTCGTGCATAAAATTGGTCGACACTGGCATCCCGAAATCACGCTCTTCAGTTTTTTTATACTATTATCATCCGAATGCTCAACATTTTAAAGCAATACTCGAATATTTCATCGGTTCCTCTTATAATTCCTCCTCGAATAACATCAATTCCATAAGCCTAAGGTTCTACTCCAACCAATTTTACTACCCCACAATGGTCAACTTCCAGCATTCATCATGTCTTAACTATCACTCCAAGGTGACATTGCTATAAACATCAACCCTTCCTTAGATTACTCGCTTAGAAACTTTCTCACTACCCCAACGGTAATCATACAAAGGCAGCTCAAGTATACACATGCAACATGTAGGTTCACCATAACACTGGTCAGGTGCCATTATGAACGTACCGTACATGCTCATCCTTGCGACCCTCGATGAGTTTCCCGTTTCTAGCAACTCGATCACTCCAAAATATCTTAAGGTACTCAATGTGCAACTTCACTTACAATCACTTATAAAAACGTTAGTTTGAGTCTAGGCATCCTACGATCAATACCTAACTCTCTCAAACTTAAGCTCTGATACCAACTTGTAACAACCTCAAATCTGGAAATAGCAACTAAATTAAAATTTTCTAATTACACCAATAAATTATTCATCTACGAACATAATTTAAGATTTAACCTCAATTACACACATACATTCTATACATACAATCTATAATAAGGACGGGTGCTACTAAAACCCAATAATAGTCACTATCTCCAAACCACGGAAGACTTCATCAAGCACTTACACTTGCACAAAGCTAAGGCTCAACTCGTCATAGCTGCTAGGGGTGTAAATAGGTTGGGTTGGGTTGGGTTCGGGTTCAACGCATTTATTAATTGGGTTGAAAATCTCAACCCAACCCAACTTGTTTAATTAAATGGGTTGAGATTTTCAACCCAACCCAACCTGTTGGGTTGATGGGTTGGTAGCGGGTTGACCTGTTTATGATTATATCAACTCAACCTGTTAAATAAATGGGTTGAACCTGGGTTGACCCATTTAATTTTAAAATTGTAAATGAAATAAAAATGCTTAAATTGCTTCATTCCACGACAATGGAACTGAAGTTGATCCAGTTAAGATTATAAATATACATAAGTAACAATGGAACTGAAGTCGATCAAGTTAAGATTATAAATATATATCAAGTTAAGAACTGAAGTCGAACAATGGAACTGAAGTTGATAAAGTTAAGATTATAAGTTTACCGTGAACAATGGAACTGAACTCGTCGTGAAGCCGTGGAACAGAGGGAGAGGAGAGGAGTCACCGGTGAAGAGGGGGGAAGATCTGCGCCGGCGAAGTATGAGGAAAGAGGGAGGAGAGGAGGCTGGAGGCGTATGGCGTTTCAAATTAGGAATAAGATTTACTGATTTAGTCGATTAGGGTTTTCAACTTTCAAATTTCAATATATAAATTATTTTTTAATCTTTAAGAATTATATTAAAATATTAATTGTATTAAATATTGATTAATAATTTAAAAAAATATTAGGTAATATTATAAATGGGTTAGAAACAGGTTGTAAATGGGTCGAAATCAGGTTGTAAATGGGTCGAAATCCAACCCAAACCCAATTAATAAATGGGTTAGGCGGGTTGACCCATTTAACTTAAATGGGTTGAAATTCTCAACCCAACCTGCTAATTTTGGGTTGGGTTGGGTTGGGTTGACGGGTTGGGTCACTTTTTGCCACCCCTAATAGCTGCTAGAACCAAACCCCCAACTGGCACCTGATGCACATGCCGACAAATAAAAAGGTTAGGCTTAACGCCTAGTGAGTTCAAGAGTTTTACATGAGAAAATATAACATTAAAAGAATGGATCTCGCTTGGAATCATGACTGTTCAATGGATGAACTTTAAAACGTATAAAATAACTCGGATCCAAGGTTATGCACTTTCAAAGATGGACACCTCATTTCAAACATGATTTATAAATCGAGGTAATGTAGACTAGCTCGAAACATGAATATGAAATGACTTCCATTTAAGATATGCGCATAAAACGTTATGTCACAAAACACCCTAGCACGGGTGGGGAAATTATTCGACCCATGAATCGTTATCAAAACCATATATACCGTATGTCCGAAAACATGGACACTAGGTCCAATACTCACGTGACCGTAGAGAACCAATGACAATAAAATAAGACGACCTTAATTTAAAATACTGATAGCCGACAACGGGGGAGACCCGTATCCGTTGAGAGTGGAGGAAACACAAAAGTATACCACCCATGCAACGTTAATCGTATTACACCTCACGACATCACAGTCCAAGTGTCCCTGCGACTTCTTTAACAAGCGTCACCCCAAGTCAGTTGACCTTGATGGATCATTCCGAAGAACTCCATACCGAAGGCCCGACACACTTAAAATACTACCTCCCAGGCATTACTTCAAGCGGCGGAGGTCCTAGCTCTCACTCCCCGATAGCACTAACAGACTCAACCCTCCTAGCGATCACTTGTAAAGTTTCCGATCATAAAACATAGGTACCGTAGTTCAACCCTACAATACCCAATTGACCATCCTGACAGACTGACTTACGTGCCTATGGATCCAATGCAACAGAGTCTAACCTTACCGGACTACACATGAATGACCCAAGCACTCGAGCCCGTAATCAACCTCGATACGCAACACAACGCATTAATACGTACGTCATGACTGGACTCTACATTGAGCCATATAAAACCAGAAAAGTGTCCTCAAAACTCCTTTAGAACGACATCGAGTCGAAATACTCAAAACCCCTTTTGACCAATGATTAACCATTTTCAAATAATAAACGTACTTGTAACACCCAGATTTTCGAAAGGTATCATTTCAAGTTAATACAGAAACCGATATATTAAGGAAAAATAAGATATTTGATGTTGGTCTTGAATCCTTGATTTTATAGTCTTGATAGATGAAGGATTCAATTACGAGTCCAACGGTTCTTTCCGGAGCGAAAACGGAGCTATAACGAAGAAGTTATGGCCAAAACAGTGAACGAGAAGAAAATTGGGAGAACCAGCGACTATGACCAGCGACATTGCCCTGGGCAATGTCGCCCAAAATGTCCAGAGATTGTTAAGTCGCGAAATTCAGCCATTTTCCTCATTTCTTCTCACCCAAACTTCTTCCATTCTCTCCCAAACCATTTCCCTTCTTCCCCTTTCAAACCCTAGCTTATTTTGGCTCAAATCCTTGTGTTTTATTGAAGATGAAACACCATCAAGTGGTAATATGGAAAGCTATGGTCAAGGTTTCATCATCTCCATCTCCATCTTCAACCTCAAGCTCATTATTGAGTTTTCAAGGTTTTCGTCAAAATCTAAGTGGTAAGTGTATCCCTTCCATTTCTAAACCTTGTAATAAGTTATAAATGCTCCATTGATGTTTCCCTAGTGTTTGATTTCTCCATTTTCGGTTTGGAAGATTTTGGAGGAGTTAGATCAAAATTAGGGTTTTGGGTATATGTTGAGGTTTTGATATAAAATGTTGGGGAATGTTTCTATATGGTTGGATATGTTTATTTATGGTTGAAATTTATGGATCTAGGTTTTTTGGAGGTTTTGGCTTGAGGATCCAAGTTTCTTCAAGAAAGCTCAAAGTGGGTAAAATCTAGATTTAGCCTAAATCTAGCAAGGTGAGTTCAAGTGATTTGTGAAAACGATGTACATGCCAAAATGCTTATTTTTGTAAAGTGTTTTGTGTTCTACATGAAATGGTTAACTGCTGATAAGTTTTGAGTATTTAGAAGTAAAATATGTTTTACTTAGTTATTTGTCAAAGTGTGAGTATTTTGATAAGTATTCTTACTTAGTAAACTTGGGATGTGTTAACCTCTTAAAATGCTTCTATTGGGTTTTGAACGTTTCCAACAACTAAATAACATGAATTACGTATTCTTGGAGATTTTGTACAAGTAAGGTCTATTTTATGAGTTATACGTCTTTGACGATTTTATACAAGTAAAGTCTAATTCATGATATATGCATTTGGTGTATTTGCATTCACAAACACTTTGGAAATCTTGAGTCCCATCTCGTATGGAGTTTTGGGTAAATCTAGTCTTTGAAGTACGTGTCTTCATAAACGTTATTTAAAGACATTTCACTATTTTGGAGACCGGTAATTATTGGTCAAACGGATTTTGAGCTCTTTAGTTCGGTATTGGCTTAAACGAGTCGTGTGGACATTTGTCCAGATTTTAACCGTCGGGGGTTTTGGATATGATGACACTTAATTTGTGTCACTGGTGAGTTACATGTTTTGGGAGCTTTGATCTTTCAATTGGAGTCATGTAACATTAGACAGTGTGTAATGGATCCATAGGCACGTGAGTCAATCTGTCTTGGATGGTCAATTGGGTATTGCGGAGTTGAACTTCGGTACCTATGTTTTATGACCGGAAACTTTACAAGTGATCGCTAGGAGGGTTGAGTCGGCTAGTGCTACCGGAATAGTAGGCGCTAGGATCTCCGCCGCTTGAAGTAATGCCTGGGAGGTAGTCTTTAAGTGTGTCGGGCCTTCGGGATGGAGTTCTTCGGAATGATCCATCAAGCTCAACTGACTTGGGGTGACACTTGTAAAGAAGTCGTAGGGACACCGGGCTGGGATGTCGGGAGGTGTCATGCGATTAACGTTGTATAGGTGGCATACTTTTGTGTTCCCTCCACCCTCAACGGATACGGGTTTCCCCCGTTGTTGGCTATCAGTATGTTAAATATAAGAACGTCTTATTTTATTGTCATTGGTTCCTTACGGTCGCGTGAGTATTGGACCGAGTGACCATGTTTTCGGACGTACGGTATATGTGGTTTTGATAACGATTCATGGGTTGAGCATTCTGTCCCGCTCGCGTTTTGGGTACTTTGGGTTATAAATGGTTATTCATGTTTTTACCAAATAAGTGTCGAACTATGATCCCGTTTGGGTGAGTTATGCGTTGCGCGTTATATAAGAAATGTGTATTTTGGGAGCTTTGTCTTTAAAAGTGCATATTATGTTTTTGAAGAAATATTATTTTTTAGTTTCTCAATCTGATCTTGAAGAGATATATTTGACTTTTCAGCTTCTCATTTTCAGCTTCAAGAGCTGGTATCTCAGGCACATACGTAATAGCACAGTCTCTTTTTTTAAGACAATATTTCCCTTCTCATCTGTGTAAGACATCTTGATATCTGTAAAATATAAGATTGAATTGATCGTTAACAAAAATCAGAAACTTTGATCACACTCAAAAATATGTCCCCCTTGGTCAAGGGGCATCGCCCCTAGAGAAAAAAAAAAGTTACAATTAAATCTCATATTGCAACATGTAAAAATTTGAACAAGTATGGAATTCTCAGGCTGAAGAACTTTTCGCACACACACTATAATACTCTTTAGAATTCACATGCTTGAAGAAAATTCACACACCACTGTAGCCAAAATTCGCACAACTCAAGAAATCCGCACTTAATGAGATGCGAGTTTAAGAAATTCGCACGCTTCGGTATGTGAATTCTGAGAAATCCGCACATTGTGAGATGCGAGCTTCTCACTTTCCGCACGACTTGAGATGCGAATTCTTTACTTAGAAACTTTTTTGATCCTCAACTTTCCGTATCGATACGGATTCTATACTTAGAAAAATTTTCAATTTTCTATGCGAATTGTTCAAGAATCCGTATGTAGTGTGATGCAAATTCCATCTTTTCTCATGTAGGCCGATGCGAATTCTTCACTTTTCGTATCTAGGCTGATGCGAATTCCACACTTAACTTTTTCAAAACTTCAGTTCTATGCGAGTTCTTGCTAGACCCGTGCCCATTACTCAGATCTTGTGAGTTCTTCGTGCGAGTTCTTCAGCTTTCGATCCAAAAATCACTGAGATGATCAAAAATCGATCCAAAACTTATCCAATTAGTACCAAAATTTGAGGAAACGTTCACGATCACTGTCTGAGTACTTTTGTAGCACACATTTTCATCCAAAAACAGCTGAGTCGTGAAATTCAATATAAGCATAGTAACTTCGAAATATCGTTTTTGAATAATCAATATTGAAATTCAATAAGGGTTGCCTCCCATGCAGCGCCTTTCTTTAACGTCTTTGGCTAGACACCTTCATGGTCTAAGGTGCTCCTCCTTCCGGCACCCCCATCTCGAAAACCTCAACATCGAGAGGTTTGAAACCTTCATAAAACGGCTTTAGACGATGGCCGTTAACCTTGAACACTTTTCCTGTTTTCTCACTTTTTATCTCTATTGCACCATGACCAAACACATTAGTAACAACAAATGGTCCCACCCATCGGGACCTAAGTTTACCGGGAAACAATTTGAGACGAGAGTGAAAAAGTAAGACCTTTTGACCTAAAACGAATGTCTTACGGGAAGACATTTTGTCATGAAAAGCTTTGGTCTTTTCTTTATATGAGTAACTACTCTCGTATGCATCATTGCGTATCTCTTCCAATTCTTGGAGTTGGAGTTTTCGGTGAGTACCGGCTTTATCAATGTCTAAGTTGACATTTTTCACGGCCCAAAAGGCCTTATGTTCCAACTCAACGGGAAGATGACAAGCTTTCCCGTAAACTAAGCGAAAAGGGGACATACCTATCGGGGATTTGTAGGCGGTCCGGTAGGCCCATAATGCATCGTTGAGCCTCAAGCTCCAATCTTTCCTACTCGGGTTGACCGTTTTTTCCAAAATTTGTTTTATCTCTCGATTTGACACTTCCGCTTGCCCATTTGTTTGTGGATGGTATGCGGTAGATATACGGTGCTTTACACCATACTTTTTGAACAAAGCCGCCATCATTCCATTCACAAAATGGGTGCCCCTATCGCTTATAACCACCTTCGGAACTCCAAATCTGCAGAAAATATTATCCTTCACAAAATCTGAAACATCTTTAGCACTATCAATCCTTGTCGCTTTCGCCTCTACCCATTTAGAGACGTAATCGACAGCAAGTAAGATGTAATAAAACCCAAAAGAACATGGAAAAGGGCCCATGAAATCAATGCCCCAAATATCAAAAATCTCACAAGCATGAATGGGAGTCAAAGGCATTTGGTCCCTACGACTAAGATTGCCGGTGTGTTGGCAACGAGGACAAGCTTTACAAAACATGTACGCGTTTCGATGAATATGTGGCCAAAAGAGACCACTCTCGAGAACCTTACGTGTTGTCCTTGTTGGGACAAAATGGCCACCACATGCGTAAGAATGACAAAATTCTAGAATAGAAGTTACCTCATCGTCACTTACACATCGCCTTATGATTTGATCGGATCCTTGCTTCCACAAATAAAGATCATCCCACATATAGTACTTGGAGTCACTCTTTATCTTGTCCCTCTTCGATCTTGGTAACTCCTTGGGTGTGGTCCCAGTGACTATGTAGTTGACTATGTCGGCGTACCAAGGAACCGTGGTCTTCACTTCAAAAAGATGCTCATCCGGGAACTTATCCTCTAGTGGTAGCGGCTCTTCATTGGAAACTATTCGGCTCAAGTGATCCGCCACTAGATTTTGTGCTCCACTCTTGTCTCTAATCTCCAAGTTGAACTCTTGGAGCAACAAAATCCATCGGATGAGCCTTGGCTTAGCATCCTTCTTCGTCATCAAATATCGCAATGCCGTGTGATCTGTAAAAACAATGACTTTAGTACCTAAGAGATATTGACGAAATTTTTCCAAAGCAAAGACAACCGCAAGAAATTCCTTCTCCGTGGTGGAGTAGTTTGCTTGCGCGCTATCGAGGGTCCTCGAGGCATAATAAATAACATGTGGGTTCCTTCCAACCCTTTGCCCGAGTACCGCTCCAATAGCATAGTTGCTTGCATCACACATAATCTCAAAGGGAAGGTCCCAATTAGGCGGTTTCATGATTGGCGCGGATGTGAGCATCTCCTTAAGCTTATCAAAAGCTTCCTTGCACTTCTCATCAAAATCGAACTCCACACCCTTTTGAAGTAGAATGCACATCGGTCGGGTAATGCGTGAGAAATCCTTGATGAAGCGCCTATAAAAACCTGCATGACCCAAAAATGACCGAACTTCCCTCACCGAAGTGGGGTAGGGTAAGCTTTTGATAACATCTATTTTAGCTCTATCTACTTCGATCCCCTTGCTAGAAATAATATGTCCTAAAATTAGCCCTTGGTTTACCATAAAGTGACATTTTTCATAATTCAAAACCAAGTTGGTCTCTATGCATCTTTGAAGGATTTTAGTGAGATTTTCTAAACCTTCATCAAAGGAGTTTCCATAGACGGTAAAATCGTCCATGAAAACTTCAATGATGTTTTCAACAAATTCAGAGAAAATACTCATCATACACCGCTGAAAAGTAGTCGGTGCATTGCATAGGCCAAAGGGCATTCGGCGATAGGCGAAAGTGCCGAAAGGACATGTAAATGTGGTTTTCTCTTTATCTTCCGGTGCAACCGGAATTTGATAAAAACCACAAAAACCATCTAAACAACAATAATGAGACTTACCTGCCAGTCTTTCGAGCATCTGATCGATAAAAGGTAGAGGGAAGTGATCCTTTCGGGTTGAAGCGTTCAACCGTCGGTAATCAATGCATACCCTCCAACCACTTTTACTCTCGTTGGAACCATCACTCCCTCGGCATTCTCCACTACCGTCACTCCGGCCTTCTTCGGGACAACTTGCACCGGGCTCACCCATTTGCTATCGGAAATAGCAAAGATCATGTCCGCATCAAGTAACTTTTGGATCTCTTTCTTCACAACCTCCATCATGGGCGGATTCAAACGTCTTTGAGCCTCACGAAACGGCTTGAAATCATCCTCCATCAATATCTTATGCATGCAAGTGGATGGACTCAAACCTTTTATGTCGGCAATCGTCCACCCCATGGCTTCTTTATACCGTTTGAGCACAGATATATAAGCTTTTTCTCCTCGGATGTGTCTAAGCTACTTGAAATGATCATCGGTAGTTTCTCTCCTTCCCCTAGATAGGCATACTTGAGGTGATCCGGGAGTTGCTTTAGCTCTAATTCGGGTGCCTGCAAAATAGAAGGAAGTAGCTTTTTGTTAGATGGTGGTAAAGAAATTTGAGCTGGTTATTCACAAATTGTACGGATTTGACGTTGAAGAAAAATATACGTTTGCTAAGAAGTTGTTGAAGCTTCATCGAGCATCCCCGATTGCAGAAATCGATCTCGACTAATATCAGTTTTTAGCTTAATGTTCTAATATCATGTTGTTCTTTGGTTTGTTAAACCGTTAACAATTTGAACTAATACTCGGAATCAATTAACTTGTTTATTGACCCAAGCTCCATAATTTTATATTTTGAATGTAATGATATATTAAAATAATAACATGTTTGCTCGGAAAAGTGTACGGAAATTTAATCAAGTTGTCAAATGAAATGAGTGGAATTGAACAATAGTGTCATGGAGCCCAACTGATTTAGTGAAATGAGTGGAATTGAACTTACTCATAAGTATGTTGAGTCGTGTGTTAACTGAGTCGATCTCAAGTATCTCGAGAGTTGTCTCGTATCATTTAGAGTAGAATGCACATGCATCATTTTAATAAATACTAGTTGTGTACCCGACTATCCGTGCAATGCGGCAAGAGTCATGAATGTAAGCAATTTTGAAGCTTTGGACGTTTTGTTAGAAAAGATCATGATATGATTTAGGTGTCGTTTGTTTTTTAAGAGGTCTAAAGTCTGAAGTCTTATTTTAGTTATGATTAATAAGAAGTGGTGTGTAAACAGGTATAAACGAAAATGTTTATAAAAAACAACCCCTTACTCTCAATCTTTACATACCATTACATTTTGAATAAATAAGAGTTATGGTTCCAATTGCACTCGATTGATTGACGAAGACACCTAAAAGTTTAAATAGAGATATTGACTAAAAAGATCCCACCTACAAAACAAAAAAGCTGATTAATTATGAGGAATAGAATAATATAGGAAGGTTCAAATGGAAACAACGAAAACATTGAAAACCTGAAAATACATGTCAACCGTCAGATGGATTTAATTCAATGAATGTGATAAAAAAAAGTGGTTACAACTTTAATTTAAAAACAAAAAAGTTCCACCCTTAGGGTTGTTTATTTATCTCTTAATAGTTCCATTAAGAGACAACATCTGAATCGCTAACGTTGTGTTCTCGAAAAGAAAAGAAATGGACGGAAAGAAAATGAAGGGAAAGGAAAATAATTTTTTTATTTGTGTTCTCGAAATGGAAGGAAATAAAGGAAAGGAAATGAAAGAAAATTGTTTTTCATGTTCTTGAATAGGAGAGAAAGAGAAGTAAATATGTCATTTTTACAAATATACCCTTATAAAAATATATTATTTATAATGAAAGATTTGGTAGTTTTGTAATTTTAATAATTTCAGTAATTTTTTTAAATGTTTTAATTTATTTTCTTTCCTTTCCTTTCCTTTCCTTTCCTTTCCTTTCCTCCCACATTTGGGAGGAAAAGTTTGGGAGGAAAGTTATCAATTCTTTCATTCTGTTTCATTTCCTTTCTCTCCTAATAAAGTTTTGAGAACACGAGTTTCTTTTACTTTCCTTCCCTTTCTCTCCTTTTCCTTTCCTTCGTTAAATAAGTTTCGAGAACACAACGTAAGAGATGAATCCTGTTTGACAAAAAAATTGTCGGCCTCTTAATGGTTCTAAAACCATCTGAATGATTTTGTATCTTGACCCTCCCTTAACCATTCAGAGCCCTAATTTCATTATGAACAATTAGCAAACAAACGTATTTCATTTTGCACTATATATATATATATATATATATATATATATATAGGGCAAGGTTAATTTACAACCCATGTAAATTTTACAACTCATGCAATCCACAGTTTAACCGTTTGATTAGTGATAAGAGTTTATTTTGTTTTTTTTTATTGAAAATATTGGTCCCACATCAATTGTAACCATTGATCATAAATCCAACCGTTAAGATGTGGGTTGCATGTGTTGGAAGATTTATATGACTTGTAAATTGAACTACCTCTATATATATACTAGGCATATACCTGCACGATGCAGCGGAATGTAGGTAAAGAACGAACAATTAATGCTACTCCCTTATAGACATGTCATCAACAATCAACCATGACCTAAGAATCACAACTTATGAAACCCTAAACCCATAAAGATATTCAATAATTAGTTTATATTACAATTATTGATGAAAAAATTATAATAATATAATTTATAACTAGAAGCGTACTCGCGCAATGCAGCGAGATACATCACGATTTTAATGTTTCATTTTATTTTTTTGTTGATTTACAGTACAATTTTGGATGGTTTTGAGAAAGTGATAATGTTTTTTTTATAAATTTATTTAATTTAGGCTTAATAATATAATTTTTTTATATAAATTTTTTTAGTATTTTGTTAGAATTCAATGATTATCTTATATATTTTAATGACATCTAGAAAAAATAATCAATTATATATTTAATAATATAATTAAAACAAAATTATAGTAATATAATATATTAATTAATAGTGATACATGGAAATGTCTGCATAAAAGGAAGGTCCTGCACATACCAAATTGGTAGGTGTTCGAAGCCTGCAGTAGTAATATGTATCTTGTGCTTTGATACTTGTAAATTAAGAGATTTTTAAAATTTTGAATAAAATGATGATACCTTGTCCCTAATAATTTGTATTTAAGAGTTTTTTATCCGTGTTTTATAATATAGTATAATATAGATAAGAATGAAACGTATTTTACGATTACGTATTTTTAATGTGCTAACGGTGGAAAAAAAACGTATGGATAGAAAACAAATTAATTCGTAGATAGTCATGATATTTAATAGTACGGTTAAATTAAAAAATATTCAATATTGGGGCTCGTTTTGAAGGTATTGACGAGACGATCATAATGGTATAATTTGTAAAAAAAGAAACGTATTTTTTCATTGCATTTGTTTTCATATACGATTATTTGTGTTAATATGATAATGGTGTAAAATGAAAAATGAAAAAACAAGGGATATAAAGTAAATTAAATAAGTAAGTGTAAGTATGGTAAATGTACCGTTTTAGAATTTTTATATAGTAGTATATATATATATATATATATATATATATATATATATATATACTACTTTAATATGCATTTACATCAAAGTCTTAAAGACAACTTCTAAAGCACAAGGTACTTCTCTTTAAAGCATAAAACTTGAAAAACTCTTAATTACTAATTTTAATGCATAATGTACAACCAGTAATGCAAGAAATTTAAAACCGGTCCAACCCATGCTTTCTGTCCACCTTCATTCCTTATTACCTCTGACAATCCTCCTTATTTCACGTCTTACCTGCTATCCATACCGATTTGGATAGATTCACACGCCTTCCTTGTACCTGCTTCTTTCACGTATCTTTGAAGTGGAAGATTTCTTCTTGTATCGCTACTACTTGCTGCTACCTCAACATTGCATATAAATCTAGCCATGATGTTTTAATTTCTCCACAGGTTATTCAAAACATTGCACAGTTAAACAGCCCCTTATAGACTCTTTGAGACTCCGTGGGATATTAAGAGAATAGTTTGGTTTGATTTTGGTTTACTTATCCAAGTTTTCCTGTATAACATATTTAAACCTCAAAATCAGTAATATTTTCTACAGTAAAACATTTATCTCAATTTCAATTATAGTAAACCAGATCAATTTCTTAATGAGTATAGAACATTTGTAGTGGTTACAACTGTTTGCTTTACATATTGAAATCAATAAATTGGTTGATGTACTCGATGCAAAAATTGGATTTACCAATAGTCTATAGACTATAACAACGACATATTAAAACAAATTAGTCCACCACAAGTGATTTAGGTTAATGACAGATTAAAACAAATTAGTCCATCATAAGTTATTATGGTTAGCAGCATATGTCAAAATGAAAGTTTTATGACGAAAGAGATAATAAGAAGGTCCTCTGAAGGATTCAGGTTAGCAAGTGATGTTTGTCTATCAAGAGAAAGATAGATGATCTGTAACACCCCGAAAATTTCGTATGTGTAATTTTGCTCCTTAAGTTCCTCTTATGTGCTTATCTATGCCAAGTTTGTTAAATTTTATGCTTATGGAATCGTAAGATTTATTTTGAATGTCCTTGTGCCTTAGAAAATGTTGCCACACCCCTATTTGCTTTGGTTGGTTAGTCTCTCGCGAAATCGAAACTTTGTGGGCTCTGCAGGACCTCGGCGAGAGTGCCAGCGATAGTGCCTTTGTCACTATCGCTTGGGGCACAATCGCAACAAAGAGGGTGCTTGCGGTACAGATGGCACAAGAGTGCTCGGCGATAGTGCCGGTGTCACTCTCGCGGGGGAGGCTGAGGTCTCGGTACAAGTGGGGCGATAGTGCCTGGCGAGAGTGTCAGGGCACTATCGCGGTGGCACAATCGCCGCGGTCCCCGAATTGTTTTTTTTTAGCTGCTATATCACCCTAATTTACTCACACTTCTCATATTTTAACTTAAAGACTTTCACCCCTCTCAAGCCTGTGATTTTCTTCCTCTCCTCCCTCCATCCATTTAATTCTTAACCTAAAACCCACTTATCTCATTTATTAACTTCCACCTACTTCAACCATCTCAAGTTATTGAAGCCTTAGAGACTTTAAAGCTTCAAGGGAATTCCTCTTCAACCTAGGGTTTCTATATTTTAGGGTTTTTACATTACAAACCCTATAGGTGAGTTTTCTACTAACTTTTACATGCTAATGCGTTATTATTACATGCTTGAACTACTCATAACTTATTGATTTGAAAACTTGACCTAACTGCTGATAAGAATGATTATTCCTTGAATTTCTTGTCGTAAGGAGTATTGGAGAGGTTAAATGTTTATGAAATCTTGTGAGTAAGTATATGAGGACATTTATATACTTATTTGTAAACTTACATTATATGCGATGGTTAAGGTATTGGAACCCAACTCTTGTGCACGAGGGTTTGGGTGGTTATTGGTTGATTTTAGAACCGTGATTAATGATTGGGGGTGGACACTAAAGGAAGGACTCCTTGAGGTGAAACCCAACAATCGGAGGGATAGGCACTAAGGCACGACGAACCTTAAGGTGTAGCTCGACGGAGTGGGCACTAAAGGTAGTTTAGACGCTTGAGGTGACGTCGGATTCAGTGTGCACTAAAGTGAGAGCCCGAGGTGTAATTCCCCCGAAATCTAAACTTATGTGCCTCCATCTACGTATCCAGTAATTTGTGAGGGCACGGGTTATCTCACATAAAGAACTTGTTGTGTTTTATGATGTTTTATAAACAGATTGTGTTGTTAAAATCTATGAGGAGCTATACTTGAAATATCGCCATCGTTGCGGTAACTTGGGGGCTTTCCGTATTTCAATTCCTAATTTATTTGAATTTATTTTGTGGAAGCTCACTAGGCTCCTAGCCTAACACTTGATGTTATGTTTGTCTTCAGGTCCTCCTAGTGGTGTTCAAAGGGCACCTTGACTCCCAGTTGCGTGAATAGGACTTCTGGGCAGATCGGGCTTTTGGGAAATCTTTGTGAAGAGCGTTTTGAATATATAGCAACACCCACCTTAATCTAGTCATGACATTTAATCTAGATTAAATATGTTGTTGTAATTTTATATCTTATCCTGTTGCTACTATAGTTGATACAAACTACCCCGAACTTTGGGTTTTAGTTGTTTATTTCACAGGAAATGGAAATGTTGGTATTTTAGACGTTATATTGCAGAAATTTTAAATTTTATTTGGTCGCATATTTTAGGATGTTACATGATCCCTTTTTTCATCAAAGTTATTAAGAAAATAGTATGTTAGATTAACAAAACTCACCAGGATGATCGAGTTTTTTTTGAAGGGTATCCTAGGTTATGCTTCTTTAACGAAAGAAATAGAAGTTTAAGAAGGAATACCAAAACCTAGTTCACTGTAATGCCCGTAATTTCAGTAAACCCTTTTGCTTGTACTCCTTTTGCTTACCTGTAATCATAACCTCAGTTAGGATTGGTTTAGGGAAATGGGCCTTCGTATCGGAAACGCTCTGGGTTAAAAGGTTCGAATTTTGGGACGATAGATACCCCCTGGGCGACTGTGCCCACGATTGTGACAGAGGTCACTCTCGCGGGGCACAATCGCGACCCTTGTACCGAGAGTTGTGGAAGTCGGGCGACAATGCCCGCGATTGTGACAGGATGTCACTTTCGCGGGGCAATGTCGCGGACCTTGTACCGCGGGTGGCTCGATCCCAACGATAGTACCATGCGACTGTGCCATGTGCATAGTCGCCGGGCACAGTCGCGGTCAGCCCCATACTTGTTTAAATCCCGAATTTTCAGGCCTATTTCATTTATTCTTCACCCATTCCTTCCCCTTCTCTCTAGGGGTGTTCGCGGTCCGGTTTGGACGGTTTTACTCCTCATACCACAAACCAAACCGAAAGTGGCGGTTTATTGATTTTTCAAACCGAGAGGTTTGACATCAAGTGCCCAGACCGGTCAAGTCGGACCGCGGTTTAGGCGGTTTGGTCGACCGGTTTAGACGGTTTGGGCCTTTTAGTGGGTTTTAAAGTTTAAACATAAAAACATATAAAACTTTGAATTTTAAAGGCTAATTGGCTTGAGTCCACTTGAAATAAAGAACAAAGTTCACAACAAAATAACAAAGTCCACAAAAGTTAACAAAATATCCCAAGATAAAACACTAAAAAAAAGTAATATGCAAAGTGCAAATAAAATCCACGACTTCACTTCTTCATTTTTCCGTTCTTTGTATTCCACAATCCATAAAGATTTCAATTTGTTAAAATACCTTAGGCCTTTTTGTATATACTTGGACATTTGGGTTTTATATAATCTATTCTTTATAATAAAGGTATATATAAAAAAATAAAAATATATATTTATATATTTGGCGGTCGGTTTGGTCCAAACCGTCTAAAAAAACCTCCAGACCGCAGACCGGACCGGACCGCCCGATTTGGCAATTTTCTAGACCAGACCGGACCGCCAGACCGCTCAAACCGCCAAAAACGGTCCGGTTTGACTTGGTTCGACCGGTTTGAGCGGTCCAACGGTTTTTTTGAACACCCCTACTTCTCTCTCAAACGAACCTCTAGACCCAATTAGGGTTTTCTTGCCTTTGAAACCTCAAAACCTTGAATTTTAAGGAGGGTCTTCCTCACCAAGCTAGGAATTGGATTCGAAGGTTTGGGATCACCATCTCATTTTCATCTTATAGTGTTTCATCAAAACCTTCCCCAAACCCTTTTCACCCTTTTTGAAGATTTGAAGGTTGAGGTTTATATTTGGGGCCCTAGAAGTTTATTGTTGGTAGATGCAAGTTGGGAGCAAGGTAATATTCTCTTTTCTTCATCTTTGAGAAATTAGGGTTTTGGTATATGTTGAGATCTCCATGTAAAATGTTTGGGGGACTATTCTAAATGGTTGGAGATGAATATTTACGGTTGAATATGTTTGGATCTAGGTTTTTGAAGCTTGAGTTGTAGAGTTGGAATGGATGTCTTCGGAAAGCTTTGGGTGCGATCTATGCTTTTGGAGGCCAATGGTTGGTGATTGAAACATAGGTTTAACTTAACCTAGCAAGGTGAGTTCAAGCTGAATTGTGAAAACAGTGTACATGCCAAAATGGTTATTTTAAAGTGTTTTGCATCTTACATGAAATTATTAACTACTGATCATTTTGGTTATTTTGAAAGTGTTTTAACTTTATAAACTCATATAGCACACATTCTTATGATTTTTGGGCATCTTGATAATGAGTCATAAATGGGTGTGTTTGGTAACTTATTGCATAAATGAGAGTATTTGGTTAAAAGGCATTTTTAGCGTTGTTTGGGTAAAAGGTTCAATTTTGTGTTATGGGACGTTTTGAAAGGGTAAAGAGCATAAATCTATTTGGAAAACCTTTTGTCCCGACTTAAACTGTGTAGGAGTCCATTCAAGTATTTTAGAGCATGTGATTGCACGGTAAGGGTCGAGTACTGTAACACCCTCAAATCTTATTATAGCAACTAATTTAAAATTTTCTAAATACATCAATAAATACTTCGAACTACAAACATAAATTGAGAGTTAACCTCAACGGTCACATTCATCCTATACATACACTCTATGAAAAGGACGGGTGTTACTAAAACCAATAACAATCACTAACTCCAACCGGAGGAAGACTTCACCGACTACTCACTCTTGTAAGGCTAAGGCTCAACTCTTCAAAGCAATGCTAGAACCGAACCCCCGACAGGAACCTGATGTACATGCCGACAAATAAAAAGGTTGGGCTTAACGCCTAGTGAGCTCAAGAGTTTTAACGTAAGTATATATCTTTAAAAGAAAAGAATTCAATTTAAAGCAAGGTCCTTCGAAATATTACGCTTAAAAATGGAAACGACACATTTTCCCATAATATGCACTTTTAAAGACAAAGCTCCCAAAACAAACATTTCTTATATAACGCGCAACGCATAACTCACCCAAACGGGATCATAGTTCAACACTTATTTGGTAAAAACATGAATAACCATTTATAACCCAAAGTACCCAAAACGCGAGCGGGACAGAATGCTCGACCCATGAATCGTTATCAAAACCACATATACTGTACGTCCGAAAACATGGTCACTCGGTCCAATACTCAAGCGACCGTAAGGAACCAATGACAATAAAATAAGACGCTCTTATATTTAACATAATGATATCCAACAACGGGGAAACCCGTATCCGTTGAGGGTGGAGGGAACACAAAAGTATGTCACCCAAACAACGTTAATCGCATGACACCTCTCGACATCCCAGCCTGATAAATGTATATTTATCACTTTATTTTTAGGTCAAATCCCTTACATTTAGTCATATTTTAGATGCTAAAGTACCCCTATTGGTTTGAGTTTTAGTTATTATTATTAGTGTTTAAAAAGAAAAAGAAAAAAATACTTTTATAATTAAGTGTGTTGTGTGTGTGTGTGTTGTAGATAAAACAAAAAGAAAAAAAAAATGTTTTTTTGTTGGTCCTTGTGAACGTGCAGCAAGTAAGAAACACACAAAAAAAGAGAATATTAAATACATCTAATTTTTTTTGGTCATTGTGTTTCCTGATCCCAACAGTAGAAAAAAAATGTGCGACCCAAATCAGCAGCCCACATTCATCGTAAGCCCAAAAATCAGAAAAAGAAAAGAAAGTGCAGTCCAGGTCTCTTTCTCGTACGCCTCTTTCGATTCAATCAGTGACGAACACGACTTTCAGCAGCAGAAACCCGCGTCGAGCACTGTGTTCGACTCCAATCTTACACGGGCGAGTTTCCAAGCGGGTTTAACCCGCCCCGCAAGTCGCGAGGGTCCGAAATCAGTGGCCACGTTCTTTTCCAAGCAGTTCAAACTCTGGAGGTATAAATTGTCGTTGAAAACCGTCGATTGGAGGAGGACATTTCGGGGGAGAATCGATTTTTGGAGGAAAGGGGAGCAAAAACGCAGCAGGAGGGAGATTCACTTTGGGAGAGATTTCATCATTCCAAGTTCATCAATCTCGTAAATTAGGTTAATTTCTTCCCAATTTCTTAGTTTGTGTTTGAAATTAGCCATGTGTGGCTAATCCCTTTTTAGAATTCGACTTTGGGTTTGTTAACTTTTGCAATTTATATTTCATGAAGTTGTTTGAGATGATGTAATTCAAGCTTACTTTGATTATTCATTCAATTTCTATGTTTAAGGTTTATAAAGTTAGTTTTTATACTTTCTGATCAATTGTGTAGGAACTGATTATGGTCAAATTGGTTTTCTAAATCCGTAATTGTTTAGAAAACGATTGTTGGTGATAAACAACAAAGTGGGTTTTGTCAAAGATTCTTACATTTTGTTGTGAAATTGGATGAAACGGAAGAATTGAATTAACCGAGCTTATGTGTTAATTTATCCGGATCCGGGTTCCATTAGTTTTCCATGCTAATATCAGTTAAGTCTTCAAGAGCTTGTTTGAGACTAATTGCATATTAAGTTTTGATTGGAGAGCTTATTCCTCTCAAATGTTATGTAAATTGGAATTTGTTGTTAGAGCTTTTTAACAATTAGAACCGGATTAATCAAAGTAGGTGTGATAGCTATTTACATCGTCAATGATAACGTTTCATGATTAGAATTGCATTTGTTATCCAAAGTTGAGTTCATTTTCGCTTATATTGTTTTTAAACTTATTTTTAATTTTCGTATGTTAATTTCTTGCACAAATCCACCCCCCCCCCCCGTTTTTCGTATTTTTAATTGTTCGTTCTTGTACTAGAATTATTGGCTATAATAAGTTGAAACCGAGTCTCTGTGGATTTCGACCCGACTTACCGCTATTACAATTCTGGTTGTAATTAGTCGATAGTTGGAATTATTATTTGGTGGACTTGGCATCCGTCAAATTTTTGGCGCCGTTGCCGGGGACTCGGTATTTCTAACGGTTTATGCCAAGATCTTCACGTACAGGTACACCCATTCCAATAAATTCTGAAATCGAACGGACCGCCAAAAGACTAAGGAAACAAGCTAAACTTCGGAAGAAGTTAGGCGAGGGACCTTCGTCACCAAGGGTAAATATCTGGAAAGATATTAACCTGTCAAGCGATTCGGACGAATAGAAAGAAGAAAACCCAAAAATAGAAGTCGAGGAGCCGAAGACGGAATCTGAAGAAGAAGAGGAGAAAGAGCTGAAGGTCAACATGGGTGATGCGGAGCAGACGCTACGTCAACTAGCGACCCAAGATGTTGCTCAGACTCCCATTTGTATCAGGTATCCAACAGGTAATCAAAATTTCGTTCTTAAGACTGGCTTGGTCCATCTCTTACCCACATATCACGGGTTAGAGAATGAGGATCCCAATAAGCACTTGAAGCAATTTCACATAGTTTGCCTTAGCATGAAACCAAGTGAGGTTACGGAGGACCTTATAAAGTTAAAGGCACTCCCTTTTTCTTTAAAGGACCGTGCTACGGATTGGCTGTACTCGTTACCCCCCGATTCGGTAACGACGTGGAACCAAATGGCAAGGCTGTTTTTAGACAAATTCTTTCCCGCCTCCTGAGCCGCTAACCTCCGTAGAGAGATCCGTAGTATTAAGCAAAGAGATGTTGAAACTCTCTACGAGTATTGGGAGAGATTCAAACATCTCTGTGTGAGTTGTCCACAACATGGAATCTCGGAACAATTGATTTTGCAATATTTCTATGAGGGTCTTCTCCCGATGGATAGAAAAATGTTTGACGCCGCAAGTGGCGGTGCCATGTTTAACAAGACCCCAATCGAGGTTAGAGCTCTAATCACTACTATGGCCGAAAACTCCCAACACTTTAGTGTGAGGAGTGACATGAGGAGAGAGCCACAAAGAGCCAATGAGGTAAATGTAGCGAGTATTGAGAGTCGTTTATATGATCTTACTAACTTGGTTAAACAACTTGTAGTTAGCAAAGAACAGGTAAAAGCTTGTGGAATATGTTTGGCGACCGGCCATCCAACCGATGCATGCCCACAACTTCAAGAAGATGTGTTGGTGACGGCCGAAGATGTGAACGCCATAGGAGGTTTTCAAGGTCAGCCACAACAGCAACAAAGGTATTTCAACAACAACTTTGGCAACCAAAGACCCCCTCAATTTCAGAATTTTGTGCAAAGGCCGCCACAACAACCATTTCAGCAAAGAGCACCCTTCAGTCCAAATCAAGCTTCTTCTAGTGTCTCAGGTATGTCTCTTGAAGACATTGTTAAAAACTTAGCCACTAACACTCTTCAATTCCAACAGAAAACGGAAGCAAGTATTCAAAATTTGGGAGCTCAAATGACACAACTTGCTACTTCCGTGAGTCGATTGGAATCTCAAGGAAAGTTGTCTTCCCAAACGGAAACGAACCCGAAGCAAAATGTGAGTGCAATTGTCTTGAGGAGTGGAAAATAGCTTGAAGAACCAAAGTTGACGAAGAGTAGAGAAGTGGAGAAAGAGAAGGAGGTGAGTCCAAAACCGGTTCAAGGTGAGAAACAACCGGAATCTTCAGTTGATGTAAGTGAAAAAGCAAAGGTAATTCCACCACCCTTTCCTATACGTTTTCAAATGTCTAGCAAGGCTAGAGAATAAAAAGAGATTTTAGAAACTTTTAGGAAGGTTGAGGTGAATATCCCTCTTTTAGATGCAATCAAGCAAGTCCTTGGTTACGCTAAGTTTTTGAAAGAATTGTGTACTAATAAAAGAAAACTTAAGGGTAACGAGACGGTCAATATGAGTGTAAATGTGTCGGCCGTGCTTCAAAAGAAACTACCCCCAAAGTGCAAAGATCCCGGCGTTTTCACCATTCCTTGCAAATTGGGGAATGTCACGGTTAATAGGGCTATGCTTGATTTGGGTGCATCTATCAATGTGATGCCATATTCTATCTTTAAGACTTTAAATGTAGGCCCCTTACAAGAAACCGGGGTGGTCATTCAATTGGCCGATAGATCCGTAGTACACCCAAAAGGTGTATTAGAGGATTTATTGGTTCAAGTGAATGAACTTGTCTTCCCCGCGGATTTTTATGTCATTGATATGGAGGAGGATTCTCATCCAAAATCCACATCCATTTTGCTAGGGAGGCCATTTTTTAAAACATCAAAAACAAAGATAGATGTTCACAATGGCACACTTTCTATGGAATTCGATGGTAATACCATTCATTTTAATACCTATGAAGCCATGCGTTTTCCAAGTGATGTATCCTTTCTTTGTGCCATTGACATTCTTGAACCCATTTCTCAAGAGTTGTTTAAACTAACCCATTTTGATGCTTTAGACATAACTTTGAGTAGGTCTTTAGATGAAGCGGGGGTGACTAAACTCATGAAGAGGATTGAGCTCGGACCCGAGTTTCACGAGCTAGTAGCTTCTATGGATCACAAGAAGACTGTAAGGTATGATATTGCTACGACACTTCCATTAGTTATAGAATTCATAAAGCCTTGTCGCGATAATCTATTAAAAAACGATTTCAAAGAACCAAACTATTTATGCCTTACCTTGCACAACCCAAAATTTAAATCAAGCTTCTCAAGTTTAGGGAAAAAGCCCAGCAGCTGAAAGAAGTCTGAATGTGTAATTGTCTTGTGGCCAAGCGTAGACAACGACAAAGATAACACTTTAAGATTTTCAAGTTTTGCCATCTCCACAAGTTTCAGGTTGCCATTGTGATGACAGCTAACGTTCAAACTATCATTACTAATTCTCAGAATCTCAAGTAAGGGACACCCTGTGATAAATTCCCGGCATATGCAGCTTTCAAATAATACCTTATGAAAGTCCAAGCTCAATAGATTTGGAAAACCATGAAACCCAGGCACATAGTATAACTGACATTTATGAAGCTTGAGATGTTTCAACTCTAGACAAGAGAAAAGATGGGTCGATAACTTCAGCATAGTGGGCGTATTTAGAAAGATGAACTCCGTCATTCCCTTTGTGGACAAGAAGAGAATCCAATGATTAATATCCTCACCAAATCCATCGTCTGTTTGATGATATACTCGATCCGGTATATAGAGAACGAACTTTGCTATGAAGCCTCTGAAATGAAGGAGAAGTCTACCTAAATCCCTCTTATAAAATTGATTGTGTTCTTTTCTTTGTAAATACCTGAATAGCTTCTCATCAAATACAAGTTGGGAAAGCATGGTCCAATTAAACCTCCAACTTCTCGACAAGATACCAGTCCTTACCGCATCTTGGATTGGCAAGCGATCCAGAATGTTAGTTATCACATTCTTTGGCATGTTGCTAATAATATCTTCCGATGCAAATTTAGATGCCTTGCTAGTCCCATGAACCCATTCCATTATTCTAACAAGAGAACAAATATAAAGCGACAATTATAATTATGTGAAATGATAAATCAACGAATCCAAACGCCATGACATTCAACCACACAATAAATAAGGGCGTTCAATGTGCAGTGCGGTTTAGAGCCAAAACGCCAAACCAAACTGCATATATAGTTTGAGCATTTTACACATGCCTCAAACCACATAAGTAACTTTCAATAAGTAAAAGCTTTAAATTACAACAACTGACCAATAAAGTGTTAAAATTTTACAGGCTATCAACATATTCCAATTTCAAGAATTCTGACACAAATTGCACAAATTGAAACCACAACAAATTGCACATATTTCACCTAAAGTTTACAAGTTATCATCATATTCCAAATTCCAGTAGCAACAAAATAACAAATTGAAACAGCAGCAAAGGCTCAAAGGCATATGCAACTACAATCAGCATGTCTTCCGTCTCCAGATAATCAAATTCCAAATCAATCAGTTCTAAACATTCAACAGGCATCAAGAATACAAGATGCAAAATGACAAATATCAAAAAGGAACAAAATTGTACCTCACAGGCCACGGCGATTCAGCCAAGTCCGAAGTCGTGTTCCGTGGGCGAAGTTAAGTCCGAAGTCCGGCCGAATATCGAGGAGTGGACGATTCCTTTGTTAGCGATTCATCATTGTTCTGGAGGCTGATTTGGAGATTAGGGTTTAAGAAATACGTTTACTCGGGGGTCGTTGGGATACAAGTTATGGTTTTTTAATTTCTTATTAACTTTTGTAGGGATAGAAAAGAGTTTTATAAAAAAAATGTTTAGATTAGCTTATTATGGTATTAAAACGTAATCTATACATATAATAAATAAGTAACGGAAGTGACACGTGTCATCTTCTTGTGAATCCATTTTTTCCTTTTCCCGCCTAAATATGAACTTAGACGTATTTTACACTATAAGTTCATTTAGCAAATCTACATTCATTCTTTATTTAATCTTTCCTTAATTCAATTTTTTTAATTTATACCTTACATTTACTACCCTTATAATTAGATATGTAGTTTATTTTTAATCTCTTACTTTTTTATTTTTCATTTTAGACTCTTCTCATATAAACATAAATAATGTATATGAACTAACTTGAATTGAAAAAAACATTTTTATTTTTTACAAATTATATCATTGTAATCGTTTCATTTTTATTGCATTGAAAAAAACATTATGATATTTTAATTTTAAAAATATGAATTATAGATGATGAAAGTATAATTAGCAATAGAACAAAAAATGTTGTATATAAAGAAGTATTTGGTAATTTGTGATACGTGATTCTTATTTTATTAATATTTTAAATATGCACTTTTCATAATTTCATTTACGTTCTATTATAAATTTTGTTTTATAAATTCTTAATATTTATTCATATTTTTTATGATTTTTTTGCAAAACATACTTTGTGAAAACTGTCTAAAACAAGGAAATTTTGTAACCAACTGCAAAAAACAAAAACTCGGAAGGGAAAAAATCTTGGAAAAATAGCATCGTACTTTCGATGATCATTCATATTTGTAAGATAAGTTTTTTGACATAATTTAATTTTTTTAAATTACCCCGTGTAATACAAGAATCTAGTAAATTAATAAGTTGTTATTTATGGGTGTTTTACATGTAAAATAATCAAAAAACGTCATAAATTATTTCAAATAAGTTAATAAGTCATTATATACTAACTTTTTAAAACCTCCTTTATTTTTCCAATCCAAATATTAGAAATAACTTATTAGCAATCACAAAATACAATAAGGCATTGTTTGTGGTGTAGGGAGAATTCGAGAGCTATCATGGTGTTTCTTCTATCTTCGGAAAAGAATAAAACGAGCTTAAAGAAGATTCGGAATTTGGCATCGAAAAAGGAGAAAACAGCCCCTATCGGTAGTTTCACCGAGACTTAAGTCTTGGTACAAGTCTCGGTGACCGCTGGACCAAAAACTACCGAGAGTTTCACCGAGACTTAAGTCTCGAGACAACTCTCGACAACTTATTTCCTTATTTTAATTAATAGGATAATTATTATTAGATTTATTTATTAATAGAATTATTATTTAGTTTTCTTTTTTTATTAATTATTTAAATAGTTTCCTAGTTGGTTTAGGATTAGGATAGTTTTAATTTCCATAGTTATCTCTTAATTAGTTTAGCTATAAATAGGTTTATTGTTTTCTTTGTTAATCAGTTCAATTGATCAATAAAGCTATATTTTTTTTAGAGTTTTCTCTTATTTTCTGGGTTCTACGTTGATAGACTCGTTATCCCTTTGGATCCAGACGTTTTTCGATCCGTTCCGCGTATTCCCCGCTGCGTCAGTTGGTATCAGAACAGGCTTCTCCTGTCTCTTTTATTAACAATGGCCGACCGACCCGCTACCAAAACAGGTTTAGTAGAGATGCATGTGGCCTTATCCACAACACTCGATAATCTGACAGCGGTTGTCAACAAACTTCAACCCAATTTCATCAACGACAACAATCGGAGAAAAGATAGGATTGAAGAACCGGTTAAAGCTCCACGTAATGGCAACCGTAACCGGCTTAATCTTTCAAGTTCCGAATCCGAAGAGGATGAGGAAGAAGAACCAGTGAACCTGAGAAGAAACAGACACGATTACCGTATGAAAGCAAATATTCCGTCCTTCTATGGAACCAAAGGAGTAGAAGAATTCTTAGATTGGCAAATCGAAGTCGACCGATGCTTTGACATTATGGAGTTTTCCAAAGACAAATAGGTAAAGTTGGTTGCTTTCCGTCTAAAGAGTGTCACCGCTATTTGGTGGGATAAACTGATCGCGCAAAGACAGCGACAAAGAAAGGGACCAGTTCAATCTCGGAGGAAAATGAAGCAGCTTATGATGGAACGATTCTTACCAGAAGGTTATGAACGGATCCTTAACAAGCTATATCCCAAACCTGACAACAACGATTCTATTATGTATCCCGTTTCTTCCCTCGTCAAACCACCACCTGTTCCAAAGAAGCCACCCGAAAAAGATGAAGTGTTGTCGGACATATTTGAAGAGAAAGTCATCCCCGTCGAGACCGAGCCACAACAAGAAAACTTGACCAAAACCAAAGTGACCGAACTAGATCTCGAACCCGCCACCGAAGAAATTGAAAGTGAACCGGTTAAGGACAATCTCGAGGCAACGAAACTTTTGTCACAAGACGTCAAGGAGGTTGAGCCCAAATATAGTGTTTCCAATTGTAGGGTTTTTAAAGCCATTTGTAACCGTTATACGCAGCGGAAATAAAAAAAATTTGGTTACAAAAGAAAAAAAAAACTTTTCTAAACTATTAAAACCCAAACGGATCCAATGATGTATTTAATTAAAACTTTAAACCACACCATAGGGTGTTTAGAGATGTACCTTTCAGATCTGTTGTGGTTGAACTAGTTGAGCACTTAGAAACCAATATAGGTTTCCTCTAGCGGTATCCACACACGAACACACGAAATTCCACCGGGTGCTAGCCCAATAACCCTAAATCTATATGTGTTTTACAGAAAGAGAAAAAAGGGTTTCTTTTCTGTATTTTTTCTGAAAAGCTATTCCAACTCAATTGTATATAAAATGGTTTAGCCTAACCCCTTATTTATATCAGAAGAATTATAGTTAGACTATAATTCAATTAAAGATTAAATAAGGTTTAATAATTATCTGTAATATTCAAATTCAAAATATATATATATATATATATATGTATATATATATATAATTATCCTTTTAAACTTTAAAATATAATTATATAATTACAGATAATTCCCCGTAATTAACATAATTACGTTTTCACCCTGTAATTATCATAATTACAGTTTAACACATATTTTCATTAAATCCGGGTTTCTACAAATGGAAACAAACGCATTCTTTGTCTGCGACCCTATAGGTTTACATACTTCTCAGCAGTATCTCTGTGTGACACGTGTCGTGGGCATATAATAACTTACATTCTCCCACTTGCACACGATACACAGTAACACAGACGATGGTAAGCGTCTAGCAACACGTCACCGCCCCCAAGGCTATGTAAATGTGCTTTTACCTTCGAGCAATTTGATTGATATAATCAATCATATAGTAGAATCATTCATTATCCTTTTGTTTCACGATATTTAATTTTGAACTTAAGGCATAGATCTATCTCATCATTTATAGTTCAAAGATTGTGTTTCTCGATCCCAACATATTTGATTATACAAGTGTCATTAGTCCAACTAATCCACTTGTTCATGCATGTAAATCATAATATGTAATCGAGGGGCCCAGAAATATCTCTTTCATCTTGAGAGGAGCAAATCCCATATTGCATGTACACGACTAACTACACAATTCATGTTATACCTAATATAACCCTTATGATTACCCGGTTAAGGGTAACGTTAGACTATATCAAAGCATAACAATCCTTGTACATTAGATCCCAATGCACATCTCAGGTCTGAGGATAAATAGTGTTGTACTATTTCAAGACTCACCTTATGACGCCGATCTATGAGGTGATATTGACTGTGGGTCTTGTCCAACGCCTTGTACTCCGACAAACGCATGTGACTCTGGTTGCACCTAGTGCACTTCTAACTTGGACTATGACCAAACTTCACAATAATCTTGATTTATTACTAGTCCCCTAGTAATAAGTGATCAAGGACAGTTCTAAATAAGATGATCATCATATTTATTTAAGGATACTTAAACATGCTAAAACGAACACAGAGATGTTTTAATTAAATACTCATATCCAATATGCCATAAATTGTAAAACATAATTGTTTTAATGTTTACAAAGTAAAAAGATTACTAAAATTTTACAAATCAGACTAAATTATTACAAAACCTCAAGCCTATTGAGCTAATGTGAGCATCATGCTTGCTTTGACTTAAAGGCTTGGTTAGAGGATCTGCTGGATTGTCTTCTGATCGAACTTTACATATCTTTATGTCACCTCTTTCAATAATCTCTCGAATTAGATGATATCTTCTCATGATATGATTGGAGCGCTGATGTGACCTTGGTTCCTTTGCTTGAGCAATGGCACCTTCATTGTCGCAATAGATCTCGACAAGGTCACATATGTTAGGGACTACTCCCAGATCTGTGATGAATTTCTTCATCCAAACAGCTTCCTTTGCGGCATCCGACGCTGCAATATACTCCGATTCTGTAGTTGAATCCGCTATTGTGCTTTGTTTGTAGCTCTTCCAACTCACAGCACCCCCGTTTAACACAAACACGTATCCCGACTGTGATTTATAGTCATCTCGGTCGGTTTGGAAACTAGCATCTGTGTATCCTTGAATACACAGATCTCTTTCTTGACCGCCGTACAGTAAAAATATTTCTTTAGTTCTTCTTAGATACTTTAGAATATTCTTTACTTCTACCCAGTGAGCATCACCTGGGTTTGACTGATACCTGCTCGTCATGCTTAGGGCATACGAGACATCTGGTCTAGTACATAACATGGCATACATAATTGAACCAATGGCCGAAGCATAGGGAACACCCTTCATGCGGTTCATGTCCTCTCTAGATATAGGACTCTGAGTTTTGCTCAGATGTACACCATGTACCATTGGCAAGTTTCCTCTCTTAGAACCCTCCATCTTGAAGCGTCTTAAGATCTTGTCAATATATGTACTTTGGCTTAATCCAATTAAGCGTTTCGATCTATCACGATAGATCTTTATACCAAGGATATAAGCTGCTTCTCCTAGATCCTTCATCGCGAAACACTTCCCTAACCAGGCTTTTACACCTTTAAGGGTAGGAATGTCATTTCCGATGATCAATATATCATCGACATATAGGATCAGAAATACTACTATGCTCCCAGTGACTTTCTTGTATACACAAGGTTCATCTTCGTTCTTTAGAAAACCAAATTCTTTAATCTTTTCATCAAAACGAAGATTCCAACTACGAGATGCTTGCTTCAGTCCATAAATGGACTTTTGCAATTTACATACCTTTTCAGGAAAATTTGGATGTTTAAAACCTTCTGGTTGTACCATGTACACGTCCTCGCTTAAAGTTCCGTTAAGGAACGCAGTTTTAACATCCATTTGCCATATTTCATAGTCATGAAATGCATATATGGCAAGGAGTATCCTGATGGATTTTATCATGGCTACTGGAGAAAAAGTTTCATCATAATCTACTCCATGAGTCTGAGTGAAACTTTTAGCTACCAACCTAGCCTTATAGGTATGTACAATCCCATCCATGTCAGTTTTCTTTTTGAATACCCACTTGCACCCTACGACTTTGCAGCCGGTAGGTGCATCTACCAAGTTCCAAACTTGGTTATCTGACATGGATTGTATTTCAGCCTTCATGCCATCTTGCCATTTATCAGGTTCTAAACCTGATACGGCTTCCTGGTAGGTTACGGGTTCATCATGAACCGTATCGTCATTGCCAATGAGATAACCATATCTCTCAGGCTCTTGACGACTCCTACTCGATCTTCGGATTGTTTGTATCTCGTCATTACCTTCAACGACTTGTTGAGGCTCAACATCATGTTGATTGTCAGTATCAACCATTGTTTCATCTTGTGGTTCTTGAATTTCTTCAAGATCTACTGTATCCCCCGTTGTGGTTCTCGATAGAAAATCATTTTCTAGGAACTCACCGCGGTGCGCAACAAAAACTTTGTTCTCGCTGGGTTTGTAGAAGTAATATCCAACTGTCTCTTTTGGATATCCTACCAAGATGCATTTTTCAGACCTTGAATCAAGCTTCCCAGAAGCTTCTGTTATCCCAGTTTAATCTAGTTGGTAAATAATCAATCAAGTAATCAAGCAACACAATAATAATCAAGAGATATATAAATCAGAGTAACATACCAATCCCTTGAATAAACAATGAAACCCTTGAGTGTTCTTGATACCCTTGAATACAGAGAAAACTTGCTACCTCTCTCTAAACAAAATTATGATAATGATACTAATGAGAGGATTAAACCCTAAAACTAATTAATCAAATCATTAAATACCTAAGCCTTATAGGCTTTAAGCTTAACAGGCTTTCTAATGGGCTTGGTCCCAATAACTAATAAACTATTAACATATTACACTTTAAACCCTCTAACTTTAACTATCAAACAAATACAGTTTAGACCCTTTAATCTTGAATACAGTTATGATCCAACAATCTCCCCCTTTGGATTCAAGATTAAAAAAAATTTGCAATTGTCTTCGGGTCTTCACTTTTCTTCAGATATGACGTTGATAGCTTCAAAACTTCAAAACTTGATATCTTTGAAATCTTCAGCAGTCAGTCTTCAGATTATATTCTCCTTCTTTGATAATTCTCCCTTTTTGTATCTTCTCCCCCTTTTTGATGAGTGGTGAGAATCATCATCATCAAAACTTTGCACAACAATCTCCCCCTTATCAAGACAATCTCCTCCTTTGAATATGATCATCAAGTAAGCATAGTCTTCATCATGTAACGAGCCCTGTATGGAAATAAGAGCAGTCTTCCCAAATGGAAAGAGTGATTATTTCAATCTTTTCAGATTAAAATAGAAAGGTGGTAACCATTCGAATCTTTTCAAATTCAAACAGTCAATAGGTGTAACCCTGAATCAACAAATGACTCAGTTAGAATGCCTGTCAGTAACACAAAGTTACTGAGTAACACAAAGTTACTATATAAGGAGCTGGTTTGATGTAGACTCCCCAGGTCTTCCATTCAATCATCGAATAACACATGGTTATCTATGAACGTTCTGACAGAAAACAAATTTATGTGTGCTCGTTCATGTGTATGAAAGAAATTAAGCATAGATGATTGCTTTTCAATATAGGCTCAAAATATGTAAACTTGTTGAGACAACAACAAATTATACAAAGACTCAATGTGCATGAGAAAGGGTTCGAAGGTGGGGCAACTTTCCTTCTTCTTCAATATTAGTATCTTCCAAATGAAGAACCAATAGCGTATGTGCTGCTTCCCCATAAAATGTGAAACATTCTCTTTTTGATAAAAGAATGAGTAGCTGGTGGGGTTGTATGCAAGGGATGGCATGGGCTAGGTGCCTTTTTCAATGATGGTCACCAAAGAATGTGAACCAATCAGATTATGTGGCTGCCCGGCTCAGAAAGAAGTTTGGTGCAGAGTTTAATATTCTTTTACTCTGTTCTCTCACCCTCTTTCTTTTAATGCTCACGTCTAACCAATCTCTCTTTTCCATTTTACCTCTTTTCACACACCAACACTCAAATCTTTTGACCTCTCTCCCCTCAATCACTCAAGGAATACTTCCTGGGTAGGAAACACTGGTTATCGTGAATCCATGGAAGTTCTGTTAAGTTTGCACACTGAATCCCATGTATTTTCCTAATAGAACATGCTGTTCAATAGTCTTTTGTACATGTAAGCACAAATACCACTTGTTACATGAAAAATAAGACTTTCGGAGATGTCAAAACAGTTATGTTTGACGATGTAATTCTCCCCCTCAACCTAAAAGAGTTTGACAATTAAGCTCATATCATTTTATCATGATGAATAAGATTTTGGAGAATAAAAAACGAATGTTGTTTATATGAACAATATATAAACATATTTTCAATGAAAGCACATGAAATGACGTTTGATTCAATCAACAGTGAATACAAATAACGTGAGTATTACCATAGAAAGATTTAACTTTTGATACATGGTAATAACAAAGTCAAAATAGAATGTTCTGAACCGTTATGTGTATGAATATTTGGCAAAGTATATTGACAAGATAAAACACAAGTATTTATCTTTAAGAACACACGGTCAGATAAACATTTAAGTATCCAAAAATATGTTAAAATCACAGATATTCTCCCCCTTAACTTAATGTAAATAATTTTTTTTATTATTTTTTATTTTTATTTTTATTTTTTTATATAAATAAAGCAGAAAAAAATAAATAAAGCACTGAAGTGCGGGTTCTAATCTGATGTGATTAGAAACCATTGTCACTTGAACAAACCTGCATAAATAAAAGAAATAAGGGTAATCATTTATGAAAATGATTCCTCTCTCGTTAGCAACAGGTAAAAAATAACACACAAGATAAAAACTTGGAATACTCCCCCTAGAATCATGAGTAAGGTTTAAGACATGTTCAACATACCAAGTTTGCTGATGAGAAATTGAAAACGCTTTTCATCCAATGGCTTGGTGAAAAGGTCAGCTAACTGGAAGTCAGTTTGAACAAAGTGCATTTCAATATTACCTTTTTCTACATGATCCTTGATGAAATGATAGCGTACGTCGATATGCTTGGTCTTGGAATGTTGTACCGGATTAGCAGTTATAGATATTGCGCTCTTGGAATCACAATAAATAGGAACACGCTTGTAGTTGTATCCGAAGTCCCTTAACTGTGTCGTCATCCAGAGGACTTGACAACAACAGCTAGCAGCAGCTACATACTCAGCCTCGGCAGTGGATGTTGAAACACAGTTTTGTTTCTTTGAGGTCCAACTTACAAGTTTATCACCTATGAATTGACATGACCCAGAGGTGCTCTTCCGGTCTAGCTTACATCCTGCATGATCAGCATCTGTAAAGGCAGTTAGTTCAAAACGAGAATCCTTTGGATACCAAAGGCCTAGATTAGGCGAGCCTTTGAGATATCTAAGGATTCGCTTAACAGCAGATAAGTGCGACTCTTTAGGATTAGACTGATATCTCGCACAAAAACATGTGGCAAACATTATATTCGGGCGACTGGCAGTAAGATAAAGTAAAGAACCAATCATGCTACGATACACCTTTTGATCAACAGGTTTCCCGGAGGGATCCGCGTCTAAGAGTGTACCAGTAGCCATTGGTGTTTTCATGACTGTACTATCTGACATATTGAACTTTTTCAAAATATCGTTTATATATTTAGCTTGATTAATAAATATGTCGTCGGGTAATTGCTTTACTTGTAGACCAAGAAAGAAATTCAATTCACCCATCATCGACATCTCAAACTTTGTTTCCATTATTTTTGAAAAGTTCTTACAAAATTTCTGATTTGTCAACCCAAAAATTATGTCGTCAACATAAATCTGAATGAGAATCAAGTCCTCACCTTGCCTTTTGAGAAAAAGGGGGAGAAGCGTCAATCAAGAAATATGGAGATCAAAAGTTTTTGAAAGAATTTCTGAAGATATTATGAAGTTTTGCTGCTTTGAAGAAATTTTCTTTGAAGATGATTTGCTGAAGTATTCCGAGCTGAAACTGGAGATAATTTCTTTCCAAAAGATATTCTCATCGATTGGGGAGATTGCTACATTCTGAAGACAAAAAGGAAGATTACATTTTCTGAGCTTAAAGAATGATCTTGATCCAAATGGGGAGATTGTTAAAGCACATATTTATTGGATTCAAGATCATAATTATCTGAAGATGGAAATCTGAAGTTAAAGCTAATAAAGTCGTCTCAACAAATAGTCTAGGGTCCTTTTGTAATAATTAGTCAAAAGTATTTTTACGTATTTTATTTATTAGTCTTTTATTTAGTTAAATAAGTTTAGTTTGTAGTTGGGCCTAAGCCTTGCAAGCCCATTAGGCTATATGGGCTAAGTATAAATAGTTTGTTTTAGAGTTAATTAGGGTTTAAGGTTCTTAATTGCAATATTATCATAGAGAGAGAATTAGTCGTGGTGGTGGAGTGGCGCCGTGAACAAGAAAGAGAGAAAGAGAGGATTTCGATTTCAACATTGTAATCCTTTGATTTCATTAAATATCAATATCAGGTTTGATTTATTATATTGTTTATGTGATTGCTTGATTGAATGATTGCGTATTGGGACACACAGTATCTACTGTACCTTTCTTGAAACCAGAAGCAAGTAGAAATTTAGTGAGAGTTTCATACCAGGCTCGCGGTGCTTGTTTAAGACCATACAGCGCTTTGTCTAGGACGTAGACATGATCAGGGTGATGAGGATCAACGAAACCTTTAGGTTGAGCCACGCAAACCTCCTCATGCAAAACGCCGTTCAGTAAATCCGACTTTACGTCCATTTGATAGACAGTAAAGTTTTTGTGCGCTGCATATGCTAGAAAGATTCTGATGGCTTCGATCCTTGCAACCGGGGCGAATGTTTCATCATAGTCAATGCCCTCTTGTTGACAATACCCTTTTGCGACCAATCGAGCTTTGTTTCTCACGACTACTCCAGCTTCGTCTTTCTTATTTCTGAACACCCACTTTGTTCCAATAACAGATTTACCTTTAGGTAGTGGGATCAAGCGCCATACCTTGTTCCTTTCGAATTGGAGAAGCTCATCTTGCATAGCAGAAATCCAGAAGGGATCACGTAGAGCTTCAGACGCTTTCTTTGGTTCTAGGGAACTAAGGAAGCTTGAAAACATGCAGAAGTTGGTTGTTGCTGATCGTGTTGTGACACCAGATTGTACGTGACCTATCACGTTTTCCAGGGGATGATCCTTAGTCCAACGATATGTGCTTGGTAATGCTTCAACTGTTTGTTGCGTATTTGACGCATCGTTGTCATCTTGCACGGCAGGTTGCTCCATAGATGTACTCGGGACATCTTGTACTGGTGTTTCTGATACTGAAGCTTCTGGACTAGCAGTTGAAGTGCTCGGGACTTCCTTTCCAGAAGAGATATCTGTAGAGACAGATTCAGCATTAGTAGAGTCAGAAACTAACTGTGTAGTCGTACCTGATGGAGATGAAGTTTCAGTGACTTCTTCGGAAGGTCCAGACATGTCTTCAGAAGTGATAGGGACATCCGAGCTTGTTATTGATGTGGATATGCCTTTATCAAAGTCTGGACATATATCATCAAAGGCATCAATAAACAATAAATCTAACTCAGATGAAGTAGAGTTAGAGTTTGAAGAAGTGGATCCTTGAGAAGCTGGTTCTATTCGAGATTGAATAGAAGCTTTGTCCTTAATTACGAGTTTTGAACTGTTGTGTCCAGAAGTCCATGTAGAGTTCTCATCAAAGGAGACATTCATGCTCTCAACAACTGTCTTAGTTCGAATAATGTAAATTCGTTAAGCTTTGGATGTCAGAGAGTATCCAACGAGATATCCTTCATCCGCTTTCTTATCAAATTTTGATAATCCTTGATGCTCTTTAAGAATGTAGCACCTGCAACCGAAAACACGAAGGAATTTGATGTTAGGTGTACGATTGTTGATTAACTCATATGCAGTTTTATTAAAGCGCTTGACCACAATGGTACGGTTCTGAGTAAAACACGTTGTAGCAACTACCTCAGCCCAAAGGTACATTGGTAGATTTGAGTAAGCAAGCATAGTACGAGCTGCTTCAACCAGAGTACGATTCTTCCGTTCAACAATGTCGTTTTGCTGTGGAGTGTAGGCTGCGGATAAATTGTGTGAAATACCCACGGAAGTAAGATAACTCTTCAGGGTGTCATTCTTGAACTCCGTGCCATTGTCACTGTGAATGGTTCTGACTGGCAGTTGAAGACGTACTTGAATGCGCTTGATGAAAGCGATAATCAACTCTGGCGCATCTGACTTGTTGCGAAGAAACTCGAGTCATGTATACCTTGAGTAGTCATTTATCATTACCAACACATATTTCTTTCCGTTGATAGATGTTGTGCGCATTGGGCCACAAAGGTCCATATGAAGAAGTTCCAGTGCAGATGAGGTCGATGATTCAGCTTTGGACTTGAAGGAGCTTCGCTTCATTTTGCCCAACTCACATGCGGGACATAGTGAGTCTTTTTCGAACCTCATTTCTGGTAGACCTTTGACCAGACCTTGTCTCTGTAGCTTCGCTATAGATCTGAAATTTTGATGAGACAAGCGTCGATGCCACGTCCACGATTGTGCTTTGGAAGCTTTGTCTAGTAGGCATACTGGACGTGTGGCAGACAGTGTAGGAAAATCTACATAGTATAGATTTCCATAGCGCTCAGCTTTGAAGACTTCGTAACCATCGGGATCCTCTAGATAGCAATGAGTGGTTGTGAAGCGGACTTGATATTTCATGTCACAGAAGTGACTGGTACTAAACAGATTGTGATCAAGTCCTTCAACATATAGCACTTTTTGAATCTTCACAACACCGTTATCGAGCATTCCATATCCTCTGACGTGGCCTTCGGCTTCAGAATTGGAAAATCTAACTGCTCCGGCAGGCTCCTCCACATAGTTATGCAAGAGGTGCTTGAATCCTGTCATGTGGCGTGAACATCCGGAATCTATTACCCACAATCGACAGGCCTGCAAAAGAGACAATTAGTTTTGCTTAGGTACCCATATCAGGATGGGTCCTTCGCGGTTAGCATCAAGCAACTCAGGAATATCATCTGGTTTGACTTTCACTCTCCATTCATAAAGCGGTTTTGGAACCCATTTCCAAACCATCTTAACATTCAGTTCCTGAAAGTGCTTTTTAGAAGTAGGATTGGCAACTTTAGCTCGATACACTTTGGGTTGTGCAGAAGAATTAGAATTAGAATTAGACTTAAAGCTCAGTTTAGCTTTTCTCTTATTCTGTTTGGACTTTGGAGGGGAGTAGTATGTGAATGAGTTATCCCAACAGTGTTCGCAATATAGATTCTTTCGAGCATAATTCATAAACTTAGATTTATCAGCACAAACCTTACATCCATGTTTATCAAAAGAATTACTTTTCAAAATAACACTGTCAGAAGTACAACTATTTGAAATAAAAGGTTCACTAGATAGCCTATCATTCTTATTCAAACTATTGTCTTTATTCTTCTTACTCCTCCCAACTCCATTTCCTTTTATATCTGAAACAGAAACAGGAACCTTGTTAGTCGCTAACTTAGAAGGTGGTTCTTTTCTAATGCTGGATGAAGTCTCACCCTTCTCAAAAATACTCGGTGGATATTCAGGACAATCAGAGTAAACAACTGAAGGTTTTGTAGGAGCATCAAATTCTGGATTGGTTCTTACCTTCCAGCTTGGATCATTGAACATATGTTTATCATTTGAAGCATTTTTAAACAAAGTAATTTTCAAATCATTGATCTCAGTGCAAAGCTTTTGATTTACTTTTAAAGACTTTTCAAGTTTATGTTTGAGATCAAAGTTTTCATCTTCAACCTCATCAAGAGACTGTTGCAACATATCAATTTGCTTCATCAATTCAGATGTATTATCATTCACATAATTTGACTCCTTTGGAAGGATCAGAGTATGAAGCATTCATCATTTCAGAAAATAATTCTTCTGTCATGGACTCAATAAACTCCGTTTTATCATTTTGAACACAAGATTCATTCGTGATAGCAGTTTCTTCTTCAACCTCTTCAACAAGTAAAGGTTTAGAAGCAACGGGATTTGAGACTGATGGTATAGTAGATGGATCAACATCCGATTCATACTCATCATATTTGCATGCAGTCTCAGGTGGAACTGTGTTGGTGCTTACTGATTCTTTGGAAGGTGTGGTAAATAGTGATTCAAATTCAGTAAATTCGATCTTTCGAGTCTCATAGCTTTTATTCAAATCACCATATGTAAAACCAACTGATTTAAAAAGATTTTGAGAATCAGTGTCACCAGACTTGTTCTTTCCCATTTCTTCTCGACCTTTGGTCTCTTTAGAAGGTTTAGGAGTACTTGCTTCAACAAAAGTTGCACGAATGTCAGGAATGGGTCTGATTGCGGAGCCGAATTTATCAAAATTATATAGATGCTCCGGTGCCTTTTTCAAAATTTCATTAGTTGGCACACCCAAACCTGGTTTTAGTTTATAAAACCTTTCGTCTTGGAGTTTATTGGTCAACAGATTTAATGTTTGCTCAGTCTGACCTCGTTTCATATTAATGTCCTCCAGTTGCTTGATTTTGGTGTAAGCTTCATTTCTTTCTTTATAACAAACTTCAAATTTTATTTGAAACTCACCCTTTTCAGCATTAAGATTCACAAGATCTGTTTCTAAACCAGATATTTTTTCTTTTAAAGACGCTTTTTCAGCTTTTAAATCGTCTTTTTCCTTTTCTTTTTCTTCCACAACAACTTTTAAAATAGCATTTTCATCACGAAATCTTAATGCAGATTGATGTGCAGAGTTAAGTTTGCCTTTCAGTAAAGCAAATTCATCTTTCATACCATGTATTTGGGACATTAAAGATTCAATAAGTTCAGAATTGTCACTTACCTCAGAGTTTGCATCTTCGGATTGTGTCTCAGAGTCTTCATCGTTACCTTCCAGCTTTGCCATATAAGATACTTGGGTGAAGTGAGATTGCTCCTCGTCATCGGAACTTTGATACAGCCAGTTTTCTTCTTCAGCCATTAGCACTTTTCCTTCTTCAACTTTCTTGGCAATAAGTGACTTTCTTGCATAGTACTCTGAGTTCTTTACCTTCTTGAACTTGCAGTCCCTCGAGAAATGCCCAAATTTGCCACAGTTGTAGCATCTTCCTGGTTCATCCTTTCGTTCTTCTCGCTTCTCCTCTCTCTTTCCTTCTCTTCTATCTTCCTTCCTGTCTTCTCGTCCTTCCTCTCTCTTTCCATGCCTCGGCTTGTATCGCATCTCAGACTTCTCTTTCTTGTATCCATCATACTTTGGCTTTGAGTAGAATTTTTTCTTGCCAAAGCTCTTCTTGAATCGTCGCGTAATGAGAGCCAAGTCTTCAGAAAACTTTTGAATATTAGGATCTGAATCAACTTCCAGTTCTTCATCGCTCGAATCAGAGTCAGAGTCAGTAACTTCGGTAACTAGAGCTTTAGACACCTTTTTCTTCGACCTTGCAGAGGATACAGAACATTTGCCAGCTATGAGAGCCACAGAATCCTTCAGATGATTAGACTCATTATTAATTGATCTCACCTCATCCTCATGTTGAGCAAGAGAAGAGAAGATATCAGTGACATTTTCTCGAGCCATATTCTTGGACATCTGGAGGTTGATAGCAAAGTTCTTCCATTCTGGATTCAGGTTCTTGATGAACTTGTAATTTATCTCAGAAGCAGATTTAGAGATATTGTTCCTCCGCAAGTCATTGAGGATGATATTATATCTGTTGTAGGTATCTAATAGCAACTCTCCTTCTTTTGCATGAAATCCCTCGTATGCATTTATGCATAGATTCTGCTTAGCTTGTATGGAGGCTTCACTTCCTTCAAACTGCCTTGCTAGTTCATCCCAGATGCCTTTAGCAGTGCTCTGACTGTCGACACGATTGTAGATGTCGTTTGAAATTGCCATTGTCAGATAGATTAGAGCCTTTTCTTCTGTCTTATATTGTTCTTTCTGCTTTTCATTGATGAACTGATAAGGTTTAGGAATCTCTCTGTCAGGGATTTCTGGAGAGGAATCTGTAGCAGGTTGACCCTTTACTGTGATCATTGGAGTTTGTGGACCTTCAATGATTGCTTTCATGAAATCTCTGTTCTTGTGATTCAGAAACTGGATCATTCTGATCTTCCATTGCTGATACTTGTTAGCCATGAGGACAGGAGGTTTGACTTGAGAACCCATTGAGAGAAGTTGATTCGACATCTTAGTTGTACCACTTGTTAGTAATTAAACTTATTTGTACCAAGACAACCAACTAGATGAGATCGTTAGAATCAAAATGAAAACCACACTAAAAAATTTTCAGAAAAATAAATTCCCGAAAATAATTAAATGCAGTCCTTTCAATCAGTATAAAGCTTCAAATAATACTAAAGAAAATGTTGATCTCGAACAGAACTTTGTCCCCCTTCGCAGACTTAGCACGGGGGTCCCGCTAATGACCGGGGATGTGCTTCGACCAGTATTGAGTCGACCGGAGACTTGTAAAGACCGGTAGAGAGTTCGACCGGGAATTTGTAAAGACCGGTAGAGATGCCCTATTACAGTTTGCAAAAATCGACCGGGGATGTGCTTCGACCGGTATTGAGTCGACCGGAGACTTGTAAAGACCGGTAGAGAGTTCAACCGGGAATTTGTAAAGACCGGTAGAGAGTTCGACCGGTAACTTGCACAGACCGGTATTACGTTCGACCGGGAAGATGCTTCGACCGGTATTATGTTCGATCGGACACTTGCTTAGACCGGGAAGAATTAGACCGATATAGTGTTCGACCGGTATGTTCTTAAGCAGCCCAGAAGACGATGAACAGACGTAATAATCAACCCAGAAAATCAGTACAGACTCACAATCAGATGCAAAAATCAGTCCTTTGTACTCAGAAACATGAACCAATCACAATACAATCAAACTCAGAGATCAATTTCAACTTTTAAGCATTTGATTTGATAAGCATAGTAATGACCGATAGATAACCTATGTCGAACCCAGAAAACTCAAAATCACACAATTCAATCACTTTGTTAATTCTCAATGCACTTAATCAATCAGATGGCATTTAGAAGCATAAATCTCAACTAATCAGATCAACTTTAACCCAATAAACACATTAATTCATGCAATCGATTTTCAGAATACGATGAACAGTAACTTTCACGATGAATAGTAACTTTCGATGAACAGTAATCTCAAAAAAAAATTGATTCTTTAAGCTCTGATACCACTTGTTATCCCAGTTTAATCTAGTTGGTAAATAATCAATCAAGTAATCAAGCAACATAATAATAATCAAGAGATATATAAATCAGAGTAACATACCAATCCCTTGAATAAACAATGAAACCCTTGAGTGTTCTTGATACCCTTGAATACAGAGAAAACTTGCTACCTCTCTCTAAACAAAATTATGATAATGATACTAATGAGAGGATTAAACCCTAAAACTAATTAATCAAAACATTAAATACCTAAGCCTTATGGGCTTTAAGCTTAACAGGCTTTCTAATGGACTTGGGCCCAATAACTAATAAACTATTAACATATTACACTTTAAACCCTCTAACTTTAACTATCAAACAAATACAGTTTAGACCCTTTAATCTTGAATACAATTATGATCCAACAGCTTCTCGCTTAACATAAGCTTCACAACACAATATTCTCATATATGACAGTTTTGGGATCTTCCCAGTCCATAGTTCGAAAGGGGTTTTATCGGTCTTTTTGGTTGGCGCACTATTTAGTATTCAGGCAACTGTTTCTAGGGCATAACCCCAGAAACTTTTAGGCAGATTGGTACGACTCATCATAGAGCGAACCATGTCCAACAAGGTTCTATTTGTTACACCCTCAAATATGAAAATAGCAACTTATTTAAAAATTTTTAAATACATCAATAAAGGACTTATCTACAACCACAAATTAAGATTTAATCTCAATACAAACATTCACTCTATACAAAAGCCTATGATAAGAACGGGTGCTACTAAAACCCCCAAGATAGTCACTATCTCCAACATTGCGGAAGACTTCACCAACTACTTACTTTAGTGTCTAGTTAAGGCTCTACGCTTCATAGAACTGCTAGAACCCAACTCCCAACTGGAACTGTTGCACATACCGACAAATAAAAAGGTTAGGCTTAACGTCTAGTGAGCTCAAGAGTTTTCAACATAAATAAAGATGTCAGTGAAAATAGATAATGCAGTTTAATTCATAATCTTTCAAAAGGTATACTTTGAATATGAAAACGACTCGTTTTCCATTTATATGCAATTTAGACAGAGAACACCAATTTGGACATTTTCCAAATCACACTACTACAAAAGAATGACACCAAAGTAAACCGCCCCTTCATAAATTAGCTTTAACCCAAAACTCACTCAAAGCACAAATATAAATTGAACTCTCCATTTAAGAGGGTACGGTTAAACCTTATATTTCAAAACACCCAAAACTCGGGTGGGGCATAATACTCAACCCATAAATCAAGGGTAAAACCCAAATATATAAAACGTCACCGAAAACTTGGATAATAAAACTCAATACCCAAAAACAACACCTTTCGGTGACGGGGGATTCCCGATTCCATAAAATGTGACGGTCCACAAAGTAAGCCCATTTTATGTTGTTATGACTAGTCATATAAACCAAAGTACACGCAAGAGATGTCAGACTCAGTAGCTTTAAACGTACACCCACGGAAACTCGAGTTCAACCCCGTCGGGTTCCTATGTCGAGCCCCTCATCTAATATCGTAATACTTGAGCACGAAGGACTTATACCGCACCCTGTACCTTAACGTGCAGCACGAAGGACTTACATCGCACCCGATACCTAATGTGCTTCATCCAAAAACGCCAACAAGGCTCGAAGTCAAGCTACCAAAACTGGACAATTGTCCTAAAACCCCATCAAAATAACAATGCCAAGTCGTAGGCTTAGCAACCCATTGACTCATTGATAAATGAAAATAAGAATACGATAGAACGCACTCGACCAACAGATATGCAAACACCACGACTAAAAGTAAGATTAGTTCAAAACTCAACATTAGTTGAGGCAACCTATTTTCCAAATGAACTTATACTCTTATATCTTCCAAATGCCTCATAACACAAAATATGCATTTTCCAAATTTAACTGCTGATAAGAATGAAAATCATAAAATGAGACTATAAACAATCTTTCAAGTACCTCACATAAAAATGCAAGTAATACTTTATAAAACATTATATTTCATGAATGATGCATAAAATCCGACAAACATTTAAAAGCGTATTTCTTTGATCAAAGATCTATTTATGCAATAAGACCTTAAAACACATTCATTTGTAACACATTTATCAAAATGCCCAAAAATCCCAAATGTGGGTATTATACAAAGTTTGTAAAGTTAAATACTTCCAAAAATCAAAAATTATCAAATAACCCAACATTTGATAATTTCATGTAGAACACATAAACACTTTAAAATAGACATTTTGGCATGTACAACGTTTTCACAAATCAACGTGAACTCACCTTTCTAGATTTAGTGTTAAATCTAGATTTCACCCAACGAGCTCTTTTGAAAACCACTTGAATCCTCAAGCCGAAATCCTCCAAAAACCTAGATCCACGCAACTTCAACCGTAAATAACCACATCCAACCATATAGAAACATTCCCCAAACATAATACACCAAAATCCCCAACGAGATCCAAACCCTAGTTTCTCCCAAAACTATCAAGTCCGAGATTTGATAAGCCAAATACTAGGGAAACATCAATGGAGCATTCATAACTTATTACAAGGTTTGGAAATGGAAAGAATGTACTTACCACTTAGGTTTTGACGAAAAACCTAGAAAACCCGAAATAAACTTGAGGTTGAAGATGAAGATGAAGCTCCTTGACCAATAACTTCCAATCTTTTATGGGTGGAAGGAGGAACACTTGGAACATAAAAGATTTGGTGCCCTTGATGCATAAAACTGATTTTAGGGTTTGGGGTTCGGTTTCTAGAGAGAAAAGGGGTGAAAGGGGTTGAAAATAATGAGGTGGGGCTGCTCAAAATCGCTTTTAAAACAACCAGAGGCCGCAGGCGATTGTGCCCGGCGATTGTGCCCAAGGCACTTTCGCCAGGGCACTATCGCCCAAACTGTACCGCGGGCACCACTCTGTTGGAGATTGTGCCCGGCGATTGTGCCCAGGGCACTATCGCCCAGAGTGTCCCGAGCCCCGGTTTCTTCCATTTTCATCCGGAGCACCCACGATGCGATAAGGCTTAAAAGGTAAGGCGTAAGGGATGAAATTCTATGATCAAAATCAAGGATTTCTCAAGGGATTGGCTTTCACAGACAGGAATTTACGGGTGTTACACTATTCCTTCTTTCGGATACACCGTTATGTTGCGGTGTTCCGGGAGGAGTTAATTGGGATACTATCCCGTTATCTCTTAGATGGTCAATAAACTCTTGGCTTAGATATTCCCGACCCCGGTCCGATCGAAGTGTCTTTATCTTTTTGCCAAGTTGATTCTCTACTTCATTCTGAAACTCTTTAAAAAACTCAAAGCTTTCAGATTTGTTTTTCATTAGGTAAACATACCCGTATCTACTGAAGTCATCAGTAAAAGTAATGAAGTAGCGATGACCATTTCTTGTGGTTGAACTAAAGGGCCCACACACATCAGTATGTATAATCCCTAATAGTTCTGTTGCCCTTTCGGGTTTGACTTTAAAAGGCGCTTTTGTCATCTTGCCCATTAAACAAGATTCACATACATCATATGAATCATCACATGATTCCAACACTCCGTCCGCCTGGAGTTTGGCTATGCGTTTCTTGTTTATGTGTCCAAGACGACAATGCCACAAATAGGTCTAGTTTAAGCCTTGCTTAATTCGTTTATTGTTTACATTATATATTGATTCATAATTACAACTATTTTGCATATCAATTTCATAAATACCATTGTGTGGTTTGGCCACAAAATACAAAACATTGTTAAGATAAGCTGAAATTGAATCATTACTGAAAGTAAACATAAATCCAGTTTGTTGCAACCGAGAAAAAGAAACGATATTCCTAGTAATGCTAGGTACATATAAACACTTGCTAAGTGCTAAAATAAGACCATTTAGCAGCTTCATGTCATAAGTCCCCTGAGCAATAGCAGCTACCTTAGCTTCATTCCCCATTCGAAGCTCCATCTGGCCTGGTTTCATTTTCTCTTCACTTCTTAGTCCCTGAAAAGTAGTACAAATGTGAGTACCACACCCAGTATCCAATACCCAGGAGTCAGAGTCAGAAGTGAATAAATCAATGGTAAACATACCTGAAGGTCCGGCTTCATTAGCCTTCTTCTTTCTCATTTCTACCAATAGGGCAGGACAATTTCTCTTCCAGTGTCCCTTCTGGTTGCAGTTGAAGCAAACTGCTTCCTCAGGAATCTTCCCCTTGCCCTTTTCCTTGTTGGAGCTTCCAACTTTTCTTTTACCCTTGGTAACCACCCTTTTCTTCTTGTTTATTCCACATTTAGGTTTGATCATCAACACCTGTTTTGGTTTGGATAAATCCAACTTGGATTTCATATTTCTCTCAGCAGTTTTAAGCATGCCGTGAAGCTCTGTGAGAGTTTTCTCCAAACCATTCATATTGTAGTTCAAAACGAACTGGTCATATGACTTGGATAAAGAATTGAGAACCATGTCGGTTGCCAATTCTTGACCCAGCGGGTAGCCAAGACGGGTCAATCGGTCAATATACCATTTCATTCTTAAAACGTGGGTACTGACTGATGAACCTTCAGTCATCATACAGGCATGCAATGCCCTGACTGTATCAAATCTTTCTTGCCTTGCTTGTAACTGAAACATGGATTTTAGAGAGGATATCATATCCCAAGCAGTCATGTCTTCATGTTCCCTCAGTAGCTCAGGAGTCATGGATGCTAGCATCAGACAGCTAACATCTAGTGAGTCATTGAGATGCTTATCATAAGCAGCCCTGACCTCAGGTGAAGCATTTCTGGCAGGAGGGTTTGGAGGGGGGTTTTCGAGGACGTACAACTTCTTTTCGTGCTTAAGGACAACCCTTAAGAAACGAAACCAGTCCACGAAGTTCGTACCGTTCAGTTTGTCCTTATCAATGATTGATCGTAATGTAAATTGGGATAAGCCGTTTGTGCAGACAGTTTGGTTAGGGGCGTTAGCGGCCATCTACAAAAAAAAGTTTAATTTTAGTAATTCTTTTAAAATCTCAAATTAATTAATATTACCTTTCAAAAGAAAATTAATTTGAGCTAAAATCCATATATCACCTATTTCCGTAAATGGCCAAGCAACTGTTTACAGAACTAGGTTATTTAGGTAGGAATCATCTAATTATGTTCAACATAACTCTTAGATATCGTGGGATTTCTATTAATATATCATATGTTAAAAAGCATGTTTAATCCCACTACAACGCCTTGAAAGTACTCATAGATGGCTAAGCATTGTCTATGATATTTTCAAGTAAACTAATCATACTAAGATATCATGATCCCACCTAAAGTCTTAACTTAGGGTTTATTGGGGTCAATCGTCCAAAATACGACTATTTAAGTGAATGGCCAAGCAACTGTACACTTAAATCTCGTTATCCTGTCGCCTTGTCTTACACTACAATTATCCGATATGATTGGCTAAGCACTGACCATACTGGACTCTTGTAAGTTCAACAAGTATCTTAAATGGATGGCGCATAGTTTACATTTGTGAAAGGTTTAAGTTTTAGATAACTCTTTTCTTTTAAAACGTTTGAATTTATCTCTAAAATCTTGTTTTAAAAGTTTATTTTATTAAATCGGTTTTGATAAACATATCAATTTTAAAATATCATATTTTATTTATCGATTTAAAATTTGTTTTGCGTTTGATTTTTATTTTAAGCGTTTGCAATTATTATAACAATAATAAAGCAATAAATAAAATCAAACACAAAATTAAACAATCACAACAATAATAATATATGGATTTGCCCCTAATGTGGTGTTGTGAGCCAACACAACAACCACGGTCAATTCTAAGGACGTCTTCAAGCTCCCACTAGCCTCGCCATCTTGGTGAACTCCAGGGACTCCGTCTCGATCTTTTGGAACGCCGTCTTCGGATAAAAATAGAAAAATACAACATACCTATTCTATTTACAAGTCCCTATCTAGGAAATTAAATTAAAAATTACATCTCATGCAATTAATACATCTTAATTTTCCAAAATAAAATAAATCAACCACGTGTCTTTTCGGGGTAATCCATATATTATGCAATATTTATAAATTAAATACTTTGGCCTGAATAATTTAACATAAATGAAACGACCAATAATGGAACAAATTATATATATGGCAAATTCAAATATCAATTAACCCAATCCCTGATGTTTTGGGTTACAAAAACGTGACCCGAAAGAAACAAAACTCTTATGGGCCTAAGTCCAAAAACCAAACCAATTAGGGTAACAAACTAAGCCATGTGGCTCAAGTCGTTAGCCACGAAAACACAACGGTGTTTTAGGGAACGAAAAACACAGTCGTTATAAGATAGAACACCGAAACCAACCGGCAAGTCTTGTGACCAACGATGGACCGTACCAGCGGTGGTGAAGAAAAAAAACTTCATAACTGAAAACCACTAGGTGTGTTGAAAAACCTACGGTTCCAACAGTGGACTGTGATGTCAGTGATAACCAAGGCCAAAACAACATCAAACGCAAGGACGGCCACCCCTCGACATTGGTCGTGGTCCAAGCCAGTGATGGAACCAGCAAACGGCCGTCAAATATATTTATTAAAAGAATAGCCCCATCACCCTTGATGGGCGGCGACCTGGTATCATCGAACAACCAACCAAGAGGGAGAAAGAGTAAACCTCTAGTGGCAACACCCACAAAAGGGATCAACGGCAAACAAGACGGTTGATGTCGCGATGGTAACCAAAAACTACAGCCCCAGCAGTGAAAAGGCGGTGGCCAAGTCAGCCGTATTACACCGGCGTATACTGGCGACGACGTGAGAAATCGAACCAGCACCACCAGCCCCATAGGGCGGCAGCCTAGATGCCACGATTTCTCGAAGAAGAAAAAAAAGCCGCTGGTGGATGGAGAGAACGTCGGCGATAGCAGAAGTCGGTGGAGGACGGCTGCCGGTGGAGGGCAGCTACCGGTGGAGGGCGGTGGCCGGTAGAGTGCGAGACACAGGGGGTGTCTCCGGCTTAGTTTGTGAGGAGAAGGGAATCGATTAGGGTTTTTCAACCCTTTTCCTTTTACTCTTTTATTTAATGAATGTCAGACTAAAAAGGACTACTCTAGATTCAATTAAAAAGAGAAATTGTTCCAATTAGATTTTAGGGTTAAATTTTTATTTTAATTTTTCCATAATAATATTGTTCCCCTTATTTTAATTAAATAACATCAAAGTGGCTCTGATACCACTGTAGGGTTTTTAAAGCAATTTGTAACCGTTATACGCAGCGGAAATAAAAATAATTTTGGTTACAAAAGAAAAAAAAACTTTTCTAAACTATTAAAACCCAAACGGATCCAATGATGTATTTAATTAAAACTTAAAACCACACCATAGGGTGTTTAGAGATGTACCTTTCAGATCTGTTGTGGTTGAACTAGTTGAGCACTTAGAAACCAATATAGGTTTCCTCTAGCGGTATCCACACACGAACACGCGAAATTCCACCGGGTGCTAGCCCAATAACCCTAAATCTATATGTGTTTTACAGAAAGAGAAAAAGGGTTTCTTTTCTGTATTTTTTCTGAAAAGCTATTCCAACTCAATTGTATATAAAATGGTTTAGCCTAACCCTTATTTATATCAGAAGAATTATAGTTAGACTATAATTCAATTAAATATTAAATAAGGTTTAATAATTATCTGTAATATTCAAATTCAATATATATATATATATATAGGGGAGCGATCAATTGGAAACTAGTATTACATTGAAAACTTTGGAAACCGAAATCAACCAATCAGTGAATTTCTTTTTTTTATTTTTATTTTTAATTGAAAAAGTTATTTTTGTCTTTTACATTATTTTATAATATATATGGTAACTGTTATTATTATTATATTAATAATTATTTAATTTTAATTTAGCTTATATATAGTAATAATAATAATGGATTAATTTAAAAATGAGATATTTAATTTAGGTAAATTATTTAATTTTAATTTAGCTTATATATGGTAATAATGAAACAATAATGCTAACATGATGAACCTGATGAATCTATTTTCATTATGAAACAATAATGCTAACACGATGAACCTGATGAATCTATTTTCATATACGGATACGCAACTGAACAGGTAATGAAACAAAAATGGGAAGTTAACAAAAATGACACAAATTCATCATGTTTCATTATGAAACAATAATGCTAACACGATGAACCTGATGAATCTATTTTCATTATAAAATAATAATGTTAACACGATGAACCTGATGAAATCTGTAATCCAATGAAATCTGTAATCCAATGAAATTTGTAATCCACAAATTCATTCTGTTTCATCACAATATTAGATTGTGTGGGAAATTTTATAATAAAATGAAATTAAAAAAAATATTTTCTTACATTTTAAAAGAAAAATATTTTTTTTGATGAAAAGACAAATGCTCCTCGTTTTCATAGTAAAAAAAAATAACAAAATTTAGATTGCGTGGGAAATTTTATTTTGGTTTCAAGTAATCTAAATAAAATAAATCTTTCTTGCCATATTTGAGACACAAAATCAAAAGACATATTTACTCTTTTCATCTATTATTTTTATTTATTATTAATAAATTAATTAATTTACTACCATATATAATTCAAATGAATCTTAATCATTGATTATAAAGATCAATGGTTGAAATTTGGTTTTCAAAGTTTCCAATGAAACTTGGTTTCCAATTGATACCACCCCTATATATATATATATAATTATCCTTTTAAACTTTAAAATATAATTATATAAGTATATATAATTATCCTTTTAAACTTTAAAATATAATTATATAATTACAGATAATTCCCCGTAATTAACATAATTACGTTTTCATCCTGTAATTATCATAATTACAGTTTAACACATATTTTCATTAAATCAGGGTTTCTACAAATGGAAACAAACGCATTCTTTGTGTGCGACCCTATAGGTTTACATACTTCTCAGCAGTATCTCTGTGTGACACGTGTCGTGGGCATATAATAACTTACACCAATATTTCAACACGTAAGGTTTCGAATCAAATTGAAACAGTTCCTACTAAAAATCTTGTCGCTTCTTACCCTTTCGAGTTGGATAAAGTATCGCTTATATGGAAACAACCACGGCAACATCTTTTGAGATTTGAAGATTGGTCAAGCTTTCTGAGTTCTGAAGATCGAGTTATGGATCAACATGCTTTAAAGAAGAAAATATTATATGTAAGTAATTTGGTGTTACGTCGGAATCCCAAGGAATCGAATGAAGTTGTTTTTCAAGTGAACTCGAGGTCGAGTAATTTTAAAGTGAGGGTGTCTGATGTAGGGAGAATTCGAGAACTATCATGGTGTTTCTTCTATCTTCGAAAAAGAATAAAACGAGCTAAAAGAAGATTTGGAATTTGGCATCGAAGAAGGAGAAAACAGCCCCTATCGGTAGTTTCATCGAGACTTAAGTCTCGGTGACCGCTGGACCAGAAACTACCGAGAGTTTCACCAAGGCTTAAGTCTCGGGACAACTCTCGACAACTTATTTCCTTATTTTAATTATTAGGATAATTATTATTAGATTTATTTATTAATAGAATTATTATTTAGTTTCTTTTTTTATTAATTATTTAAATAGTTTCCTAGTTGGTTTAGGATTAGAATAGTTTTAATTTTCATAGTTATCTCTTAATTAGTTTAGCTACTAGAAGCGTACCCGCGCAATGCAGCGAGATACATCACGATTTTAATGTTTCATTTACTTTTTGTTTTTTTGTCGATTTACAGTACGATTTTAGATGGTTTTGAGAAAGTGATAATGTTTTTTTATAAATTTGTTTAATTTAGGCTTAATAATATAATGTTTTTATATAAAAAATTAAGTATTTTGTTATAATTCAATGATTATCTTATACTAGAAATGTACCCTCGCAATGCAGCAGGTTTCTGAAATCTAGAACTCGAACCCTCGATCATTATTCATACTTTTTGTTAGTCTTTTTTTATTTTATTTTACGATTTTGAGAAACCTAGATTTAAAACAAAAATATATTTTAGTTTAGTTTAATTATGATTTTTTTATAAAAAAATAATAATAAATTTTTTTGTTACGGGTCAAAAAATGTTTAATTTGAATGATAACTATATTTAAAATATTTTATATTTAAAATTAAAAAGATAACATACTTCAATAAAAAAATAAAAATAAGTTGTTGTATCTCGAATTTTCTTATATTTATCGGTTAGTTATATCAATAGTTAAAAAAATTAGATATTTTAGAAAATAAAAATAAGTGTTTATTTGCAGTTAGTTACACGAATTCAAACATTGAACTTTTATAAGCTGTACTTATATTTAATCAATTTGTGGTTTTGGATTTTAAGTAATATGCATTAATAAGTGATACCTAATGCATAAAAATTAGTTTTTAAGAGTTTAGCTTAAATGCTTTATAATATAATATAAATATAGATATATTAGTTAAAATTCAAAATTACAAGTTAATGAAACATAATTATAACTTATTAAAGTCCCATGTTTTTATTTGTATAACTAACTGCAAATAAACATATTAAATACATGATAAACACTATGAGATAAACTATCTGTTTTATTTTTTTTAAATATATTTATTAGATCAATGCATGTTTTTATAATATAGTATAGATATATTAGTTATGAGATTATAATTAATATAGATATAGATATATTAAGAGCAAATCATAAAATAAAAAATAAATATTGATAATAGTAATATTGATCAAATCGTCCAATAAATATAAAAAATAAATATTGATAATAGTAAATAATATTGATCAAATCGTCCATTAAATATAGAAAACAAATATTTATATTAATAAATGAGTATTCATTCCACAAATAGATGATGATGTGAGATATTGTGCTTGGATAAGTTGTACCAATGTATTATGAAATTGTAAATTAAGTAATTGACTTTAATTAGTTGTATTTTGTGTTTACAATATTGTAATTAAGAGTTTTTTATGTCTCTTTTATAATATAGTATAGATAAATATGTTTATTGTTTTCTTTGTTAATCAGTTTAATTGATCAATAAAATTATCTTTTTTTTAGAGTTTTATATATAGTTTAAGGGGCTGTTTGGTTGGTTTTCCATTAAGTTATGTATGGATAAAGTTGTTTGTGTGGATTAATCTGTCTGTATAGATTTAGAAGGTTTTTATTTGAGAGAGCTTTTTCATAAATGGAAGGAACGTGTTTTTTAATGGGAATGACTGGTTTGGAAAAAAACTTGGCTTTCTGCATAAAGTTACCCCTTGAAATCTTACTGAATAAGCCACTTTCTATTTCATTAAGTCACTACCAAACAGTCATATATAGCTGACTGAATAAGTTGTGAGTCTTATTAAGCTCATTAAGTTGCTAACAAACAGGCCCTAAGGGCGCGTTTGGTTTGCGGGATTGGAATGGAATGGATTGGATTTCAAGGACGGATTTGGATTTGGAGGGATTTGGATTTAGGGGGATTTGAAATCCCTTCATGTGTTTGGTTTGTAGGATTTGGATTTGGATAAAGTTTTTTTTTAATTATTTTTTTGTTTTATAAAGAATTTATTTTTATTGGTAAACGTCGGATTTGGATCGATACAATTTGACGTCTGGATCAATGTTTTAAAATCGGGTCGACCCGTTCGGTTGAACCGGGAACCGGTGAAGAGACCGGGTTTATGCCATTTTATGACCCGGATTGAACCGGCCGGTTCTATTAAAAAACCGGTTGAACCGGTCATAACGAACCGGTATCGAACCGGTTGACCCGGTAACAAAAGTTAAAAACGAATAGTCCAATAGGCAATACGTATTAGCGTTAAAAACCAACACTTCAATGTCTCAAGATCCATGATTAGGTTTGATCGTTATATTTCGTTTGGATATATTTGAATTGATGAAAAATTATGCTTATGTGTGTTTATTTAATGTTTTTGGATTGATGTAAAACTTGTTGTTATGTGTTCTTTTAATGTTTTAACTTGTGGACATCAATATTTTGGTTATATATATATATATATATATATGCATGAAAATGAAAAATACAAATAAATTCTTGAAACCGGGTTGAACCGGTTGAAGCGTGACCCGGTTACAACACCGGGTCAATCAAAAAACCGGTTTTTAAAACATTGGTCTGGATCACGCTTTAGAATCCATCGGCTTTGGATTTCAAATCCAGGCCCAAAGCCAAAGATTTCCAAATCCATCATATGAGGGATTTTAAAATGGTCAACGGATTTGAAATCCAGTCAACGAAATTCTTTCCTGCAAACCAAACGCAGGATTGGAATGGATTTGAAATGCAAATCCCTCCAAATTCATTCCAATGCCGCAAACCAAACGCGCCCTAAGAGTTTTATTTTATTTTTCGGGTTCTACGTTGATAGACTCGTTATCCCTTTGGATCCAGACGTTTTTCGATCCGTTCCGCGTATTCTCCGTTGTGTCAGTTTGGTAAAAATAAGTTAGCTTATAAGCTAGCTTATTTTCTTGGTACATGTTTAAATGACCATAAGTTAGCTTATAAGCTAGCTTTTAGATAAGTTACTTGGAGTAGCTTTTGAGAATCTTTTTGTGATTATTCTAATTATGTCCTCATTAATATTCATTATTATATTTAACCATTAATTATAAATGAATATTAATTATTAAAATTTATTATTATTAATAATTAAGATATTAATTAATTTTATCTGAAAATTATAACATAAATTTTAATTATACAATGATATTAATTTTTAATTGTTTAGAATTACTGATAATTATATCAATTTTTTTTAATATTGATAAATATATTTTAGTTATCATTTATTATTATTTTTGTAATTATTATTTGCTTATTTTTTCCATACTATGTGTAACGGTTATTTAAAATCACAAGTTAATGTAGATTTTTTTAAAATTTAGTTTAAAATTCAAAATTTAATATATCTATACTATATTATAAAAGAGACATAAAAAACTTTTAATTATAACATTTTAAGCACAAAATACAACTAATTAAAGTCAATTACTTAATTTACAATTTCATAATGCTTTGTTACAACTTATAAAAGCTCAATGTTTGAATTCGTGTAACTAACTGCAAATAAGCACTTATTTTTATTTTCTAAAATATCTAAAATTTTTAACTATTGATATAACTAACCGATAAATATAAATGTTATTATATTTAAAATTATTGATAATATATTTTAATAAAAAATAAAACAGGTAGTTTATCTCATAGTGTTTATACAGTTAGTTATACAAATAAAAACATGAGACTTTAATAAGTTATAATTATGTTTCATTAACTTGTGATTTTAAATTTAAACTAATATATCTATACTATATTATAAAGCATTTAAGGTAAACTCTTAAAAACTAATTTTTATGCATTAGATACCACTTATTAATGCATACTACTTAAAATCCAAAATTACAAATTGATTAAACATAAGTACAACTTATAAAAGCTCAATGTTTGAATTCGTGTAACTAACTGCAGATAAACACTTATTTTTATTTTCTAAAATATCTAAAATTTTTAACTATTGATATGACTAACCGATAAATATAAAAAAAGTTGGAGATAAAATACCTTATTTTTATTTTTTATTGAAGTATGTTATCTTTTTAATTTTAAATATGAAATATCTTAAATATAGTTATCATTTAAATTAAACACTTTTTGACCCGTAACAAAATACTTTATTATTATTTTTTATAAAAAAAACATAATTAAACTAAACTAAAAAATATTTTTGTTTTAAATCTAAGTTTCTCAAAATCGTAAAATAAAATCAAAAAAGACTAACAAAAAGTATGAATAATGATCGAGGGTTCGAGTTCTAGATTTCAGAAACCCGCTGCTTTGCTAGAGTACATTTCTAATATAATAATAAATTTCAATATATTATATTACTATAAATTTGATTTTAAAATTTATTTGTATTAATTAATACATTATATTACTATAAAATTGTTTTTATTACATTATTAAATATTTTAATTAATTATTTTTTGTAGATGTCATTTTTGGTAATTTTACATGCTTATAAGCTAATTTTTATCAAATGTGACTTTTTCATCGACTAACTTATCAGCTACCAGTTAGTTTATCAGTCACTAGCTAACTAGCTTATCAACTACCAACTAACTTATCAGTTATAAGCTAGTTTATCGGCTAGTTTGCAAACATTTAAATAAAACAATCACAAAGACTCTATGGTTTCAAAGGTTGAAGATACGCAACAGACACGGTTGCTCCATATCAACTTTTCATAGGTGGATTTTCTTACTTTTTTGGTGGATTTTCTTTGAGTAAATGCGATTTTAGTCCCTATGGTTTGTTATTAATTTCAATTTTTACCCCTGTAGTTTTAAAATTGCTTGTGGATTTTCTTTGAGTAAATGAAGTCTTTATTCAAGAGAGAATTACAGTTTTGGTCCTTAAGATTTTGTATTTTATTTGAAAGGAGGACCTATAGTTCAATATCTCAAATAGTGATCCCTGAGGTTTGATTTTTGCTCTGAAAGGATGACCTCCTCACTAACCCCGTTAAAAAACTCAGTTAGTGAGAGGGATATTTTGGCCAGATCACTTTTTTCCCTCTCAAATCAACCAAACAAGGATGTTTGACCAAATAAAGTCAACCTCACCGGTTATCTTCTCCGGTGGACTTTCGGTCATCTTCTCCGACAACCTCACCGGAAAATCTCACCATAAATTGAAAATTTTCTCCCTTCATCTTGCACAATTTTTGACGTACTTTCACGTTGGTTTAAAGTAGAGATATGTTCACGTTATCGATGATGAATCCCAGTTCAAGAGCAGTTTTGGTGTTAACGTTATAAGGGGTATGCTTTGTGTGCCTTATAGGGGAGAGTGGGGAGGGAGGCCTCACCGGTTATCTTCTCCGGTGGACTTCTGATCATCTTCTCCGGAAAATTTCATCATTTTCCTCCTTACAATTATATAATAATGCCAACAACAAAAACAAATTTAAAAAATTACTTCCGACACCCATTTTTAATCACATTCTAAACCAACTTTATATTACTATATATGTCAAGTTACTTTCCAGATAGTAATTGCCCATTGCAGGCATACTCCTATCATGAAACCTTTCATACTTCTTTCTTCTATCCTTTGGTTTCTGATTGTTTTAGCACCTGGATTTGAGCGGCATCAAAACGGAGCAGTGAACGTGACTGGCTACACGTGATGAACGACCTCCCATCTTTGTTGGAATTACGCTTGGCTTCATGTTCACTTCTGCAAATCCCTCATCATCTAAACACAGTACACACATGACCTATATATATACACACACACAACACACACAAACCTATATATATACACAACACATAGGGACTTATATATATATATAGGGTCTAATCAAATGAGACCCTATTAGATTGTGGTAACTATGAGATTCAATCTCATCCAATCATTTTAATTTATTTATTTTTTTAATTAATTAATAGGGGAGGATATATTAGTAATTTGATAAATTAATTAATATAACATTTTTTTTGTAACTGAAAAAATCAAAGTCTCATCAATCAAATATTACGTTTCCTTTATTATCTCAACAAATTGATTTTGGGATAATATCAATATGGACCATGTGACATTATGTTACATTGTGATAATATAACATCATTTGAATCTCATGTGCCACGTGATTTGGCATATATCTGATATATGTGTTACATTGTGATCTGGCATATATCTGATATATGTGTTACATTGTGATTTGACATATATCTGATATATGTGTTACATTGTGATTTGACATATATCTGATAATCTAACATCTGAATCTCATATGTACCATGAGACACTGATCACAGTGTATCACCACCTACGAAATTAGCAACAATAATCCCATCATTCTATCATGAAGGATATAAGGTTTTGCAAGATGATCACAGTGTATCACACCTATTTTTCCTAATTTAGTTGCATTAAATCCGGTAAGTGCTAACTTAGATCACACCCAAAATTATCGAAGCACGCCTAAATTAGATCACACTGAATTTAATGTTTTTTGACAATTTTACCCCATTTTCCTAATTTAGTTGCATTAAATCCGTTTTTTAATTATTATTTATATTAGTTATTTTAGACCATTGATTAATTAAATGGATGGATGAGATTGGATCTCATGGTTACCACAAAATACTAGAGTCTCCCATGAAAGACCCCATATATATATATATACAACACATAGACCTGTATATATATATTGTGTATATAAGTATATACACACATACATATATATGTATATACACACATACATATACCAATATATATATATATATATATATATATACATACCATCATCATCATCCATGATACTTGAAGAGAACCAAAACCTGCAATTTGATGGAGGTGGTGGTCATGTATATATGTGGGTTTTGATGGAAGTGGTGGTTTACATGTATATATATATATGTGGGTTTTGATGGAGGTGGTACTGGTTTACATGTATATATATATATATACAACATATAGACCTGTATATATATATATTGTGTATATAAGTATATACACACATACATATATATGTATATACACACATACATATACCAATATATATATATATATATACATACCATCATCATCATCCATGATACTTGAAGAGAACCAAAACCTGCAATTTGATGGAGGTGGTGGTCATGTATATATGTGGGTTTTGATGGAAGTGGTGGTTTACATGTATATATATATATATATATATATATATATATATATATATATATATATATATATATATATATATATATATATATATATGTATGTGGGTTTTGATGGAGGTGGTACTGGTTTACATGTATATATATATATATATACTCACACACATACACACATATATATATATATATATATATACACACATATATGAATAGGGGTTGTTTCATTTGCAACCCTTAAAAAGGTTGCAAACCTTGCAACCCACATCTTAACCGTCGGATTCATGATCGGCGGTTAAAATAGATATGGGACCCAATATTTTTAATTAAAAAAAAACAGAAAAATACAAATAAAATAACCGTCGATCATGAATCCAACGGTTAAGATGTGGGTTGCAAGAGTTGCAACCTTTTTCAGGGTTGCAAAATATCCTTCCACTATATGAATAATAGTATTAATATAAATTAAGGGAAATTACAATTATGTCCTTAATGTTTTAATAATGTTTAAAAAAAATAAAGAAAAGTTGAAAAAAAAGAAAAAAAATATGATTTGACCAAAATACCCCTCCCACTAACTGAGTTTTTTAACTGGGTTAGTGAGGAGGTCCTCCTTTTAGAGCAAATACCAAACCTCAGGGACCACTATTTAAGATACGGAAGTATAGGTCCTTCTTTCAAAGAAAATACGAAACCTTAAGAGCCAAAACTGTAAATCTCTCTTTATTCAATTACCGTAAAACTTAAATTAGGGGATAAATAATTTGAATTTAAAGTTTAAACCGCTTCATATTCTTCTCGCCCATACGTATCTGTAATTATGATCATGCCAGGGCGAAAACCTCCCCCAACAATCGTCGCTTTTTTTATGGTTTTTTCTTCCGGATAACTGGTGCCAAATCGTCGCCCCTTTCCTTATTTTCCGGCATTCTCGTCTGCAATCCTTCAAAAAATTCAAAGGTAAACCCTAGATTAAATTTCTGTCCTATAATCTTATGAATATCAAATTTTACTTCATCATGGATGTAAATCTGTCGATCAAACATTATTTGACTCCCAATCCCGTTCTCCCAAGTACAAGAGCCCTAACGAGGGTTATTGATGTATCAGAAGTGATCATAGAACACATTGAGGCTTGTATCGACTGTATTGTAGATGTGAAATTTAATTTACTGTGAAGTAATCGCCAACTACATTTAACGTTACAGAAGTACTGACACTGGAATGATGTAGTTGTAAGTTTTGTAACGAAATGTAAGTTAATTTTGCATTTGAAAAGTAGTAGGGTTGATTGGTGGTTCAAAATGTTTTCTAATTGTGAACAGAGGGAGTTTTATTCTGTAATTGTAGTGTTAATTGTTAGAGATAATCACTCCATCAGATCATCACAAAGCTGTGGTGATCCTCTAAAATAGGAAGTGATATTATTTGTGTATATTCCTTTATTTTGATGTATATCCTTTCCTTTCTTTGCTCTCAATTTGTAGTATATATATTGTATGATATACATTTCCCTCCTTCAAGGAGTAATTTACAGTAATCTTATATTAATCTTAGTTGTTGCTGATGTTTAGTGTTAGATTCTGGCATTAGTTTCAATTGAAGTTGAGTACCATGTCCATTCCAAAATTTGTAATAGTTATCAACATTTAGGTGTCGTTTGTTTTTTAAGAGGTCTAAAGTCTGAAGTCTTAATTTAGTTATGATTAATAAGAGGTGGTGTGTAAAAAGGTCTGAACTTCAGACTTAAGAAACATTAAGAGTTTTTTTTTAAAAAACAAACAACCCCTTAGTTTCAAAAACCATTTCTCCATTTTGAATGGTCAATCGACAGGGATTCTTGCCTTATAATTTCGAAGATTAAGGGGATGTTGACCAGTGGTGGACTTAGGATTTTGGCCACCCGGGTTGATCAAAGGTCCGCAAAATTGTCCAATGTGTTTTAAGATGAATTTCACCGTTTCGAGAGATTTTTTTTAATGCTTTTAGTTGTTTTCGATGGACTTTTTCAGGTTTTTTTGTTGATTTCAAGAGACTTTTTCGGTTTTTTGGTTGATGGTTTATGTATTTTTTAATATCCCGGAGCACTCCTCAAAGTTTAGGAGGTGCACCTTTCTTACCCCAAAAAGAATTCTGATTGTGAAAATTGGTTGAGTGGATGCACGGACCCTGCTTGGACCTATTAATAGGTCCACCCTGTTTACTAAACAATTACCGCCTTTTACCGGGTAACTAAACATTCACCGCCTCTTACTAGGTAAGAGACATTTACGGGTCAGAGATAAACAATCTTATAGTGCATTTTGCTTACCAAGAATCTTACCCGAGGGTGATGATGTTTCCTCGATAAGTGTTGGTAAACCTAGGAGTTCTTTACTTGTTCCATATATTCTTTGGGCAATTTAATGGTATTTACTTGTGTTCCTTTATGTGGATATTAATCTTCCATTCTAGAGATCATATATAAGTTTAAAAGGAATTCGAAGTTTATGATTAATGTTGGTATTTAATCATCAATTAAATTTTGCAGCATTTTCCAACAGTTCTAGGATGGATGTTAAAGACATAAAGGTTTACCATTTGGATACGATGAACATCCTTCCTTCAAATATAATACAAACAATGCTGACTCTTCTGCCAATGCGAGATGCATTCAGAACAAGTATTCTGTCTCGGAACTGGAGGTATCACTGTGCACACATTCCTAAACTCCAGTTCGATGATGAGCTGTTTAAAGGATCGGGTTATAATCAGTTATCCATCAATTGTAAACTCACACATGTTATCTACCCAATCCTGTTACTACACCGTGGTCCAATACTAGAGTTCTCGCTTTGCATCTCCCAATTAAGTAGTTGTTATCAGATTGATCAGATAATACTTTACCTATCAAAGAACTCTACCGTCAAGGATTTTACTCTTTGCATTGGGGTTGGTGACAACCACAAGTTACTACCGTCGTTCTTTATGCTGCAGCAGTTAACGTGTCTAAAGCTCCAAAATTGTGCATTTCAACCTCCGTCAACCTTTTGTGGATTTAGTAGGCTGACGAGCTTATACTTTCACAATGTCGGCATAACTTGTAAAGTTCTTCTACGCTTTATCGTCAATTGCCCACTGATTAAGAGCTTCTCTCTGGTAAACTCTAACATCCATCCCATGTTGATAAGAAAGTAAATTTGTCTGCTGCTTATAAGTTTCAAAGTTGTGGGCTATCAATAACTTCTGCCATGGTTTGAAGCAAGAAATTGTTATTTCTGAAAAAGATCATATATTCAATTATTTTATTCTAGATGTATTTTGACGCAGATTGGAGATGAAAAACATCTTCTAGGATGTTGGAATTCAGGCTTTGTTGAGCTATTTGAGTGTTTACCGTTGATTGAACATCTGCATATGAGTTCCTATCCTGTTCAGGTGATGCATATTGGTCGAAGATTGTATCTCTATATCTCATAGAACTTAAAAACACGGCTATGCTTTGCTAATCCATGTTTTTGGATTTTGGTTTGAAGTGCTTTGCTACAGGTGATATGCCACAAAAGCTCCAGACTTTGCTAGACCGCTTGAGAGTTCTTAATTTGTCTGGATTGTGCTTTGCGAGAGAAGTTGAGTTACGTTCTGCTCTTCTTCTGGTTACGAGCTCCCCAAATATACAGAAAATTATAATGAAGGTAAAAGATTATAGATTGTATAATTTAATACTCCCTCTGACTCAAAATAAATGTCCACAATGAAAGAGACACAATTTAAAAATGTGTAATTACTACACGTTTTGATCAACTAAATGACAATTTTAACCTTAATAATAGAAGAATAATGAATTTCTTCATCTCATAAAAAAGGGTAGGATTGGAAAGTAGACACTTGTTTTGAAGGAGGATAATTATTTTGGAACAAACTAAAATAGAAACGTGGACACCTATTTTGGAACGGAGGGAATAGCCATATAATTCATTTGTTTTTGGACTCAGACACAAGTATATTGCTTTTCAATAGATGTACTATAACCCAAATGTAGCTGTGTCGCAAACTGCCATGAACCTCCTTGACCTGCATGACTACTCAAACGTTATTTTGGATCATCTATGTGAAATGGAGATAACGAACATCTCCAACATGAAGCCGGAAATGGACTTTGTGAAGCTTATCTTAGCAAAGTCACCGATGCTAAAGAAAGTTGGAATGGTGATCGATAACCAGGTTGCTGTTTCTAACGAAGTTAAGATGCTAAGAGACTTGCTACAATATCAACGAGCATCAACCAAAGCTGAAATCGTATTCACGCGTCCATAACTTCTGGTTCATCTTCCTTAGACTCGCCTTGACTTTGTTTTTTGATGTTTTTTTGGGTTGTTTTTGTTATAAACCAAACCAAACAAACCCCAAATATAACCACTAGGAGGTGGTGGGATGATTGTTTTTGTTGTGTGGATGGTAAAATGTTTGAAGCTCGTTTTTAAGCGTGGTACCCAAGAGCATGGTGCGAGATATTGAAAACTTTAGAATAAGTGAAGTTGGAGAAGAGGTGCCTTGTCATCGACTGATTTGGTGTGGAAATCGTATTCCAAAACACTCGCTCGTCTATTGGCTAGCGTTATTAAATGTGTGACGTACTTAATAATGTATGCTGGCGTGGTTCACTCTGACCGGAGGATGGAGTGTTCTTTATGTGTGGAACAATTGGACTCTAGAGATCATCTTTTTTGTTTTATTTGTAAGTATCGAAATTGGTGTGGGGAGACTACGTTTCATTTGGCAAGAGCGACAACACCGTGATTTTGTAAATTGGTGAGATCGTCCATGGATCTTGTTAAGGCCGTCCATGATGAGGTGCAAGCTCGGTGGCTGACCACTATGTTTGCGGGACTTGAAGACAGTGTGAGTTTCTCCTTGATGACGGGAAATAGATTCCTTGCACAAGGTAAACCACCATGTAGACCATTATAGTATCACATGATGAATTGAAACCACTTCCACTGTAGAGGATGCCATCACCCAGTTACACAAACTTATCCTCGAATGATTTCGTGCACATGCAATTAAATCGCAATATAAACATAAATGTTCATTTCAAGAAATCAAGTTATGGAAAAACAAGCATTTTAGTGAAGTTAGAACAAGGAACTCACTTGATGTCCAAGCTTAAGGGTGCGTTTGGTATGCAGAACAGAGTGGAACAGGACATAACAGACTTGTCCCATGTTTGGCATGACCATATGTGGGACACGCTAGAACTAAGTGGAACAAGCATGAGACACACTTGTCCCACTCCAACCCCCTGGAACTAAGTAGAACAATATTTTGACTAATATACCATTTGTTAAAAACAAAGACATAAAACATGTCTTCTCATCATCAACACCTCCAAGCTAAGGGTGTGCAAAACCCGAATAGTCCGAAATCCGAATCTGCATCCGAACAAAAAATAAGGTGTTTTGGCAAAACCCGAATACCCCGAAATCCGATAATCCGAAACCCGACATTTGGGAGGATATATGGGTTCGGATTGGTTTGATCGTTGGCCACCCAACCCGTCCAAAAACCCGAAATAACATAAATCTATATTTTAAATACTATATATATATATATCTAATTATTTCTTGATAATCGTAAATTATAGTCTGTTGAAATATTTTCTAAATTTTAAACTTGCTATCGATTTCATCAATCTTTCAATCGATTGTATTCATCCTAAAAACGATTGAATTTATATAACTTTTGCATTATATAATACCCGAACCCGATCGACATCAACCCGAAACCCGATCAACCCAAACCCGAAACAACCTAAAATCCAAAACTTAAAATTTGGGTTTTGATTTCCATATCCAAAATCCAACCGTGATAAATTAGTTTTATGTTTTTGATAATCCATTACACTATGTATTAGTGATGTAAATTAGTTTTATTTCATCAGGGGTAAATTCGTCATTTAACCAATCTTGTCCTGTTCTGTCATGTCTTGCCAAACGCTGGACAACTGTCCTGTTCTGTTCCGTCCTGTCCTGTTCCATCTTGTCCTGTCCTGTCCTGTCCTGTCCTGTCTTGTCTGTATACCAAACGCACCCTAAAGTAACACTGTACGGACGAGTAAAACCGGCCTCACTAATCACATTCCGACACCTGGATAATTGGATATCTATAAAATTAATCCAATTATAAATCTCAAAAGCTTTAAAGCTCTGATGATAGCTTCACAAATCACAAGCCCATTTGTGACCATTTGTCATAAAAGTCGCTTAATTTCAAGTTACCCATCAATCTGCCACTTCCATGACCAATTAACCTAACGAAAATTAATTATATCGAATATCGATCCACAAAGTTCCAATTCCAAGTTATGCTTAAAAGGGAACGTTTTATACTTCAAGGTGTACTTTTTAAACCAGCATGTTCATCTTCAACTCAACCACTAAAAACATAAAACCAAAAATGATGGGTTCCTTGAACATTTAAAAAATCAACTCCAATCACACACTAAAAAAACACTAAAAATCATCTTTAATATTATAATAACTAGTATGTGGACCGCGCGTTGCGCGGTAACAATTTTGTTGTTCTTAAGAAGAAATATGTTAAAGTATAATATAAGAAACGTAATTTGTTAGTTAACCAATAAAATACAATATAAATAAAATAAGAAATGAACTGAAAATGTTTTAGATATCATTTATTTTTACTGATTAGATTTTTAATTTTATAAAATTTATTGGGTTTTTTTGGTTCAAACTACTAACATCTCTTATTCATGGATAGACTTGATCATCAATTTAATAGTCATCATGATATCAACTTTGTTGGTTGAAAGATTATAAATAAACACAAAATATTTTTCATTCATAATATTGATTTGTCTTAATAAAAAATTGTATTTTATATATTCTTTTATTTTTTTATTAAACAAAATAATATTCCGATTGGAGATTTTTCTGTGATAAAAGAACATACTCCCTAAGATTTTTTTATTTAAAAAAAAAACTAAATCGTGAATTTCTATTAACTGACCTCTATATCACCAATTGGGCCCAACAATTTTAAAATTTAAAAATGTATTAACGCAAATTGTTTATCAATCCCTCATAGTAATTACTAATATCCTATGCCCACTATGCCAATTTTCGCTAGATTTTTTTTGAGAACAAACCCACTTCGCATTAAAATTCTTAGCCCACCCTCAAACAGATTTCGTCTTTATTAAATTTTTAACTCAACCATCCAAAAGTACAAATCTCGTAATCATAACGCATAAAATCAATTATCACAAAATTAAATCTTTCAACAAAAGAATTCATTGTTTCTGCATATTTTGTATGTAAGTAAACAAAAGAAACCATAATTTAGCAGCAAAATATATTAATGCAACATATATAGAAGTACAATTAAACCAACATCAATACTTGCACATTCACTCATACTTCCTTGTTGCCTTGCACCCATGTTTAGAAGGACGAAAACAAAAAGAGACAATTGTATAAGATAAAAAAACAAATAGATGCACTAAAACATAAGCCAAATGACAACAACACAGAAACATAAACTTAACAGTAAATATAATATTGTAAGCTTTATTGAGATTTAAACTGAAGTAATTAAATCCCAAGAGAGGATTGAAAGAACCCTTCTATTAAAATTTAGTTAAATCCTAAGATGAAAAACAACTGGATAATAAAAAATACATTTGCAATTTCTGGATGTTGGGGAGCTTTTGATGCACTATATCATCGGTTGACGTCAATACTTGATCATCAAAGCCTTTAATATGCAAAATTTTCAGTTATTAATCCTAACAAACAAACAAAACAAAAACATTCAACTCATCGTTGATCAAAAATAACAAATCTCGATTCATTGATCAAAAAACTTTTCGAAGTTCATAAAATGGAACAGACCTCAATTCATGATTCATCATAAGAACAAACAACCCACTTTGTGAAATCTAAAAAAATATAAGAATTCTAGAATAGATAATACCTTTGTTCTTATAAATGTTGTTGGAGTTGTAGCATGTAGTGACAAGATCATTTCACTGCAACATGAAACTTGCTCTCAAGTATGAATTCAACTTGATCATAGCCCTATATAACATATATGCATATAATACAAACATGTAAACATATATTTGTACAACACCAAGCTACTTTTTAAATAAACAAAGTTGCAATATTGTAGGCAAGCAATGTACTTTCAAATCTTCAACTATAGAAAAAAAAAAAATCAGACACAAACTCTTAATACAAACTTGGAGTAATTTTATAATAAAAATTAATATTAATTTTTTTGGCAATACTTTTACGACCATGTCGTGAATGTTTTTAAAATCCTAATAAAACCCATGTTGGGTTAGAAAGAAATTTATTTTAAGTTACAAAAAATAAAAAATTTAAGACAAAACATTACGATTTGTATAGATCGTTGCATGATAGCATAGTAGAGATGAAGAAGTTTCATCGCATGAACGCGGTTGCGGCAAACATAGAGGAGGATCTTTTGATCTTTATCTTTCTTTTAGGGATAGACAAAGATGTTAGTTCAAACTCAAAAAATCACTCGAACATTTATGCAAACAGTTTGTATTTGTGTGTAGGAACAAATATATTGTAATTACCGTTCATGACAAAACTAATGAAGAGGAAGAAATTGAGATATAAAGACATGGATAAATGAAGATGTGGGGAAAGAAAATAAATTGCAATAAACAATGAGTTAAAAAAGGGCAATTGAAAAGTTTGGAGTTATGCCTAACAATTAATTGTTGTTTGCAAAATTATAAAATTAAAAAAGAAAATTAAAAATAGATATTGTGGGAGAAAAGTTGAGTAAAGGAAAAAAAATGATAAATGATGTTCTAAGCTTGAGGAAATGAACCTCATACATGGTGGTTTCACCTTTAATTAATATATATATATATATAGATATAGATAAAGATTTTATTCATTTATAAACATTTGTTAACTTATCAAGAAACAAAAAATTAAATAAATAAAACAATAGACTCATTTAATAAAAGTTTTGATTTGTAAGCATTGTTATTTTATTAAGAAAGAAAATAGACTCATTTAACAAAAACTTTATTTATTATCATTGTTAGTTTACTAAAAAAATAAAAATAAATAAATAAATTCATTATAAAATTATTTATTGTAATATGTATATATATATATATATATACAAAATATTGTTTTTTTATATTTCATTAAAATTTTAAAGTTCAATACATATATTAATTGGCTTTTAAAATTTCAATGTGAAAATTACATAAAAATAAAGTTTTTTTTAATGATTTTTATATATCTTAAAATGAAAAATGAAAAGTTTTAATAATTAATGATAGACATTTAATATATGACTATTATTTAAAAATAAATCAAAATTCTAGAAAATTAGATAAATACCAAAGAAGGCTTCTCATTGTGCCACATCATCGCTCTTAGTTTTCCTTTTATATATATAAAGATAATAAACATCTTAATATATTAAACTTTTAATCAATATATACTTATGTAATTACAAAAACTTAATATTATATTGATATATATTTTTAAAGATTTACTTTATTGATCTCTAAATTAAGAGGTCTCTTTTATTGATCTCTAGATATAGGCATCCGAGCCTCTTGGTCCAGAGATGCCCACCAGAGCCTCTGCAGAGATAGCTACTAGAGCCTCTGCAGAGATAGGCACCAAAGCTTCTGCAGAGAGAGACTAGAGCCTCTGCAGAAATAGGCATCAAAGCCTTTGTAGAGAGCCTCTGATCAAGTTTTTCCGCTGTATTCCAAGTCCAAAATTCTGAAAAGCTTTAGGGGCGCTGCCCCAAACCCCATGGGACCATCACCAGAGGATATACCCCTTGGACCCTGCAAGGCAGCGCGACCCTCTTGACTCCCGCCATTTCGTCGTGTCCGGGATCAAACTCGTCTTATAACAAGTGGGCACTCCGCACCACCTAACTTGTATTATATCACAGTTTAAAACCAATTAGCACCCATGTTATATCCAATTACACTTGAATGTCCGGTGACACTAAAATCACCAAAAAAAACAACTACCAGAAGGTTTCATTTGAAGTTGTTGAAGCTTCATCGAGCATCCCCATTTGCTATAATTCATTTCGATGAATATTAGTTGCTTAAATTTGATGTTTTTTTTTTGGATTTTTAAACCGACAACAATTTGGGGGCCGTTGTAACGTCCCAATTTTTTTTTTTTTTTTAATAGAACATCCATATATATAAATAAGGCCACAATATCTAAATAGTTCAACACAGCGGAATATTTCAAGATTATAAAACTTAACGAAAAAGTGTCTAAAACATAATCTCTTAAAATCTCGAACGACACCCATCGTCATGCCTTTATTCCAACGCTGATCCGACTCTAGACTTTCTCCTTCCCTTTGCTACTAGTCCCGATTGAGTGTCGACCTGGTTGCAATATTATTTTGAAAAGGAGTTGGGTGAGCCTAGGGCCCAGTGATTACACGGTTTTTATGCATGAATATATAAATAACGAATTTCATAAAGCATCATAGTTTATCATGCATACGGCAAAATAATTTAACTCACAAAGTTAACGGCATATTGGGAGGTATTTTATTCACACAGCTTTACCTGGCGAACTCACACAGCATGTTCGCACTTACGGCTTACACGAGCTCACACAGCATGCTCGCCTTACGGCTTACACCGTAATATTCCCCCGTTGCCACACAAATTTCAAAACACATCTCATGGAAATATTTTACGTTTCATGCATAAACAACATATTAAAAATAACGTAAAAACTTTAACAAGCTTGTAAACAATTTTTAATGGATCATGCAACCATTTATAAAAAATTACACGTATAACTCACAGTGCTAATCTTTGTCCAATTCGTTCCTTGAAGTTCCTCACACCTTCCCTACAATTTACGATCACGCTTAACTCTAAAGTATAATACCCAAACTGAAATTTTGAGTCAACCGATATCATTTTTAGGTTACTATCTACTTAAACGTTTTAAGATAACCTTGGCTTACATAAGTCTTTAGGTTTGCCAATACATATATATATATACATATATATACTTATATATATACATATATATATACATATATATATATACATATATATATATATATATTGCCTTCACAAATTCATGACCATTGCTGCAACTCAACAAGGTTTCAAGTGTCATGGAGGAATTGCTACATATATATGCATATATATATATTGACTCATGATCACCAATATGGATATATATATATATATATAGGCAGACGGTGTCAAGCATTCTTATTATCCCAACCATGTTATATATACATATATATATATATATATATATATCCATACACTATTTCATGAAAACAAGAACTTATTTATGTAATGATGAAATTCCTCAAATCATATCTCCATCACATGAAATGATATATATATATATATATCCACCGATTCATGGCTTCAATATATACATCTATATATATTGCACAAGTTTTTGGCTTATATATATATATATATATATATATATATACCACTGGTTCACGTCGTCACTGCCACCTCCCTCGACTCAACTAGAAAACGTTTTTCCTTACGCTAACTTGCCAAACTAGAATATTCGGGTGTTTCAAGTCTCGGACGGTAGCTTTGTACCGATAGCACCTGACGGCAATATCGGTAGTACCGGTTAAAGCATCGGTAGCGGTTGATGATCGTGACCACCTTTTCGTAACCCCGATCATTCCCTCAAGGGTCCGAGACATCCATATACAAGAAAACGTAACTGATCGAGTAAGTAAAAACACTTACCGGTGAGTATCTAAACTGTTGCGATTCACCGAACCGTCACCGTCCTTTCCTCCTTACACGAGCTTCTTGCCTTCCTATCTCTCGATTGTTTTTTTGTTGTTGTTGTTCTTGTTGCTTTACCTTATGTTCACAGGTTGCCCCCTTATATACATAATACGATTGTCCGTTTTTTTTTTTGACAAAGGAAGCGATAGGGTTGTGGGTTTAATGCATGAGCGGTGGTTTCACCGATTGGGTTGCATGAAAGTTAACTCACATTGAATTGTTGAATAAGTAGTTTTCTTTCTACACAACTCGTCCATGCATGTGTATAAATATTATTATTTTTTTTTGTTTATTACAAACTTCCCCCCCTTAACAAAATTTCGTCCTCGAAATTTGCTCTATACAAATAAATGAGGGTACTTCATTCTCATCTCCTTCTCGGGTTCCCAAGTTGCTTCCGGTCCTCTATGATGTCTCCATTGAACCTTCACGAGAGTAATCTCTTTGTTTCTTAGTTTCTTTATTTTTCTATCAACGATAGCTTCCGGTTCTTCAATATAACTCAAAGTTTTGTCCACCTTTACATCCTTAAGAGTTACCTCAGTACTTTCATCAGCCAAACACTTCCTTAGATTAGATACATGGAACGTGTTATGGATGCCTTGAAGTTCTTCAGGAAGCTCCAACTTATAGGCAACCTCACCTACCCTTTTAATTATCTTGTAAGGACCAATGTAACGAGGACTTAGCTTTCCTCGTTTTCCAAAACGAACTACACCTTTCCACGGTGAGATCTTAAGCATAACTCTATCCCCAACTTGAAATTCTATTGGTTTTCGTCTTTTATCAGCATAACTTTTCTGTCTGTCTTGAGCTATCTTCAATCTTTCCCTTATCTGATTTATCTTATCGGTAGTCTGTTGAACTATTTCAGGGCCAGCCAATTGTTTTTCGCCTACCTCATTCCAACACAATGGCGTTCGACACTTCCTTCCATACAAAGCTTCATATGGTGCGACTTGGATGCTAGCGTGATAGCTATTATTATAGGCGAATTCGATCAATGGAAGATGACCCTCCCATGACCCTGAAAAATCGATAGCACATGCTCGCAACATATCTTCTAGTGTTTGAATGGTCCTCTCGCTTTGACCATCCGTTTGCGGGTGATAGGCTGTACTTAGCTTTACTCGAGACCCTAATTCCCTTTGAAAACTTTGCCAAAATGTAGAGGTAAATCGACTATCTCTATCAGATACTATTGATAATGGAACACCATGTCGAGTCACAATCTCGTCTATATAGAGCTTGGCTAGTCTTTCCATCGAGTATGTTTCCTTAATTGGCAGAAAATGCGCTGACTTGGTGAGTCTATCAACGATTACCCATATAGCATCATAACCCTTTGGTGTTCTTGGCAATTTTGTCACAAAGTCCATTGTGATGTGGTCCCACTTCCATATCGGAATTTCTAAGGGTTGCAACTTACCATACGGTCGCTGATGTTCAACTTTAACTTGCAGACACGTCAAACACCTTTCGACATAATGGGCTATGTCTTTCTTCAACCCTGGCCACCAGTAAGATTGGCGAAGATCTCGATACATCTTGTTGTTTCCCGGGTGGAGAGAGTACCGAGATTTATGAGCTTCATCTAATACTTGGTTACGAAAGTTGCCTAAACGAGGGATCCAAATTCTACCCTTGTAGCATTTTAACCCTTGATTGTTATCTTCAAGAAGCGAAACAACCCCTACCATTCTCTCAGCCTTCAAGTTTTTTTCTGTTAAAGCTTCTTTCTGAACTTTCTTGAGTTCATCAGTCCAACTAGGAGTCACTTCTATCCGCATTGCTTTAATCCTCACCCGATCACTCCTTTCTTTGCGACTTAGCGCGTCAGCCACCACATTCGTCAATAAAAACAATGACGAACTTATCTAAGTAGGGTTTGCATACCCTATTCATCAGATCCATAAATGCTGCAGGTGCATTTGTCATTCCAAATGGCATTACCAGGAATTCGTAATGCCCATACCTAGTCCTGAAAGCAGTCTTAGGTATATCCTCCTCTCGAACCTTCAACTGGTGGTAACCCGATCGTAGATCGATCTTCGAGAAATAACAGGCACCCTAGAGTTGGTCGAAGAGATCATCAATCCTTGGAAGAGGATACCTATTCTTTATCGTTACTTTGTTAAGTTCACGATAGTCGATGCACATTCGCATCGTACCATCCTTTTTCTTAACAAATAACACTGGCGCTCCCCAAGGAGAGGTGCTAGGGCGTATAAAACCCTTGTCTAACAACTCTTGTAGTTGAGACATCAACTCTTTCATTTCTGACGGTGCAAGACGGTAGGGTGCTCGAGCGATGGGTGCGGCTCCAGGTACGAGATCAATCTGAAACTCTACCTGTCTCTCAGGTGGTAGACTTGTCAGATCATCCGGGAAGACTTCAGAAAACTCTCTTACAATAGCAATGTCTTCCATACTCTTTTTCTCTTTCTTAGCATCTATCACATATGCTAAATAACTCTGACACCCCTTTCTCACACATCATCTTGCTTTCGCCATGGATATCATGCTGGATTTCCTATTTCTTCTATCTCCGTAAATGACTATGATTCCACTATCAGGTAATTCAATTTGAATTATCTTTTTGTTGCACATAATTCTGGCCTGGTTTTCAGCTAACCAATCCATGCCAATTATTATATCAAATTCCCCAAGAGTCATAGGGAGTAGTCTCAATGGAATCGAACGACCATCTATCTGAATATCGCAATCATCATACTCCTCTCTAATAGTCACCCGATTATCATCGGCAGTTTCTACTTCTAAAGCCGAGTTTAAAGGCTTGGGCACTCTATGCAAGTAATCACAGAATGTAGTAGATACAAAAGAGCGATTTGCTCCAGAATCAAACAATACTCTAGCATGCACAGAATTGACCAGAAAGGTACCTGTCACCACGTCTGGTGTCTCTTCGGCCTCTGTTGCCATCATCTGGAAGACTCTCCCCTTTGACTTTGATACCTCAGGTCGTTTTTCCTCCCATTTACCATTCCGACTTCCACCCTGACTAGAGGCATGCTCATTCTTTTGCTGAGGACAGTTTGCTTGTATATGGTTAGGTGACTTACAGATGAAACATAATCGTTCCCTCCTCTCAACTTTGCAATCCTGAGACTGGTGTCCTGGCCTCCCACATCGGTAACACACCCTTGGTTTGATCAGACATTCTCCCTTGTGCACACGGTTGCATCTAGAACATGGTTTGACAGTTTGTCCTTGCCATGTCTTTCTTTCCGGACCCGAGAACTTTGACTTTTTGGTTTCATTGCTTGGACCTTCCCATTTCCTTTTTATATTGCCTCGCTCAGCCTCTTGACGATTCTTTTCTTTTTCTCTTGCCTCTGCCGCGTTTACTGCAGCTTGGAATGTGGTTGGCTCCATAGCAAGAACAAATTCTCGGATAGATGCTTTTAATCCTCCGATATACCGCTCTGCTCGTCTTTCCTCCGTCGAAACATAATACTCGGCAAACCTGGCCTTTTCGGTAAAACTTGTTGTATACTCCCTCACAGTCATTGTCCCCTGCTCCAGCCTTAAAAACTCCTCTTCCAGTTGTTTTACTGCAATTCGCGGACAGAATTTATCGTTAAACAGTACTTTAAACTCTTCCCATGTTATTCTTGCCACTTCCTCGTCGCCTTTTAAGTTGCAGACTACTTCCCACCAAGAAAGGGCTTCTGATTTAAGCATCGCCGTCCCATATGTCACCTTATCTTCTTCTGCACATTTGCTGATTCTGAATACGACTTCTGTCTCTCTTATCCACCTCATTGACATCACTGGGTCGCAATCACCTTTAAAAGGTTGGGGCTTACAAGCCATAAAGTTCTTAAAGCTACAACCCTTTTGTCCTGTACTCATGCTGATAGGACTCGGTGCTCTTGACCGCACATTCTGGTCTTCCCTGTTGCTTGAAGTGTTATTATCCTCCCTTCTGCTGCTTATCACCCTATCCTCTTGATTTTTCAATTCCGCCTCCCGCACCTGTGCTATAACCATGGGCAAGGCTGCTTGCAAAGCTTTTGTTACCTCCTGAGCAATGATGTCTACAGGGGTTTCCGTGGTTGCTTGGGCACGCCCTCGTCCCCTACCTCGACCTCGACTTCTTCCAGATGCAGAACTTGCTTGCACAGAGGGCTCAGGTTCATTGGGTGTTGCTTGACTTCTACCTCGTCCTCGTCCTCTTCCCCTTCCACGACCTCGTCCTCGCATGCTAGCGGTCCTTGCAGCCGCGACAGATGTTGGTCGGGTTTCGTGTACATTTGGGGTAACTCCTATTGGTGGCGGTTCTACCGCATCAGGAGTAACTGATGCCGTCCTTCCTGACCGACGTGACATATTTGCTGTGCGCGATGAAAACTTATATTTATAAGCATAACTTAATCCATACATAACCTAATTATCCATTAAGTTGAACAGTTGCATAATAAAATTAAACACCAAGATATTATTAAACACCAAAATATTATTATTTCAAAAGACGATTCAGAACATGAGTGTTTTGCATAAAGCGCCAAACCGGCTAATACATACTCCAAAATAAAACTCAAAATAAACCCAGTTCAAAACCACTAAACATTCAAAACATTTTATTAAGATAAAAGCACTTAAGATAAACTATCTCTCTTCTCACTCCCTCTCTCATGGCATGTTCGTAGGGTAGTAGGTCATCTTCACGAATTCTTCATAGGTGTTATCTGGACGGTATTTCCAGATAAATCCCAAGCTTGGACCTTGCCGGAATTGATGCGCCCAGTCGGAAAAATACCCTTTGATCAACCCTACATACTCCGAGGCCGCTCCCCGATAGTAGCAAGCTCGATCTCCCAATCGCATCTTCCAAGTACGGGCAACAATCCTTCTCTCCCACTCTAATGCCACACACTTCCATGCCATGTCGTGGTTGCTTTCCCACAGCTCCTCATTTTCCTTCAATACCTGGTTCAACTCGATTCCTAACTTAACATGCTCCCCTTGCAAGTTGCTCAGCCACCCTCCTACTTGGTCTTTCTCAGCTTGAACCTTAGACAATTCATTTCTTAGTTCAGTATTCTCTTCACCCAGGTTTGTAACATCCTCTTCCAAATCCTCACGGGTCGGCGTACGTGGGGTGTATTCCACGTAAGGTTCCTCCGTTGGATCATAGGAAGAATCATCGACCGGGTTGGGTTGAGATGACTCGACCCTCGGAACACTCGCACTACCCCTGGAACTGCTCCTCGCACCTATAGGGCGTCGGCTAGAGCGGCTGGAACTCGCACGGTCGTGTTGCCCGACTCCACCTCTTGGACCTAGGCCAGCAGCTACCGCACGACTTCCGCCCCTGCCCCTTCCGCGACCAATGCGCCTAGTCGTCTTTGTGTAAACCATTTTTCCTACAAAATCACAATGATAAACCTATCACTTTTAGGCACGATATCAAAACTTAAACGCTGACTAACACATTTCCCTTATTTTTAATATTTACACTTCCTCTCAGTTTAAGCTTAGGCTAAAATTAATAACCTATTTCTCTTAAACTAAGGCTCTGATACCACTTGTAACGTCCCAATTTTTTTTTTTTTTTAATAGAACATCCATATATATAAATAAGGCCACAATATCTAAATAGTTCAACACAGCGGAATATTTCAAGATTATAAAACTTAACGAAAAAGTGTCTAAAACATAATCTCTTAAAATCTCGAACGACACCCATCGTCATGCCTTTATTCCAACGCTGATCCGACTCTAGACTTTCTCCTTCCCTTTGCTACTAGTCCCGATTGAGTGTCGACCTGGTTGCAATATTATTTTGAAAAGGAGTTGGGTGAGCCTAGGGCCCAGTGATTACACGGTTTTTATGCATGAATATATAAATAACGAATTTCATAAAGCATCATAGTTTATCATGCATACGGCAAAATAATTTAACTCACAAAGTTAACGGCATATTGGGAGGTATTTTATTCACACAGCTTTACCTGGCGAACTCACACAGCATGTTCGCACTTACGGCTTACACGAGCTCACACAGCATGCTCGCCTTACGGCTTACACCGTAATATTCCCCCGTTGCCACACAAATTTCAAAACACATCTCATGGAAATATTTTACGTTTCATGCATAAACAACATATTAAAAATAACGTAAAAACTTTAACAAGCTTGTAAACAATTTTTAATGGATCATGCAACCATTTATAAAAAATTACACGTATAACTCACAGTGCTAATCTTTGTCCAATTCGTTCCTTGAAGTTCCTCACACCTTCCCTACAATTTACGATCACGCTTAACTCTAAAGTATAATACCCAAACTGAAATTTTGAGTCAACCGATATCATTTTTAGGTTACTATCTACTTAAACGTTTTAAGATAACCTTGGCTTACATAAGTCTTTAGGTTTGCCAATACATATATATATATACATATATATACTTATATATATATACATATATATATATACATATATATATATATATATATATATTGCCTTCACAAATTCATGACCATTGCTGCAACTCAACAAGGTTTCAAGTGTCATGGAGGAATTGCTACATATATATGCATATATATATATTGACTCATGATCACCAATATGGATATATATATATATATATAGGCAGACGGTGTCAAGCATTCTTATTATCCCAACCATGTTATATATACATATATATATATATATATCCATACACTATTTCATGAAAACAAGAACTTATTTATGTAACGATGAAATTCCTCAAATCATATCTCCATCACATGAAATGATATATATATATATATCCACCGATTCATGGCTTCAATATATACATCTATATATATTGCACAAGTTTTTGGCTTATATATATATATATATATATATATATATATACCACTGGTTCACGTCGTCACTGCCACCTCCCTCGACTCAACTAGAAAACGTTTTTCCTTACGCTAACTTGCCAAACTAGAATATTCGGGTGTTTCAAGTCTCGGACGGTAGCTTTGTACCGATAGCACCTGACGGCAATATCGGTAGTACCGGTTAAAGCATCGGTAGCGGTTGATGATCGTGACCACCTTTTCGTAACCCCGATCATTCCCTCGAGGGTCCGAGACATCCATATACAAGAAAACGTAACTGATCGAGTAAGTAAAAACACTTACCGGTGAGTATCTAAACTGTTGCGATTCACCGAACCGTCACCGTCCTTTCCTCCTTACACGAGCTTCTTGCCTTCCTATCTCTCGATTGTTTTTTTGTTGTTGTTGTTCTTGTTGCTTTACCTTATGTTCACAGGTTGCCCCCTTATATACATAATACGATTGTCCGTTTTTTTTTTTGACAAAGGAAGCGATAGGGTTGTGGGTTTAATGCATGAGCGGTGGTTTCACCGATTGGGTTGCATGAAAGTTAACTCACATTGAATTGTTGAATAAGTAGTTTTCTTTCTACACAACTCGTCCATGCATGTGTATAAATATTATTATTATTTTTTTTTTGTTTATTACAGCCGTTTACCAAATTGTTACCGGGTAAGCACTTATCGGCAACAGATTCAACTTCATTTACCATATCGTGTAACATCTTTGACTATGAAAATGGATTGTTGGTAAACATCTTAAACCCGATGAACGCTTACCGGGTAAGAGTCGTTGGGTAAGCTTCTCGGTCCTCGCCATGTTCAATCAATAAGGTAAAACAGTACTTACAATGTAAGCATTTAGTAAACCACCACTTAATCTCACTAAGAAGATTATGTATTATGTGCATAAACATTTATTTAATGACACTACAATATATACTACAATATATATATATATATATATATATATATATATATATATATATATATATATACTAGATTCGCCCCGTGTATTACACGGGGTAATTTAAAAAAATTAAATTATGTCAAAAAAACTTATCTTACATATATGAATGATCATCGAAAGTACATTGTTATTTTCCCAAGTTTTTTTTCCTTCAGAGTTTTTTTTTTGCAACTGGTTACAAAATGTCATTGTTTTAGACAGTTTTCACAAATGATGTTTGCAAAAAATTAATAAAAAATATGAATAAATATTAAGAATTTATAAAACAAAATTTATAATAGAACGTAAATGAAATTATGGAAAAGTGCATAGTTAAAATATTAATAAAATAAGAATCACGTATCATAAATTACCAAATACTTTTTTATATACAACATTCTTTGTTCTATTGTTAATTATACTTTCATCATCTATAATTAATATTTTTAAAATTAAAATATCATAATGTCAAGAAAATAAAATTAAAAATGTTATTTTATAAAACTTCATGATAAAAATAAAAAATCTTGTATAAAAATTTAAAGAGGATGAGGTTTTTATAAAAAACTCTTGAAGTAAAAGTTGATATGAAATAGCCAAAAGAAAATTAAGACAATTTAGTGATTATTTGTATCAAATCTCATACTAATAATGACACATTAATTCGTATATATTTATGATATTTAATAATATAATTAAATAAAAAAATATTCAATATTGGACTCATTTCGAAGGTATTGACGAAACGATTACAATGGTATAATTTGTAAAAAATAAAAATGTTTTTAATGCATTTTAGTTCATATACATTATTTATGTTTATATGATAAAAGTTTAAAATGAAAAATAAAAAAGTAATGAATTAAAAGTAAACTACATACATAATTATAAGAGTAGTAAATGTATGGTATAAATTAAAAAAATTGAATTAAGAAAATATCTAAGGAGGAATGAATGTGGATGTGGTAAATGAACTTATAATGTAAAATGCGTCTAGATACATGTTTAGGTAGAAAAATGAAAAAATGAGCTCACCAGAAGGCGACACGTGTCCTTCTAGTTACTTATTTATTATATGTATAGATATATAGGGGTAAGATATTTTACAACTCTTGAAAATGTTGCAACCTTTGCAACCCACATCTTAACCGTCGGATTCATGATCGACGGTTACAACAGATATGGGGCCCAATATTTTTAATTAAAAAAAAATAAAAATAAAAATAAAATAACCGTCGATCATGAATGTGACGGTTAAGATGTGGGTTGCAAGGGTTGCAACCTTTTCAAGAGTTGCAAAATATCCTTCCACTAGATATATATATATATATATATATATATATAGGTTATTTTAAACAATTAAACATGTTTAACATGAATTTAAGGGTGGTTGTTTGTTCCTATCAAAATACCACCAAAACTAATCAAACAAAATGCATGATTATTTTAACAATCGTATATATCCTTGTTAATCACATGATTAAGAACAAATAATTAAAAACCTTTATATAACTCCTGCTTTCTTTCCTTATCTCCCACCAACCATAACTTATCCATGGACCCAAAACCTGAAACTCCATCCCTCCCGTTAACTACCCGTTTCAAGCTTTGGTTAGTTTCCAACGCCACCAACTTGGCCATCCATCCCGACGGCACCATCGACCGCCGCTTTCGGGACCTTATCGATTCCAAGTCCGCCGCCAGTTTAACACCCGATGAAGGAATTAAATCCTATGATGTCTCGGTTGACCTTGATCGTAACCTGTGGTTCCGTGTCTTCGTCCCTGAGGTAATTACCACCGGAAAATTGCCGGTGATCGTGTATTACCATGGTGGAGGGTTTGCGTTTTACAGCCCTGATAGCAGTCCTTTCGATGGATTATGCCGCCGATTTGCCCGTATGATTCCTGCCGTTGTTGTTTCTGTTAGTTATCGATTGGCTCCAGAAAACAGGTATCCGTCCCAGTATGACGATGGGATTGATGTCCTCAAGTTTCTTGACGATGAACAAAATCGGAAAAACTTGCCGGAGAATGCTGATCTGCAGCGGTGTTTTGTGGCCGGAGATAGTGCCGGCGGTAACCTTGCACATCAAGTTTGTATTAGAGCTTCTCAGAACAAATTTCAGCAAATTAAGGTAATGGGAATTGAATACTTGGTAATGATCAATTAAATAAAAGACAATTTAATTATTTTTAATGATTTTTTAATAAATAATGGAATTCAAATGATTCCAAATCCTCTCTTATCCAAATCACTCCAAATTCAAATCCCAGATGAAATTCAATCCAATCCATTTCAATCTTGCAAACCAAACCGACCTTGAAATTTAATGGGTTTGGGGGATTTGGATTTCAAATACATTTCAATCTCATATTGGATTTGAAATCCCTAAAACATAGAATTTTAAAACCACACAGGATTGCTAGGATTTGTTTGTATTAATGTTTAAAAATATGTTAAAAACATTTTAGTAAAATAAAAGATTTTTTAATTTTTTATATTTTTTTAATAATTTTCTTTATAAATAATGGAATACAATTCCATTTCAATTCTTACAAACCAAACAAACCAAATAATCTAAATCTCTCCACGAAATCCAAATATCTCAAAACCATTCCATCAAACCAATCGTCCGTTTAGTTTCTAAATCTACCAATTATTTATGCCAATCCTTTGTTATATTCGAAGGTGATTGGACTGGTGGCACTACAACCGTTCTTCGGAGGAGAGGAACGAACTGCGTCGGAGCTATCACCGGAAAATTCAAGAGGGTTAGCACTGAACCAAACGGATTTCTATTGGAGCGTGTTGAAGCCGGTGGATGAAGAATGGGATAGGGACAATGAGGTGATCAATGTGAGCGGGCCGAGGGCGGTCGACATATCGAGGCTGGAGTTTCCGGCGACATTAGTGGTGGTTGGCTGCCGTGATATCCTCCAGGACTGGCAAAGAAAGTACTATCAGTGGCTGAACAAGTCAGGAAAAGAAGCACGTTTGGAGGAGTATCGATATATGTTTCATGGCTTCTATGCGTTTACAGAATTGGATGAAGCAATGCATGTTATTTCTGTTGTCAAAGACTTTGTTCACAAGCATATGAATTGAACACGTCTAATGGAATAAGATTAACAATTGTAAAACTTGAGTTCGGTTGTGAATTGGGTGGCAAATGAGAGCGTGTCACGTGCCTCATTGTATCATGAATGTTGCAAAATAGGAACAAATTGGGACAGGTATCAAATAAATACTCCTTTGTTTCCCGGTTCACAACAGAAAACAAGTGTGAAACTGAATTTTCTATATATATATATATATAGGGGTTGTTTCATTTGCAACTCTTAAAAAGATTGCAACCCTTGCAACCCACATCTTAACCGTCGGATTCATGATCGACGGTTACAATAGATATGGGGCCCAATATTTTTAATTATAAAAAACAGAAAAATAAAAATAAAATAACCGTCGATCATGAATCCAACGGTTAAGATGTGGGTTGCAAGGGTTGCAACATTTTTCAGGGTTGCAAAATATCCTTCCACTATATATATATATATCATGAATCCGACGGTTAAAATGTGGGTTGCAAGGGTTGCAACCTTTATAAGGGTTGCAAAATATCCATCCACTATATAGGGTTTATTTAATTTGTAACCCTTAAAAATGTTGCAAACCTTGCAACCCACATCTTAACCGTCAGATTCATGATCGGTGGTTATAAAATATATGGGGCCCAATATTTTTAATTAAAAAAAGAGAAAAATAAAAATAAAATAATCGTCGATCATGAATCCAACGGTTAAGATGTGGGTTGCAAAGGTTGCAACCTTTTTAAGGGTTGCAAAATATCCTTCCACTATATATATATATATGTATAGGCGAAGGATTATATGAGAAGGGTGGGTTCCGGTGAAAAGTTAAAGGTGAGAAGCGTGATAAGTGGTTATTAATTGTCGGATGAGAAATGACGCACATTAGGATGAGTTGCACCAAGATAAGATGCACCAGATCAATTCCTTCCAAGCCGTAATTCATGAGAGAGCTTGAGATTAAAAGAGATCAACGGTTCAGATCCATTTTTCACGCTTCTCACCGTTTACTCAACTTCTCACATGATAATTCGCCTATACGAGAAAATATATGTATGTATGTATAGGAGTGTACCATATAAAAATTAAAATGATGTTGTAACATGTATATAGTTATGCACTTGTAGTTGGTTATCATAAAAACCCCGCTTCACCTCTCTCTATTTTTGTTACCAATTTTAAAACCATGAATGATGTTTTTGATTTTTGTTTGTTGAGGATTTTAGATATATATTGAAGATCTCATGGCCTTTCATGACACACTATCAATTGATTCAATGTTATTTATACTCGGCGAAATATTGTCTGTTTTACCATCTAAATAGCATCGACAATGGTGCTTTTTGGAGAGGTTTTCAAAGAGCTTATTGGTTACATCATCCATTGAAAAAACTAATGACAATGATTTTCTTCTTCTTGTTTGTAACCATACAACCTCATAATAAATATCTTATTTTTGTCATCTAAGCTTGTGGGTCCCACTTTTATAAAAACGATCTTTAGAAAAACACTAATTTTTATGAATGCTTTTAAGTGATGTATTTTGTCAAAGTTCCGCCGGTATGCTCATCAATTGTAGTGATTTGACAAGCATTTATGGGGTTGTTTACCAACACAAACTGGGTAAACGTTTACGGGCAAGAGTCACCATCATTTACGCCATCATCATACCAGGTAAGCGTCTCTTATCCGATAAGAGGCCGTAAGTGTCTGATAAACGACCCGTTAGCAAAAAAAAATTAGGGAGGCTCGCATGTTGGACATGAAATCAAGAAAAACAAAAACGTGATCGGTAGTAGCCTTAAGAGCCATTTACCAAACACTTATCGGGTAAGCTTATCTGCAAGAGAAATTAACCTCACTTTATCATGTAACATTCTCAGCCATCAATATGATTTGTTGGTAAGAGTCTTAAATCAACCGGTAAGCGCTTACCGTGTAAGAGTCTGATAAAGCAAGATCGATCTAAATCTAGTGAGAGAAAGTAGAGAGAGATAGTTGAAAGCGCAAAAGTAAGATTTCTATTAGGATGTGCGTAAAAGTTCTTACAAGACACAAAGCCACAAGGGAATTAAATACCCTGGCCAATACTACACAGTATACGCGACTAAGAACACAATATTAGACCAAGCCTATAAATACAATGATTACTATAAAATCTGACTTAACAATCTCCCCCTTAGTAATCATTGGCGCTGTGGTCTTCAAGATTCATCTTCTAAAACAACACAGACCATCTAAGCGACTTAGCGAAGCATCTTGAAAAAAAAAATTCTTCTCAGCATCTTTTAAACTCTGATGCCTTTGCTGCCTTGACAAGACTGGACCTATTTGTAATAAGCTTGGACGAACAATTGGTTCAGAAACAGGTACAACAGCTTGTGCTCTAGACAACACACCTCTTTTAAATGAACTTGAAGAAGTTGTGGTGGTTGGAGCTTGAACAGCAAAAAGACAAGTATAGTTGAAGAAATAGAATCTTGAGCAGACAACTCTTTGGTGCTTTAACTTCTCGAATCTTGAGCAGATAAACTTTTAACACTTTGTCTCTTTAAATTCTCCTTAACTTCTCCCCCTCATGACCTTGATGATCTGGATCAACTTGGTCATGCAAATGTTGGAGACGAGACAGCTTCAGATCTGCAAAATTCAAAATAAAGGAGAAAGAGGGAAGGTTTTGCGCTACATGTTGGTGGCACAAAGATTGTTTTGCGGTAGCAACTGTTGGCGCAAAGCTGACTTGAAATCTGAAAATTTTCACTTGTTAAGCTCTTTGACTCCCCCTACACAAATGCACTAAATATGACAATTCAAATTAGCATTTGTATAGAAAATCAGATACTCCCCCTCGAAATATGAGATATGATCTTTTCAGAATAGTCTTCTTATTTACTCCCCCTCGGATAATGCACAGACCCATTAACACAAATATGAGAACACAAGAATCGAAACATTAACGTAGAAAGAAAAATATACTGAATATGTATTTTGAAACAACTAAACATATAAAATTTTAAACACTAAACAAATTAAATTCTACTCAGTAAAATATCACAGACTAATCAATCAGTTGAAGTCAAATGTATGTTGTTGGATATAGATACAAGTTTCATTGCATATCAAGTTAAGACATGATCAATTTCAAAAACTTTCATCAATCTATTCAGTGTGCTAGCATGCGAACTTCGATTAGCTTCAAGAAAATGCAATTCTAAAAATATAATAGAAAACTTTGCATGTACTCACACTAAGCCATCAAAAATTAAGATTTTCACAAATTTATAGGTTTATCGCAACTCAAACATATCACCAAGTATCATGAGATGTGTGCTCATTGGCATCTTTTAGCATTGTGCACATTGGCATCTTTACATGAGTGTGCTCTTTGACATCTTTTAAGCTTGTGCACTTTGGCATCTTTTAATCAAGAAGTTTGATAAGTAAAGAACAAGCCGTAAATGTAACTTTCTATCTGATCCTATTGCAGGATTTGGGTCAGCCGCTCCCAGACCAGTTGGCCTTAGGGGACTAGGTATCAAGCACCCCTTGGAACTTACTCTCCCAGATCAGAAAGGCTACATCGACACATCCTAAACCCATTCATACCATTAGAACATGACTTTCGATCTGGTTCTATAGAAGGATTTGGGTTCGATCACTCCCAGACCAATTGACCTTAGGGGACCAGATGACAAGCATCCCACGGAACTTACTTTCCCAAACCAGAAAGGTCACAGGTACATACTTTTAAACTTAGAGATTTCTGTATTATATATATATATATATATATATATATAATATTCATCTCAATCACTCAGTTTTAAATCTAAGTGCTTAGCCCATATTTTCATTACAATCCATAATTCTGACTTTTTAGGATTCCTAAGCATTGTAAACTATAAATATTCCGAATCACATAACTTTAAAGCAGTATCAAAAGTTTCAAACATGTTGCTGACTTTTCGACTTTTGTTAGACTTGAAATTTGAACATATAAAACTTCGATATAAACAAAACAACTTGAAAATTTATACTAGACACACATTTTATTCAAAAGAAAGAAAAACTGTAAAACTTTTACTTTATAGAATAAAATTTGTAAAGATTTAAACTTTTAAATTCAACATGCCGAGTTTAAAAAAAAATTCATTTAAGACAAATGTAAAGAATTCGGCAAACTGATATTTAGTCGAAACAAAATAAAATTCAATAATATCATCTTCCACATAATGTATAATGAATTGGTGTCTCATATGAAAGATTTGGGTTGTACAAATTCAAGTTTTGGTTGAAAATGCTCAGATTCTTGAAAAACATGAGAAAACTGGAATAACATCACATTCAGAAATATATGCAGCGGAATTAAGTAGATGCACTCACAGTTTCTCATTTGTCCAGAAGCTTAAAGCATTGAAGAACGAGTCCTAAACTGAAATGTTTAGAAGTCGAAGTACATTGAAGTACGGGTTCTAAGCTGATGTACTTAGAAACCATTGTTCTCTTACTCCCCCTTGACATTAGGTGCCTGCAACTTAGAATCAATCTTTGATTTTGGTACCCACTTGTATTTGGGTCCATATTTGTTAGTTACAGTTCTAATGGGAGAAAACTTGTTAGATTTGACATAGAAAGCACGAGAAAAATAATCAGATGAATTAACAGAATCATCAGTAGAGGACGAAGCATAATCATCTGAACTTGAACCAGAAGAGGAATAGGAGACAACTTTTGCAATTTGAATCATTTGTTTTATTGAATATTTGAAAATTTTATTACAAGTAGCAAATGAATCATTTCTACAAAGTTTGTCTACATTTCGATCCTCTTCAGTCGTAGATTCATCAGATGTCCACTTGACCCTCCATATCTGCCTTGAATGAGTCCTCAAAGTCCTATCTGAAATATTCGAATAAGAAGAATTAGAACTGTCAGAAACGACTTTAGCTTGTTTCTTTGACTTCTTTGACTTTCTTCTTTTACGCTTTGGTTTATAATAATTATCATTTAGCATAAAAGATTCATCAAGAATTTTCGATTTAAGATTTGAATCAGAAAAAACAATTCTACCTAAGAAGCCAAATTGATCAGACATTAAACCTGAACTTGCCTCGGAGTTAGAAATTTTTTGAGAAAAGATTTCAGATTTTAGAACTTCCTTTTTGTTTTCCTTAAAATCAGAAGAAAATCCAGAAACATAAATTTGTTTTTGAGAAATTAATTTTTCTTCAAGACTTGACGTCATAAAAGAAAAAATAACATCTGATTCAATTTCGCTTTGAATATGTTGTTCTTCTATTTTATCTTCAAGATCAATGATTTTGCTTTCTAACACTAATGGAGGAATATATCTCTTAGAATCATAAGAAACTGGAGATATATTTTCTTTATTAGTGTTAGTAGCACAGATATCAAAATAATCATCAGATAATGAAGATTTAATAGGAGAAATGTAATGTAAACTATTTATGTTATTCTTTGATCTTTCAAGAAAATATTTGGCATTTTCGCGCGTGTAAACAAAAGAAATTTCCTTTTTCTTGTTGTTCATTCTTTTCTCATTTTCGATATCTAAAACTTGCTTTTCATTCATCCAATCAATTTTAAATTGAGGAGCATATTTAGCAAGATTTAGATACTCGGATTTATATAAAGTAGGGGATTTTTCTATCGCATTGTCTAAACAATGTGGATTTTCAAAACCAAGTCCCCATTTTTCTTTTATAGACTCATAACTCCTTGGTTTGTTCAAATAGATAGTTTGTTCAGTTTGATTCCTTCGATATAATTTTTCTTCCAACTCATTTATTTTGTCCAAAAAATTTTCTTTTTGTTTGGTCATTTCAGTCAAAGAATCAAGATAAGTCATATTTGATTTTTCTAAATCATCCAATTTCTTTTGAAAGATTTCTTTTGTATGATTCAAAATAGATTTTTCATCTTTCAAAGAAATTTGTAATTTATCAATCAAATTTGAATTTTCTGAATTTAATTGTTTTTCAGATAATAACTTTGAGCGTAAATCATGTAAAGCAGTTACAATGATATTCATTTGTGAAGAAATAAATGTGTAATCTAACTCAAAAGGTACCTCATCTTCATCAGTTGAGGAATCATCATCATCATCATTGCTTAGATCATCTCCTATGAAGCACATTGTAGCAATTTCCTCATTACCAGCTTCATCATCGGAGTGATCTAGCCAGAATTCTTCTTCAGCTAGCAGAGCGGTTCCATTCTCTCTCTTTTCGGCTAGTTCCATTTTCTTCCGATAATACGCCGAATCCCGAACTTTCTTCACTCTACACTCCTTAGCGATGTGACCCGATTTTCCACAGTTAAAGCATGCAGCTGCTTTCGTAACGTCCGACACTTTGACATTCTTAGACCCAGAAGTGAAGCGAAGATTGTTGGAACCCGAATGATGTTGGAACTTCTTGTGATAGTGCTGAGAGAGAAGAATCATCGCCTTCTGTAGCACCTCACCATCATCATCAGTGGCCCCGTCATAAGCATTATCAGACAATGCTTGATCAGCCAGTTGGCTCGTTAGAAGTGCAACTGGGTCCACTGTTTTCTTATTATTCTTGTCAAGTTTGGCCTTCTTATACTTGACAATGCACTCATCTGTCAGCAAAATCTCGTAAAGCTCTTGGATTTGCATAGAAGATATCCTGACATCATTCCTCAAGCGATGGCAAGATTTATTCCATTCCGGTTGTAGAGCGTTGAGGAACTTCAGATTAGTCTCCAACTCAGTCTTTTCCACTTTTATCTTTCTTAGATCATTTATCACTGCACAGAACCTGTCATAAACATTTTTCAGTGACTCCTCATCTTTGGCTTTGAATTCTTCAAAGTTGTTTATGTAACGTGTATGCCGAAGTTGTGTTGCAACTGTAGACCCAATCATAATCTTCTCTAGTTGTGCCCACATTAGTTTAGGATTGTTTTTGAAACAATCAATCCTGTTGTAGATAGAATTTGGCAAGGCTAGCATCAGATTTGCCTTTATATCACGATCAACTTTATATTGCACCAACTCATCGGGTTTGTACTCGACGGTAGGCTTTGATAATCCAGAAGCCAGAGTGGGTTTTACAAAAGATCCTTCAGTTAGAATCTTCATCATGTCATCTCCGTTCTTTTGACGCTCAATGAAATTAAGAAACCGATCTTGCCATTGAGTAAACTCATTTTCATCAACCAGAACCGGAGGACGAGTTTCTGTGCCCAATGACATCATGATATCATTCTTGTAGAACTGAGCTTGAAACCCAAACCTTGCAGAATCCATAGATAAAAGCTTCAGAAAAAATGCTAAGGAGACTGGCGCAAACTGAAGGTTTGCGTGAGCAGAAGATGACGCAAAAGAGATTTGCACGAGACGATTGTGGCGCAAAACAAACTTTGCGCTAGATGCAGGTGGTGCAAATGTAACTTTGCGCGATACAAAGGTTGCGCAAACTTTACTTTGCGTGAGATGATTGTAGCGCAAAGGTAACTTGCACAATCTGAACTTTTCGTGAAATCAGGATGGCCCAAACTTTACTTTTGCTCTTGATGAAGATGGCGCAAACTTGACTTTGCGCGAACTGCAGATAGAGAAAACTTGAACTTTTCGTGAGCTGATGATGACGAGAACCTTTCTTTGCATGATAAGGTGGCACAAAACTGATTTGCGTGAGATTTAGAAGACGCAAAACTGATTTGCGTGAGACGAAGATGGAGCAAATAAAGATTTGCGCGATGAACTGCTAGCGAAAAACTGAACTTTTCGCGAGAAGACTAAGATCTGAACTTGGCGAAAACTTTAACAACCTTAGTATGAACTGGCGCAAATCTCTGATGAACTCGCGCAAACCTGATGAACTCGCGCAAACTTTGAATCTGGCGCAAAGATGATGAGAAACTTAGAATTCTTCTAAATTCGATTACGGAACCGATTTTAATAAGCTTTTCTCACACAGATAAGTTCGAAAACTGATGTATAATCACTTTGAAACACTAAAATCGATCGAATTTCTCAAAATCGTGAAATCAAGAAACACACATTACGTTTTTAACGAACAGAACAAAAACTCAAAAATTTTGAAATTGAAGATCAAAAATCGATTTTATTGTAATCTGATGTGAATCAAAATTGTTTTACTATCAAAACCGAATTCAACAAACCAGAAAACAAGACAATTCGATCACAAACCAGTCCGAATTTGATGAAAAAAATCAAAAAAATGAGATTTTCTTGAAAAAATCAAGAAAATCTTCTGATTCAACACAAATTCAGAATCGAAAAACGTTTCTCTCAATCCTCTCAGATTCAGATTAGGCTCTGATACCAATTGATAATGCAAGATCGATCTAAATCTAGTGAGAGAAAGTAGAGAGAGAGTTGAAAGCGCAATATGTGTATTTTATGAGATATGCGTTAGAATCCTTACAAGACACAAAGCCACAAGGGACTTAAATACCCTGGCCAATACTACACAGTATACGCGACTAAGAACACAGTATTAGACCAAGCCTATAAATACAATGATTACTATAAAATCTGACTTAACAGAGTCTTTTTCCCCCACTTACCGGGTAAGACTCTCGCTCCTTGTTATGCCTCTTAACGGGTAAGATTCTTGATACTTGGCATGCTTAATCCATAAAGTAACTGATATCGATAAGCGCTTACCCGGTAAGAATTTTATAAACGGACCCCTAATTTCTATCAATTATCCAATCATATATAGAACTTGAAATAGAAGCTAAGAAAGATCTAGTCATACTTGCCAATGAAACCAAAAACTAAAATGTTAATTTGTGTTGGAGTTAATATGTTGTATGGTGATGCAACGTAGGAAATCGATTGCAAAAGCTAGTCCGCCTGTTGATTCTACAAATACCCAGGAAAACCCTCTTCTAAAACTTGTTAATTCCCATGTAACACCCGTAATTTTCGGGTAAATATATTTCAAGTCAGTATAGAAATCGATCTTTAAAGAGAAACAGAAATAGGATTTTGGATTGAATCCTATATTTTATAGTCTTTCTAGATGAGGAATTCAAATACGAGTCCAACGGTCCTTTCCAGAGCGAAAACGGAGTTAAAACGAAGAAGTTATGACCACAATAGTGATCGGACAATAAACCGGGCGACCAGTGTCAAGTGGACGTTTGCATAGGGAAGCAAGTGGACATCCGCATAGGGTGTTCCACAGAAGCAACAGAAGTTTCCATCCTGATGCAAGTGGACGTCCGCATTGAGTTTGACAAAATTTTCACCCTTTTTCACCTTTAACTTTTCCCTCCCCTCTCTCTCCTACTCTTACACCCATATCTAGATCTGATCTCCCTCTCCCTCATTTCGATTTTCTAATCCAGAAACCCCAAATCCTTTCTCCTCTCTCCATCTTTCTCTCCCAAATCAAACCCACACCATTTTTATGAACCTTAATCTTTCTAGAACCCATTTCACTTCATCTTCTTCATCAAGTTTCTAGGGTTTCATTTAACCCTTTTTCTCCATTTTGAAGATTGGGAGTTTGTGGTTCATTTTGGTGACCCAAGAGGTATTTTGGCTGGTGGATTCAAGTTTTGGTTAAGGTAATCTTCTATTTTCTTCATCTATGGAAATTAGGGTTTTGGTATAAGTTGAAATCTTCATGTAAAATGTTTGGGGAACGATTCTAAATAGTTGGATATGAATATTTATGGTTGAAAACTTATGGATCTAGGTTTTTGGAAGATTTGGCTTGCGGATTCAAATTTATTAAAAGAAGCTCAAGTTAGAGAAAAATCTAGATTTAGCCTAACTCTAGCAATGTGAGTTCAAGTTGATTTATGAAAACTATGTACATACCAAAAATGTCCATTTTGAAGTATTTATATGTTTTACTTGATAAATATCAAATGTGGGTTTATATGACGAGTTCGTCTATTTTGGGTATGTGATTATATAAATCTTGTGAAAACCCCATATGTGGGATTTTTGGGATATTTTGATAAATAAATCATGTTGATATATTTCCTTGATGATTTAATATATAAATATCTTTTTAGTGTATTTGTTCTTATAAACCGTTTGGAAAATGCATATTAATGTGTTATGATGCATTTTGAAAATATAAGGGTATGAGTTCATTTTGGAAAATGGTTCATCTCAACCAATGATGACTTTTGAGTTAATCATACTTTTGGTCGTTGTGTTTGCATAACCGTTGGTTAAATGTGATTTATTGTTTACACTGACTTTTATTGTACGATAAAGTAAATTGTTGAGCTTTTGACTCGGTTTTGACTAAGATGAGTCTTTGGGACATTTGTCCGGTTTTAATAGCCCATTGTGGAGTTTTAAGTATGCTTGCGTTTATTGCGTATAATTTGAGAATTACATGTTTTGAGTGCTTTGGTCATTCAATTGGAGTAATGTAATGGATCCATAGCATATGAGTCAGTCATTATTATTTTAAATGGGACGGTTGTTTCCATGTTGGGACCATGATTAGTCATGGGGTCATCGAGGGCCTTATGGTGCGAGCTCTTGGAGTCCAACATCTGCCATTGACCCTATGATGTAATTTCTGAGTCGATTTTTACGGGATAGTTATTTCTCGTGTGTAACTAGTTGAGACATTGGGCCCTCGGAAGACAACTTGGTACGGTTATGTGGGGCCGGATACTAGCCATGGACCGTAAATGAAATCCTAGTGAATGAGTATGACTAGGATCATTGTGTGCTCTCCCCCACATCTGAGTACGAGTCGGCGAGCTCGTGACCTTGATCCTAGTATGACGAGTTCAATAACTGGAAAATGGCCTATTTTTGTGTTCCGCCACTAACCATGGAATTCGGGTCTCCCCCGTCACCGAAAGATGTTGTTGTGGGTATTTAGTTTTATCCTTGTTTTTCGGTGACGTTTTGAGTATAGGGTGTTTTCCATAAGTTATAATTTTGGGGCTTGAGTCTCACTTATATTTCGGCAGTTTGGATAATAAAGTTTTATTTGAATTTCAATATTTGAGCATTTACCATTATTCACGTTTTGACTGAGTTTTGGGTTGCACCCCTTCATTAAATAATGTCTTGCATTGTGTAACACCCGGATTTTTGCAAAGTAAGTTTCCACCCTTCGTCGGTAATCCCTCCTCCTCCCGTCAATCTTTTTGGGTGAAAAATGTTGTGCTTTTGAGCCTTAAATCGACCCATGCGAGAATCGTGAGTTTTGGACATTTTTGGGCTTCGGTACAGGTGGCGCGAGAGTGACTCGCGATAGTGACATGTGTCACTATCGCGTGGCACAATCGCCGGGGGTGTACCACCCGCGGTACATTCCGCGCGCGAGTGACTCGCGATAGTGACAATGTCACTATCGCCGGGCACAATCGCGAGAGAGGTGCAGACGGGTTAAAATCTGATTTTAGTCTCATTTCTCATTCTAACTCAATCTTTTCTTTTGTTATTTCCTCTCAACTTCTCCCTTTCATAAAAACCGAACATAGGGTTCCATTTACCCTCCCCCATTCATTGCTAATTGTTGTGTACTTCATCAAAGGGATTCGAGTTGAGCACTTATTCACCATCTCCATCTTCATCCTCTTCATCACCTTCATCAATTTCTAGGGTTTTCACCCAACCCTTTTCTTTGTTCTTGAAAATTGGGAGTGCATGGCTCATCTTGGTGTTCTAGTGGTATTTTGGTTGATGGATTGAAGTTATGGTTAAGGTAACCTCTTGTTTTCTTCATTTATGGAAATTAGGGTTTTGGTTATATGTTGAGATCTTGTGTAAAATGTTTGGGGAACAATTATTTATGGTGGTATATGATTATTTATGGTTGGAAATGTGTGGATCTAGGTTTTGGAAGCTTGAGTTGAAGAGTTGGAATGGTTGTCTTCGGAAATCTTTGGGTGGGATCTATGCTTTTGGAGGCTAATGGTTGGGGATTGAAACCTAGGTTTAACTTAACCTAGCAAGGTGAGTTCAAGTTGATTTGTGAAAACGGTGTACATGCCAAAATGTTTATTTTAAAGTGTTTTGTGTCTTGCATGAAAATTGTTAACTGCTGATAAGTTTGGTTATTTTGAAAGTGTTTAACTTTATAAACTTATATAGTACACATCTTTGGAATTTTGAGCATTATGACAAATAAATCATATATTTTGGTATCTAAATGATTTATTTTACGGAAGTAGATTTTGAGTATAAATGTATTTCATTCTGTATTTTGGAGAAATGCATGGTTTTGTGTTATGGGACATTTTGAAAAGTAAATGTCATAAACTCACTTGGAAAATGATTTGTCACAATCTAAACTACGTTGGAATTTATTATATGTTTTGGAGCATGGGTTTACATAAGTACGGGTTGTTTATGTTTGATTTAATTTTATGAATTTCAACATTGGGTCTTTGGGTTGTTGAGCTTATGGCTCGGCTTGGATTTTGTTGGGTTTTGAGGACACTTGTCCGTTTTAATAGCTCATTGTAGAGCGTTTGGTTATGATTTGCATTTATTGCATCTTATTTTAGAGTTACATGCTTTGAATGCGTTAGTTCATTCGTTTTGAGTCATGTAAGGTTTTAGTTAGTGCAATGGATCCATAGGCACGGTGTTCCTATGTCCCCGCTTTGGGCATTTGGTTCACCATTTGGCACGGAATAGGCATCGGGTCACCATGATAAGTAAGGTGTGGACCTATACGGTCGGGCAGCGTCTCATAGGCAGTAAGGTGTAATTCCCTTGTGCATAAGTTCCCCTGTTTTGGAACTTTCAAGAATAGACTCAGAGGAGTTGACTTGATGCTTTCGAGTGATAGACTCAGAGGAGTTGAGCTCGGTGGGTGTTTTATGTGTAACCCACATGTTTTGATTTACTACATAATTATGTGACCTACTTTGTGTTCCGTCACGTACAATGTAATCGGGTCTTCCCCGCCACTAATAGGTGTGGTTTTGGTTATAGAGCTTTATAAACCATGTTTTCGGAGACGTTTGAGTATGGGTATTTACTTATGTTTTGAGGTTTTGGATATTGAAACTCATTCGAGTTATTGGGATGTTTTGGAAGTTTGAGTTATCTACATTTTCAGTGTTTGATCATTATAATGTCATTTATGTTTTACGTGCGCTTTGGGTTTTTGGCTTTATTTAAAGAGGCGTGTGTTTTATGATTTTAATCACGAAATGGGTGGATGATGAAAGGAGATTGTTTTAGGATTTAAAGTATTTCATTTTTGGTTGCTTTCAAATTAAATGTATTGCATTTTGGACATCATGATTTTTAAATAACATTCCTAAAGTTATTGCTTTATATATCTCTAATGAAAACTCTTGAGCTCACTAGGCGTTAAACCTAACATTTTTATTTGTCTGCATGTGCATCATGTTACAGTTGGGATTTGGTTCTTGCAGTGCTTTGAGGAGTTGAGCATTAGACTTACACGAGAGTAAGTAGTTTGGTGAAGCCTTCAGCAGTTGGAGATAGCGACTATTATTGGGTTTTAGTAACACCCGTCCTTATTATAGACCGTATGTGTAGAATGAATGTGTGTATTGAGGTTAAATCTAAATTTGTGATTATAGATGAATTATTCATTGATGTATTTAGAAAATTTTAAATTAGTTGCTATTTCCGGATTTGAGGGTGTTACACATTGAGGCGTTCATCTTCAAAAAACTCGTGTTATTGAAAACGGATCATTTTCATATTTAAAGTAAATCATTTTGAAAGATCATGATTTAAGTTGCATTATTTCCGTTTAACCATTTTTATAATCATGATGAAAACTCTTGAACTCACTAGGCGTTAGCCTAACCTTTTTATTTGTCGGCATGTGTATCAGGTTCCATTTCGGGATTAGTTCTCACGACACTGTGAAGAGATGAGTGCTAATTGTGTGCTCGAAGAAGTGAATAGCTTGGTGAAGTCTTCCGCATTTATTTTGGGAATAACAACTTGTATTTGGGTTAAGTAACACCCGACCTTATTTAGTCTTAGTATGTGACTTAAGTTATTGAATGTTGGTGTTAATTTTATGTTTTAAAGTTGAAGTATTTCCAAGGATGGATTTGTAAAAATGATTTTATCTTTTATTTGGTTATTTTATCGAAGTTTTTGTTTAGTTGCTCTTTCCAAATTTAAGGGTGTTACATCCCATACTACCAAGTTGTACGCCAAATACGAACCTGAAGAACTCAGGAATTGGATGGAAAGGAAAAGTGTTCCATTCATCAACTAATCATCCAAATACTGCAACCAACAAATAAAAAGAGTTCAAACGTGATGTGATTGAAAAAGACGATGGGCCAAACATAAAAAACCCAAATGGAAAATGAGAAAAACAACAAAAACATAAAAGTGTTTTAAAACATGTTAAAACGACGCTTTTCGTCTTCGAAAATCCCGTAGGCCCCTTTGGGTCCTACCTAAGGTGTGTTCCGCAACAATTTGTGCCTAGCTAGCTTCCTTAGAATTGTTCATAATTAATTTGTATTGGAACCATATTTACATATATCGCCATCTCTAGAGCTATGCATCATTTTTAGGTTATGGAACTGTTTTGATGAACAAAATTTGTATTGCCAATTCTTCTGTTCTAACCGATGAATACTATTCAAAATTTGATAAACTCGATGTCCACCCGATGAATACTATTCATCATGTACAATGTGTGTAGATTTTCCCTTATAGCTTATGGGGCACTTCACTCGCTCAACAGTCGTTCAAAACATCCACTCTTTCTTTACTCGCTAGGGAAAGATAAAAGATAGATGACTACTCGCGAGAAAGCTCGTCAGTGGAAATTGTAAAAAGTCTCGATTCCGTGGAAATTAAATGCTATATCATAACTTAGATATATAGTGGATAACTAACATCTAGAATCAGATGTAGTAGTGATGCTAGTAAAACATCTAATGGATACATGTAGAAAGAGATCTAGTAGTACCAAAACCGTCTCATAACAAGAGCATAAACTCGACAACAAATGACATCCAGAAACTCTTAATAGTTTGCCTTCAAAAGCAACTAGTTGTGCAACAAAATACCAAACACAACCCAAGCCCAATACACCCACAAAACTAATTAAATGTCATTCTTATGTAAAATTGATGCAACATAAGATAATCGATGGTAAAGACTAAACATGTTGATTCTGAAAATATTCAGGAAAACCTATTTTAAATGTTGTTGATTCAAAAAATACCTAGGGCACGTTTGGTTTGCCGAAATGGATTGGAATTGGAGGGATGTAGATTTCAAATCCATTCCAATCCCATGTTTGGTTTGTAGGATTGTCCGGATTTGAAATCCCTCCAACATAGGATTTTGAAATCCCAAGGAAATGACTAGGATTTCAAAGGATTTCGTATGATTTGTATATAATAATATTTAAAAAAATGTTAAAAACACTTGTTTTCTAATAATCGGTTAAATAAAAGGTAATTTAATTACTTTTATATTTTTTCATAATTTTTTTTAATGATTTTTATAGATAATGAAATTCAAATCCATTCAAATCTTACAAACCAAACACACAAAAGGATTCCAAATCCTCTCAAATCCAAATCTCTATATGAAATCTAATCCATTTCATTCAATTCCTACAAACCAAACGGACCCCTAATATTAGGCTCAAATTCAAAAAACTCCGGAATTTGGAATTTTGGATGAAAAGGGAATGTGTATCATTCATCAATTGACCATCTACATACTACAACCAATAAATAAAAAGAAGTTCAAATCTAATGGGCTTGAAAGGTGAAGGGCCAAATATATAAAAACAGAAAATTGACAAAAGCATAAAATTGCCTCAAAACATGCCAAAAAGATGTTTTTTGGTCTCGAAAATTCCGTAGCCCCCTTTGGGGTCCTATCTAGGGCGTGCTTCTCGTTCTTAACTTCAATCTGGTGTCATGGGTATGAAACGAAGACCTGTAGCAAAATTTATACGTGTTTAAGCACAACACCTTCTATTAGTCCAATCATGGGCTTCGAGGAATATTCAGACCTGGCCTTCCATGCCTAGGCCCGCATCAAAAATTGTTTTGATTACATCTTCATCTTGTTGATGACTTCTGGCTTTTGTGGTAAAGTTTGTTTCCCATAAATGAAGAAGCATTGAAGCTTTGGAAATGAACACCTCATTTAAGAAACTCAAGCTTGCAATGCCTATATATGTGGAATTTTACCAGAGACTTGATTTGTTGACAAATCAAATGATATAACTTGTCACAAGTTGGAAATATTTCGAGGAATTATTATAAATTCGTAGACAAAGATCGTATTTTTACAAGAAAAAGAATTTATCAAATCATCCTTTGTCAAAATCAACACAGAAAATTCCAAATTATTTCCAACTAGAGATCGAGAATTCATAATGAGAAAGAAATACATACCACCGTGTAAGGGGAGAGTTGAAACCGAAGCAGGAGAATCCCGATCTTGTCCTGGCTGAAACAATTCCGTTTGATTCAATATCGGATATCCGGATGCATGATTGAAACACGCAAAAAACTACCAAACAACATAAGCAAATAAACAATTATGCATAGAACACGGCACACGTAAACTTTTGTCGATATAAACATAAAACAAAGAGATTATTTTACCTTTCTAGTGGAGATCGGAGAAGAAAAAGACAACCCGAAGCCGAAGCCGTCCGCTGAGAGCAGCGCTGCTGCAGGAGTGTGAAACACAATTGTCACAAACTCACATAGTCAAACAAGACTAGTAGCGGATTCATAAATTTTGGTAACAGGGGTTGAAATTCAAATTTATAAATATTAGGGGTTGAAACTGGGTAATGCGCTGGGCCATCGACCGGGCCATCCACCCCTTGGGCCGGGCCTGCATATAACTACATATATACCTGCTAGCTAGCTATACATCAATATTCGAGGTTTTAAGTTCAATACTTGTTACAATGCTGACCGAACAAATTTCGGGTAGGAATCGAAACATTTGCTGTTAATTTTTGGTGAGAACTTAACTTTTCTCATGCCATTTAAGTTTCCTAATGTAATTATCATTGATGTTGGATCCAACTGGTACTAACATTTTTTTTATATAAACAAGATGTATAAACTAGACAAAGTGGGCAAGAAGTTGATTGAAACAAAGTGTCATGTGTTAGTGCAGAAAATCATGTAACATGTGGATAAAAGCAACATGTGCCAGCCTCTGCCAACTTTATGATCACAATCACATGTGAAGAACTTGCCTAATTCTAAGATTACTCTTCTATTTTCGGAAATAATCAAGACATAATCCGTCCTGCCTAATTCCAGAAATGCCCACCCGCGTCCACGATCTTACGGCCAATGCAATTCGGCTCACCTTTTGAAAATGTGTAACATGATGAAATATTCTCGAGTTGGCTGGAAATTGAGACAACCGCTTTCCGAGCACATGTGTATTTCTAAGCGTACGTGGGTACATGTTACTTGATTTGTGGTATGTAGTAATGAACATCTAACCTGTTTTCATGATCCAAATCAAAGAAAGATTCTTGCTAGTTTTCGCTAGGATCATGAAGGAAATCCATATTCAAACGCGTCTTTTTCGGTTTTACCTTAAAGAGGTTAGCCACAACCGATAACCAATTGTTGATAATTTACAAGCATTTTTTTTGGAAAGAATATCAATAGAAATGGAAATCAAGATTTTGGTAACTTTCTCACCATACATGTTTTTGTTGATGCTCACAAGTGGTCATGTGTTTCTTTACTAATTCGCGGTAAAGTTAGGTAAATGTATTTTTCGAGTTGATTAATTGCAAAGTAACGTTGGAGAAAAAGGCTCTTTATAGCGCGGTCTACTTAAGGCCCATTCTTCATCGACTTTAGCCATCCCTTCAACCGAGCTTTTATCCTACAAAAAACTAAAAGGCCACAAATTCTTCGGTTCATTTTTAATTATACTTGATTGTCGAACTCTTTTCTAGTTGACGTAAAGCCGTCATGGCCCCAGAAACGGTGTGCGAGTTGCCAAAGGCTTCTTTGACAGATGATTTCGAAGACCTATTGGAAAACATGGAATTAGATGAGGGGCTACTTAGGGAGTTACTCGAAGAGGTGAACGATGAGCCGAATATGGACCAAATATCAATGGTGGAAACAGTGGGTTACGACGTGCCACCCAGAAAAGAAAAGAATGATGACACCTTTCATTTCCTTTCTGATCAAAAGTCTCAACAATTGTTCGATCCGGACAAGCAAATACAAGATTTCGATTACTGGATTAGCCAACAAACGATAGAAATGGCTTGCCCATTTCCGGGATTACCATTTGAGAACGAGATGATGCCTTTCTGGCACGTGGAGAATCAAATCGAAGAGGGCGAGATGGTGGACGACATTGCTAATTATGTTGAGTTATGGGAGGGATGGAAGTCGTGAGAAAAAAAAGGGTCGTTACATCGGCATTCATCGATCAATGTTGGGCATGATAAATGTGAAATAAGTTGTTCGTTCATGTTGGATTATTGTCTTCTAAAACACTAGCACCACAAGAGAAATAAAATCCACCAAGTTGCACCTTTAAAAGCATCACAAAAGTCGTAATCCCTTCATTCCAAGGATATACGATTAATAATTTTTATTTTGAATTGACCAAGATATAGGTTTTTTCACAATTTATCACACTCACTACTACAAAATTGGGTTTATAGGACCGACTAATTTCTAAGCCCCTAATAGATTATTTTATAAGACTTCATTTAACGACCAAAAACTAAAACGTCATATCTAAAAGCGTTGTAATAAGTTTATATAACGCTTTTAATATAAAATATCGCATTAGCTTTTGTATGGATATTTTTCATCTTTTTATAGGACACTTTAGTGGCGGATCTAGAAAATTTAATGGTTGGGGGCACCTTTAAGGGTGTCGAAAAATTTCTGAAACGGAATAATTCATCGGAACCAAAAATGGTTTCGACTTATTCGTTTTTGCCTTACACTGTGCGTTAAATCGAATTAAGATAACTTATTCGATTCAATTTTCGGTTAATTTTTTACTATTTCGGTTAAACTGAGACATTATACTACTATTTATATATTTTTATATCTCGTTTGAACTTAAAACAAATTAACACATTAGATATTAATACAAAATTCAACTAATTCATAATTGACGAGATAGCTAAAAAGAAAGGAATCTGGATTGGACAAGGTCAAAGGGGCCTTAATTAATTTTAGTTGGGGGCCCAGATTGGTAAACAACAAAAAAAGATAAGAGGTAATTTTTTTAAGCCTTCCACACATGGGTTGGTAAGGGGGCCAGGACCCCTACCCCCCTCTTACTGCGTCCGCCCCTGAGACACTTGTCTTTATAGAGGCACTTTTTCAAATAATGTCTAATGAAATACATAATACGACATTTTTATGAAGTATCCTTTAATACGTCCAAAAACGTTTTAAAAAACTTATTACTATGCCCAAAAAATCTACAAAGTTATTACAACGTCTTTAAATAGTTGGTTATTTATTGGTTTGAGGAGTCTTTCCTATTCTATTTCATGCCGCCCCTTCTTTTCTTGAGGAGCTCCATCTCCGATAAAAATCTTCTCCAACAAATTCTCAACTATTAATTATTTACAATTTATGGACGTCAAAAAACTTGGCCCGTTTCCTAGAAAAGAAACGAAAATAGCAAATGAATTAATTCGTTAGAGCATCTTCCAACAACTTCTTTAAATTGGAGAAAATAGTTATTTTGGGCAATTTTTTTGCTTTAACCGATTCTCCAAAATTTTCTTCAAAATGAAGAACTCTAAAAAATGATTACCATAAGATAGAAATGATTTTTTTGTTATATTCCACCAATAAAAAATCTTGAAATGTTTATGAGAGAAAAATAATATTTTAATAATTAATAATGTAATCTTCAAAATGGAGAACCTGTTAAACTTGAATTATTTTTTTAAAAAGATTTAATATCTTGATGTAATTTGTTACTATAAAATCAACATACGATCTATAACTGCCATTTAAGATCATTAATTTATTTGTTATATATTTATAAGTCTGCTTAACCTTGCGTTGACCATCTTCCGTAATCGCATGTGATTTCAATATAAAATCACATGTGATTTGGTCGTTTTCGTTATTTCTTATCTTGACCATGTTCTCGTTTGATTCTTCCTGTACCCACTAGTTGAATAAAAAATTATAAAGGGAAGATGGAAATTGGATAAAGAGTAATTACATATTTCGTTCTAATGGTTTGGTGAAAATTATAAAATTGGTTCCTCAACTTTATTTATTATAGAAAAACCATTAAGATTTATATTTTGTTTTGGATCCTTAACGATTCTCTACATTATTGTTAAGTCCAAGGGAAAAATGACCATTTTACCCTTTCTTTCATTTCAACATTTTTTATATTCTTGAATATATAAAAATCCCTCGCGACAAGAATTCCACCCCCACCAAACTCGTGAATCCGTCCGTCCATCTGAATCATCTCCCGCTTGCTTGAGATCTTTTATCCTCTAAGACGTACGTCTCCATGCATCCCCCGATCCCCTCCCTCGCGTCGTGAATACGTGACTCTACTACATTTGCATCTGATTTCTTCTCTTTGCATCTTGCAACCGCTTTATTATGTCTTCCTACGATCCCAATGGAATTAAAGTGGCCAATCCATCTACATCCCCTCTCTCTCTCTCTCTCTCCCCCTCTCTTTAGCCATTAGTTTTTCTCTCTCTGCATTTGAGGAGCTACAAGTGCTCTCCCATCCTTTGGCCATCGGCTTTCTTCACTTTGCGTTGGAGGAGTTGGTGGGGTTTCATCAAAGTTTGTGAGATTTCTCCGAGAGAAAAATATAAACGATAAAAGTTATTTTAATTAAAAATATTAAAATATAAAAATGATTATTTTAATTATGAATATTCAAGAAAAGATAATTAATTAAAAATAGAAAATAGAGGGTAATGTTTTAATGACCATTTTGCCCTCATAGTTAAACGAGGATCGTTAACAGCCGCAAGGGTGAGAGATCAAATACAAAACAAAATATAAACCTTAAGGGGGTGTTTGGTTCGCAGAATGTTTTTGGATGGAATGGAATCTGTCAAAGGAATTTGACTTTGATGGAATTGGAATGGAATGTTGTCAGGTTTGACCACCTGTTTGGTTGAAAGAATTGGAATGAAATCTGTTAAATGAATTGGAATTTTTCTGTTTGGTTCACAGATTGTAGCTTCGGAATTGGAATGAAATTTTGGTAAATGACCAAAATACCCTTTTTGATTATTTTAATTTTTTAAACAAAAATTACTTTAATAAAATAGTCATTAAATAGTTTAATTTTTAACAAAAATTGTTTTTATTATTTTAGCACATGAATGATGCCGAGAGAGTGAGGAGAGAGAGGGAGAGGGAGAGAGAGAGGAGAGGAGAGAGAGGAGAGAGGGAGAGAGAGAGGAGAGAGAGGAGAGATAGAGGATAGAGGGAGAGAGAGGAGAGAGTGGAGGAGAGAGAGAGGAGAGAGATAGAGAGAGGAGAGAGAGAGAGAGAGAGAGAGAAGAGATGGAGGAGAGAGGGAGAGAGAGGGAGAGAGAGAGAGGAGAGATAAAGAGAGAGAGAAGAGATGGAAGAGAGGAAAGAGAAAGAGAGAGGTGATAGAGTAGAGGAGAGAGAAAGAGTGAGGAGAGAGAGAATAGATAAAGAGGAGAGAGAGGGCAGAGAAAGAGAGAAGAGAGAGGGAGAGAGAGGAGAGAGAGGGAGAGAGGAGGAGATAGGGAGAGAGAGAGAGGAGAGAGTGGAGGAGAGAGAGGGAGAGGAGAGAGTAGGAAGAGAAAGAGAGAGGAGAGAGAGGGATAGAGAGAGGGATAGAGAGAGTGGAGGAGAGATAAAGGATAGAGGGAGAGAGAGGAGATAGTGGAGGAGATAGAGAGGAGAGATAAAGAGAGAGGGAAGAGAGAGGAGAGAGAGGGAAGAGAGAGGGAGGAGAGAGAAAGATAGAGAGAGGAGAGAGAGGGAAGAGATAAAGAGAGAGGAGAGAGAGAGAGGGAGGAGAGAGAGATAGCGAGAGCAAAGAGAGGAGAGAGGATAGAGACGGAGATAGAGATAGTTGGTGTTTGCTGATAATCAATATTAGTAGGGTTTAGTTTGGAGTAAGGGTAAATTTGGAATTATCAAAAATATAAGATTTCATTCTATTGAAATCCTTGGGTTTTAGGATGGAATGTTCAAATCCTTCATTTGTGGAATTTGGTGGAATTCACACATTCCTTCCATAGAAAAGAATGAACCAAACAAGAGAATTGAATTTGGTCAAAGGAATTGGGCATTTCAATTCCATCAGATTCCTTCAGAATCTGCGAACCAAACGCCCCCTAAGAATTTTTTCAATAAATGATAAAGACCAATTTCATAATCTTCACTAAAAGGTAGGGACCAAATCCATAACTTACTCTTAGATAAAGAAAATAAAGTCTAAATAGTATCGTAGAAGAAAGGACATTAATGTGGCTTCCAAATTTCGTTCACATCATTTTCAACCTTTTGGCTTTGTAAAGTTAGGACCATTTGCATGATATGTTTGAATATATAATTTGGTGGCAATTCCCTTGTCAATTATAGGAAGGATAACTCTTCTTACTCTCATATTTAACTTTCATTGGGTGTAAAAACCCTTATACGTGGCCACGCTAACCTTTCATAATGAGACGGGTTTTGTTGGTTCTAGAACTGTATAGCAGCGAGACTGAACCATAAGGACTAGCAACACCTTTGGGTTTTCTACACCACTTTCAAAAACATATACGATAATTTTAAGAAGTGTCCTGAAAAACAGCTTTTTATGGGACATTTTGCTTTATAAGACACATTTTCAAATAGTGTCTTGTAAAATGCGTAATAGGTATGTTTGTAATGTCCTAAAAAGCTTCTAAAGACGCCTAAAAATGTCATATAAACCTATTACAACACTTTTAGATATGACATATAAGTGTTTGGTCCTATAAACGTAAGTCTTATATATAGTCTATTATGACACTTAGACATTTTTGATGTCATATAAACCAAATTTTGTTGTAGTGACATATGAAACAATACCTTAGATCGTGGTCTTATATGAAACAATTACATGTGAAACAATACTGTAACACCTCAAAAATCAGAGTAAATTAAAACCTGGAAACCTGACAACATGACGAAAGTAAAACCATTAACTTCCCATAAATGGGACCAGTCCTTAAGACTATACAATCCTATACAAGAATTTCATCAAAAGAATGGGACTTAACAATGCCCAGCAACAATACTAAAACATCTGCAAAATCCTCGAGACTCAAAACTCGTCTCTCCAAAAACCCCGGCAACCCACCACTAATGGAAACCTGTTACACATACCATTTGAGAAAAAGTGTCAGACTTAAAAGCCTGGTGAGAACATACAGTTTATAAGCTCAAAAGATAAAACATCAGTTCCAAGATAACATTTCCAAAGAGGTTAAATTTACAATTTAGGTCCTTGCAACAATCGGGCTTTTTCGTTATAAACATGCCATAAAAGGACCGAAAACAAAACATTTTACCAAGGATTGTGGCGTAACACAAAGTTAGGCCAAAATTCCGAGTTACGAGCTAAACCAATTGGAATCCGCGGATACGAATCACAAAGTCCGTGCTTCAACGTGAGATCAAGCCCCAAGCGCAAAACCAAGGTATACTCCTTCGCTAGGATCACTATGAACCATGGATGGTATCCGGCCTCACATAACCGTACCAAGTTGCCCTCTAGGAACAAGTGATCCATAGCTACAAATTTGGGGAATGTATCATCCCAGCAATACAGTCTACTCAAAACCTAGGGATCCACTAGTAATGGTAAGGACTCGTCACAACAACATATGTGACCAACCATAAATAAATATATGGTATAAATACATTTTATAAACAAAATGCTATTCCCAGTTCAACTTCTGGTAAGAATGAAAATCATTAAAAGGAGTTCTTTTAAATAATCTTTTCGCATAAATGCATAAGTAATACGTCATTTTACTTTAACAAGATAAGATCCAAAAAGGTAACTTTTGATATGTATAAAGTTTAAAAGGATAGTAGGAACTCACCTCTGTTTCCTTCTTCTTAGCGAGTGCTACCTATGACAACACCGAAAGAATCGGTAAGTCGAAATACAGATAATCCTCTCGCTACTTGACTAGAACTCAAATACACAAAAGCTAACAACTTAACAGAACCTAAACCGGTCGAAGGACAACACCGGTAGAACGACAACACCGGTCGAACGACAACACCGGTCGAAGGACACACCGGTCGAAGGACACACCGGTCGAACGACCCACCGGTCGAACGCATTCGTCCGGTCCTTGCTCATCCGGTCGTCTTGTTCATCAAGAACAGATCGACTCAGACCCAGATCCAAAACGAGAAATACTCCGATCTCAAAATGGAACGGTTTAAAACCTTCACGACGAGATTCTACACAGCTAAAAGCATATAGATCAAAGCATTAAGCTAGATTCGTACCTCGATTTGTCCGAACCGATCAACCCTTTTACACTGCTTTTCTCCTGCTCTTCTCTCTGGCTTCTTAGATAGGAGATCAGATCAAATGAGATATCAGAAATATCTCAGATTTGATTTCTATATATATAGCCCAAATTACAAATTGCCCCCTTGAACTTTGGGTAAAGGTCAACTTTTCACCCAACCCCAAAATTCAGGGTGTTACAATCCTCCCAAACTTGGGAATGATTTCGTCCCCGAAATCCAACTATACAAAGAGATGAGGATATCTACGCTTCATATCCTCTTCAGCTTCCCAAGTCACATTTGCTCCTCGGTGATGCTTCCACTGCACCTTGACCAAAGTGACTTCTTTGTGACGCAACTTCTTAGACTTTCTCTCTAAGATGGCGTCGGGTTCTTCCACACAACGGTTACCTTCGTCAACCCTTAGCTCTGAGAGGGGAATGACGTTGTCTTCTACCGCCAAACACTTCCGGAGGTAGCAAACATGAAACGTGTTGTGTATTCTACTCAACTCCGGTGGCAGTTCCAACTGGTAGGCTTGCAACCCTACTCGCTTAAGTACTTTGAAAGGTCCGAGGAAACGGGGACTCAGCTTCCCACGTTTTCCGAACCGTATAATGCCCTTCCATGGCGATACCTTAAGCATAACGCGGTCGCCTACTTGGAATTCCATCGGTCGCCTCTTCTTATCGGCATAGCTCTTCTGACGATCTTGAGTCGCTTTCATTCTTTCACGAATGCACTTGACCTTGTCGGCAGTCTCTTGCACGATTTCAGGCCCGACGAACTGCTTTCTCCCGCTTCCAGCCAACACACGGGAGTCCGACACTTTCGCCCATACAATGCTTCAAAAGGTGCCATCCCAATACTCGAGTGGTAGCTATTGTTGTAAGCAAACTCCACCAAAGGCAGGTGAGAGTCCCAACTACCCCCGAAATCGATGACACAAGACCTCAACATGTCTTCCAAGGTTTGGATCGTTCGTTCGCTCTGCCCGTCGGTCTGAGGATGGTAAGCCGAACTCAACTTAACTCGCGTACCAAGCTCTTTCTGAAACCCATCCTAGAAGTTCGAAGTGAACCGACTGTCGCGATCCGACACGATCGACAAAGGTACCCCATGCCTCGAGACCACCTCATCGATATAAAGCTTCGCCAACTTATCCATCGGTAAAGTCTCGTGCATAGGCAGAAAGTGAGCGCTCTTTGTCAACCTATCCACTATCACCCAGATGGTATCGTGACCCCGAAGAGTTTTAGGCAACTTCGTCACGAAGTCCATGGTGATATGCTCCCACTTCCACTCGGGAATCTCTAAGGACTGAAGACTCCCATACGGTCGCTGATGTTCGGCCTTAACTTGCGAACACGTCACACATCGCTCAACGTAACGCGCCACATCAAGCTTCATCACCGGCCACCAATAGTGTAACTTCAAGTCCCTGTACATCTTTGTACTTCCCGGATGAATGGAATACTTGGACTTGTGCGCATCTTCTAGCAACAGCTCACGGTTTCCCCCAATCTTGGGCACCCACACACGACCGTTGAACAGTTTCACTCCACGGCAATCTTCCGTCAAGAGCAATCGTTGTTTTGTCATGACTTCCTCGTTGAGATTCTCTTCCAACAAAGCTTCCATCTGTGATGTCTTGATCTTCTCAACAAGACTAGACACCAACTCGATTCTTGAATGGGTAGCCCGAATACTCCCGCTATAGTCCTTTCGACTTAGCGCATCGGCCACCACGTTCGCCTTACCGGGATGGTAAAGCAATTCACAATCGTAATCTTTAAGCAACTCGAGCCACCGCCTTTGCCTCATAATCAACTCTTTCTGATCAAAGACATACTTCAGGCTTTTGTGATCCGTGTAAAGAGTACATTTCGTGCCGTATAGGTAATGTCGCCAAAGCTTTAAAGCAAACACCACCGCCGCTAACTCCAAATCATGAGTTGGATAGTTCTGCTCGTGTATTTTGAGCTGCCTCGAGGCATAAGCGATTACCTTGCCTCGTTGCATCAACACACAACCCAATCCCATCTTTGAAGCGTCGCTGTAAACCACGAAATCTTCCGACCCATCAGGTAACGTCAAGATCGGAGCTTCACACAACTTCTTTTGAAGGATCCGGAACACCTTCTCTTGGGTTTCGGTCCATTCAAACTTCACATTCTTCCGAGTCAGAACTGTCAAGGAAGAAGCGATCTTTGAAAAGTCTTGGATAAATCTCCTGTAGTATCCTGCCAGACCCAAGAAACTTCGGATCTCGGACGGACTCTTAGGAGGCTCCCAATTCATCATAGCTTCAATCTTGGAGGGGTCTACTTTCACTCCATCCCGAGTGACTACGTGCCCCATAAATTGTACTTCTTTAAGCCAGAAGTCGCACTTGGAAAACTTGGCGTACAACCTCTCTTTTCTCAACACTTCCAGAACTTCACGTACATGTTGCTCGTGGTCTGACTCACTCCTGGAGTACACGAGTATGTCATCAATGAATATAATGACCGATTTGTCGAGGAATGGTCGGCACACTCTATTCATCAAGTCCATAAACACTGCTGGTGCGTTCGTCAGGCCAAAAGGCATTACAAGGAACTCGTAATGGCCGTAACGCGTTCTGAAAGCTGTCTTCGGAACATCTTATTCTCTTACCTTCACTTGGTGATAACCTGAACGTAAGTCGATTTTGGAAAAACAACCCGCTCCTTGAAGTTGATCGAACAAGTCGTCTATTCTCGGAAGCGGATACCTGTTCTTCACTATAGCTTTGTTCAACTCACGGTAGTCAATGCACATTCTCATTGTGCCATCCTTCTTTTTGACAAATAAGACCGGAGCTCCCCAAGGTGACGAACTTGGTCTTATAAATCCCTTCTCCAATAGCTCTTGGAGTTGTGCTACCATCTCTTGCATCTCCGACGGCGCTAAGCGATAAGGTGCTTTAGCGATCGGTGCATCGCCAGGCACAAGATCAATCCGAAACTCTACCTGACGATCGGGCGGCAACCCGGGCAAGTCGTCCGGAAAGATATCTGAAAACTCACGCATGATCTTCACATCTTCCAGCCTTGACTTCTCTAGCTTGGCATCGATCACATAGGCTAGGAAAGACGAACATCCTTTTACTAGACACTTGCGTGCTCTTGCCATTGTGATTAATGCTACTTCACCCTTTCTCTTTTCACCATAGATGACAACGACCTCTCCAGAGGGGTTGGGAAGTAGAATCATCTTCTTGGAACACACGAACTCAGCCTGATTGTTTGACAACCAATCCATACCGATTACAACATCAAAACCCCCGATTGACATTGGTAGTAGATCGATCGGGAATTCTCTCCCTTTGATACTAAGAGTACACTGCTTCAGAACTTCGCGGATCAGAACTTGTCTACCATCTGCTATTTCTACTACTAACGCATCCTCAAGACTAGTAGTGGGCATAACAATTTTCTGACGGAACAATTCAGATACGAAAGAGAAACTAGCACCCGTGTCGAATAAAATACGAGCAGGTACAGAGTTTATAAGAAAAGTATCCGATACTACATCAGCGGATTTCCTGGCCTCCTCGGCCGTCATCTGAAAAGCTCGACCCTGAACCTTAGGAGGGTTCTCCTTCTTTGTTGGCACGCTACCCGACACAAGCTTCGGGCAATCTTTCCTCACGTGCCCCGGTGCCTTGCACTCATAACAGATGGGTCCTTTGACTGGGCAATCTCTGACAGTGTGACCAGGCTTCCCACACTTATAGCAAGTTTGAGAATTGCTGTAACAGTTACCGTGATGCTTGGTTCTACACTTCGGGCACCACTTTGCTTCCTGATAACTGTTGAAGTTGCGATTTCCGACAAAAGGTCGGGCCCGCTTGGGAGGTACTGAACTGCTCTCCCACTTTCTCTTTTCAGGCACCACCACTGCCTTCTCAGCTTTGCCCTTCGCGAACATTTCCTCCATGAACTGAGCTTCCTCCACCATCTCTCGGAGGTTAGAAGCTTTGAAATTATGGACCATAGATTGCATGTCCGCTGGCAAGCCCTTGAGATATGCTTTCATCTTGTCTTTCTCTGTTGGGGCAGCATGCCCCACCAGACCAAGCTTCTCCATAAACTGACGGGTGTACTCCCTCACCGTCAGGCTTCCCTTCACCAAGGACCGGAATTCTTTCTCAATTCGGTCCATCGTTCTCTCGTTGCATAATTCTTCTAGCAGCTTCTTCTTGAACTCGGCCCAAGACAACTGAGCCAACACTTCCGGAGATAGAATGGATTGGATGATATTCCACCAGATGAGTGCAGTGTCCCTCAGCAGTTGGGTACCAAACCGCACCCTCTGATCATCACCACATTCGGAAGAGCCAAAAGCTTGCTCAACCGCTCGGATCCACTTCACACACACTGCCAGGTCATCAGAACCGAAGAATTCTGGCGGTCCGCAGCCCAGAAAGGACTTATAGGAACAACTCTTCCTATTCCCCGGAGCACCAACAATCCTGCGCTCATCTACCGTGACCCTTATACCATCGCCTCCAGAACCTGCTACGACGTTCTCCACAACCGTCTCACTTCTCCGATTGTTTACGTCGCGGTCCTCCATTGCCTTCAGCAGAAACTCTTGCTGCTTCGCCATCTCTCCCCTCATTGCCAACATCACGCTGGCCAACAACTCGGACTGGGGATTAGCATCCCCGATGACTGGGTGGGACGAAGCCAGGTCTACTCGCGGAATGACCTCTGGCCCTCCACCTAGCCTTTGCTGAACGGGTTGTCGAACGATAACCTCAACTCCTTCCGGCTGACCCGCTGTAGAGGCTGTCGCTTCCAGACCATCAACACGAGTACGCGGTCTTCCGCGCGTACCTACCATTCTGAACTGCTACACAGAGCAGGGGAAGAGATAAGAGAGAGAAGAAAACACGAAATGAAAACGTACTACCACATTACCAATTGTCATAATAACAGCAAATCAAGCACTCTTACGTACAATATCCTCATAATAACATTAGCTAAGTGAAATTATGAACATACAACACATAACGGTTCTTGTCACCACCACTACAACGCCTGATAAACGCACTTTCCGTCGACTCCAAGACTAACCCAACTTAGAAGCTCTACCCAAATCTCGCGGATCAATTATTAGTATACTCAGTCTAAGTCTAGACATCTTACATTCATGCCTAGTTCACTTAAACTAGAGCTCTGATACCAACTTGTAACACCTCAAAAATCAGAGTAAATTAAAACCTGGAAACCTGACAACATGACGAAAGTAAAACCATTAACTTCCCATAAATGGGACCAGTCCTTAAGACTATACAATCCTATACAAGGATTTCATCAAAAGAATGGGACTTAACAATGCCCAGCAACAATACTAAAACATCTGCAAAAACCTCGAGACTCAAAACTCGTCTCTCCAAAAACCCCGGCAACCCACCGCTAATGGAAACCTGTTACACATACCATTTGAGAAAAAGTGTCAGACTTAAAAGCCTGGTGAGAACATACAGTTTATAAGCTCAAAAGATAAAACATCAGTTCCAAGATAACATTTCCAAAGAGGTTAAATTTACAATTTAGGTCCTTGCAACAATCGGGCTTTTTCGTTATAAACATGCCATAAAAGGACCGAAAACAAAACATTTTACCAAGGATTGTGGCGTAACACAAAGTTAGGCCAAAATTCCGAGTTACGAGCTAAACCAATTGGAATCCGCGGATACGAATCACAAAGTCCGTGCTTCAACGTGAGATCAAGCCCCAAGCGCAAAACCAAGGTATACTCCTTCGCTAGGATCACTATGAACCATGGCTGGTATCCGGCCTCACATAACCGTACCAAGTTTCCCTCTAGGAACAAGTGATCCATAGCTACAAATTTGGGGAATGTATCATCCCAGCAATACAGTCTACTCAAAACCTAGGGATCCACTAGTAATGGTAAGGACTCGTCACAACAACATATGTGACCAACCATAAATAAATATATGGTATAAATACATTTTATAAACAAAATGCTATTCCTAGTTCAACTTCTGGTAAGAATGAAAATTATTAAAAGGAGTTCTTTTAAATAATCTTTTCGCATAAATGCATAAGTAATACGTCATTTTACTTTAACAAGATAAGATCCAAAAAGGTAACTTTTGATATGTATAAAGTTTAAAAGGATAGTAGGAACTCACCTCTGTTTCCTTCTTCTTAGCGAGTGCTACCTATGACAACACCGAAAGAATCGGTAAGTCGAAATACAGATAATCCTCTCGCTACTTGACTAGAACTCAAAGACACAAGAGCTAACAACTTAACAGAACCTAAACCGGTCGAAGGACAACACCGGTAGAACGACAACACCGGTCGAATGACAACACCGGTCGAAGGACACACCGGTCGAAGGACACACCGGTCGAACGACCCACCGGTCGAAGGACACACCGGTCGAACGACCCACCGGTCGAACGCATTCGTCCGGTCCTTGCTCATCCGGTCGTCTTGTTCATCAAGAACAGATCGACTCAGACCCAGATCCAAAATGAGAAATACTCCGATCTCAAAATGGAACGGTTTAAAACCTTCACGACGAGATTCTACACAGCTAAAAGCATATAGATCAAAGCATTAAGCTAGATTCGTACCTCGATTTGTCCGAACCGATCAACCCTTTTACACTGCTTTTCTCCTGCTCTTCTCTCTGGCTTCTTAGATAGGAGATCATATCAAATGAGATATCAGAAATATCTCAGATTTGATTTCTATATATATAGCCCAAATTACAAATTGCCCCCTTGAACTTTGGGTAAAGGTCAACTTTTCACCCAACCCCAAAATTCAGGGTGTTACAAATACGTTGAGATTGATTTTCAATGGTTCTCAATATTTTTGAGGTTCTCAACTAATAATATATTGTACTATCAATAAATCCAAGTTATGATTAACGGCATAATAAACATTCTATCTAACTAGGAACCTATGCCCGATGAGCTTGGTGAAACATATTAAAGAAAGCAACAATTGATCTCAGGCGTTGTATGTAAAATGACAACTAGAAAGGGGAACAATAACCCCGACTCACAAAATATATATGTACCATGAATCCATGATAGGTGAATGAGGTTATAAAAATATCTCCAACAACTATGTTATTTTAAAAAATTTAAAGCTTTGAGAAAAGTTTGATCTATCAGTTATGCAAAACTCTTCTCTAAAATAGATAAAAATATGAGAGAAAAAAAGGAGAAAAATCCAAATTTGAAAAAAATAAAATAAAATATAACATACTTGTCGAAAATGCTCTAAGTTAATAACCGATCATCAAAAATGGACTGTATATAATACATGCATTTCAACAACATCTGTTAACAATGGATATCTCAAATTCAACATAACAATTACTTTTAAAACGTTTCGAGAAGTATATATGAAGTTCAAAAAAAGGGGGTTGATGGGGTTGATTGTCAAGACTCAAGGGGAATATTGCGAGTGAGTTGGTAAATTTGTTTACAATCTTATTATTATGTATATTGAACGATTACAATCACACTGATATTTTTAAAACCTTTTAACATTAATAACTCTAATTAATATAAATGGTTTTCTTTATGACTGGAGAAAAAGCGATTTTTTTTACACGGTGGAGATTTTATAAAAAATTAGCAAGACAGTTAGGGGTTGTTTGTTTTTTCCTAAAAACCTCTTAATGACTTGATTCAGACTTTTTTACACATCACCTCTTATTAATCATAACTAATTTAAGACTTCAGACCTCTTAAAAAACAAACGACACCTTAGAGAAACAAATTACATGTAAGAGATAGCAATAAGTAGGTTTTGTAACCGAAGAAAAAACGAATTTAACAAAAATTATATGTTTAATATAATTATGTCCATGTATCTCGAGGAAATTGACCAAAATAGTCGGTGTCACCAACCAAGTTCATTTTTTACTTTTTAGCCACTTTTTCAATCGGATTTCAATTTAAGTAAGAGTTTAGTAGGTGTCTTAGAGCATCTTCAAAAGTTATTCAAAATAGAGAATTAAAAGTCAAAATCTACATAAAAATTTACATCCATCTCCAACATATTTTCTATTTTGGAGATGAAATAATTACTTATAATATTAAAATATTGTATAAATCTAATAAAATATTATTTATCTATCATACCTATCTCATTTAAAGAAATCTTATTGGTAGAATATAATAAAAAAACAATTTCTCTTTCATGATAATCATTTTTGGAGATTTTGGAGAGTTCTCCATATTTGGAGAAAATTACACTCTCTCTCCTACTTTCTCCATTTTGGAAAAAAATTTGGAGAATCTGTTGGAGCACAAAAATGCCTAAAATCTTCATTTTCTCCATTTTGGAGAAGCTCTTGGAGATGCTCTTATGTATTTATGATTTTACAAAAATTCGATTATCAAATTAAAAAAAAGAGATAATAGCTGAAATGGCCAAACCACGGGGAGAGATTGGCCTCTTAGCCACTCCTCTCCCTGACTTGCAAAAATGTCCCAAGGGACGCAATGGAGTCCAGGGTGCAATTGCGCCCCTACTTGTTTTCAGTAAAAAAATGATTTGTTTTCAGTAAGATTATGCATAGGGGCGCAATTGCGTCATGGGTTCCATTGCGTCCCTTGGGACATTTTTGCAAGTCGGGTAGAGGTATGACTAAGAGGCCAATCCCTCTCTGTAATTTGGCCATTTCAGCTAATTATTATTAAAAAAAACTTTAACGTTATTTTTTATATACCAAAAATATTTATATAATATTAAAAATTGGAGTAACCACCATTTTGCATTATATATATATATATATATATATATATATATATATATATATATATATATATATATACTACGCATATACTCGCGTGATACAGCGGAATGTAAGTAAAGAACGAATAATTAATGTTACTTCCTTATATACATATTATCAACAATCAACCATGACCTAAGAATCACAACTTATGAAACCTAAACCCATAAAGATATTCAATAATTAGTTTATATTATAATTATTGACGAAAAAAATTATAATTTATAATAAGAATGAACCGTATTTTACGATTATGTATTTTTAATGTGCTAACGGTGGAAAAAAAAAATAAAACGTATGGATAGAAAACAAATTATTTCGTAGATATTCATGATATTTAATAGTACGATTAAATTAAAAAATATTCAATATTGAGCTCGTTTTCTAAGTATTGACGAGCCGATTATAATGGTATAATTTGTAGAAAAATGAACGTATTTTTTCATTGCATTTTTGTTAATATATGATTATTTGTGTTAATATGATAATGATGTAAAATAAAAAATGAAAAAGTAAGGGATATAAAGTAAATTAAATAAATAACTGTAATAGTGATAAATGTAATTATACAAAAGTTTGTACAATAATTATTTTAGTTTTTTCGTTATATAGTATAGATATAGATATATTAGTAGCAGTGGTGAGTGGCAAATTGCAGTGCACTGCAAACGCCAAAAATTTAAAGGTGTACTTACCGGCGGCCTCGACTCGATCGACCCTCTGATCACTTCTAACCTACGCCTGTGTCCTCTCCTCCAAACCTGCACCCTTTCACTATTAATTTTTTCTTTTACCCTTTTCTTTTTGTTGGAGTACAATTACCATCATTTATTTCTTTTCTAAATGAAAAATATAATTATAAGACTAAAAAAAGATGCATCAACTTACTTTTTTTTCAATAAATAATATTGATATAATTACATATTTTTTAAGTTTCCTTTTATTGTTTTTTTTTCTTCGATTTGAATTTTCATCACTGATGTCAAATCATTTGCTATAAATACGTAATAAAGTTGTAGGAGGAATTCCTTGTAGTCAAAAGTTGCGGGTTGTGTTGAATTTCTAGATAACCTGTAACCATACGTACTGAAATAATTATTAATAATATTGTTTTTTCGGTTTCAAAATTTTTTGTTACTTAAAATTAATAGAAAATAGTAAAAGCTTAATATCTAAACAATTATTAATAGATGAAATTATTACAGTAATTTAAAATAAAAAATTTAATGAATATAATTAAAATTTATTTAATGAGGTAGAGAATTTGGTAAACGATTGAAAAGGAAGGGGCCCATTGAAACTTTACATGATGTAATAAGTTAGAGAATGGAACAAAGAAACTGAGATACCAATTAATGCCAAAGAAGAACAATCATTATATCGTTTATTTATTTTTTAAATAAAAAAATATTATATTTAGACGTTATTAAGTGTTTTTTTATGAGTTATGACAACTTTACTTTGTATATAAAAGAATAGTATTTCAAATTTAAATACATTGTGTATATAATAAAAAATAGAATATTAAAATGGGTTTTTGATAGGGACGGATATGAGAAGGCAAAAGGAATGGAAAGAGGATTGTCTTCTCATCATTCCGTTTCTGCAGGTATTCCCATCATCATTCCTCCTTCTCTGCACCTCCATCATCCTCATATGACCCCACTTTATTTCATATTTTTATATATAATTAGTTTATTAATATTATTACTTCTATATCTTTGTGAGAATTGGGATATAAAATACTATTATTAATGTTAGGGGTGGTCACGGGTTGAGTTGATTGATTTGAAGATATTTGAACAATCCAACTTAATATTGACGGTTTGAATTTTCGAGTTGTGTTTAAACAAAGTAATACAAATATTGAAAACAAAAAAATAAAGAAATCTTCTGTTGAAATAGGATCAATAATTCAAAAGAATATACGAGTTCATCAAATATTTAGGTATTACATATAACTTCCTGATAAGGTACTCTTATGAGTTTCATTGCTCGTTATTCCCGAGTTATTTTTCGTAACTTATATATATTATAGAAAAATACAAATAATTTTAGAGAAGCTGCTGAAACTTTTATCGGGTTATTGGGTTGGTCGGGTTACTTTGGATCTAACCCAATATTAACCCAATAGTTTCAGGTTGCTCTAAGTTTGTATCGATTATATGCCATGTTACCTTGGGTTGATTTTTTTCGAGTTTTTTCGGATTGGGTTGGCCGGGTTCAGTGGCGGAGCCACATGGGTGCCAGAAGGGACACTGGATCCCCCTAGAATTTTAATTCATTTTATAGATATATGCAAGTCTAGTGATATTTAGTTGTTTACCCATTCATTGGCTCCCTCTCTCAACAATAAGCACAAACATATTAGAGCCATTGTTTTTTTTCCTTGCTGGAAATTGGAGAAGAGAACTTGGATGGTGGGTGGTGGCTACTATTTATCTCTATGATACAATAGTCCATAAACTTTTTGTCTATACACTTTTGGTCCTTACAAAAATAAATTTTGGTTCTTGTTCCAAAAAATGGTTAATTCATGGGGTTTTTTTCCGGTTGATAACGAAGACATCATAGATAAGGTTCATAAAATGAGGTTGATAGTAAAGTAATCATATATAAATCTCAGAAAATGAAAACTTGTCGAACTCATTGTTGAATCTGTAAAGATCTGTGTTTCATTCTTATAAAATAGTGAAGAAGGTACATGTATTTTTGAATTTATCGTTTCATCAATACAATTAGGTTGTATTTGCCATATTAAGAAAACTAATATTTATTTGTGTTTTCAAAAAAAAAATTATGTACATTTGATGCTCCCCCTTATTCCAAATCTTGCCTTCGCCCCTGGCCGGGTTGGTTATTTTTATTCCAACCAAATAAATCATCAAAATTTTGGCTCGCACAAAATTTGCCGGCGATGAATAGTAGCCCGCGGCATTTGGTGGTCTCCTTGCCAAATTACAAAATTATCAACCTGTATAACAGTCGGTTGAAGGAACGACCGATAAAAGAGTAATTTTTTATTGATTGGTTGGAGATGCACTTATAAATATAAATTTCATTCCATTTATTGTTACTTCATCCATATCAAACATGCTTTCAAACACAAAATTAAATAAAAAAATAAAAAAAATATTAAATAAATAAAAAATCAACAAATTATAAGAATTAATGTATTAATGATTTATACTTGATGCTTTACAAAATAGTGAAATACTTTTATATTTTATGAGTTTTTGAATTTTAACCTAAAATATAGGGAAATTAATTAAAATGACCGTATTTCAATATCGTATTATCGAAATGCCATAAATCTTTTTTGTTTTGCCGAAATACTCTTTTTGGCCGGAATGTAGGGCCGGGATAAGACTCATCCCGGGGTTATGGAGGTTCGGGTGCGATCCCGGGGTTAGGGCCGGGATGAACAAAGAAATGTCGGGATTAGGCCGGGATTGGGGTGAAATCCCGGGGTGAGGGCCTGGATGGGGGGGGGGGGTTTAGCATCAGGGTTTGAGAAAATTAGGGTTTTGTCCTATGATTTTATGTGATTTCAAGTGTTTTTTCACGTTTTTTTTGCCTGATTCTACTGTTTTTTCCACACTTTGGTATGTTTGTCATACAATATTTGTACTATTGTCATTGAATTTGTGGTTCACATTCATCTTCTCCATTCAATTTTGCCTATAAAGATCAGTAAGATGCAAGGCAAATTCGTTCATCACATCCATTCCATTGTTCTTTCTTGCTCTCTTTTTCATCATTTGAATTGCTTCATTTTTCATACTACTAAAAAAATGAGTTCACCTGTTGTAAAAGCTAGGCTCTATTTATGTTACGATGGTCAATGAGTTCAAAACAACAATGAGTGGGATTATATTGGGTACACAAGGCGTGGTGTACAGATTCCAGTAATCTATACATATAAGAGGTTTCTTCATTACGCCATGGGAAAATGTCGAATCGAAGATTCTGCTACTTGCAAGTTGGTGTTTAAACGTGAAGATCGCTCACTAGTGGAGCTAAACAACGATGAACTAATCCTTGGTTTTATGCAAATTGCAGCCGATTCAGAAAGACCTCTAGAAGTCTTTGTGTATGACGCAACATTGATGTGTGACGAAGGTGATGACGAAGGTGATGACGAAATCCATGTCGGTGGTAGTCAACAGGAGCCTGATTCTCAATTTCAGGCATCCTACGACACCACACTTTATTCTGATCATTCATATCGTCCTAATGAATCTTATCCCGATGTTGTTCCGGAGACACAACTAGAAGAAGAACAACAAGCAAAAGAAGAAGAAGAAGAAGACGAAGAAAGACGGTTTGCTGGAGTTGCTCATGACGAAACCCATGTTTTCACAACGGGTATATGTAACACCCTGAATTTCGTTTGGCCTTTTTTGAAGAAGAAATGGAAGACAGTGGCCGCACTAGTTGCTGCGCGACTTAGACCGCGCCATAACCCGCGCGGTGCATTGTCCGTGTGGGGATTCCAGTGAGCGGCGCGAGTTTCGCCGCGAGTGTACCCGCGCCATAACCCGCGCGGTGTTCTGTTTGTCTCAGTTTCCAGTTAGTGGCGCGAGTCACAGCACGAGTTAGTCCGCGCCATAACCCGCGCGGTGTTCTGTTTGTCTCGATTTACAGTGAGTAGCGCGAGTCACGGCGCGAGTTAGCCCGCGCCATAACCCGCGCGGTGGGCCTGATCGATTAAATGAGAATTCAACCTAAAGATCTCATTTTATCTCACTTCTTATTTCTTTCTTTCTTTCCATGTCTCTCTCTCTCTTTCTTCATTTACTCTCTCTTAGGTTTAGTGTGTAACACCCCGAATTCTGAGAATCTATGTTTTATTTTTCTCATTTTGGAACCTTCTAGTTTTATGGATTTATCAGTTTTATATCGAGCTTTTCAGATTTAAGCATCGTGGGCTGAAAAGTACCAAATTTGAGAAAGTTGAGACTGCTCGCGATTGTGCCCGCGAGAGTGACAAGGTGTCACAATCGCGGGGCACTATCGCCCCGTTTGTACCGAGAGGGGGGAGGCTGGCGCGACCTTGCCCGCGAGAGTGACAATTATCACTCTCCCCGTGTCACTATCGCCGATGGGTGTTTTGGGTATAAAAAGCCAAGTCGCGATTTTCAGTCATTTTATCTGATTTCTAGGGTTTGGGAGCAATTCTCTCATCTGATTTCGGTAAGTATTTTACATCTAGACCTCTCTCCTCATTTATGGTGATTCATAGTCAATAATAGTGGTCCTTAACACTTTTAGAAAGTGTTGGTAAGAAGCTCTCCAGTGGTTAAACATCTCATCTCCATCTCCTCCATTTCTAAGGCTTGGTTTTCTTTTAAGAAAACTACTAAGGTGAGTTCATCCACTTTTATAAAACTTTATACATGTCAAATGTGGGTTTTAAATGCCAAAACATCTCCTTTTCATATACTTGATTTGTGGGTTTGTACCAAGTCTAACTATTGGTATGTTTGTCATACAATATTTGTACTATTGTCATTGAATTTGTGGTTCACATTCATCTTCTCCATTCAATTTTGCCTATAAAGATCAGTAAGATGCAAGGCAAATTCGTTCATCACATCCATTCCATTGTTCTTTCTTGCTCTCTTTTTCATCATTTGAATTGCTTCATTTTTCATACTACTAAAAAAATGAGTTCACCTGTTGTAAAAGCTAGGCTCTATTTATGTTACGATGGTCAATGAGTTCAAAACAACAATGAGTGGGATTATATTGGGTACACAAGGCGTGGTGTACAGATTCCAGTAATCTATACATATAAGAGGTTTCTTTATTACGCCATGGGAAAATGTCGAATCGAAGATTATGCTACTTGCAAGTTGGTGTTTAAACGTGAAGATCGCTCACTAGTGGAGCAAAACAATGATGAACTAATCCTTGGTTTTATGCAAATTGCAGCCGATTCAGAAAGACCTCTAGAAGTCTTTGTGTATGACGCAACATTGATGTGTGACGAAGGTGATGACGAAATCCATGTCGGTGGTAGTCAACAGGAGCCTGATTCTCAATTTCAAGCATCCTATGACACCACACTTTATTCTGATCATTCATATCGTCCTAATGAATCTTATCCCGATGTTGTTCCGGAGACACAACTAGAAGAAGAACAACAAGCAAAAGAAGAAGAAGAAGAAGACGAAGAAAGACGGTTTGCTGGAGTTGCTCATGACGAAACCCATGTTTTCACAACGGGTATATGTAACACCCTGAATTTCGTTTGGCCTTTTTTGAAGAAGAAATGGAAGACAGTGGCCGCGCTAGTTGCTGCGCGACTTAGACCGCGCCATAACCCGCGCGGTGCATTGTCCGTGTGGGGATTCCAGTGAGCGGCGCGAGTTTCGCCGCGAGTGTACCCGCGCCATAACCCGCGCGGTGTTCTGTTTGTCTCAGTTTCCAGTTAGTGGCGCGAGTCACAGCGCGAGTTAGTCCGCGCCATAACCCGCGCGGTGTTCTGTTTGTCTCGGTTTACAGTGAGTAGCGCGAGTCACGGCGCGAGTTAGCCCGCACCATAACCCGCACGGTGGGCCTGATCGATTAAATGAGAATTCAACCTAAAGATCTCATTTTATCTCACTTCTTATTTCTTTCTTTCTTTCCATGTCTCTCTCTCTTTCTTCATTTACTCTCTCTTAGGTTTAGTGTGTAACACCCCGAATTCTGAGAATCTATGTTTTATTTTTCTCATTTTGGAACCTTCTAGTTTTATGGATTTATTAGTTTTATATCGAGCTTTTCAGATTTAAGCATCGTGGGCTGAAAAGTACCAAATTTGAGAAAGTTGGGACTGCTTGCGATTGTGCCCGCGAGAGTGACAAGGTCTCACAATCGCGGGGCACTATCGCCCCGTTTGTACCGAGAGGGGGGAGGCTGGCGCGACCTTGCCCGCGAGAGTGACAATTATCACTCTCCCCGTGTCACTATCGCCGATGGGTGTTTTGGGTATAAAAAGCCAAGTCGCGATTTTCAGTCATTTTATCTGATTTCTAGGGTTTGGGAGCAATTCTCTCATCTGATTTCGGTAAGTATTTTACATCTAGACCTCTCTCCTCATTTATGGTGATTCATAGTCAATAATAGTGGTCCTTAACACTTTTAGAAAGTGTTGGTAAGAAGCTCTCCAGTGGTTAAACATCTCATCTCCATCTCCTCCATTTCTAAGGCTTGGTTTTCTTTTAAGAAAACTACTAAGGTGAGTTCATCCACTTTTATAAAACTTTATACATGTCAAATGTGGGTTTTAAATGCCAAAACATCTCCTTTTCATATACTTGATTTGTGGGTTTGTACCAAGTCTAACTATTGGTATGTTTGTCATACAATATTTGTACTATTGTCATTGAATTTGTGGTTCACATTCATCTTCTCCATTCAATTTTGCCTATAAAGATCAGTAAGATGCAAGGCAAATTCGTTCATCACATCCATTCCATTGTTCTTTCTTGCTCTCTTTTTCATCATTTGAATTGCTTCATTTTTCATACTACTAAAAAAATGAGTTCACCTGTTGTAAAAGCTAGGCTCTATTTATGTTACGATGGTCAATGAGTTCAAAACAACAATGAGTGGGATTATATTGGGTACACAAGGCGTGGTGTACAGATTCCAGTAATCTATACATATAAGAGGTTTCTTTATTACGCCATGGGAAAATGTCGAATCGAAGATTATGCTACTTGCAAGTTGGTGTTTAAACGTGAAGATCGCTCACTAGTGGAGCAAAACAATGATGAACTAATCCTTGGTTTTATGCAAATTGCAGCCGATTCAGAAAGACCTCTAGAAGTCTTTGTGTATGACGCAACATTGATGTGTGACGAAGGTGATGACGAAATCCATGTCGGTGGTAGTCAACAGGAGCCTGATTCTCAATTTCAAGCATCCTATGACACCACACTTTATTCTGATCATTCATATCGTCCTAATGAATCTTATCCCGATGTTGTTCCGGAGACACAACTAGAAGAAGAACAACAAGCAAAAGAAGAAGAAGAAGAAGACGAAGAAAGACGGTTTGCTGGAGTTGCTCATGACGAAACCCATGTTTTCACAACGGGTATATGTAACACCCTGAATTTCGTTTGGCCTTTTTTGAAGAAGAAATGGAAGACAGTGGCCGCGCTAGTTGCTGCGCGACTTAGACCGCGCCATAACCCGCGCGGTGCATTGTCCGTGTGGGGATTCCAGTGAGCGGCGCGAGTTTCGCCGCGAGTGTACCCGCGCCATAACCCGCGCGGTGTTCTGTTTGTCTCAGTTTCCAGTTAGTGGCGCGAGTCACAGCGCGAGTTAGTCCGCGCCATAACCCGCGCGGTGTTCTGTTTGTCTCGGTTTACAGTGAGTAGCGCGAGTCACGGCGCGAGTTAGCCCGCACCATAACCCGCACGGTGGGCCTGATCGATTAAATGAGAATTCAACCTAAAGATCTCATTTTATCTCACTTCTTATTTCTTTCTTTCTTTCCATGTCTCTCTCTCTTTCTTCATTTACTCTCTCTTAGGTTTAGTGTGTAACACCCCGAATTCTGAGAATCTATGTTTTATTTTTCTCATTTTGGAACCTTCTAGTTTTATGGATTTATTAGTTTTATATCGAGCTTTTCAGATTTAAGCATCGTGGGCTGAAAAGTACCAAATTTGAGAAAGTTGGGACTGCTCGCGATTGTGCCCGCGAGAGTGACAAGGTCTCACAATCGCGGGGCACTATCGCCCCGTTTGTACCGAGAGGGGGGAGGCTGGCGCGACCTTGCCCGCGAGAGTGACAATTATCACTCTCCCCGTGTCACTATCGCCGATGGGTGTTTTGGGTATAAAAAGCCAAGTCGCGATTTTCAGTCATTTTATCTGATTTCTAGGGTTTGGGAGCGATTCTCTCATCTGATTTCGGTAAGTATTTTACATCTAGACCTCTCTCCTCATTTATGGTGATTCATAGTCAATAATAGTGGTCCTTAACACTTTTAGGAAGTGTTGGTAAGAAGCTCTCCAGTGGTTAAGCATCTCATCTCCATCTCCTCCATTTCTAAGGCTTGGTTTTCTTTTAAGAAAACTACTAAGGTGAGTTCATCCACTTTTATAAAACTTTATACATGTCAAATGTGGGTTTTAAATGCCAAAACATCTCCTTTTCATATACTTGATTTGTGGGTTTGTACCAAGTCTAACTTTTGGAGATTTTAGGGTTTTATGATAATTTTATGAAATATGATTATGTGAGTTTGTTGGTGTTACTACTAACCTACCTTTACTTGGGAAAATGCATTTCAAAAGATGGCTCTATTCATGCATCACTTATGGGTTTTAGAAATGATATTCTTGTGGTTAGTAGCTGATAAGTTTGTATTTGGGAATTTATCATGTTTAAAGGGTATGGCTTATAATAGTCATTTATGTTTCAACCAACGATCGTTCGGTAAAGAATGGAATTTGTCTTGGGGAAAATCATTCTTTATGTCCTTTATGCATAATTACACTTGTTGAAATATTCGCGGGGCACTATGAGCATTATTTGGCTTATTTGTTGCATTTGGGAGTCATGACCCCGTAAGTTGCTATATTATTGTTCCGACGTTGGGACGACTAGTTTTCCACGTCGAGGCACGTTAGGCATCGGAATGGGTTATAAGTCCTTTGTGCTCAAGTATTACGATATTGGATGAGGAGCTCGACGTAAGGACCCCTCGGGGTTGAACTTGAGTTTCCGTGGGTGTACTTTTAAAGCCACTGAGCCTGACATCCCTTGCGTGTACTTTATTTGTTTATTGGCTTTACTGACTCATCGAATGGCTTACTTTTGTGTTCCGTCATTTGTGTTAGTAAGCGGGTCTCCCCCGTTAACCCAAGAGGTACTTGCTACATTTCAAAGAGCATTATTATTATTATTACCATTATTATTGGTGTACAAAAGAAACTCCTTTACTCACTTTTACCTTTGATTATTTAAACTGCAAATGTTTGATCTCACTAGGCTCTAGCCTAACACTTTTTTCTTAAAATGACATGTATAACAGGTCAGGTTTCCGGTGGGGTTCTTCGGGATTGAGTGGATGGCTTTGGGGTCAAGAGCGGTCTTTTTGGGAGATGTATAGACCGGTATTTTGGATAGCGGACATACTTTTGGAAGAATAGCAACACCCGATACTAATCTTTCTTATTTAAGTTAGATTATTAGGTTGTTAGTGTATTCTTCATTTGATTAATTGTAATGTTTATAGCATTGTTTCCCCATTCTATCGGGATGATACTTTGGGTTGTTTCAATATGTTTTATATACCCAGGTTTACCAATTTATAGCCGTCATCTTGCAGAAATTTCGAATTTTTATTCCGCTAATTTTTAGAGTGTTATATAGTGCAACCACATTTCTAGCCATTTATTACTAGAATCAAGTGTTCCATTCAAGGTTTCGGTTTTGGAAGCTTCACCATTGTCATCTTCTCTAAGAGGTCCAACCTAAGATTTTGGGTTTTCTTCTAAAACCTACTTGGTGAGTTCCTACTACCATTTTCTAAACTTTATACATGTCAAAGATTACATTTTTGAACTCCTATATATCTCCATGGTTTTGGATTTAAGTTTTCTACATTTTGACCTAACTTGAGTTTTGGGAGATTTTAGGGTTCCCAATCATTTTCAAGAAAAATAAAGGGTTTCATCTTATTTGAAGTAAAATGGAGTTTTACTTGCACATTTATGTGGTTTACTTGAAGGAATGTATATAATCTCATTTTATGATTTTCATTCTTATCAGCAGTTAAACTTGGAATTTCATTTTGGAAAATAAATGTTATTGAAAGCTATATGTTTAGCTTTGGTTAGTCACAAATGAAATTGTGACAAGTCTAGACTATTACTAGTGGATCCCTAGGTATTGAGTCGGCTTATATTATTGGGATATTTATTCCCCTTTTTGTAGCTATGAATGCATTTGACCCTCGGGGGCCTTTGGTACGGTTATGTGAGACCGGTTACTAGCCATGGATCATAATGTAGTCCTAGTGAACGAGTATGACTTGGTTTCCTCGGGGGCCCTCCCTCACATCTTAGTACGGACCGAAGTTGTTCGTGGCCATGGATTCCAAGTATTTAGCTCACAACTCGGATTTTGGCCTACTTTTATGTTCCGCCACAATCCTTGGTAAATCGGGTATCCCTTGTCATCGCAAGATGAATTTTCGGACCGAACGGTCCTTATGTGACAAAGATTTCAATTGTAAACTAAACCTTCTTGAAAAGATTTACTTTCGATATAATTGTTTATATCTCTTGAAGTTATAAACTGTATGTTCTCACTAGGCTTTAAGCCTAACATTTTTTCTCAAATGATATGTATAACAGGTTCCCTTAGCGGTGGGTTGCCAAGATCATGAGTGACGAGCATGGTCTTAGAGGCATTTTTGAAGTGACTAGTATTTGATGTTGGACATTTGTTAAGTCCCATCTTTTGTTGATTTTTGGTTGACAACCGATGTAATCTAGATAGTCGTGTTTAGATTAGTTTGTTGTTGATTTCCATATTCGTTCTCAGGTTTTTGTAAAGGCTTAGTACTTCCCCTTTTTGGGAGGTTTATACGAAATACAAATGTCATATTGCCTAATTTCCGAATTTTATTTTACCCAAATTTTTAGGGTGTTACAGTATATCTGATCTGGACAGATCAAATGTAACACCCTCAAATCTGAAAATAGCAACTTATTTAAAATTTCTAAATACATCAACAAATACCTTGAACTACAAACATAAATTGAGAATCAACCTCAATATTCCCCTTTCATCTTATACATACATTCTATGAACAGGACAAGTGTTACTAAACCCAATAACAAATACTATCTTCAATCCTGCGGAGGACTTAATGCTCATGCTTAGTCTCTATCTCCAACTCGCGGAAGACTTAATACCTAAGCATAGTCACTATCTCCAAGCTGGGACCTGATGCACATGCCGACAAATAAAAAGGGTTAGGATTAACGCCTAGTGAGCTCAAGAGTTTTAACATGAATGAATGCACAAGTAAAATCATGCTAGAAACAGTTACAGTTCTTATCAGCAGTTAACCAATTAATCACGTAGATGTGGAGTCAACGGGAGCGACCCATATCTCCAATCCGGTTCAACCAAAAAGGCAATGCACCTTGAAGTCACTTTCACTGACAACCCAAAGACCCGACACGCACCGGGGACTACCGCTTAGGAGATTCCCCGACGGCGGAGGTCTAGGTACATGGGAGACTACCGCCTTAGGAAATTCTCCAGATGTCACCCACCTACATTCCTATAGTGAATCACAGACTTGGTTCGTCCACATAATGCATATAGGAGGTCTCAAAGATGTGTTTCAACCCGTTAGTCATTCGGGTATCAACCAAGAACACAATATTACCATCCTAAGCATGTAAATCCATCATATGACATAATATCCATTCAAATACTTCGTGAGAATATAAGGTCGCCAAAAAGGCATTCCAAGGAGGAATCATCATAATACCAAGATATGCATAAATGACTCATGGTAAGTTAATCATATACAAATTTCCACATAAATCCCCAACCACTTGTACATTAAATAAGAACACTTGAGAAATCACATCAATGACAACACTTTAGATTCAACTTATTTCCGAACCGGTTTTATGAATGCAACATACTCGGAATGCATAACCCATGAACTTAGGTTTCAATTGTACAAAGTCATTAAGAATGCATAATGCCATGAAATGAACTCCATTTGTACAAAATTGCTACGAACCCAATTACGGGCATTTTATAAAATTTCACAACCCAAGTTTACCAAACATGAAACTTATTAAAATACCCACACTTTGACCAATATCAAGTAAAACACACTTTTACTTCAAAATACCCATTTTTGGCATGTACACCTTTTTAACAAATCAACTTGAACTCACCTTGCTAGACTTATGCTAAATCTAGATTTCATCCAACGAGCTCTTTTGAAGACCGTTTGAATCCTCAAGCCGGAAACTTCCAAAACCTAGATCCAAACATTTCAAACCATAAATACCCATACTCAACCATTTAGAAGCATTTCCCCCAAACAATAAACCAAAACCCCAAACGAGATCAAAACCCTAGTTTTCTCCAAAACTTACCAAATCCGAGATTTGAGAAACCAAACACTAAGAAACCATTAATGGAGCATTTATAACTTGTTGCAAGGAAACTTACCACTAAAGATGATGAAACTCTCCGAGGACTCCCAATCCAACACTTCAACCCGAGCTCCCAACACGAACTTGATGAGGAAGATGAAGATGGTGGTTTTGTGGTTCAAGATCCCACAAGCTAGATGATGAAGAATCTTGTGGTATGAAGAAGAAAAGTCTCCAAAATGGGTTAGGGTTCGGTTTTAGGGTTTGGGAGAGAAAGGGAAGAAGATAGAAGTGAGAAATGAGGAGAATGGTGAGAAATTCAGATTTAACAGCCCCTCAGCCCCCGTCCGCGACATTGACACGGCGACTATGCCCTTGGTATAGTCGGGGGGCATAGTCGCCCGCTCCCTAGGGGTTGCGGTACCTCTCCCGCGAGAGTGACACGGCGACTATGCCCTTGGCATAGTCGCGGGGCATAGTCGTCCAAACTTCTTCAAGTCCCATAACTTGACTTCTTTCATGCCAACACTCTCGAAACCTTTAGGAACTTTAAACGAAGCATTTCCCAACAAAACCCCAAGGTTGACGAGTCACAGAAACGTCCGGTTGACAATTACTTACCGAAAATTACGGGTGTTACAATCCTCCGAACCTTAGAATGATTTCGTCCTCGAAATCAATCCTTCTCGATGGAACGCCCCCATTTGAAAAAAGTTGTTCTTAATCCAATTGCCAAAACCGCTAACACGACTCTTACACCGATATTCACGTGTGCTGCTCCTCTTGGGCACAACATACTCATGACTGAGCGAACATTGAACTCTCCAAAGTAGCTTTTACTCACCGGATTACGGTCATCTCCCAACCTTGGGTGACAATTACCACCTCTAGGGTAGTTCGTGACCTTAACATTTCACCAAACAATTCCCTTTGGAGCATCACAGATTCGAACTCAACGTCAAAGATGGCAACCAAACTTCCAACATCACACTTGGAAAGATCGATTGATTTCCTATCCAAAAGGAATGCCTTCACTTAAACTTCACCTCATATACAACCCGATTACATTCCGGTTGAGGTTGTAGCTGCGTTTCTCATAACGTGTCGTTACAAACTAAATCTCAACGTTCAATATATTTCACCGATGTCAGGATGAACGTTGCGTTGTTGATTAATCATTTTCTTAATCGATAAATCTCGGTTATCTCCCAACCTTAGATTTCCCATATTACCCCGAAAGTGACTTACGACCTTATCTAGTCATTTCCATCAAGAATACCCCAATCCGAAGTATTCCCTTAGATACTTCTGATTACGACGCATCAAGGTCTCCTCAAAAATTCATTTGTACATAAAGTCCACCTCGACATTCCCACCAAATGTCTCCAAAGATCATCATCACTAAAGAGTTATTGTCCTTTGACGAAATTTCTTAACGACTAGCTTGGTTTGAACCATCGCAACCTTTAAATCCGTTCCTCAAAGCTGACCCGGACACAATGTCTGCAAGGGCTCCCACACTTCCATAGACTCCAACATTGCGTTCCCACCAGAAACATACCATTACGCTCTACAGATAGTCGATTCCCAAATCCCATGAATCCTCGAATTCCTGCTGATCCATTCCTAATATTGAACAAGATGTCCTTCCAAGGCGCCCCAATGCGTCCTTCAGGTAACTGGTTAATCCAGATCCGGTTAACACTCAACTCTGTTCCAACATCAACCTCACAATATTCCTATAATGCAATCTTTATCACCACGGAATTGCTTAAACACCTCGATACTAAATCCTCAATACCCAGACTCCTTTCAAAAACCACCACCGAAAGGTCGATATTTTCTATAACCCACCGGGTTACATCCACACATTCCAAGATCCAATGACCTCAAGAAAACAAGTTGACGCCTAGGACTAAACGGTGACCTCGAAAACGTGGACATCCCGCCCAAAATTCCATTCCAGACGGATTGTCGCACTAAGGTTGACACCTAATAGAGAGCTAAAATTTCAAATCTTACATCTCTAACCGACAGATCACCAAAATTTCCTTTAATCGCGGAACTCGCTAAGACGGTACACCAACCACATAAACCATGGTGTCACACCGACGAGCAACCCACCAAATCGAACCCAATCTAATCGCACACAAATACCTAAAACTTTAACTCGCAAGATTACCGAAGCATAAAATCACTCCTTAATGACTGGGAAACTTAAATCTACTATTTCCATAATACAAGAGCACACAGATTCCAAAAGCTCCATGCCCAAAATATCAAGGCTGACCGCGAGTCGGATCATCCGACGCTTCAAATCCCAAGGGCTCCCTTAGTCCCTAATTACAACTGTTCTTACGCCAGGGTTTAAATCCATAGGCCTAATGAGTTCAAGGCTTTTCGACCAATACGCCAATTCGAAGTTCACAAAACTTTCAAATACATAAACGGTTAAACGATTAGACGTGCGGTAAAAATACTCTACCGTACAACTGATAGGTTTCAAAATTGATCAACAACACGGCGCGTATGAAGTTATTTCCAAAAACACCTTTAACCCACACCTACGTTAAATAGGACAATAATAAAGTACGCGCAACAATTTACACTATAAACGTGAAAACATGTTCTTGCACCACAACACGTGCAATAAATGTTTGTACAACTCTAAACGAGAATTTCGCAATTTTAACTTTAAAAATTCTGCCTCTTTAACCAAAAGACGTTGTGGCAAAAAAAAAATTCAACAAACCCCATAAGCAACAGTTCATTCCCCAAAGGCGGTAAAATAATGGGAATGCAAATAAGATTTCAAATCGAGTTTAAAGCTTTAAGTCGCATAACTAAACACATTTGGCCCAACAAAACTTCAACGACAAGGATGCTGCTGACTCGATAAACGCATTGCAGAAATTTCTATCAGTAAAAGTGGATGATTGAATTACGATCCGAACAAAAGTCTTGTTTGAAATAACGAAGATCTTTTTCATGTTTACACACACCGACGTTATACTTAAATCCAAATGCAAGAAGCATGCAACAAATGACATTTGTATAAAATTCAACATTTAACGCACACAATGATGCATATGCACATGTTCTCAAAATTATTTACGCAACGCAAAATGACGTAAGACGAGACACCCTAAACCCAACTGAATTTTCGCGAGACTCGTTAAAGCTAAAATCATGCGGTGTCAAAATCTTCATTTCTCAACAAAGAGTGTAAGGAAAACGGCAATACGCTTTTAGTATCAAACTTTTAGGAGTTTCCTCCTTTTACTGAAATGAAAGGTAAAATAACACTTTACAAAATTTACATGGGGCACGACGCTAAATAACTCGCAAGTTTAAATGAGGTAAAATTTAAAACTCACGCATAAAAGGACATTGCATAAAACAGTACACCATGAAATTTAGCAAACTCGCACAAACTAAAAATCCTCAAGAAATTCCGACTCAAAACGTGGGAATAACTTTTCGTTTAAAACCATTGACATATGTGGAGGAGATCCAATGCCTAGGTTAAAATCTCATAACTACTTGCCCAATACTCAAATGACATTAAAACATGGATATTACAATATCCGCAAATAGCGTTAAACAAGAGACGTGAATAAAGAGACGTGTAACACCCTCAAATATGAAAATAGCAACTTATTTAAAATTTCTAAATACATCAACAAATACCTTGAACTACAAACATAAATTGAGAATCAACCTCAATATTCCCCTTTCATCTTATACATACATTATATGAACAGGACGGATGTTACTAAACCCAATAACAAATACTATCTTCAATCCTGCGGAGGACTTAATGCTCATGCTTAGTCTCTATCCCCAACTCGCGGAAGACTTAATACCCAAGCATAGTCACTATCTCCAAACTGGGACCTGATGCACATGCCGACAAATAAAAATGGTTAGGATTAACGCCTAGTGAGCTCAAGAGTTTTAACATGAATGAATGCACAAGTAAAATCATGCTAGAAACAGTTACAGTTCTTATCAGCAGTTAACCAATTAATCACGTAGATGGGGAGTCAACGGGAGCGACCCATATCTCCAATCCGGTTCACCCAAAAAGGCAATGCACCTTGAAGTCACTTTCACTGACAACCCAAAGACCCGACACGCACCGGGGACTACCGCTTAGGAGATTCCCCGACGGCGGAGGTCTAGGTACATGGGAGACTACCGCCTTAGGAAATTCTCCAGATGTCACCCACCTACATTCCTATAGTGAATCACAGACTTGGTTCGTCCACATAATGCATATAAGAGGTCTCAAAGATGTGTTTCAACCCGTTAGTCATTCGGGTATCAACCAAGAACACAATATTACCATCCTAAGCATGTAAATCCATCATATGACATAATATCCATTCAAATACTTCGTGAGAATATAAGGTCGCCAAAAAGGCATTCCAAGGAGGAATCATCATAATACCAAGATATGCATAAATGACTCATGGTAAGTTAATCATATACAAATTTCCACATAAATCCCCAACCACTTGTACATTAAATAAGAACACTTGAGAAATCACATCAATGACAACACTTTAGATTCAACTTATTTCCGAACCGGTTTTATGAATGCAACATACTCGGAATGCATAACCCATGAACTTAGGTTTCAATTGTACAAAGTCATTAAGAATGCATAATGCCATGAAATGAACTCCATTTGTACAAAATTGCTACGAACCCAATTACGGGCATTTTATAAAATTTCACAACCCAAGTTTACCAAACATGAAACTTATTAAAATACCCACACTTTGACCAATATCAAGTAAAACACACTTTTACTTCAAAATACCCATTTTTGGCATGTACACCTTTTTAACAAATCAACTTGAACTCACCTTGCTAGACTTATGCTAAATCTAGATTTCATCCAACGAGCTCTTTTGAAGACCGTTTGAATCCTCAAGCCGGAAACTTCCAAAACCTAGATCCAAACATTTCAAACCATAAATACCCATACTCAACCATTTAGAAGCATTTCCCCCAAACAATAAACCAAAACCCCAAACGAGATCAAAACCCTAGTTTTCTCCAAAACTTACCAAATCCGAGTTTTGAGAAACCAAACACTAAGAAACCATTAATGGAGCATTTATAACTTGTTGCAAGGAAACTTACCACTAAAGATGATGAAACTCTCCGAGGACACCCAATCCAACACTTCAACCCGAGCTCCCAACACGAACTTGATGAGGAAGATGAAGATGGTGGTTTTGTGGTTCAAGATCCCACAAGCTAGATGATGAAGAATCTTGTGGTATGAAGAAGAAAAGTCTCCAAAATGGGTTAGGGTTCGGTTTTGGGGTTTGGGAGAGAAAGGGAAGAAGATAGAAGTGAGAAATGAGGAGAATGGTGAGAAATTCGGATTTAACAGCCCCTTAGCCCCCGTCCGCGACATTGACACGGGGACTATGCCCTTGGCATAGTCGCAGGGCATAGTCGCCCGCTCCCTAGGGGCCGCGATACCTCTCCCGCGAGAGTGACACGGCGACTATGCCCTTGGCATAGTCGCGGGGCATAGTCGCCCAAACTTCTTCAAGTCCCATAACTTGACTTCTTTCATGCCAACACTCTCGAAACCCTTAGGAACTTTAAACGAAGTATTTCCCAACAAAACCCCAAGGTTGACGAGTCACAGAAACGTCCGGTTGACAATTACTTACCGAAAATTACGGGTGTTACATCAAATACCGATACTGATGAGGACGAAGAAAAAGAAACATATACCCCTAGCAATAAATCACTTGGTGAGTTAAACGATTATTTTGATATGCCTCTTTCCCTTCCAAACCCGGAGACCAATATACCACCCTACCAACCCGTATCTTACAATCGCGGTACAAGTATACATGAAGGACAACTATTTGATACGAAGGAGCAAATGGCCATACAACTCGGAATTAAGTTCATGGAAGAGGGTTTTGTGTTTAGAACGGAGAAATCTGACAAAAGCAGATACGTGGCTGTCTGTGAGCAAAAAACTTATAAGTGGCGTATGTCGGCGAAGTCCGTGGGCCCTAAAGGAGGGATGTTTGCCGTTAGGAAGTTGAACGACGTGCACACTTGTTTGAGGATACAACTGAATTCCAGACACCGGCACGCCAACAAAAGGACTTTGGGCCACATATTGAAAGGAAAGTGTATTGACGCTAGCAGGTCATTTCGGCTGAATGACATCGTCGACGATATCAACCAGCAGTACGGGCTCAATATTGGTTACCACCAAGGATGGCGTGCGCGATGCAAGGCCCTGCTAATGGTGAGAGGCACTCCCGAGGAGTCGTACGAACGACTCCCTATGTACTTATATAATTTGGAGCTGAAGAATCCGAGTACATGCACCAGAATAAGGACGGATTCACACGGACGTTTTGAGTTGTGTTTCGCTGCTCTTGGATGTGCGGTACGTATATCAACACGCCATATCTTTACATATTATAAATTATAACATTTATAAAGTTGCTCCACCTACGTTTTTTGCAGATCCACACGTTTTTGGCAAACCTGCGTCTTGTCCTCGTAATAGACGATGCCCATTTAAAGGGACCTTACGTAGGTATGATGTTCTTGGCGGTTGTCATGGACGGAAATAACAACATCGTGCCCTTGGCTTTCGGAGTAGGCAAGTCCGAGACGGGGTAGGAGTGGGGTTGGTTTCTGTCCAGGTTGAGAGAATGTATCGGAGTCCCAGAAGGGTTGGTGTTTATGTCGGACAGGTCTCTCCTTCCATAAGCGCCGCAATTTCTGTCGTGTACCCATCGATCCCTTATTCCCTATGTTGTCGACATTTGGAGATGAACGTGAAAAGCGCGGACATGCGTATTACTACAAACCGTCTGACCTACTGGAAGGCATGCAAAGCATATACGGTTACGGAGTTTGACCGGTACATGGATGCACTACGATATGAAGTAGATCGTGGAGCACAAGTTATGGACGCTGCTGGGAAGGAGAGGTGGTCAAGGGCCTATTTTCCTGCACATCGGTATAACATAATGACCTCTAATAGTGCAGAGTCAGTGAATGTACTGTCCCGTTTTGCTCGTAGGTTACCGATTGTCGAGCTTATGGAGTACTTCCGATCTTTTCAACAAGAGTGGTACCTACTTCGACGACAAAAGGGAAGTTGATAAACTATGAAATCTTGAACTTATATGTTATTTTCTCTTCTTGTGTTATTTATAAATCGTAGCATAGTTAACACACACATGTTTGTTGGTGAAATGCGTAATCATCTCACACCAATGGCGGAGGCGAAGATTCTCAAAAGGGCGGGAAAGTTTGCGCAATGAAGGGTAAGAGGGATTGGATATGATAAGTTCGATGTTCGGGATACCCGTGGACACGCGATTGTCGATATGCTCAATCGTGTTTGTGAATGTAAGCAATGGCAATATTATGGGTTACCATGCGGTCATGCCATCGCAACTGCAAGGTTTATGAATCGTAGAGATTGCAGCTATCTAGCTCTAGGTTACTTCACGTCCCATACTTACCGGTCAACATATCATGAAGTAATCAATACGGTTGGACCCCCTCAATCATAGGTTTTGCCACACGTCCCCCTTCAGCCATGCTATCCACCGTTAATAACCAAGAGACGTGCGGGGAGGCCAAGAAAGAACGATCGGCGTCCATCTCGTGGTGAGGATCCGATACAGAGAACGTATACTAGGTGTGGAGCAGTAGGACATACTCTTGGTGAATGTCCAACTCCTACCCCTTCAACCGTGCCCAGGAGTAGAGCTTCAAGTAGCCAAAGATTTCGCTCTCAGGGGCCATCGAACCTAGAACCACATGGAACCCTAAGGCATGATAGCATTGACTTTAACATTGACTTCCCTTGATTGTAACGACCCCATCTTGTATGCGAAGTGATATTGTTTTTATGTTCATTGTTGATTTTATCTACCTTATCGTGGTTGTGGAATTATATTGTGTAAAACAAGTTAAACATTAAAGCATCGTTTTATTGAAATCAAAGAAAACGATAAGGTGCATCCATACAACATTAAAGCATCGATAAAGTAAACATTAATAAAGTTTTATTACTGGGGGCGTGATCAGGCCAAAGCCTCCTGACGAAGGACCCTTCTGATATGACATGAAGGGAGGGTGTTGGTCCGAAAATGAGTCCTGTTATAAGACAGAACTCAAGACGACCAAAGCGCATGTGATGTAAATGAGTCCTGTTATTCCTCCGAATCCGCATTCATTACGTCGACCTTCAACTGTAAAAACATGTACACTAGGAGGGGGTCCTGCGCAGTATTGGTAAGCTCCAGTCATGGACCAAAAGGTGTCCGTCCGAATATTTGATGTAAATTTTGTGCCCGTTCAGGTGGACACGCTGCAAAAATATCTCTAATTTTCTTGGCGAAGCCAAGGCTTGTTTTGAAAGACAGATCGACGTAATGAAAATCCTCCTACATAGTAACGAATAAAGGACAACGACTTATGGTTATAGTTAATATTTGTGTTTTTTTGCAAAGTTAAGGAGGCCTAAGTTTTGTTGATTTCGTCTATTGAGAGACTTTATAAAAGAAACCACTCAATCTATTGGACTTCTAGGTAGTAGGGGAATCACGTGGATTGCTTAAATCCCTAAAAACCTTAGGGCTATTTACACCCGTATGACAAAATCCAAATCGATATGTTGCGATTAAAAGGCTTATGATTTTAGTTATTATTTGGGTTTTTATGGCAAACTTAAGGGGCCTAAGTTGTAATATGGGATAGTTAAGTGACCTAAGTTGTAATTTTCCAAAGTTAAGGAGCCTAAGTTGTAGTTTTGCAAAGTTAAGGGTCCTAAGTTGTAATATGGACTAAGTTCTAAAATATTTAAAAAAAACACAACACTCTCAAAAAACGTAATACTCTAACATATTATCAACGTAATATCTAGAATTAACGCAACACTATAAAATTAACGCAATCTCAAAAAAACACGCAATCTCTAAAATATATAAAAAAAAACACAACACTCTCAAAAAACGTAATACTCTAACATATTATCAACGTAATATCTAGAATTAACGCAACATTATAAAATTAACGCAATCTAAAAAAACACGCAATCTCTAAAATATTTAAAAAAAAACACGCAACACTCTCAAAAAACGTAATACTCTAACATATTAACGTAATATCTAGAATTAACGCAACACTATAAAATTAACGCAATCTCAAAAAAACACGCAATCTCTAAAATATTAAAAAAACACGCAACACTCTCAAAAAACGTAATACTCTAACATATTATTAACGCAACACTATAAAATTAACGCAATCTCAAAATCACACGCAATCTCTAAAGTATTTATAAAAAATACAACACTCTCAAAAAACGTAATACTCTAACATATTAACGCAATCTTTAAAATTAACGCAAGCTCTAAAAAAACACGAAATACTCTAACATATTATCAACGTAAACATAACACATAATCTCTAAAATAAACGCATAATCAAACACATAGTCTAAAAAACATACAACAAATATTTTATAAAATATAAAACTATAATGGTGTTAAAAGAAAACTTACTGAAGTAAGTAGACGAGACATATCCGAGATTGCTAAAACACTAACGAATCGAGTCGAAATCCGAGCGTGGTATACACGAGATATATGAGAGAGTTAGAAATGGAAGAGGTTGTGGTTGTGTGGGGTTTGAAATGGGGACCATTCCATTTATAATGGATGGGGAACCCTTATAACCTAATTGAGTGAAATCCCCACCGTCGATTACATAGCATCCATTCCATCGCGTATTATCCCGGCCTCGAACCCCGGGATTCCCGGCCTAACCCCGGGATTCCCGGCCTAACCCCGGGATTATACTGTTCATCCCGGCCTCATCTTCGGTTTTACGCTAACCCCGGGATGGGTCTCATCCCGACCCTACATCCCGGCCAAAAAGGGTATTTCGGCAAAAGGAACGAGATATGGGGCATTTGGGTAATACGTAAGTGAAATACGGTCATTTTAATTAACTTCCCAAAATATACAATCCTTAACAATCAACATTATTCAAAAAAAAAATTGTTGTGTTTCTTTTATAAAAAGAATACAATTTAAGGTAATCTACACATCATGTTAAGCATTCGTTTTTGTGAGACAGTATGTGTAACTGTAAACGAACCGAACAAACATGAATGAAGGTTTGTTCGTGTTCGTTCGTTTAACTTAACCAGACAAATGAATGAACACGAACGGTAAACGAACAAACCTTTTTGTGTTCATGTTCGTTCGTTTAACTTAACCAAACAAATGAACGAACACAGACGGTAAGCGAACGTAATTTTTTGTATTCTTGTTTCTTCAGTAAGAAAATATGTTTGTTCATTAAGATGCTAGATGAACGAAATTTCTTGTGTTCATATTCGTTCGTCAAGAAAATGTCTTTGTTCGTGTTTACGTTCATTAAGATGCTAAACGAATGAACTAATTAAACAAACATAAAGTGAACATAGACAAACACAAATGAACAAAAAAACAACCACTATTACTTATCATTTTGTTCTTGTAAGATAACACTAGAAGCGTACTCATGCAATGCAGCGAGATACATCACGATTTAATTGTTTCATTTTATTTTTTGTTTTTTTTGTCGATTTACAGTAGATTTTAGATGGTTTTAAGAAATTGATAATGTTTTTTTTATAAATTTGTTTAATTTAGGCTTAATAATATAACGTGTTTTATATAAAAAAAATTAAGTATTTTGTTAGAATTCAATTATTATCTTATATATTTTAATGATGTAACATCCCGAATTTTGTTTGGTTTTGCGAAGTTGTATTGAGGAAAAAGAGGTTTATGTGGCTGTCTACAGGACGCACGGGTCGTGCGCCCTCCTTCAGAGAAAACGCACGGGTCGTGCGTATGATCCAGGGCCGAGGCAATATGCTTGCGCACGGGTCGTGCGCATTTCCTTCTTTGAGGGCGCACGGGTTGTGCGCCCTGTCAGGTTGCTTTTTGAGTTTTGCTTAAATATCTAGAGTTAGAGATATTTTCTTAAATATCTCAATCTCAGTTCTCTCTCTCTTATTTTCTCTCTTTTTCTTCTTTTGATCTTCAAGGCTTCGTTGGTAGCTAGTTTTCGGTGTTTCTAGCAAGGGGTCGGTGTTTTAAGCTTCACCTCTTCGTCGTGATCGTTATCTGGTTTTCCGGGTTTTATTCTAAAACCTACTGGTGAGTTCCTACTACCATTTTACAAACTTTATACATGTCAAAACTCTTATTTGCGAAATCCGAAGTATTTCTACGGTATGATTTCATGTTCTATACATTTTGATATAAATGAAGTTTTTGGTGATTCTCGGGGTTCCCGATCAGTTTTGACTAAAATGATGGATCTTATCTTATTGAAGTAAAATGATTTTTTACTTGTACATTATGTGGATTTGTGAAAAGAATGTTTAAGGACTCGTTTTAATGATTTTCATTCTTACCAGAAGTTGAATTGGAAATGACATTTTGTTTATAAAATGTGTTTATACCATATGTTTATTTATGGTTGGTCACATAAGTTGTTGTGACGAGTCTGTACCATTACTAGCGGATCCCTAGGTTTTGAGTCGACTGATATTATTTGGTGTTTACCAAGTAAAGAAAATATAGAGCTACATGTGCATTAAATTGTGAGGCTCTGGCCGTTAACAAATAAGAACTACATGTGCATTAAATTGTGAGGTTCTGGCCGTTAACGACTTATTTTGGGATGTCACATTCCCCATTGTAGCTATGGATGCATATGATCCTCGGGGGCAACTTGGTACGGTTATGTGAGGCCGGATACTAGCCATGGTTCATAGTGATCCTAGTGAAGGAATATACATTGGTTTTGCTTGGGGCTAGATCTCACGTTGTAGCACGGACTTATGTGTTCGTATCCTCGGATTCCAATTGTTTAGCTCATAACTCGGATTTGTGGTCTACTTTGTGTTACACCACAAACCTTGGTAAAATGGTTCTTTTGTCATCTTATGATGAGTTTTGGACCGAAAAGGCCCGGTTGTGGCGAAATGTTATCTTTTATAAATAAAAACCTTTATGAAAAGATTTCCTTATTATACTGATGTTTATATCTCTGATTTTGTATAAACTGTATGTTCTCACTAGGCTTTAAGCCTAACACTTTTTCTCAAATGATATGTATAACAGGGTTCCCTTAGCGGTGGGTTGCCAGGGTTTTGAGAGACGGGCTTGGTCTCGAGGCTTCTTGAGATGACTAGTATTGTAACTGGGCAATTGTTAAGTCCCATTCTTTTGGTGAATTATGGATGGACATCTGATGAAATCTAGATAGATGTGTCTAGATTAGTTTGTTGATGAATTCTATATCTGTACAGGTTTTGGTAAAGTCTTAAGGACTGATCTCCTTTATGGGAGGTTTATATCAATACAAGTGTCATGTTGCCATAATTCCAGGTTTTAATTTACTCTGATTCTTAGGGTGTTATAAATGACATCTATAAAAAATAATCAATTACATATTTAATAATATAATTAAAACAAATTTATAGTAATATAATTTATTAATTACTAATGATATATGGAAAGATCTGCATAAAAAAGAAGGCCCTACACATATCAAATTGGTGGGTGTTAGAAACCTGTTGTAGTAATATGTATCTTGTGCTTTGATACTTGTAAATTAAGAGATTTTTAAAATCTTGCATAAAATGATGGTACTTTGTGTCTAATAATTTGTATTTAAGAGTTTTTTATCCGTGCTTTATAATATAGTATGGATAACAAAATGCAAAACGGGTAAATTTATGGGGAATAAAAAAGGAATTCTGAAAAACTTAATTTAATTATTAATTTTACATATGAATGTCATAATATATAAATATATTTATGTATATAAATAAACGTAAACGAACAAAAGTAGATAAATATAAACGAACATAAATGAACGAACGTAAATGAACGCAAAAGATCATTGTTCATGTTCGTTCATTTAACTAAACGAACAAAAAAATGTGTTTATGTTCGTTCGTTTATTAAATAAACGAACATAAACGAATTTCCCGCCGAACGGTTCGCTGGATGTTCGGTTCATTTACAGCCTATGTGGTAATAATTGATTACTAAATAATTAATTGTATATTTTCAATATTTCAATAACAAAATAATATATATTGTTTATTATTGTATTTTTTATTGAATACATACATCATTTTAATATCCAATTAATTACCATAGTAAAAAATATTATTACTTAATTACCGATAGTAGCTTACTTCAAGAAAATTTGGTAAGTTAAAGTTACAGTTTATTTAAAAAAACTTGCTGAAAAATAAATTAATTTGGTTATTGACAAGTGATTTAAAACGTAATTGACTGAAAAAGTGCAATAAATACAAAAAAAAAAAAAAAAATACATAAAGGCATCTTTAAGACTTTAACCCAACCACTTAAAAAAAGAATACTAAGGGGTGTTTGGTTCATGAATTTTGAAGGAATTGAAAGAAATTAGAATGGATAATTCCTTTGACTAAATTCTAATTCCTTTGTTTGGTTCACATATTGATCATGATGGAACCCTTTGATTTCCATTGAATTCCACAAATCAAGAAATTCATCATTCCTTGCCTAAAGTGAAAGAATTGAATTCCATCCGATTCCTACCAACCAAACGCGTGGTCAAATTCCGTCAAATTCCTTCAATTGATTGAATTCCATCAAATTCCATTCTGCGAACCAAACGCCTCCTAAGGGAGTGTTTATTTACCTCTTCATGGTTCCATTAAGAGGCAACATCTGAATCGCTAAGAGGTGAATCTTGTTTGGCAAAAAATATATTTGCCTCTTAATGGTTCCAAAACCCTCTGACTGGTTTTGTATCTTGGTCCTCCCTTAACCATTCAAAGTCTTAATTTCATTTTGAACAATTAGAAAACAACCGTATTTCATTTTGCATTATATCATAAGAGTCTCTTAATCATTCTGACCACTTAATCATTCTGCACCAAATCATTCAGCAATTGCCAAACAATCCCTAAAACATGTCGATCTTCCACAATTTATAAAAAGAGCATGGACCCACAATCAAAATGATTACGTCATTGTCTAGTACAACAAAAACAAGGCGATGTTAAAAAAAACGCAACAACCAATTACATAGCAAGTTTTTTTTTTTTTTTTGTGAGACAATCCCATTATCAACCAACTTTTACAAAAAAAAAAGTCAAATTCGATTATAGATAGGAATACTAGCCATACATAAATCATGTTTGATTCGGTTAGCCAAGACTTTGGTGGCGAATCAAACGGCCTTCGTTAAAGACCGCTTGATCACGGACAACATTATCATCGCCTTTGAAATGCTCCGTTCCATGCATCGCAATAAATGGAAGAACTTGGGTGACGTGGCTCTAAAACTTGATATTAGCAAAGCCTATGACCGTTTGAATTGGGACTTTTTGCGACATATGCTAATTGCCTTGGGGGTTCCTCCTCATTGGGTTAACATGATAATGATGAACATCGAAACCATCAAATATTTTGTTAGAGTTAACAACGAGATGGTGGGTCCTATTTTTCCGAGGAGAGGTATCCGACAAGGAGACACGCTCTCCCCCTACCTCTTTATTATTTGCATGGAAGGTCTTTCGGGCTATTTGAATCACGAGGACGCGGCTGGTCGAGTTCATGGGTGTAAAGCGGACAAAGGAGCCCCTTCTATTTCCCACCTTTTTTTCGCCGATGATGCTTTCTTTTTTTGCAGGGCCTTAATCGACGAAATTCGGAACCTTAAAGCTATGCTCATGACCTACGAGGAAGCGTCAGGACAAGCCATTAATTATTCCAAATTGGGCATCATGGGAAGTAGCAACTTGGCTCCCGATCTTATGCATGCTTTTACCCAAATTCTTGGGATCCACAATTCCATCAATACGAGGCGTTATTTGGGACTTCCCTCTCTTGTGGGCCGATCTAAGTATTACTGTTAAACATAAAATCCCAATCTATCAAGCTAATTACTCAAGATTTATCTAATATGCTCAAGAACTAGAAAGAGAGTCTAGAGAGAGAAAGTACATCTTGAATTACACCAACTCTAGAATTACAATATTCAAATGCCTCTAGTTCGTTATTCCATGATTACAAACACAAACCCATTTATATACTACCAAATTAAAACAAAGCCTTAAATGCTAAGTAAACTAAACATGCTTTGACAAAGACAATGTTGACTTTTACATTGTTGAATTTCCTATTAAATCTTGGATACAATATTTAGACCTAACAATCTCCCCCTTTGTATTCAAGATTTAATAAAAATTTGATGCAGATCTTCAGCTCTTGATTCTTCATCTTTTATCTCTTGATGCTTTCACAAACTTTGCTCTTTTGCAGCTTTTGAAGAATCATGAAAAGTCTTTTTCTCTTTGAAGCTTTGAAAGTCAACATGTCTTGAACAGAAACGAAAAACTTGAAACTTCTTCGAAACTTGAAACTTTAACTCTGAAAAATCTTTTGTCTTCAATCAAAATTATATCTTCATCACTTTGATCTCTGAATCATCTTCGGAAGAACAAACATTCTTGAATCTTGAAAATCTTGTTTGTTTTTAGAATCAGAATCTTTTGACTTTGAATCAGCTTTTGAAACAGCAGCGGAAACATTTTGAATTTAAAGCTTGAACTTTGAACTCGAACTCTGAAATTGAATCTTTATATCGTTCTCCCCCTTTTTGATGACGTGAGCATCAGATCATCAAAATTTCTTCAATTTCAGCTCAGACTTTGATAAGCCCTTTGAAATAATCTCCCCTTTGATAAATGTTGTACTTTGATCTGAAGAGCCGAATAATGAACTATATATATCCGAATCTTTTCAAATTCAGACATAATGAGCGTGTAACCCTGATTCAACAAATGAATCAGTTAGAAATGTCTGTCAGTAACACAAAGTTACTGTGTACAACGAATGTACAATGTAAGGAGCTGTTTTGATGTTGACTCCCCATGACTTCCATTCAATCATTGAAAAACACAAGGTAATTCTATGAATGTTCTGACAGAAAAACATATTCTCTGTCTGCTCGTGCTTGTGTTTTGAAAGAATTAGCACAATGATTGTGTTTCATAAGGCTCAAAGTATGTAAATCACTGAGACAACAATGATTATACATGGACTCAATGTGCATGAGAAAGGGTCGAAGGTGGGGCAACTTTCCTTCTTTTTCAATATCAATATCTTCCAAAAGAAAATCCGATAGATTATGTGCTGCTTCCCCAGAAAATGTGAAACATTCTCTTTTTAAGAAAAGAATGAGTAGCTGGTGGGGTTGTATGCAAGAAATGGCATGAGCTATTTGCCTATTTCAATGATGGTCACCAAAGAAATGTGAACCAATCAGTAATGTGGCTGCCCGACTCAGAGAGATGTTTGGTGCAGAGTTCTGATATTATTTTAACTCTGTTCTCACACCCTCTTTCTTTTAAACATATAAGCTCACGTCTAACCAATCTCTCATTTCCATTTTACCTCTGCTCACTCCCACACTCAATTCTTTTAAACCACTCTCCCCACAATCACTCAAAGGATTTCTTCCGGGGTAGGAAACACTGGTTATCGTGAATCCATGGAAGATCTATTAAGCACTTATACTGAATCCCATGTTCCTAAAAGTACATGTTGGTCAATGATTTTCTTGAAATTAAGCACAAGAAATCATATGTAGTGTATGTATGCTCATCAAAAAATCAGAAATGAAATTTGAGCATTTTGAACTTTGAAGATTTCTCAAAACAAAGATATTGAAAGAATGGAATGAAATCAAGAGAATTGTTTTGAGAATCTGACAATGATTAAAAGCAGATCAAATGAAATAGCTAGGGTATCAAAGAATTGGATATTTGTTTATATGAACAAATATAAACAATTTATCAATGAAAACACAAATATGAAAAAGATGTATGATGCACAACAACTTTGAACGCAAACGGGAGTATTACCATCGAAAAATTGGTTCGAATTTGAGACATGGTAATAACATTTTCAAATAAAATACTGAACCGGTGTGTGTGAATACTTGACAGTATATAGACAAGATAATACACAAGTATTGATCTTTGGAAACACACGGTCAGTTAAACAATAAAGCTCGAAATTTTGAAAAACATTTAAAAGCACACTTCTAAATTCATGAAATCTTTTGAGAATAAGAAGTGGTTTGAACATTTAAGAAAAGGTTTTTCTTGCTCGAAAGTTGTCCTTCTTTCAAACAATCAGAAATCTAGGATCAGAAGATTTTTACCTTTTCAGCTCCCCCTTAAATCATGATATAATGATTTATGTCTTTTAAGCTCCCCTTGGATATTAGCATAATATCCTTCTTTGATCGTTGAAAAACGGGTCCTGATCTGTCATTTGATCAGAAGCCACTTTATTCATTTTATTTATTCAAAAATAAAAGGACAGAAAACAGTAAAACAGTTATAGAATGAGTTCTGATCTGAAATAATCAGAAGTCATCACCTTTACTCCCCCTTAAATTAAGCATCTGAAATATGTCAGTTAAAACAGGATAGAGATCAAACACTCCCTTTGAATTGTTAGACCATCAATATCAGAAAAATTTAGCAAAGAAAAAGTTTAGGATAGAGATCAGATCAATTCACTCGGGATGAAGACCATCAATATCCATCGGATGCAAGCATACAGAAGTAAGGTCTTTTTGATCTCTGAGGTACGGGTCCTAAGCTGTTTTGCTTAGAAGCCATAGTCTTTCAGCATTGAAGTCCGGGTTTTGAACTGTTGTGTTCAAAAGCCATTTTGACATTGAAGTCCGGGTCTTGAGCTGATTTACTCAAGAGCCATTGTCTTTCTTACTCCCCCTTGGAGTGAGGTGCCTGCAACACAGATTCAGGTTTCGGTTTTGGTACCCACTGGTATTTGGGTCCAAAAATGTTAGTTGCAGTGCGTGTGGGGGATACAGAGTAAGATCCATACCAGTAATGATCATTTGTTTTATGAAAATGATCATGTGTACAACAAATAGAACAATAAAATTTCTTACCGTTAGGTGCTTTGTTCTTCTTTGCTTTGTGTACAGGTACACATGATTTCTTCTCTTTCAGCTCATTTTCCTTATCATCTTTGACTGATTTCCTTTTCCACACCAGTTTCTCTTTCTTGAAACTTGTTCTCGGATAAGTATCTGAACCATCTAAGAATTCATCGTAGAAAAGGTTAGTGTGACGAATCTGATTTAAGGATTTGACTGACCTTTGTGAAGAGATAAAATTATGACTTGAACTTGAAACAGATTTTTCAAGTTGTTTGATCTTTGATGCAAAGTTATCTCTTTCTATCACCATCTGGTCAATCTTCTTTGAAAGTTCAGATTTTGTCTTTTGCTCTTTTAGCGCAGAAGCAGACAGTTCAGACAACTTTGAGGTCAGCTTCTTAATTTCATTTTCAAAAATGGATCTTTCTTCCTCAAATCCTTTTTCTGACTCATTTCTCTGGCCGGATAACTCTTTGAAGAAACCCACATTTTTCTGTTCTATGGCCTTCTTTTATTTATCAAACTTCTCTCTTTCCAAGATCAGTACTTTCTCAAAATCTGAGATTTGTTGAGAAAGCTTAATGCATTTAAGCTCCACTGACTTCTTTTCTTCATAACTCTTCTTTGAGAAATCTGAGAACTTCTTTGAAAATTTTTTCTTTTCATTTTCAAGATCAGCTTTATTTGCATCAAACTGTTTTTCCAAATCAGATAAATTCTTTCTCAGCTCAATGTTCTCAGATTCCAATCTCTTTATCTTCTCTTCATTCTGCCCAACACTGATATTCTTTAAGGTACTGAGTTCTTCTTTCAGTGATATGACTTTAGTAAAATACTCTCTTGACTTTTGTGAATGAAAGTCAACTGCAAGAGCCAGATTAATGTTCTCTAGTTTCAACTTGCTATTCTTCTCTTCAAGATCTGAAATAAATCTCATGATTAATGAGTAATTGGCTTAATATGAATGATCGTTCCAAACTATGTATCAGAAAATCAGAAATCAGATTGAATTGAAATCTTAAAAAAAAATATTTCGTGAAAATTGAAATTTGAACAATACTTGTTATTTCGCAGTGTAAAAAAAAATATTTCCAAAGATGACCAAAAAAATTTTCCAGACTTTTTTTTTAACTGACAGTGAGCCCGCCCAATTGAGGAATTCGGGTCACAGAGGAAACGCACAACAGGCTATGCGTTTGTAGCCTGAAGCGCACAATGGACTATGCGGGTGTAGAAGGACACACACAATATGATATGCGGGTTCAACAGGGCACGCACTTGATGTTGTGCGTGTTCAACGGGGCACGCACTCCATCACTTTGCGGTTCAAGAAGGAAACGCACTTCTCTAAACTCAACTCTTAAAGAACACCCGCAAATCTGATGAATTACCCGCAAACTTTGATGAATCAAACGCACATCTGAAGAACACCCACACACCTCTAAGATCGAACAAAATCGCACTAAAAACTCATTTATGCCTAAAAATCTAACTCGAAACTTTAACAATTTGATCTTCTATACAACTCGAACACAAAACTATCACTAATTTTCGATCAAATACAAAAAAATTACAAATTTGAATCAAGAACAGTGTCAAGAACTCGATATTTCCAGAAAACTCAAATTTCGAAAATTGATATCGAAATTGATAGAATTATGAAATGTAATAAGAACAAGAATCAATCCTACATATAAAACGAATCCAATGAATCCATTTTCTTTCATTAAAAACAATTTTTTTTACTCAAAATTCGTATGAACAGTAACAAACTCGTTTTCTTGAAAAACTTTTGAAAAAAAAAACAAATTTTCGATCAAAAACACCAAATTTCAATTCAAATCATGATAAAATCTTTTCTGAAAAGTTTGGTTCAGCTCTGATACCAATTGTTAAACATAAAATCCCAATCTATCAAGCTAATTACTCAAGATTTATCTAATATGCTCAAGAACTAGAAAGAGAGTCTAGAGAGAGAAAGTAGATCTTGAATTACACCAACTCTAGAATTACAATATTCAAATGCCTCTAGTTCGTTATTCCATGATTACAAACACAAACCTATTTATATACTACCAAATTAAAACAAAGCCTTAAATGCTAAGTAAACTAAACATGTTTTGACAAAGACAATGTTGACTTTCCTATTAAATCTTGGATACAATATTTAGACCTAACAATTACATTGTAACACCCTCAAATATGAAAACAACAACCGATTTATAATTTTCTAAATACATCGATAACTGATACCTACACTAATAATTAAAGGTTTAACTTCAAAAGTATAAATCAAACCTTATACAAGGTCTATAATATGGACGGGTGTTACTAAAACCCAATAACAGTCGTTATCTCCAAATACGGAAGACTTCACCCAAGCTACTCTCTCTCGAGCATATAACTAGCACTCATCTGCTCACAGTGTCGCTAACACCATTTCCCAACCGAAACCTGATGCACATGCCGACAAATAAAAAGGGTTAGGCTTAACGCCTAGTGAGCTTAAGAGTTTTCATCATAAACATATAAAGCAATAAACTTTAAGAATGTTATTTAAATCTTGATTTCCAAAATGAAATACATTAAGTCTGAAAGAAACCTCTTTTCAACATTCACCATCTTTGTGATTAATACTACCATACAAAACGTTCTTTCGAATATAAATCCAAAACCCAAAACTCACTTAAACCATAAATGATATTTTAATAATCAAATACTGAAAGCATGGATAAACTCTATCATCCAAAATATCCAAAACATGGATAAGGTTCAATAACCAAAACCGCAAAACATGGATAACAACCCATACAAAAAACGTCACCAAAAACATGAATTATAATACTCCATACTCAACACAACACCTTTCGGCGATGGGGGAGACTCGATTACATTGCACGTGACGGAACACAAAAGTAGGTCACATAACTATGTAGTAAAACCAAAACGTATGGATTATACTCATAATACATATCGAGCGCAACCCCTCTAGATCTTTTGCCCGTGGAGACTCAAATTCAACCCTTCTAGGTCTATACTTTGAGGTAACCAAATCCATACAAAACATGCAAGCACATTTGGAATTACACCTTACTGCCCATGGGACGTTGCCCGACCATATAGGTCCACACCTTACTTACCATGGTGCCACGATGCCTATTCCGTGCTAAAGTGGTGAACTTGTCCAAAACGGGACATAAGAACACCGTGCCTATGGATCCATAGCAATAAGGTCTAAAACATTATATGACTCCAACGAATGAACTAGCGCATTCGAAATATGAAATTCTCATATAAATATAAATCATGACCAAAGCTCTACGATGAGCTATCAAAACTGGACAAATGTCCCCAAGATTTGAAAGAGTCAAAACTCGAGCCATAAGCTCAACCAAAACAATTGACCATGTGTAAAAGCCCCAAAATACAATAAAACGTAAACAACCGCATTTATGCAAACCTACGTTCCAAAATACATAAATACCCCAACATAGTTTAGTTTTGGACAAATCATTTTTCCAAATGAGTTTATACCATTTATACTTTCAAGAACGTCCCATAACACGAAATCAGACATTCCTCTAAAATACACACTAAAAGTGCATTTGTACTCAAAATATCTCATTCCATAGAATAAATCACTAAAATACCAATAATCAAGATTTATTTATCAAAATGCCCAAAATTCCAAATGTGGGTGTTTTACAAAGTTTATAAAGTTAAACACTTAAATAATCAAAACCCACCAAATAACCCAACAGTTGATAATTTCATGTAAAACATGTAAACATTTAAAAATAGACATTTTGGCATGTACATCGTTTTCACAAATCAACTTGAACTCACCTTGCTATATTTAGGTTAAATCTAGGTTTTACCCCAAATGTGAGTCTCCTTTGATGGAGGCTTGGAATCTTCAAGGAATCTCTTATAGATGTTAGATCCAACACTCCCACAAGGTTTCCTTTACCTCAAAGCTACCAAAATCATACCAAAGTTGAAGAGTGTAAGAAAGATGATAAAAACATCAAACCCTAGTATTTAAATGAAGAGATAAGTAGATTACCTTGACCATAAACCCTTGGATCAACCCAAGATCACCAATTCTCTTCTATCTCATCGTGAAAAGCTTCAAAAAACGAAACCCTAGGTCCAAGAATCACCCAAATCGGACCTAGGATGAAGGAGATGCAACCAAATGAAGAAAAACCCGAAAAATATCGATTTTAAGCTTTCAGGTTGCTCCCGCGGCCTTAACCGCGACTTGAGGCCGCGTGGTAGGTCGCACGTGTCTTTTAATGTCGACCCAATGACTTGGGCGGCTTGTGCCGCGGCCTCAAAGCCACGCACCAAATCGCGGGAATCCATTTTCCCCGGTTTCCTTCCGTTTTCGCGTCCGATTCGATCCTCGATGGCTCCACTACAAAAAGGGAAGTAAAACCTTACTAAACCTCCATTATGATGGTCATACGGTTACGATATTATGGGTTAATGGTCTCCAAAATCACGGGTGTTACATACATTTTCCGACATATTCGCAATAGACTTTGGGCTAAACTTCAGTCTTGGAGTAAAAAACCCATTTCCTCCGTCGTAAAATCCACCCTCATAAAAGTCGTCGCCCAAGCCATCTCGGTCTATTATATGACTGTGTTCCTCATCCCGAGCTCGGTCATCCAAAGTCTCGAAAAAATGATCAATTCCTTTTTTGGGGTCGTAAAACCGATGGACACCGCTCCATCAATCGACTCTCATGGGACAAACTTTGCACCCCAAAAAAGTTTGGAGGCCTCGGTTTCCACAATTTCACCGCTTTCAATCTTGCTATGCTCGAAAAACAAGGTTGGAGGCTTATTGCTAACCCGTCCTCTCTCGTTGGGCGTCTCCTTAAAGCTAAATATTACCCACATGGAGATTTCATGACGGCTCATTTGGGAAACTCTCCCAGTTTCATTTGGAGAAGTATTTGGCATTCACAGCTCGTTCTCAAAGCGGGGCTCCGTTGGAATATTGGTAATGATCACGCTATAAACATTTGGAAAGACCCTTGGCTTAAAGATGATTCGTGTTTTACGATCGAATCCCCTTTTGATGCTAGTCAACCCCGTTTGACCGTTCATGACCTCATGGATCCCCTCACCCGTGGTTGGAACACCATTTTGCTCACCCACCTATTTTCCCATCGGGACTATCTAAAAATTCTCAAGTTTCCTCCTCCATCCGACAACCGTGAGGATACTCTCATTTGGCATTGGTATCTGGATGGAATTTATTCCTTCAAGTCTAGCTATCGTTCGATCATGGAGTTAATCGCCCTGACATCCCATCTCTTTTTAATTGGTGATTGAAAAAATCTTTGGAATGCCAACATCCCTTGAAAGGTCAAATTCTTCGCTTGGCGAGCTATTAGAGATGTATTACCCACCCGAAGTGCCCTTAAATCAAGGGGAACTAGGATCCTGGCTAATTACCCCCTTTGTAACCGCAACGTGGAAAAAATTTGGCACGCTTTGGTCAGTTGCCCTTTGGTCCGACAATTTTGGCACGAGGCGGGTCTTGGGAATGACATTGAGGAATTAGCTGTTTTGTCCAATTCCTTCCACGAGTTCATTTTTAAGTTCATCCATAACAACCCCGACCAGTCCCAGGATCTTTTTCTAATGCTCTTATGGGGCACTTGGTATCGTCGAAATAACGTTCTTTGGAACGATGGCCCACGTGACCCATCTACGGTGATTCATCGTGGTAGGAAATCCTTGTCGGATTGCATGGCTTCGAAATACTCCCCTCGTAGGCTCCCAAGTCCTCTCGAACCTCCACACATTACTACTTGGCAACCGCCTCATTATGGATTCCTTAAATGCAATGTGGATGCAACGGTCTTTGACTCAGATTCTAGAGTAGGTATTGGTGTTGTCTTTCGCGACAACACGGGAGCATTCGTCTCGACTTTCGTCTCCCCGTGTTATTTTCTCCCATCCACTAGAGAGTGCGAAGCCATCCTTGAGGCCTATTAATGGTATTGTCGGACGAACTAAGTCAGTAGACACTGGGAGGATATAGTCTTGGGTGCCACCGTAAGGGTATGCACCTAGACCTCCGCCATTCGAGGTAATGCCATAGTTGTAGTCCTCAGATGTGTCAGGCCTTTTGGATGTCGCTCATGGTAGTTTGACATCAAGGTGTATCGACTCTTTAGGTGGAACTTGATTGGTTCTATGGGCCTCCCCCATTGACTCCACATACGGAAACTCCTTGATAATTGTCACATGTTTACTTATTCTAACGGATTGTCATTATTATTATCTATCCAAACTCACTAGGTGTAACACCCTAAAATAGGGGTTAATTTAAACATAAAATAAATGTGGAATAAACAAGTCTATCATAATAGAATCACCCAAAAAAAGGGGAATAATTGTATGGCGTTTACAATAAAGAAATCAAGTGAAACTGATCTCAACAACCTACTAATCTAGATCAACTAATTCTAGATTACGAACGGGTTTCGGCATCTCACTTCCAAAATTATACCATTACTATATCAAATGTACGCCTCTATAACCTTCCAAAAATGCTATTGTCCCTCACCGACTCTTCACTAAGCACGAGGAATCCCACCGCTAGAATGACTTGTTATACATGTCATTTTAAGAAAAAGTGTTAGACTAAAGCCTAGTGAGATCAAACATTTACATTGGGAAAATCAGTAATTTCAAATGAAACAATTTTAGAAACAACGGTGAAATCAATATAGCTAAACCTTAACTTTAATACAAATACCTTTTGGGTTGACGGGGGAGGCCCGCTTACTAACACAAGTGATGGAACACAAAAGTAAGCCACTTGACATGTTAGTAAAACCAAACACATAATAAAGTACATGCAATGGATACTAGGCTCAGTAGCTTTAAACGTACACCCACGGAAAGTCAACTTCAACCACATAAGGTCCTTACGTTGAGATATTCACCCAATATTATGTACTAGCACGTAGGACTTATGCTCCATCTGATGCCTAAGCGTGCCTCGATGTGGAAAACTAGTGTTTCATCATCGGATCAAATGATATAAATGTATGTGGGTTTATAACGCCCAAATGCAACCAAATAATCCATTCAATGCCCACAAAACCAATCAATAACTTCCAACAGTTAAAATGCCACCATATATACAAAAACCATGAGTCCATATAGTTACTCCCAAAAATTCCAAGAGGTTCCATCCTAATTCTTTAAATAATACTTCCACACACCAAATCATTTTACCCAAGTCCTCAATTCAATAATACATAACCACATTTCAAAACCCTAGTCTTGATTTCAAAGTATTTAATCACGGGGTTATAGAAAACATGTTTCTTATGTGCAAAATCCACAATTAGATCAAAATGTAAGCTTCTTGACCTTAAAATCATACTCTTCAACATAAACCCTCATAATCTCCAAAGTTAGGTTTTTGGTGAAAACTCACCCAATCAAGTAAATCAAAATAGAAGATGTTTGGAAGGTTAAAACTTCATTTTAACATGTATAAAGTTTATAAAAAGGAATAAACTCACCTTGTAGGGCTGTAGATTAAGAACTCAAAAACCCAAGAACTTAGAGATATGAGATTGAGATCCTTGAGGAGACTTGATTCAAGCAAATAAATGTTCAAAGGCAACTAAGAAGTCATAAATGATTGCGGGTTTGGAGTGGATGGAAGTCATTAATGGAGAGAGGGTGAAGAGGGGAGACTTACCATCCCTTTTCTTGAGAGACGCAACCCAAAGAACCCTAAGTGTGAATATTGGAGTAAATGTGGGTTTGGAGGCCGATTTATTATATTTATCAGCGATTTGTGCGCGGGCACGAGTTCTTGCGTGGTTCCACTCGCTCGGTGAGTCCCGCGGATCACTGGATCCGCGATGGGCAGAGTCCCGCACGGATGGTCGCAAGGTTCTGCCCGCGCGGTGAGTCACGCCAAGCACTGCTGGAAACCTTTCCCTCTTCTTGCTAACAATCTTACCTAACAACAAATAATACATGAATCCTGGGTCAAACCACGAATTAAAACTTAAGATTCGGGGTGTTACACTAGGCTTTTTGGCCTAACACTTGTTTCGTGTCGATGTGTATCTCAGGTTCTAGTGGTGCCGGCGTTAAGAAGGCTTAGCCAGAATCAGAGTGAGCTTGGGGAAGATTTTTGGGACACCATTCTATAGAAGACTTTCATTTTTGGGAACCACGGATAACACCTGAATTGTAATCTTGTTTGGCATGAAATTAGATTATTAGGTTGTTATTTTTTATTTCTAGAATTATAACTTGTATTTAACAGGTGATTATTCTTTCCCCATTTTTGGGAGACTCAATGCTTTGACATTTTTTTATACCACATTTCCATTTTCCAGAAATTTTTATATCCTTATTTTTAGGATGATACAAGTTGGTATCAGAGTTTTAGTTTAAGTGAACTAGGTACTGACCATAGTATATCTAGACTTAAGTTGTAAATGTTAAGGATAGGTTGTCTACCTTGGGGTAAGAATCTTAGGTGGGGAGAACGTTAGGACCTACGGAATTACATTGATTGAGAATCGTGATGACGGTAACGACAGATCCTGGTGTATAACGCATTCATACTATCACGTAGCTAATGCTATTATGAACGCGTTGTTACGTGAGCATGCTTGAATTGCTATTGTTATGATAATTGATAAGTGTGGTAGTACGTACCTTGAGTTTAACTCACTTAGTCTTTCTATCAACCTTATTCTCGTGCATGTATGGCTGATAACCATGGTGAATACTCTAAGCAGGCTACCAACCCCACGAAAGCGTAATGTGGAGGACAAATCTATCGCCGACCAACCTCCTATGGTCGCGACCACCGTGGGTCCTCCCATAACCACTGTTTTGGGCGGGGGAGTTGAACACATGCCGTGAGTAAACATTGCCACTACCAACCCAATCATCGAAGGGGTAACCCTCGAAACCTGAATCAGGGACAGCATGATGCAAGCCATGAACTCAGCTATGGCACAACAACAAGAATTCTTCATGAAGCTATTGGAGGACGGTGACGCCAGTCACCGACGAACCGAAACGGTGGCAGAGAATGCCGTAATTGGGTCGGGAGGGGGACTGAATGTCGTTGGTACTGAAGAACAAGTGATAGTCTGAGACAAGAGAAGGGAGACGAGGTGCACATACAAGACTTTTCTGGGAAGTCGTCTGAATTCGCGGGTACCACCAATCCGATCAGTTGCATGTATTGGATCCGTGAAATGGAAATGACGTTTGAGGCTAGTGAATGTGACGACTCGCAAAGAGTCAAGTTTGCCTCTCACCTGCTTAAGAGCGAGGCCCTGACTTGGTGGAATCTCACCCGATCCTCCCTTACTCCCGAAGTGTTGGCCAAACTCTCGTGGCTGACATTTAAGAAGAAAATTCTAGACAAGTATTGCAATGAGAGAGCTCTAGACAAGATTGAGATGGAATTCAGCAATCTGAAGAAGGGTAGCATGTATGTTTCTGATTACTCAATTTTTTTTTTGGAGAAGTTGAGTCTAGTGGAGCAGCTGGCTCCCGATGAAAAGATGAAAATCAAGGCTTACCAGTTGGGATTGTCGGCCGAGATGAAGACGACAGTGAGGATCGCCAAGGTAACGACGCTAGAGGAGGATATTGAGGAGTCATTCTTTGTGGAGGATGACATTGATCAAGGAAAAGAAGAGATGGGACAAATTGGAGATAAAAGAAAATGGTAAAGGCCATCTAGGCCGGTTCGTCAGACAAGACCGTTCAATAAAGGGAGATTTGGAGACTCCCGTCACGAGTCGAGGTGGTGCCATAAATGTAAGACCTAACATTTTGGCCCATGCAAACCAATACCTTACTCGGGTCCCGTTGAGTGTGCCAAGTGTGGAAAGAAGGGTCATGCAATTCGAGATTTCCTTATCCGGGGACCGGTATGCTTCGAATGCCGAGAACCGGGACATATGAAGAGGGAGTGCCTGAAGCTTGTTGGGGGTAGATGTGGAAGTTCTTTTGGGTCATCGGTAAGAACCGAACAACCTCCGAGAGCGTCGAGCCAAGCATTTGGGATGACCACCGAAGAGGCGAAAGAGACCGTCGATGTTGTATCGGTACGTTTCTAGTAAACTCCTTGCCCGCTCGTGTATTATTTGATTCAGGTGCAACATGCTCTTTTGTGTTAAGTGTTTTCTGTAAGCAAATCGTTGCCCCTATTAGTACCCTCCCTAATGCGTTGATTGTAGAAGTGGCTAATGGGGATCAAACGATAATTCGAGGGTGTTATAATGACTATACTCTAGAGATCGATGGGAACACCTTTGAGGTGAATTTATTACCTATGTCTATAGGTTGATTTGATGTAGTTGTAGGAATGGATTGGTTGGTCAGGCATAAGGCCGACATCTTTTGTTCCAAGAAGATGATTCAAGTTCCCTTGTCGGAAGGTAGTGTGGTCACTGTATATGGGGAGAAAGGGAAGAGGAGTAACCCATCATCTCTTCTCTTAATGCTCGCAAGTTCCTAGCAAAAGGATACTCCCCATTTCTAGCGTATGTGGTTGATGCAAAGTCGGAGAAGAAATCAGTAGAAGACGTGGAGATCGTGCAAGACTACCCGGATGTCTTTCTGGATAACCTACCCAGATTGCATCCAGAACGCCAAGTGGAGTTTCAGATCGACCTTACTTCGGGAGCTGCTCCGATAGTCCGTGCTCCTTACCATTTGGCGCCGACAGAAATGCAAGAGATGATGACACAACTTCATGAGATTCTAGAGAAGGGATTCATTCGACCGAGCTCATCGCCTTGGGGAGCTCCAGTTTTGTTCGTGAAGAAAAATGACGGATCAGTGAGGATGTGCATAGACTATCGGGAGTTGAATAAAGTTACGGTGAAGAACAAGTATCCACTTCCCCGGATCGACAACCTCTTCGACCAACTTCAATACGCGGGATGCTTTTCAAAGATCGACCTTCGGTCCGGATACCATCAAATGAGAGTGAAGAAGGATGACATTCCGAAGACGGCCTTCAGAATGGGATACGGTTACTACGAATTCTTGGTGATGGTCTTTGTTGGCTTGACAAACGCTTCGGCCGTATTCATGGACTTGATGAACCATGTGTGCCGCCCTTTCTTGGACAAGTCGGTAATCGTTTTCATCGATGAAATTCTAATATACTCAAAGAACGAGGCCGAGCATGGGAAACACTTGCGGGAGGTGTTGGAGGTCCTTTGAAAGGAGAAATTGTTCGCAAAATTCTCGAAATACGAATTTTGGTTACAAGAAGTTCAATTCTTGGTCCATGTGGTGTCTAAAGATGGAGTGAAAGTGGACCCGACAAAGATTGAGGTGATGATGAGTTGGGAACCACCAACTAGTCCGACAGAAATCAGGAGCTTCTTGGGGTTAGCAGGTTATTATAGACGGTTCATTCAAGACTTCTCAAAGATCGCCTCACCGCTCACTTCTCTAACAAAGAAGAATGTCAAATTCTTTTGGACCGAGACTCAAGATCAAGCCTTTTAGACGCTTAAGAGGAAATTATGTGAATCACTAATCCTATCCCTACCTGAGGGATCAGATGATTTCGTGGTGTATAGTGACGCTTCCAAGATGGGCCTCGGGTACGCGCTAATACAATGAGGCAAGGTGATAACTTATGTGTCACGACAACTAAAGGACCATGAAAAGAACTACCCGACTCACAACTTAGAATTGGCGGCAGTGGTCTTTGCGTTAAAGTTGTGGAGACATTACTTGTACGGGACGAAGTGCACTCTCTTTACTGATCACAAAAGTCTGAAATATATCTTCGACCAGAAAGAGCTAAATATACGACAAATGAGATGGCTCGAGTTTTTGAAGGACTACGATTGCGAGTTACTCTATCGTCCCGGTAAAGCCAATGTAGTTGCGGATGCTTTGAGCCGAAGGAGCAATGAAAGCGGTACCAAGCTAAACCTCAATAGGATTAACGTGGTGTCAAGTTTGGTGGGAAGCATCTACTCGAGTCAGACGGAAGCAATTAGAAAAGAAAACCTCAATGCCGAAGTTATGGTGAAGCAAAGAGAACAATTGTCGGAAGATAGCTGTGGACTTAAACTCTTCCAAGGTCGAATTTGGGTACCAAAGTTTAGTGGGAACCGTGAGCTACTTCTAGAGGAAGCTCATAAGTCCAAGTATTCTATTCATCTCGGTAGCATAAAAATGTATAGAGATTTGAAATTAAATTATTGGTGGCTGGTGATGAAACTCGATGTGGCCAACTACGTGGAAAGATGTGTCACTTGCCTTCAAATCAAGGCGGAACATCAAAGGTCGTACGGAAGTTTACAACTATTGTCAATTCCCGAGTGGAAGTGGGACAATATCACAATGGATTTCGTGATGAAGCTACCGAAGACCTTGCGAGGCCACGATACTATTTGGGTAATCATAGACAGTCTAACCAAGAGCGTGCATTTTCTCGCAATGCGAGAGACCCTACCCATGGAGAAGTTGTCCAAGCTTTACATTTATGAGGTGGTGTCGAGACATGGGGGGCCACACTCTATTGTGTCAGATAGAGACAGTCGATTAACATCTAACTTCTGGATGTGTCGGGCCTTTTGGATGTCGTTCATGGTAGTTTGATATCAAGGTGTATCGACACTTTGGGTGGAACTTGATTGGTGCTATGGGCCTCCCCCATTTACTCCACATACGAGAACTCCTTGATAACTGTCACATGTTTACTTTTTCTAATGGATTGTCATTATTATTATCTGTTCAAACTCACTAGGCTTTTTGGCCTATCACTTGTTTGGTGTCGATGTATATCTCAGGTTCTAGTGGCGCCGACATTAAGAAGGCTTAGCCGAAATTAGAGTGAGCTTGGGGAAAATTTTTGGGACACCATTCTATAGAAGACTTTCATTTTTGGGAACCACGGATAACACCTGAATTGTAATCTTGTTTCGCATGAAATTAGATTATTAGGTTGTTATTTCCCATTTCTAGAATTATAACTTGTATTTAACACGTGATTATTCTTTCTCGGAGGCTCAATGCTTTGGCATTTTTTATACCACATTTCCATTTTTCGGAAATTTTTATATACTTATTTTTAGGATGTTACACATAACACATGGGTATGCTGATTTTTTTTTTATAGAGAATGACGTTGGTAGAGTTGATTTTATCATTATTATTTTGGTTATTTTTCATTATATTTGGTATCTTGAATTGAGTTCCCAACTACTCATTAAGTTTATAGACTTTATTTAGCATTTTTTTTTACAGAATGACTATGGTTTCTGTATTTTGGTTAGGTTTTTACAATTTTTTCTTGAATAAGTGAATATTGTTTCCTTTTTGGGCATCTTTGCACCAGAATAATTTCTTTGTCTTTGTATCATGCCATTGTATGAATATGTTTTATGTATTTTGGTTCTAATGAATATGGTTTCTATATTTTGGTTCTAATCTCTGTAATAACCTATTCCTTGTGCGGTATATAACCAGAAAATGGCCCGAATTAGTCTCACAACACGTAAACGTAGGATTATACGATTTTTATTAAAGCAATTTTTGTTTAAAAAATTAAAATAATCAAAAAGGTAATTGTGGTCATTTACCGAAATTCCATTCCAATTCCGAAGCAACAATCTGTGAACCAAACAGACAAATTCCAATTCATTTAACATAATTCATTCCAATTCTGTCAACCAAACAGGTGGTCAAACCTGACAACATTCCATTCAAATTTCTTCAAAGTCAAATTCCTTTGACAACAATGTGGCGTTTGGTTCGCAGAATGTTTTTGGATGGAATGAAATATGTCAAAAAAATTGACTTTGAATGAATTGGAATGGAATGTTGTCAGGTTTGACCACATGTTTGGTTGATAGAATTGGAATGTAATATGTTAAAAGAATTGAAATATGTTTGTTTGGTTCACATTTGGAATTGAAATGAAATGGTTGATAGAATTGGAATGTAATATGTTAAAAGAATTGAAATATGTTTGTTTGGTTCACATTTGGAATTGAAATGAAATGTTGATAAATGACCAAAATACCCTTTTGATATTTTTAATTTTTTAAACAAAAAATGCTTTAATAAAATAGCATTAATTTTTTTAATGGTGGTTCAAAATGGTGTTTCAGATCGGATGTGATCAGTGGTGGGGTTCAGATCGGCGGTGGTTGGCGGTGGTCGGGGAGTGGTTTAGATCGGTTGTGGTCCGTGGTGGTTCATATCGGCAGTGGTTCAGATCTGCGGTGGTCGGCAGTGGTTTAGTTCGGCAGTGGTCGGCGGTGGTTCAGATCGGCAGTGGTCGGCGGTGGTTCAGATCGGCAGTGGTCGGCGGTGGTTCAGATCGACAGTGGTCGGCGGTGGTTCAGATCGGCAGTGGTCGGCGGTGGTCGACGGTAGTCGGTGGTGGTTTGGAGAAGAAACCGATGGAGGCATGGTTTAATCAGATAGGTTTTATGTGATTAGTTTATATTGGATTAATGGCATATGTGGTATTATGAAAAAAAAAATTCATTCTATCAAAATACCTTGTAGTTGCTAAGGAATGTTAAATTCCCTCATTTGTGAAATTTGGTGGAATTTAAAGATTCCTTCCATAAAAAAGAACAAACCAAACAAAGGAATAAATTTGACCAATGGAATTCAACATTCCAATTCCATCAGATTTCTTCAGAATATGCAAACCAAACGCCACCTTGAACGTTTGAAAAAAGGAAAAAAAAGTAGAAAATAGAAATAATTATCATCAGTAACTTCGTGTATCAATAAATATATTTAATTGCTTGCCCTTAGTAACGGACCCAAAAAAAATTTCTTTGAGCATGTACACATTTAAGGTGAATCAAATGTTCACAAATTCGTGGTTTGACTTGTGAAGAAAGTCAACACAATTTGACCTAAGAAAAAGTCAATGTTTCAATTTGGAGAATAAAATATTTTTTTCCAATTGAATCAACCTTGACCCATAAAATAAATGTACATTGCCTTGAAAAATGAGATAAAAAACGACACTTTTTAAATGAATTGACATTAGGCAGGAAAATAAATCATGAAAATAAATAATAAAATAAAAATAGGAAAAAAGTTACCAAAACTTTCTATTAATATTTTTGTTGTTAATATTTTTAGAAATATTATTGTAGAGCCTGAGTAAATGTCCTGAACCCTAAAATTAAAAGACAAAAATCTTAACTTTCTCTTCAAAGATTCGAACTCGTAATTTTTTTAATGTAAAGTAGTGATCCGACGATTCCACTCATGTTTAAATTCTATTATAGATTTGGTTTAAAAATATTTAGGACCCTCTCAAAATCAAATAGATGTACATTTTGAGACAGCTAAATATAAGAAACGAATAAACGGAACCTGCTCAGCTCCTAATAGATTGGCCCTTACTTACAATAATGCGATTTACTACGAGATTGTTATTTGACAATAAGAAAATAGATAAAAATATTATACTTTTAATTTTGAAAACAATCTTTCTTATTAAAATTATTGACACGAATATTGATGCAAGAATATTAAAACAACCACAATATTTCGTAAAACAGACTTGATAATTTTTCTTCAAACAAAATTCATATTGTAACAAAACCTTGTTATCAGTCATTTCATGTTGGAGAAAGTTAGTAAAATATATGGTTTTTACTAACTTTGAACACATTTAAATACATGTATATATATTGTATATATCTAACTATTAGTGGGTTTGTGTTCTCCTATATGAGAACTTCGAAACGATATATCATATGTCCAAAACGGAATATGTGTGAATGGGATATCGATGCTCAAAGTTGAGTACTTGGAATGAAATTGTTAAAAATCAAGTGGGTGTGGGAATGTGTCACACATAGGAAAAAGGAGTAAACATTCAATGATTTATAACCATGAATGTGTGAGGGGCTTACAAGCTCATTTGATTGGTTTTACTCCAACTCCTACCCGCGAGCAGGGGGTGCCAATTGAGATTCTCGTAAGCTAAAGCGGCGAACTTGTGTGTGGGCGCGACTTGCGGACACGAATGCAACTCTGAAATCTCAGACTCTCGCAGCTTGGTTTTTGCTAGTTTTATTTTGATCCAGTGCCGCGGGCTAACTTGCGTGTTTCAGATTTTGTAACCCCAAATCAAACATATTGAATTCTGATAATTAATATTTTAATTACCCGTTAATTATCGAATTAATCTTGTCGGTTTTAAAGATTAATTCTTTGATTATTGGTTAATGACGTATTAATGTTGTCGGTTTCGGTTTTCAATATAAAAAGGAGGGTTGGTTGCATTCAAATGACACAACAGAGAAGGACGACATCCCATATAACGAAAGACACTCACACATCACTCTCTCTGAAACTTTCTAGTGCATACGATAAATCTGGTGGATTTTCAAGGCAAGTGGTCATCTCCGGCAGTACGTTGTTGTACCCTGGGAACAGAAGACGAATCTGTTTAAGGGAATCGTGTAACACGAGTCTCAGCCTCTGTTCTATATCATCTTCTATTTTCTTTATCGTTGTTTTAAAATCTTTAGTTGATTATTATCTTTCGAGTTCTTAATCATTTGTTGATTAATTTTGTTTATTATATGTATTATTAAAATACATAGAGAAAAACCAACAATACAAATTCCTATGATGGATTCCAATTCCGTCAAATTCCATTTTATGAATGTCCCTTAAATGTAAGATAGTTATTTACATTACCTTATTTGGTTTAAATAATTTGTCATAATATCTTTCTATAAAATCTACAATTAATACTTTAAGTCTCATTAAATACTTTAATTGGACGATTGTAATTGTCCAACCACCAATTTTTGTTGTAACTTCAATGATGGGTCAAGGATACAAGTAAATTTGCAACCTGTTTTAATAATACATTTATGGTGAAAATGATGTTACGATGTTCATTTGTTGTGGTTTATTGATTATGGAGTTTATTTGGTATTAGATAGTGTATAGATTCAAAATTCAAGAAAAATTGCAAAAGAAAAATTGAGAGTTATGAATGAAATGTCATTCGATTTGGTGTTCGAAATTCTATTTACACTTGCGAATTGATTTACTATACTCTTTATGTATGTTAGTTTATGTTTATTATTGTCATTAATCAATATGTTTTAAATTTAATTTTATTTGTACTTTTTTTTGGTAACCGTGGGTTTCCGGACCAGCTTACGTGCACCGACTAATCCCCGGGCGACCACGAATGGCCTGGAGTAATTGCAGGTGAACCTCCATGGCCACAAGACTTTGGCAGCGCCTGGATTTGAACCCTAGGTAGATGAGATCTTCCACTACATCCCCCAAAGGCTTTACCAGTGCGCCACATTGGTTCTTATATATGTCAAATGTTGCTATAAAACTATAAAAAGGTTATTCATGACCTTCTTCAGGTTTCAATGACCTCGGTTGAAGAGGATTATGGATTTGCATGTTAGCTAAGGTGGGAAGGTCGGTTAAATTAATTGGAAAAATTGATACAAAAGTTGATCCATGACCTTATTTAGGTTTAAATAACCTCGGTGAAAAATATGATTATCGCTTTGCATGCTGTAACACCCCAAAAATTGGGATAAACAAAAATTTTCATAAGACGGAAAAGTGGTATATATTGTTAAGACAGTGAGATCTCCCAAAAAAGGGAAACAATGCACACATGTTTAATTACAATTTGCAACTTAACGGTAAGAGATAACAACCTATTAATCTAATTCCTATCTAAAAATAAGATTACAAAAAGTGTGTCATGTTTACTCCAAAATAATGTTCTTCATAAGAATGGTGTCCCAAAAGGTAAATCCCCAAGTTCACTCTAACCCGGATAGCTTTCTTAGCGACCACGCCACTAGAACCTGATATACATGTCGACACCAAACAAGTGTTAGACCAAAAAACCTAGTGAGTTTGAAAAGATAATATATATATATATATATATATATATATATATATATATCAATATTTAACAGTTAAGGGTCACCCACATAATTATATAGTTCATCATTTAGAATCAATGGGGGAGATCCATAGCACCAAATCAAGTTTCATCTCAAGAGTCGATACACGTTAATGTCTACTCCCACGAGTAACTTAACACTGCAAGGCCCCGCACATTAAGGACTACCTCCAAGACATTACCCCAAATGGCGGAGATCTAGGTGCATACCTCCAAGGTGGCACCCAATACTATATGACCCTAGTGTCTACTTGATGGTTCATCCAAATTACAATATACCATAGTACACGTTTACTCCAAGCAAAATGTACATAATATCAATCAATGTAAGCTTGTGGTCCAACCACTATATTCAACATGAAAGAAGTTTATCCATAATAATCCAAGACCTTCAAATTGGTCAAATAGGCATATAACCCCATATACATGTTCTCAAGTGTTAAGGCTACACATTATGTACATAAAAGCACAAGAACATGAACAATGAGTATTTGAGCACCAAAATACCTCTTATTAGGCCAAATCCTCAAGTTAGGCCAAAACCCTAAAATATGGATATTTGTATAAAGGAGATCAAAATACCAATGAGGTTCGATAAATCTCCCTATTGTAGATTCTTTAAACATAAAGTCATGTTTAGCAAGTTACCAAATATGGTGGTTTTCACCAACAAGGTCTACAATCTTCGAAATATGCAAAAAAAACATGGATTTTCTACCAAATGAGAGAAATATGAACAAATGAAGCATGAGAAAATGATGAAAATACATCTAGACATATATCTAGGTTTTACAAGGCATTTTAAACTCACCACTTAGGTTTTAGAAAGGAAACCTAAAAACTTGCAACCCCTACAAATGAAGAGGAAATGAGATTGAGACTTGGACTAGCTGAATTCTTCTCCCTAGATGGCTCCCAAGATGTCTTTAATGCTTAAAACCAAGAATCTATCAAACCCTAGAAGGTATTTAATGAAGGTAGGGTTTGGGGTGATAAAATTGCTCCTTTTGAGGTCTGAAAATCGCACACAAGAGCTGATTTGGGTGATAAATGCATAAGAAAAACGGTGTGAGTCCTGTTCTAGTTCTAATTGCAAACGATTATTAACAAAACAAGATTTAATCAATTTACCTGTTTTGATTCAATTCAAAAATCACAAGATTACAATCTGTTTTCACAATTTCTCTCTCTAGACTTCTCTCTCTCTGAATATTCAACTAGTTACACTACAAATAACAATGAAAGAAACTATTTATACCTATTACAAAAAGCAAGGAAACAAATACAAATACAATGACTTTGACTTTGACATTTTATTACAAAGACTTTGACTTTTTAATAAGAGTTGACTTTCTCAGCTTTGACTTCTTCAACCTTTAACCTTCAGTAATCTTGATCTTGTATCCAACAGATTTATGCTTTAACAAACGGGCTGCACATTAAATACCTAGATGGTCCCGGGAGACTATGCCCATGCGATAATGCCTAGGGCATTGTCGCGGGTCACTCTCGCAGTCGGTGTACTGAAGCCCACCCCCGACGCGATTATGACAGGGCGACTATGCCCGTGTCAATCTCAAGGGGCATATGTCGCTAGGTGTGTATCGAGACCCCTACCCAGCTAACGACCTTGATGTGCGACTATGACATTTGTCATAGTCGCTGGCATTCTCACCCAGAGCCTGCCAGGACCCGATTTTCTCCCAATATCGTCGGTCCAATTGTCCGCACTAAAGGTTTAGAACCCGAAATTAGATCCCACTGATTTGAAAGACTTAAACCACAATTAAATCAACAAGGAGTGAGGGATAAATTCTTAATGTTACTTGCTATAATTTTTCGGGTGTTACACATGCTAAGCAAAGGCATATCCAATCCACCACTAAAAACACTAAGGGGTTGTTTACCAATTTTTCCATTACGTCCTGTATGGATAAATGTGTCTGTCTGGATAAATTTGTCTGTCTGGATAAATTGATGTTGTTGTTTACTTTTTTATCTGAATTAACAGTCTGAATAACAGAAATGACCAATTTACCCCTGAATATGAATTTTAAGTTGTTTTATAAATTGTTGTTTATTTTTTAAGCCATATATTCATAAATTCATTGATATAATCCAAAAATTAAACAAAAATTTATTAAGTACTTAAACTTCCAAGTTCAAACACAATGTAGCCAAGTTCAAACAAAAAGTAGCAAGTATGAAACAAGTATGAAATTGACATTCTATAAATCATGGTTACAAAAATCTACATTGCAGAAATGTCGAGCAACTATGGAGAAGAAACAAGTATGGAACAAAAATCGACTGAAAAAACAAGTAAGGAACAACAATCGACTGAAGAAAACAAGTATGGAACAACAATCGACTTAAGAAATAAGTATGGAACAACAATTGACTGAAGAAACAAGTATGGAACAACAATCGAGTATGGAGAAGAAACAAGTATCGAACAATCAGTAAAATCATTACCTTTGGAGAAATCGACTAAAGGAAATTATTGTCTAGAGTTGAAATCGAACCAGTAGTGAATTGAAATAGTGTAATCGAACCATCAATGAACTCGAAGCAGTAAAATCGAACGAACGGTGAAGGTGAAATCGAAATCGAACAAGTAGTGAAGGTGAAATCGAGCAGCTAGGTTTTTATTGCGTGATTATTGAGTAGGAGGGTAGGTATGTCTTTATTTTTAAAGGGTAAAAATGTCAAAGATGTGTCTTAATGGGGACAACACATCTTTCCCCTACTTAGTGAATAAGCCGGAAATGTCTGCGAATAAGTCGGTTTTGTCATTAAGCCCCAAGTAAACACTCCAAACGTCTACACGAATAAACCGGTTTTGTCATTAAGCTCATTAAGCCCCAAGTAAACACACCCTAAAATTAAAGGTATTTTCTACTTCAACCCACTATAACACTAAAAAAATATTGGCCTCTATTTTTTAAATATTAGTATTATAATGGAATTTTATAACTATATATATATATATATTAATAGTTTAATATATTAAGTAATATTTGTATAAAATATAGAATTAGTTATTTTGTGTTTTTAAATGGTAAATTATTCTCAAATAATTTAATTCTACTAAATATGAAAATTAGTAAAAAACGGAACCGTGAATAATTTTGTTAAGTATTATTTTGGTCCACAAAATTTAAATATACATAAATAAAACATTTGTATAGTTATAAAACGTTTTAGAAAATAAAATTTTATCAACAAAAATTAAAAAAGAAACATAATATTGGCTATAGTTTGTGCCAATATAATAACATAGATTCATTTGATGATTATTATTATAAAAATTAATTATATATTATAACTATTGTGGTTTAATACAAAAGTTTAATCTTCGGAACGGTCGCGGATGTTGAGAACTTATTAGCCATCCTCAAATGCTTCTAATTGACAACTGACATAAAAATGATCTAAGAAAAGGTAGATTTTTGGGTATTGGGGTACCGTTGAGTGCTGCGGAAAATATAGTGAGATGGATGGGGTGTAAGGCGGTTCGCTCCCCTTTGAATATTTAGGTTTAGCGGTTGGTGCAAATTTGAGGTGGGTTTCTCAAGTGGCAGTCAATGGTGGAGAAGTTTTTTTAATCGTTTGGCAACCTGGAAAGCTAAAACGCTATCCTTCGATGGTTAGCTAACTCTTATGAAATCGGTTCTTGGGAGTGTGTCATTCTATTTTTTTCTCAACATTCTGTGCACTTGTGAGTATTTAAAACATACTTGAGAGGGCGAGAAGACAGTTTTTCTGGGGAAGCCAAGTGGGGGAAGATGTCTTGGTTTAGGTGGAAGACAACTTTATCTTCTCTTGAAGGGGATGGGAGGGATAGGGAGTGTTAGTCCCAAAATGTAATGGCAATAGTAAACAAGTATTGTAGAAGAAGGGGGGGGGGTTGAATACAATACTGAAAATTTTTCACTTTAAGTTAATTATTTATTGACAAAAATCAAGAATTACACACAAAAACTTTTAAGATTATTGCGGAAAGAACAGATAAATCTATTCTAACAATCTATCACTAAAAAAACAAGAAAACAACTTAAAATACAAAGATTAAAGCTATGGAAGTGAGGAAGAATAGGTTTGCTAACTTTTTGCTTGAATGCACAAAGATCTCATTTCAAAAGCGTAACCTTGCATGGGAGAAGTCTTCACCTTTATATATCACCATGTGTATTAATTGCTTGAGGATACTTGTCATCTTGGGATTGAATGTTAGAGATGTCATTCAAAAAGACAAAGTATCCTTTTTGTCTTAACATGGAACAGAGTTGACCTTAGGACCTTGTTGTAGACAACACCTGAAAATGATGTAAACGACAAACATCCTTTTTTTTGAACTTTTGGAGAATGTCCCTATCATTTCATGATTTGGTGAAGATCTTCTGTGCAAGAAGACAAAAAGGTTTCTACCTTTGGAAGTTGGTAGATAGAGGTCCATCCAATTTGTAGAGATGAAATCGGCAGGAAGGGGTCCAACCGATTTGACAAGAGCAAATTGTAACACCCGTAATTTCCTAAGAAACGATCAATGTTCGACCAGGGAAACGATCAGTGGTCGTCCGAGAGAAATGGTCAAGGAACAGTTTAACACGAGACGCGAGAAGGCACCACATTCAGCACAAGCGGCTTGCCCGCAGCCTCACGCCGCGGCTAGGTCCGCGTAAGTCGCTGTGACCCACTACTCAGGAGCACGCGCGGCTTGGCCCGCGACTTGAGGTCGCGACCAAGGCCGCGGGGACGGTCTGACGATTTAAATCCCATTCTTTAGGGTTTTCTCTCATTTTAAATCTCCCTCCCCATTTCTCTTCTTCTTGGAGCGATTTTGGGAGCTCCAATGTCAGTTTTGGGAGCATCTTGGAGTGAATCTACCCTAAAGAGATCAAGATTTGTGTTTTGGAAGCTTGAGTTTGGAACGTAGGAAGATCTCACGGAGGTGAGTTGGTTGAGAGGTTAAAGATGTGAATGTGGTAAGTTTCTTGTATATTTCAAGTTCTTATATGAAGATCCTTGTAGATCTATAGAGTTTTTACTTATTGGTGATTTATTCTAGAATTGAAGAAATAGGTTATTTGGAAACCCTAGCCTATTGTTGGTGATGACTTGAAAACGGTGGAATATACAATATTGGAGGCTAATGGTTGCATTTGGAACCTAGGTTTAACCTAACCTAGCGAGGTGAGTTCAAGTTGATTTGTGAAAACGTTGAACATGCCAAAATGACTATTTTGAAGTGTTTATGTGTTTTGCATTAAATTATCATTTGTTGGGTTATTTGGTGGGTATTGATTATTTGAAGTGTTTAACTTTATAAACATTATAAAGCACCACATTTGGGACTTTTGGGCATTTTGTTAAATAAGTCATAAATAAAAGTGTTTTGATGATTTATTGCTTAAATGAAGATTATTTAGTAGAAATGCATTTTTGTGTTTGTTAGAAATATGCATAGTTGAGTTATGAGATGTTTTGGAAAGGGGTCAATGGTATAACCTTGTTTTGGAAAATGATATGTCTTATCCTAAGTTGTGTTGGAGTTTGGTCGTGTACTTTAGAGCACGTGTTTGTATAAACGTTGGGTGTGTGCGTTTTATTGCATTTTATTGCTTTTGACAATAAGGCCTTTTGGTGGCTAGAGCATGTGGCTCGATATTTATTTATGATTTGGGTTTTAGGGACATTTGTCCAGTTTTGATAGCTCGACTTAGAGCTTTGGTAACGATATTGGATGAGGAACTCAACGTAAGGACCTTTTATGGTTGAAGTTGACCTTCCGTGGGTGTACGTTTAAAGCTACTGAGCCTGACATCCAATGCGTTTGGAATCATTTGATCCAATGGTGGAATATTAGTTCTCCTCATTGAGGTACGACTAGGCATCCAATGTGGAATAAGTCCTACTAGGCATCGGATGAGGTATAAGACGTATCAGACATCGGATGTGGTATAAGCCCTGTGTGCTAGTACATCAGGCATCAGATGAGGTATAAGCCCTGCGTGTACTTTATTATGCATTTGGCATTACTAACATAGAGTGTGGCTTACCTTGTGTCTGCCACATTTTATGGAATCGGGTCTCCCCCGTCACCGAAATGTGTTGTTTTGGGTATTTTGTTTTAGTATCCATGTTTTCGGTGATGTTTTACATTTACAGATTTTATATATGATTTATGGGTCGAGTATTATACCCCACCCGTGTTTTGGGTGTTTCAGGATATAAAGTTTTATCCGCGTTTCATAAATTAGGAGTTCGGTCTCTATTCTCGTTTTGAGTGAGTTATGGGTTACATCACTTTACAATTGAATGTTTTACTTTGGGGAGTTCATCTATAAAATGTGTGTTGTTGGAAAACGAGTCGTTTTCATATTTGAAGCATATCATTTTGAAAAGTTATGATTTATGTCAGGATCTAATTCTTAACAAGAATAATGAACTCAAAAACAATATTAAAAAAGTTGCGGAATAACACTTTAATATTCAATAATCAATGTAACAGTGAATCAGAAATCACAATCTTGTAAACTTTATCGAATGATTAAAGTTACAAGATTTCAAACAAAACCTCAATATTGATGAACATGCTCACCAATACGAATTCTACTTCTCTAGAACTAGGGTTCTAAACCTTGAGGTTAATTCTCTCTTAAAAACAAAAACTCAGAATAATCTGCTAACTTGATCTCCTAAACTATCCTTAACAGGTCTATACATATACTGAAAATAAAAGATAATTATAAAAAAAATAAAAGATCTTCAGTATATTCTTCTATCATTATCTTCAAACCTTCCATGATTATCTTCAGTCTTGATCTGCACGAATCTTGATTATCTCTTAAGCAGTATTAAGTTGTGGCAGCATTAACACTCTGAGCAGTACTAATTATCACCAACAGTAATAACTGTGCTCAGCAGTATTAACTTTGATCAGGCAGTACTAACTACTAGCAGTAGTAAACAGTTGTACTAGCAGCATTAACCAAACTTAAGCAATTCTTTAATTCCCAACAATCTCCCCCTAACTTGACTTTTAGGAAAAGAAGTCAAGTTCTTCAATTATGTTCTTCAAGATGCTTTCAACACTACAGCTTAGTTGCCCAAATTTGGATCCAGACCCAGACTTTGATTGATTGTCCTTCTTACCACAATTCTGGCCATTTCTGATTCCTTTGCACACACTAGCTTAGCTTTCAGCATCCCATTCAGGTTTTCCTAGCTATGATCATATACTTTGTCCACCAGGTAGTATTCATGATAACAGTTATCTATTGTGATCATGTATACACCACAGTTTTCAAAGAGTATCCACTTATCTATCTTCTTAAACACATACTCATGATGCAAATCTTTTATCCTGTGCCCCACCTTTTCTGGTTCAAACATCATACAAAGATATTCCATTGCAATCTTGAGTAGATTTTCTTCAGTTCCTTTCAAAACATGCTCATAAAGCTTCATTCCCACCTTATGCATTTCTTCTAGGCCAGCTCTGGAGCAACTTCTGATTACTTTCCCCCAAGTTGAATATACCTCAAATACATCCCTAACTCTTTTCAGTCTGAAGTACTCCTTTCTGTTGTCCCTTAGAATATCCCAAAAGATGACTTCTGGTGCTTTTACAGATATGGGAACAGCCTGTACTGGTTCAATTACAGTCATATAAAGACCCACATGCTCATCAGATTGCTTATTGGACTGCTCTGGGTTCTGCACAGATTCTGCATAAGGTGTAACTGAAGGTTCTTCCTCTTTTTCTGCTTCTTCAATCCTAGGCTTCTTGAATTGTTTCTTGGAGGCTATGGTCTTTACTCTTTTTGTAGATTTGGCTTCCACAACAACATTTTCTTCTTTGGTGTCTTCAGCCTTTTCTTTAGTAGGAGTGACTTCCTCAGGGAATGGCTGTTGGATGTTGAGATCATGTCTCTCCTTCATCCTTCTTTCAACTTCTTCCCTTTGAGAAGAGTCCCCTTGAAGCTTTGTCATTTCTTTCTTATACAACTCCTCAACCTTGCTGTATGCCATGTTGGTGAACATCTCTCCTTTGACACCAATTGAGCCCTTCAGGAAGTTTATCATTTTTCTCCTTTCCTGATTGGCCAAAAAGGTCTTAGAAGGTTGTCTTTTCTGTTTCTTGACTGGCATTCTTTGCTTGAAAACTGTCACTGATCTCTTCTTGGCCTCAGCTGCAGTTTGCATGCTCTTTTGATACTCTTCATTTAGACTTTTAGCCATTTCCAGTGCAAGTTCTCTATCCTTTTCAGATTGGAGTTGTTCCTCCTTTTCCATCTCTGCTTGAAGCTGCTTTGCTACTTCTGCATCTAATTCTATCTGGTTCTTCTTCTTTAAGGGTTGTTCAGATTCAACCATCTTAGCTTTTCCTTTCCTTTTCAACTTTGCCTCACTGATCTCTTTGCTTGTCTTCTTTTCAATACCTCCTTCCTTAATGACCACTCCCTTGGCCTTTTGAGTAGCCTTGGGAGTGTCATTCTTGGCTTTTACCAAAGTTTCTGCAATTTCCAACTCTTCAACAAATAGCCCTGTTACTGCTGCTACCTGTTCTGTTACTGCTGCTGCTTGAACCTCATCTGTTTCTGCTACTTGTGGTTCTGTTTCTGCTTCTTTCTCCCTCTCAAAATCAAATCCCATCCCAGATGTACTTTCCTTTTCTGCTTCAGCCTCTTGATTCTCCCCCTTGTTGAAAGCATCATTAGCATTTTTCCTCTTCTTCAACACAAATTGCCTTCTCCTCTTCTTGTGCACCAATCTTGTCACCATTTTCTTCAATTTGGTAATCTGTACTTGTTGAGACAGAATTACCAATTTCATCTCTTTTATGTCTTTGCCTTGTTTGATAACATCCATATTAATGTTGCCCATAGTTTCCATCAATTTATTGTAGTCATATTTGTCCTCACCTCCTTTTGGTGTGTTTACCACCTTTGGAGGATCATTGGATCTTTTTGTAGTGGAAGTCTTCTGCCTAGCAGAAGCACCCTCCACCCCCTTGGTTTCTTGGCACCTGGGACCTTTGGATGATTGCTCACCCAAAGTTGCCATGGGGAAGGTCTTATTGATGTTACCACTGGCCTCCTTTGTGCTAGCAGGAGTAGTAGCAACCTTTGCACCCATATGCTCATGCATCTCCTCAGTGAGCACCTCCTTGGGGTTGGGAGACACGCCTGTGGTTTCCCTATAGATATTCTCTAATGGAGAATTCTCCATTAGAGGGCTTAAAGGCTCTGTGGGTGAAGGTACAAGAAGGGAAGGAGCCTTCTTTACCTTTTTCCTCATGTACGTATTGGTGATTGGTGAAGTTGGTTTTTGAAGAAGGGACTGTGGGATTGATATACTGATTGAAGGTTGGGATTGACTTTCAGTGGGATGGTCTAATGAGGGCCTTGACCCTGAATCCATACCTTTTTGATTGTGGGACACCACCATCATTGTAGAGAACAATGGGGTATCAACTCCTTCCGAGTCCAAGGCAGATCTCTTCATATTTAAAAAGACCTTACCCTTGGGGATTTTTGGTATATATACCTCATCAAATTGAGGCATATCCATCAATTCATTGGTTATAACTGCCTGGACAAATCTTGGGTACATATAAAAACTCTTTTTGTTTCCCAAGTTTGACACAAGGTCATTGAAAATCATTTTAGAAAAATTGTACTTTCTGGCAGTAGCCAAGCAGACCAAAGCATAAGCAATGGTACTACTGAACTCACTCCATCCAGTAGTCTTTCTGGAAATACAGTACATCAGGGTATGGACAAAGAAACGCCATTGGGGAGAAAATTTGGCTTTTGAGAACTTGAAAACACCCAATGGGCCTCCATACCCCATTCTAGTTAGAGTGGAAAACAGTTCATCATTAGAGATAGATGAGATACCTGAAGCATCGTCTAGACGTAGACTGATGCGAATAACTTCTTCAGAAACTGTCAAGGGTTTGTCACACACCCTTGTCTTGATCACTTGCACACCATTTTCAATAACAATGGTGGCATTCGACCAAAATTGTTTATGGTGCTCAATGTAGATGGATGGCGACACTGTAAGAGCATACTCAATATGGCTTGTCTTGAGAAAATCGACTATCTGGTGAAATCCATCAGCCTGCTTCGGCTTTTGAAGCATTGCGATTTCGTTGTGCTCATCAATGAACTCCATGGATGCCATCGAGCTTGAGTGTTCTTGCCTGCAACTTACTAGGTGCTTGAGAGAAAAAGGGTTAGAGAGAAGATGAACATTATTCAAAGAGTCGTTATGAGCTTTTAGGCGGGCAAAGAGGGTATTTATACGATTCGGGAAAGAAGCAGTATTAACCACTAGCAGTATTAACTAACTAGCAGTATTAACTGAGAGCAGTATTAACTGAGAGCAGTATTTACCACTAGCAGTATTAACTAACTAGCAGTATTAACTGAGAGCATTATTAACCACTAGCAGTATTAACTAACTAGCAGTATTAACTGAGAGCAGTATTAACCACTAGCAGTATTAACTAACTAGCAGTATTAACTGAGAGCAATATTAACCACTAGCAGTATTAACTAAGCACTGGCAGTATTAAACCTGCATTGGCAGCATTAACTGCACTTACACTGTTGAAGCTTGAGCAAGGTAATAACTTCCTGAGAAAGATGATTAGTAACACCAAATAATAACCAAATAACAGGTATGTAAACACTTTTTAAAACATGGGCTCATTCAGAGTTGATCATGCCCACACTTGTGACCAAGAAAGTGAATCTACCCACATCAAAAGCTTTAGTGAATAGATCAGCAAGCTGGTTGTCAGTATGAACTTTAGCGACTTGAATAAGCTTCTTTTCATTATAGTCTCTAATAAAGTGATACCTGATCTCAATATGCTTTGTTTTGGAGTGCTTGACCGGATTGTTAACAATGCTTATAGCACTGCTATTGTCAATGAAGATTGGAGTGTGAAGAAAGGTTACCCCATAGTCCAACATTTGATTCTGAATTCATAGAACCTGAGAGCAGCAACTTGCAGGAGCAATGTACTCAGCTTCTGTTGTTGATAAGGACACAGTGGTTTGCTTCTTACACTACCAAGATACTAGTCTTGCACTCAAAAGCTGACATCCCCCTGAAGTAGACTTTCTATCCATATTAGCACCACCCAAGTCACTGTCTGAATAAGCAATCAAGTCAAAGTTTGATTCATAAGGATACCAAAGACCTAATCTAGGTTGCCCTCTTAAGTATCTGAAAATCCTTTTAACTGCTTGAAGATGTGATTGCTTTGGCTTGACTTGGAATCTGGCACACACACATACTGGAAACATGATGTCTGGTCTTGAGGCTGTGAGATACATGAGAGATCCAACCATTGATCTATAAAGATGGACATCAACATCCTCCCCCTCAAGATCAGCAGTGATCTGTTTGTGAGTTTCCATTGGTGTGCTTGCTGGCTTTGAGTCTGTTAAACCATATTTGTCCAGGATGTCTTTCACATACTTTGATTGACTTATGAAGATCCCATCTTTCTGCTGTTTCACTTGAAGCCCAAGGAAGAAGGTGAGTTCACCCATTGCACTCATTTTGAAGCTCTTGTGCATCAACTCTTCAAAGTCTCTACACATCTGTTCTTTTGTAGATCCAAAGATGATGTCATCCACATAGATCTGAACAAGTAGGATGTCCTTCTTACTTCTTCTAATGAAGAGGGTCTTGTCAATTATTCCCCTTTCAAACCCATTTTCTAAGAGATAGGTAGACAATGTATCATACCATGCTCTTGGGGCTTGATGTAGACCATAAAGTGCTTTCTTCAGTTTATATACTCTGTCAGGATATGATGGATTTTCAAATCCAGGGGGCTGACAGACATATACTTCTTCATCAATTGTACCATATAGAAAGGCACTCTTCACATCCATTTGATATACCTTGAACTTCATGTATGAGGCATAGGCTAGAAATTAGACCTGGAAAAAACTGACACGACACGCTAACCCGACACGAACTCGACACGAAATAAACGGGTTTGGGTAATACATTTCAACCCGTTTAAGTAAACGGGTTGACACGACACGACTAAACGGGTAAGGTCAGGGTCAAAACTTTCAACTCGAAAATGACCCGAATAACCCGTTTATATATATAAATAATATAAGTTTTCTTTTTAATGCTTTGAATTTTTTGTGTTTTAGATTTGGTTATAATTTATAAGTTTGAAATATAAATTTTGGATTTTTTATGCTTTCATTTGAATTTTGTATTTGTATTTTTTGTGAATTTTTTATTTTAAAATTTTAATTTTATAAATGTTAAACGGGTTAGGCGGGTCATGGCGGGTTAGGCGGGTCGGGTTAGGGTTGAGATTTTCTGACCCGTTTATTAAACGGGTCGGGTTAGGGTTAGACACTTTCAACCCGTTTAACTTTGAACCCAACACGAAACCAACACGACACGACACGTTTGCCAGGTCTACTAGAAATAGCCTAATTGCCTCTACCCTTGCAATAGGAGCAAAGACTTCTTCATAATCTATGCCTTCTTCCTGAGTGTACCCTTGTGCCACTAGCCTTGCTTTGTTTCTGATTACTATTCCTCTCTCATCCTTTTTATTCCTGAAAATCCACTTGGTGCCAATAGTTCTCTGACCTTTTGGAAGGTCCACCAAGTCCCAAACATCTTGCAACTTAAACTGTAGCAACTCTTCTTGCATGGCCTCTATCCAACTTGAATATCTCATTGCATCATAGGACTTCTTAGGCTCATTCTGAGATAGAAAGCAAGAGAGTACTGTATGTTGCTGATCCTGCATCTCTTGTAGTCTGCTTTGATTCCTAGTTACCATAGGAGAAGAGATGTCTCCTATTACCAGCTCTGGAGGATGGTTCTTTTGTGTTCTAGTCTGATGACTAGGTTCTTCATTGATTCCTACTTCTAGATTGGAATCATTTAAGTCAGCTGAGGGGATCTCATCAGCTACTTCTGGCTCTTCATGCTCTGACTTCTCCTTATCTCTTCTTTCTTCTTCACTCTGAATTGGTTCGGTAATAGTCTCATTTTCACAGATTTCAACAGGTTCCATTGTAGGTATGGGAAAGATCACAGACTGAGGAATAAAGTCTTGTACTTGTACATCCCCTGATCCTCCACTTCCTAAACCTGCATGATCATCATTACTGAAACCCAAAGAGTTGGTTAGTGAATCAATGTCAAACAACCAATGAGGACCTGAACCAATAGGATTTGGTGTGTTCTCATTGCATTTGACATTGTCACTTTCCTCAATTATTCTAGAAGAAGAGTTAAATACTCTGTAGACCTTACTCTGAGATGAGTAACCAACAAGAAAACCATCATATGCTTTGCAATCAAACTTTCCGAAGTGAGTTTTGGTATTGAGAATGGTACAAGGACACCCAAAAGGTTTGAAAAATCCAATAAATGGTTTTCTTTTATTTAAAAGCTCATATGGTGTCTTGTTTTTAGGCTTGACTACTAGAACTCTGTTTTGGACATAGCAAGCAGTATTAACTGCTTCAGCCCAGAAAGTAATTGGAAGTTTGGAATCAGCTAACAGAGATCTAGCAGCTTCAATCAGTGTCCTATTCCTTCTCTCAGCAACACCATTTTGTTGTGGAGTCCTAGGAGCACTGTATTGCCTCTCAATTCCTTTTTCCTCACAAAAGGTGTTTAGGTCATGATTTTTAAATTCAGTACCATTGTCTGACCTAATGACTTTTACCTTTTGATTTGTTTGGTTTTCAATTCTTAGAATAAAGGATTTGATCAGTTCACTTGTCTCATCCTTAGTCCTTAGAAAATATACCCAAGTAAATCTAGAGTAATCATCAACAATAACTAAGCAGTATGATTTCTTACCTATACTCATAACATTTGTAGGACCAAACAGACCCATATGCAACAACTGAAGAGAAATAGAGATTGTGTTCAACTCTTTGGACTTATGAGATGTTTTGTGTTGTTTGCCTTTGAGACAGGCAACACAATGATCATCACATGAAAAGACTTTTGAAGGCAAACCTCTTACAAGGTTGTTTTTGTGTGTCCCAATATGCAATCATTCAATCAAGTAAATCAATAATTAACACAATAATGCAAACCTTATATTGATTAAGCAATAGATTCAACAGGTTACAGGATTGAAATCGATCTATCTCTCTGTCTGTTTCTCTGTTCACGGCGCACCACCCACACCAACAGCCTCCTCTCCAATAATTAATTTCTCAATTAAGCCTCTTTTTTCTAATTACAACTAACCTAATCATATTTATACTTAAGCCCTATAGCCTAATGGGCTTGACAAGCTTGGGCCCAACAACAAAAACAAACTAATAACTAAATTATAAAACAAATAAATAAAATACGAAAAACACACTTTTGACTATTTATTACGAAAGGACCCTAGACTATTTGTTGAGACGACTTTATCAGCTTTAACTTCAGATTTCCATCTTCAGATAATTATGATCTTGAATCCAATAAATATGTGCTTTAACAATCTCCCCCTTTGGATCAAGATCATTCTTTAAGCTCAGAAAATGTAATCTTCCTCTTTGTCTTCAGAATGTAGCAATCTCCCCAATCGATGAGAATATCTCTTGGAAAGAAATTATCTCCAGTAAAGCATCTTCAAGAAAAATTCTTCATTTCAGCATATCTTCATAATATCTTCCATTTCTTGATTAACGTTTCTCCCCCTTTTTGATGAAAAGAGCAAAGAGTTCATCAAAACGTGTCTTCAAGAAATTTCTTCCACCATTGATCTTGCAAACAGAACCACTGATTATCCGTCAATTCATTAAGATGTTCATCCAGATCTTTGCAAATCTAGACAAATTAGAAAATGAAGTGTAACACCTGAATCAACACATGAATCAGTTGAAATTGCCTGTCAGTAACACAAAGTCACTGTGTGTAACGAATACAAAATATAAAGGAGCTTTTGTGATGATCACTCCCCCAGGGCTTCCATTCAATCATCGAAACACCACAAAGGCAATTTCTATGAACGTTATGACAAAGAAACAAATTCTTTGTGTGTTCGTGCAAGTGATGGAATAAATTAAGCATAAGATGATTGCTTATAAGACTCAAAATGTGTAAACCACTGAGACAACAATTAGTTAAACACAGACTCAATGTGCATGAATAAAGTTTGAAGGTGGGGCAGACGTCCTTCTTTTCAATATCCAGATTTTCCAAATGAAAATCAGATAGCATATGTGTTGCGTCCCCTTTGAAAATGAAACATTTTCTTGTTGAGAATAAAATGAGTGGCCGGTGAGGTAAAGTCAAGAGTTGGCATGGGCTAGTTGCCTATTTCAATAATGTTCACCAAGAATTGTGAAACATTAGAAATGTGGCTGTCCGGTCAGAAAGTAGTTGGTGCAGAGTTTGATATTCTTTTACTCTGATCTCTCATCCTCTTTCTTTTAATCTTTAAGCTCACAGCTAACCAACCTCTCTTTTAACAATTTCCCTCATCACACATCCCACACTCATTTCTTTTTGAACTCCTTACATTCAATCACTACAGGATTAACTTCTTGGGTAGGAAACACTGGTTAACGTGAATCCATTGAAGTTTCTTTGAAGTCCTAGCACACTGATCCCATGTTTTCCTATAAAGCATATGATGCTCAGATGGTTTAACTTTATCAGTTAAAACTCAATGAAGAACCAGATAACATTTAAAATCACACTTCCAATTCAAGAAATCTGCTTGAGAATCGGGAAGTGGTCTGAACATTTAAGAACATGTTTTCTTATGATTGAAAGTTGTCCTTCTTTCAACCATGAATGAGATGAAGAAAAGAAATTATACCTTTCGAGTACAGTCTCACATCTCGCGAAGTCAAGCTTAAAGTCATAAAGATATGATCTTGTAAGCATCTCTCAATCTACAAAAGTCTTAAGGTCTAGTCAAAGTAACTTTATTCACGAAAATTGAAATGACATAAAGCAGTAAAACACTTAGTGTACGAGTTCTGATCTGAAATAATCAGAAGTCATCACCTTTACTCCCCCTGAAATTATTCATCAGAAAAATTATAAGTGAAAAATATAATCATTGACTCCCCCTCAATATCATATCTGACAGATGCATAAAATTTCAGAAAAGTATGCACTCCTCCTTGATGGTTGATTTCCTCATTGGAGTATTGGAGTACAATCTCTTATCAGCACAGGAGTAAGGTCTTTTGATCACTGAAGTACGAGTCCTAAACTGTTGTGTTTAGAAGTCAAACTTCGTTGAAGTACGGGTCCTTAGCTGATTTACTTAGAAGCCTTAGTTCTCTTACTCCCCCTTGACAGTTGGTGCCTGCAACACAAATTCATCCTTTTTCTTTGGTACCCACTGGTATTTGGGTCCATGAATGTTAGTTACAGTTCTTGTGGGGGTAATAGAATAAGAACCATACCAGAAATGATCACTGGTTTTGTGAATGTGATCATGTGTACGACAATAAGAACAATAGTATTTCTTACCTGATAACCTGAGTAATTGATCTCTCGAGTAGACATGATTAGGTTTACCTTTACGCACATTGTTCCTTTTGGCATTAGACGCATGTACACATGATTTATTACCTTTCAGCTCATCTTCAACTGGTTTCTTCTTCCAGACAAGTTCCTCTTCTTTGTATCTCCTTCTTCTTTGATGTGTACCTGAACCATCTATATTGCTATCATAGAAAAGGTTAGTTTTACGAATCTGATCAAAAGATTTAACTGACCTTTGTGAAGAGACAAATTTCTGATTTGAACTTGATACAGACTTTTCAAGCACTTTAATCGTCGAAGCAAAGTTGTCTCTTTCTTTAACAAGAAGATCAATCTTCTTCGTGAACTCAGACTTCGTTTGCTGCTCTTTTAGTGCATTAGCAGATAGTTCAGATAGCTTTTCAGTAAGCTTTTTGATTTCGGCCTCAAACATGCTTCTTTCTTCTTCAAATCCCTTCTCAGCATTGTTTCTCTGGCCGGAAATTTCCTTGAAGAATCTCACATTCTTCTGTTCAATCTCCTTCTTCTCCTTTACAAACTTTTCTCTTTCCAAGATTATTACTTTCTCAAACTCAGAAACTTTCTGAGAAATCTTGATACACTTCAGCTCAACTGCTTTCTTTTCGTCTGCACATTTTCTCGAAAAATCTGAGAATTTCTTTACAAGTGCTTTCTTTTCAATCTCAAACTCAGATCTTTCTTTGGCCATCTTTTTCTCCAGATCAGATATCTTCTTTTGAAGCTCAGCATTTGCACTCTCCAAATCAATAACTTTCTCATTGTTCTCAACAGAATCTAGTTTCTGGATTTGAGCATTCAAAGCAGAAATCTTTTCTTTTAGTTCAGAGTTCTCAAATTCCAGAAACTTTACTCTTGAAGACAATTTTGGTCCTGTCTCAATCTTCTCAATATGTTCCCATAATAGATTTCCTGTAGCATTTTTACTGTCTAATGTAAAGAAAATCTCTTTTGAAATCACTTTTGACATTCTTTTCATTAGGAAAGATCGAGCTAATCTGTCAGCTTCATGCCTTTTTCTTTGCTCGTCTGAGTACATATCAAGAGGTAATTTATACTCTCTTTGTTCATCTTGACCATTTTGTCCAGCTACGGTGAGAAGTTTAGTTGGAGGTGTCATGATTCCTTCTTTCAGAGATTTTCTAATATAATCTCCCAAATCATTTCGATCGATGAAGTCTATGAACTGATTTTTCCATGCATCATACTCTCCTTTGAAGAGTACTGGTGGCTTCTCATCCGTACTGATTGAAGGAGCTTTGCTGGAAGTCATACTGATAGATATAAGATAAGAACTTGAAAAATGACCGTTAGTCAAGATAAAATCACACAATACTGATAATCTTAGAATGAAATTCAGAAAAATCTGATCACAAACAGAACTTTGTCCCCCTTCGCAGACTTAGCACGGGGGTCCCGCTACCCGGTTAGCGGGTGGGGTCAAAGGGCAACGCCCTTGCGGGGGTATGGGGGCAGCGCCCCTAGAGAATTTTTTTTGACATTTAGATGCCCTATTACAGTTTGAAAAAAAAAACGACCGAAATGCTGACAGGGGATGTGCTTCGACCGGGTAGGTGTGAAGACCGGTAAGATGTAAGACCGGAACTTTGCTTGACCGGTAAAATTGATTCGACCGGTAACTTGTTCGACCGGGGAATTGCAACGACCGGTAAGATGTAAGACCGGAACTTTGCTTGATCGGTAAAATTGATTCGACCGGTAAGAGAAAGGACCGATATTATGTTCGACCGGGAACTTGTAAAGTCCGGTCGAGTGATTTGACCGATATAGAGTTCGACCGGGAACTTGTAAAGTCCGGTCGTGTGATTTGACCGATATAGATGCTTTGACCGATATGACTCGACCGATATACTCTTAGACCGGTGTTACTCGACCGATATACCCTTAGACCGATAGTGTGCTGTGTGAGTTCCGGTCGAATGCTAAGGACCGATAAAACTTTGACCGATAGAATGCAAGACCGGATGGATGTTCGACCGACACTAAACAAGACCGATATGTTCGACCGATAGAATGCAAAAGCTTCGACTGGTATTGTCTTTGACTGGAGTGAACTGTGAGTGTACCGGTCGAATGCAATAGACCGATAAAAAAATGTTCGACCGGAAGTGCAAAGACCGATATGTTCTTGATATTCTTCGACCCAGAAACCAGAAATCAGCCCAGAAAACACTCAAAACCTCGAATTAAACAACCAAACTTTGCTAAAACGATCAATTTACCAACTAGAACATATTACAATCAATTAATTTCAATAAAAATCACTTTAAGAACAAATTGATTGATGACACAGTGTCGACTTCGTGAACGAACCCAGAACAACAAATTCAACAAATTGATAACCAAAATCGATGCAATAATCAAATCAAACAATACCCAATCACTATAATAGATAAAACAAACACAATCCAATCAATAATAACTTGAATGAACAATCACACAATAAAAATTATGAAAATTTTGACAGAAAAAGCAGAACCGAAAACAAAAAATTTTCAATTCAATCTGTCCTGCTCTAATATCAATTGTGTGTCCCAATATGCAATCATTCAATCAAGTAAATCAATAATTAACACAATAATGCAAACCTGATATTGATTAAGCAATAGATTCAACAGGTTACAGGATTGAAATCGATCTATCTCTCTGTCTGTTTCTCTGTACACGGCGCACCACCCACACCAACAGCCTCCTCTCCAATAATTAATTTCTCAATTAAGCCTCTTTTTTCTAATTACAACTAACCTAATCATATTTATACTTAGGCCCTATAGCCTAATGGGCTTGACAAGCTTGGGCCCAACAACAAAAAACAAACTAATAAATAAATTATAACACAAATAAATAAAATACGAAAAACACACTTTTGACTATTTATTACAAAAGGACCCTAGACTATTTGTTGAGACGACTTTATCAGCTTTAACTTCAGATTTCCATCTTCAGATAATTATGATCTTGAATCCAATAAATATGTGCTTTAACAGTTTTTAACAAGTTTATTCATTGTTTTGAAGTTCATGTGACACATCCTTCTGTGCCAAAGTGATGATTCATCCAAAGATGCTTTTGAAACAAGACAGTTTAGGGATGAATCAGTTGAAACACTTTCCATATCCAAACAATAGACATTATCCTTTCTGGGAGTTCTTAGTAGTATCATCTTTTCATCAACTACCTTGAATCCAGGAGCAAGGATAATGCATTATGTATCTGTGAACAATATACAATGCTTTTTGTCACAAACATGTGATACACTTAACAGGTTGTACCTTAACTGCTCAACATAGAACACATCTTCACAGGTCATTTTACCTTTTGTTACATCTCCCTTACCACTGATCTTAGCTCCATCTGGAGTATTACCAAAGGCAACATGTCCTCTGTCAATTTTCTTGAAATTCTTGAGGCAAGCCATGTTCCCTGTCATGTGCCTAGAGCAACCACTATCAACATGCCAGATGCTCTTTCCTTTGAGCTGCTGGTTTGTAACACCCGCTATTTTGGAGTTGGGTGAAAAAAATTGACCTTTACCCAAAGTTCAAGGGGGTAAAATGTAACTTGGGTTATATAAATATAAATCAAGTTTAGATATTTTTCTATATATCACAAATCTGATCCTTAAGAAATCAGAGAGAGAGAGAAGGAAGGAGGAAGAAAGAGGTCGATCGTTTTTCTCCAAATCAAGGTACGAATCTAGCTTAATACTTTGATCTAAGTGTTATATGCCATATAGAATCTCGTTGTGAAGGTTTTTAACCGTTTGATTTCGAGATTTACGTATTTTGAGTTTGGTCTGGGTTCTGTAAACGTCCCGTCATAATAAGACCGGGAAGATGGTTTCGACCGAAAGTCGGTTCGACCGGCATGGTGCATTCGACTGATATTGGGTTCGACCGGTATTGGGTTCGACCGGTATTGGGTTCGACCGGTATTGGGCTCGACCGGTACTGTGTTTCGACAGTGTGTTGTGTTTTGTAATTCGAGAGTTGTAAGTCAGTGAGTTGTCTATATTTTTTGGCTTACCGATTTATCGGTGTTGTCGTAGGTAGCAATCGTAAGAAGCAGACTATAAACAAAAAGAAATCTGAGGTGAGTCCTTTAAACTAAATCAGTCTGTATTACGAAAGCTATGTGATAAATGTATTTATTTAAATGTGGAAAGCCTTGTTTTAATATGGCTTATTATTGTTGGATAATGCTTTCTAAAATCCCAATCATTTCAAGAACCAAGAGTTATGGAATTGAACCATTGTTCATATGGATTGCCTGTATATTTGATTTAATATGAGTATGTTACGAAATGACATGTTTTGGCTTTGAGTCTTGTGCAATGGATCCATAGGCACTGTGTTCCTATGTCCCCGGTTTTGGGCATTGGTTCACGTTTTAGCACGGAATAGGCATCGGGTTGCCATGATAAGTAAGGTGTGGGCCTATACGGTCGGGCAGCGTCTCATGATGCAGTAAGGTGTAATTCCATATGGTGCTTGAGTTCCCCCTGTTTTGGGAACTCTCAAGAATAGATCCAGAGGGGTTGACTTGATGTTTTGAGCAACAGATCTAGAGGGGTTGAGCTCGTTATGTGATTTGGTGTTATTTGTACCATGTTTAATCACTAATGGTTTATTTGATTTCTTGACTTAGCTCATGGCTATACTCACCGCGTGACATCGATTTGGGTTTATTACTCCCCTTTTTATTGACTTGTTCTCACTAGGCTTTAGCCTAACACTTGCTCTTGGTTGTCATGTTGGCAGGTCATCTTAACAGTGGGACTCGCCGGGACTGAGGGAACGACCTTGGGGTCGTGAGTGGTCTTTTTGAGGATATCTAGTGACCATCGTACAATGATTTTTGAAGATGCACATTTTGGAAGGATAGCGACACCCGACCCTAATCTAGTTACTTAATTGTAGTTTAGTAGGTTGTCGTCATATGCTTCATTTATTGACCATGTTTATGTCTAACCCATACTCCGTTTGGAATAACATTGTATGTTGGGATTGTAATACCTTATTCCGCAAGTTTAGTCTATTGCAAAATTTCGATTTTTATTTCTGCTAATTTTTAGGGTGTTACATGGTTGCCCTGCACATAGAATAAAACAATTAGTATTGATTGGGAACCCAAGCCAAAGTGGTCTTGGGTTGGGTCTCCCTTTCTCATCAAAGTATTTACATTCCTTTTTGATGAGATTTTTAACATTTGAGCACTCTTTATTGGAGTACTTTGTCAAGATGATTGGTCTAGCAGCACAAACACTAGAAGCAGTACTAATTTTAGAAGTACTAACAGAGTTAGCAGTACTAACAGGTTTAGCAGTACTTACCTTGTTAGAAGCACTAACAGAGTTAGCAGTATTAACATTTGAAGAAGTACTAACAATGTCAACAGCACTAACATTGATAGCAGTAGTATTGCTTCTAGCAACACTAACTTTGTCAGCAGCACTATTTGTGGCAGCAGTACTAACAGTTTTAGTGCTTTTAGGAACCCACATTTTGACACTTTCTTCCACGGTCTTTTTCTTCATGTGGCTTTTAGATTTAGCAGATTTCTTAGCCACATGGTTCCTTTCATCCTTCCTATAACCGAAGGGTTTTTGCATAGCTCTTTGAAAATTCATCCTTTGGTTAATAGGATTATAGTAACAGTTCTTGTCAAGATGATTCAATTTGCCACATATGAAACAAGGTTTTGGTCTGATGATTCTACTCAGATCAACTCCTTGTTTCTGAGTCCATTGATTATTCCAATTTTATTGATTTCCCCTTCTTTTATCATGTTTTAGGGGCTCAGGCTTATTACATGCACACTGTTTGCAAGGAGCAGGATTCACAACTGTGGTTTGCTTGTAATGAACCTTCTTAGACTTTCCCTCAGTCTTCTCTATGTCCTTAGATTTTACCCAAATCTTTCCACAACCCTCAATGGTAATAATGTGATTCTCTAGAGGAATCTCACCACTCACATTGTTCTCCTTACTCTTACCAGCTTCTTTCTCAGTCTTGTCCTCAACAACTACTCCATCTAAGGGATCTATCTCAGTGGCTCCCTCAGGCAGGTCCTTCCTATCCTTGGTCTCTAGCAAGTCTGATATAGGAGGGATGTAGTTGTTGTTGTATGGTGGTGGTGTGGTATTGTACCCAATTCCTCTTCTCAGTTTGTCATGAAACTGAGTTTGTAGTAAAGATTCCATTGCTTTAGAAGCATTGGAAAACTTTTCTACATCCAGCTTAACTTTGGCTAGCTCTCCTCTCAACTTTTCATTCTCCTCCTTGGACTTTGTCAGTTGGATTTCTAGATCATTCTTCTCCCACTTCCAGTAATTGGTATCATATGTGTGTTGAAGTTCATTGGCTTGGAAACCTTTATTTTGTTCCTCAAACCTCTCAACAATTTTCACATAGTCTTTTATATCTTTTTCTAATCTCTTAAGGTCATCACTCATATTCTGGTTGTGATCCCTGTACCTTTTAACATTGTCAATGCAAGTTTGAGAACAGAGATTAGAAAGTACCTCAGTTGAGAGATCAGATACCTCTGCCATGAGAGCTTGATTTTGAATAGCCTATTCTGCTTGATCACTCCAGTCAAACCCCATTCCTTGTTGAGAAACAAGGGCTTGAGTAGAGTTTCTGTTCTGGTTGAAGCTTCCAGTCTGAGCTTGTTGGTGGTTGTTGTGAGACACTCCACTTCTGCATTCCCTGGAAAAGTGTCCCTTTTGATGACACTTATAACACTCCACCTTTGACATGTCAAATCCTGCTCCATCTTCTCTTCTTTGGGAGAAGTTGTTCCTCCCAGTCCTCTTGATGAACTTCTTCACCCTCATAGAAAGCATGGCCATCTGCCATTTGATATCCATCTCTTCAAGATCATCAGGATGAAGTTGTTCCAAGTCATCATTGATTAAAGAGGAGTTTCCATGGCTGGAAAGAAAGGCTTCAAAAACAGATTCAGTGTCTTTTTCTTGATTTACTCCATTAGCAACATTAACTGATTCTGGGTTAGCAGTAGAATCAATTGATGCTGATAGGAGTGCAGCATTATGAACATACCCAGTAGGCTTCTTCTTTGCCTCCACCTCAGACTCAAACACTCTCAGATCATTGTACAGATCATCCAGTTTCTTTTCTTCCAATTGTTCATTCTGTCTGAATGAAACAATATACATGGTCCGTTCATCTCCAAGGGACCTTAAAAACTTTCTGTTTACATCATCTTGATCAATCTGTACTCCCACAGTAGCTAGTTCACCAATCATCTTATTAAACCTGTCAAAAGTTTGAGTCATAGACTCATTCTTAGTTGACATAAAGTTTTCATATTGTTGCTTCAATATTGCCTTCTGATTTCTCTTGGTACTTTTGGTTCCAGAGAATCTCTTCTCTAGAGCATTCCAAAGCATCTGTGCATCAGTGCAATTGCAGAATTGGTGTTGATACTCATTGGGAATAGCCAAGAGCAGTGTACTCAAGGCTTTCATCTATGTCTGCCTTGTCTTCCTTTCTGCATCCGTCTTTGGTGGGATTCTTTTTCCATCTGCACCAATATTTCCTTCATCAGATGGGCCATTCTCAATGATGTCCCACATAGAGTAATCTGTGAGGAGAATGTATTGCTTGATTCTAATCTTCCACATTTCAAACTCATTAGATCTGAGCATTGGAACCTTTGAGACAAGAGTACTGTTTGATTCAACTGTGTTTTCCATGATGAATGAAGGTTTCTGAGAATACTGGCTCTGATACCACTTGTCAGGATCTAATTCTTAACAAGAATAATGAACTCAGAAACAATATTAAAGAAGTTGCGGAATAACACTTTAATATTCAATAATCAATGTAACAGTGAATCAGAAATCACAATCTTGTAAACTTTATTGAATGATTAAAGTTACAAGATTTCAAACAAAACCTCAATATTGATGAACAGACTCACCAATACGAATTCTACTTCTCTAGAACTAGGGTTCTAAACCTTGAGGTTAATTCTCTCTTAAAAACAAAAACTCAGAATAATCTGCTAACTTGATCTCCTAAACTATCCTCAACAGGTCTATACATATACTGAAAATAAAAGATAATTACAAAAAAAAAAATAAAAGATCTTCAGTATATTCTTCTATCATTATCTTCAAACCTTCCATGATTATCTTCAGTCTTGATCTGCACGAATCTTGATTATCTCTTAAGCAGTATTAAGTTGTGGCAACATTAACACTCTGAGCAGTACTAATTATCACCAGCAGTAGTAACTGTGCTCAGCAGTATTAACTTTGATCAGGCAGTACTAACTTCAGCAGTACTAACTACTAGCAGTAGTAAACAGTTGTACTAGCAGCATTAACCAAACTTAAGCAATTCTTTAATTCCCAACAATTTAAATTGCATTCTTACTTTTCAACGATGTATTTATTAATGTTGAAAACTCTTGAACTCACTAGGCGTTAGCCTAACCTTTTTATTTGTCGGCATGTGCAACAGGCTTCGTTTGTGAATAGTTCTAGTGACACTATGAAGATTGAGTGCTAGTTTTGTGCTCATGAAATGAGTAGCTTGGTGAAGTCTTCCGCATCAGTTTTGTGAAGAGCAACTTGTATTGGGGTTATGTAGCACCCGACTTCGGTTTAGTCCTTGCATCTTATTGGAGTTTATATTTGTCGAGGTTAACTATAGAATTGTATATTGAGGTGTATTGAATTTTGAATAGTAAGAGGAAGCTTTGTTCCTCATTTGATGTTATATTGAAATTTTAAATTAGTTGCTCTTACCAAATTTGAGGGTGTTACAAGTTGGTATAAGAGCTTAAGTTTGAGAGAATTAGGTGTTGATTTTTGATGCCTAGACTCAAACTAGTGTCCTTTTAAGTGATTGAGAGAGAGGATTGCACCATTAGGCACTTTAAGATAGGAAAATTTGAGATTGATAAAGTCGCTAGAAACGGGAAACTCGTCGAGGGTAGCACGGATGATCATGTACGGTGCGTTCATAATTGCTCCTGGCCAGTGTTATGGTGAACCTACATGTTACGTGTGTAAGCTTGAATTGCCTTGCTGTGATGACCATTGGGGTAGTGAATAAGTTTCTAAGCGAGTACCCGATGAAAGAGTTGATGTTTATGGCATTGTCATTTGGAGTGATGGATAAGCATGATAAATACATTAAGTTGACCATTTTGGGTCGGGGTTATTGGTTGGTTTAGAACCATAGACTTAGAGAATCGACGTTATTCGAGGAGAAGTTGTAAGGTGAACCTATGGAACCCTTGGATTATTGTCCTAAGATGTTTGAGTATCAGGATGACAATAGTGTGCCGAGAAATTGAGGATCTTTGGTCTGGGGAAATTGAGGCGCGTAGTTTCGAGACGTTGAGTGCCGATCAAATTAATGCACAAAATTTTATTCTAACATGAATTGCATCAACTATTTCTCATGTTTCTGAAATCATCATGTGAAATTTTATAACAAAATTTTGGAAGGATGTTTAGCACACACAAGGTTTTTAAACCATGATTTTGACATGCATAAAACTATTTGAATGCATGAGGTTGCAGACTTTGTTGAGACTTTCTTTACTTTCATTGTTGTCCAACGCTATCTTCGGATATTGTGATGTTCGTATTTCGACGTTGTGTAGGGTCTTGGGCAAGTAACTATGGTCTACGACCTTAACATTGGATCTCCTCCACATGTGTTAAGGTTTTGGACGAATGGTTACCCTCTATTATTTTGGTGTTTGAGTTTTATTAAGAATTTTATTCCATGCGATTTTGTTGATTTGACGTGGAGATTTTAATGGCGTCCAATTGTATTGTTTTCCCCTTGAGTTTTGTGTGAGCATTCTGGCTGCATATAGTATGCATGCATATTTTATTTGAAATTTCTGTCATAGGGTCTTAGCCAACATTTTAGAACGATGAAGCATATTGTTAAGTTGACTTTAAATTTGAAACCAATGTAAATTATTCTGTATTTTAACCGAGGTACATGCATATACCGCTTTAATAGTTTTGTGGAATAAATTGACGCATGCAAGTTTTGTCATGTCGTGTTGTGGCTAAAGGGAGAAAGCTTTGGGAGCTTAATATCATATAAATCCTGTTTTGAGTTTTCTGCAAGTATTTTGTTGTACGCTAATTAGTGCACGAATTAAATTACACCTTAGCGTGAGTAATCGTATGTTGGGACCGAGATGGCCCGTGATAATGTTACATTTTAATCACATTCATCTATTGTTATTTTACTATTGGTCAAAGAAGATGTGTTACATTGATTGGTTTTACGTGTGTGACAATTACGGTCACTTCAAACGATTTCTTACTTGTGTTAAATACTTTTAGCGTGAGTAAAATTAATTATAAAGAATTTATGTTTGGCAATCATTAAGAATAATATTGGCATGATTGTTGAGTCTTATAGTTCAAAAACCTTGAACTCATTAGAGCCATAGTTTTAACCCCCCCCCCCTTTGTGAAAAGGACTTGTATTAAGGACTAGTGGCGTCCTTGGAATTTGAAGCATCGGATGATATGACTCGTGGTCAATTTTGAATTTTGGAATTCCGTTATACGATTTGGTGCACGTATGGATAATTGAAGTATTAGATTTATGTACTCTCCTAGTTATTTAAGCGATGATCTTTCGGTTTCAGTAACATTTCGAGTTAAAGCTTGTGTGGTTGCTTGCATATGGTTGGATACGAATTAAAGGGGTTGATTGTTCGATATCATGTATGAGTGGGAGGTGTTCCATCCGGGCGAGTCTTCAGGAATAAATAGATTGTTGCGATTCATTATTAGGGATGTAAGATTGGAATTTTAGTGCGTTGTTAGGTGTCAACTTTAATTCGGCAATGTAATCTGGAATGAAATATTTGACTATACACCCACGATTATGGTTTAGTTATTTTGAGGATAGGTGTCGACACTCTATTTCGAGGACAATGACCATTGGGGTGCTTCAGTGCACTTTCGTTGAACTTGGTAGGCCTGCAAGTTAAGTGGTAACCTTAAGGATGTAGAGGCTGGAAATTAAGGATCGATCATTAATAATCCTGTAATCAACAAGGTTTTCGTTGACTTGGCAACCGATGCTTGAATGCATTATGGGAATTGTGTGACCATGAAGGTTGGAATAATCGACTATCTGTAGAGTGTAATGGTACGTTTCTGGTGGAAACATCAGACCAATGCTTTGATCTATGGAAGTTTTGGGAGCCCTTGCAGGGGCCGTGTCTGTGTAAGCATTGAGGAATGGATTTAAGATTTTGTTGGATCAGACCAAACTAGTAGTTAGGAAATTTCGTCAAGGGAAGGACGATGAATCTTTAATGGTTGATGATTATTTGATAAATTTGGAGAGAATGTCGAGGTAGACTTTAAGTACAAATCGATTATTGAGGGACCTTGACGTGTCGAAATTGGAAGTACTGTTTATGTAACAACAACGGGTGGCCATCTCAATAAGTTATACGGATTCCTTCACCACTCGGGCAATGTCAGCATGGTTGTGAGTGCTCAGAATTGAAAGGAGTATGGACAAGCTATGGTTTGATCCATTCTACAAAGATGGTTGTGTTTTGGAGGCAAGGAAAGAATATAACGTCACTCCATAAAAGACGATAAGAGTATTTAAAGACAAGTTTTCCTTGGGGTGTCCTTGGTGGAAGTAGTTGATTAGGATCATAAGTTGCTCTTGAGGTGATAAGCAAAATCTAAGGTTGGGAGACAACTGAGATCCTAATGATAGGAAAATAATTAGTTAAGGACTCGATGTTCACTCAGTCATCGGTAAGATATATTGAACGTTGAGGTCGGGTGTGTGACGACTTGTTATAAGCAATATTGCGACAACCTTAACCGGGATGTGATCGGGTTCGTTTACGAGGCAAGGTATCGTGGAGGTATCCCGTTTGAACAGAACACCAATTGACCTCGCTAAATGCAACATTGAGGGTTTGGTCGGGGTCAGATTTCGAGGACGAAATCTCTTTAAGGTTGGTAGGATTGTAACACCCATAATTTCCTAAGAAATGGTCAATTTTCGGCCAGGGAAACGGTCAGTGGCCGGCCGAGAGAAACGGTCAAGGAACGGTTTAACACGAGACGCGAGAAGGCTCCACAGGCAGCATGCGCGGCTTGGCCCGCGACCTCAAGCCGCGGCTAGGCCCGCGTAAGTCGTTGTGACCCGCTACTCAGGAGCACGCGCGTCTTGGCTCGCGACTTGAGGTCGCGACCAAGGCCGCGGGGACGTTCTGACGATTACAATCCCATTTTTTTGGGTTTTCTCTCATTTTCATCCCCCTCTCCATTTCTCTTTCCTTTTGGAGCGATTTTGGGAGCTCCAATGTCAGTTTTGGGAGCATCTTGGAGTGAACCTACCCTAAAGAGATAAAGATTTTTGTTTTGGAAGCTTGAGTTTGGAAAGTAGGAAGATCTCACGGAGGTGAGTTGGTTGAGAGGTTAAAGATGTGAATGTGGTAAGTTTCTTTTGTATTTCAAGTTCTTATATGAGGATCCTTGTAGATCTATAGAGTTTTTACTTATTGGTGATTTATTCTAGACTTGAAGAAATGGGTTATTTGGAAACCCTAGCCTATTGTTGGTGATAACTTGAAAACGGTGGAATCTACACTATTGGAGGCTAATGGTTGGATCTGGAACCTAGGTTTAACCTAACCTAGCGAGGTGAGTTCAAGTTGATTTGTGAAAACGTTGTACATGCCAAAATGTCTATTTTGAAGTGTTTATGTGTTTTGCATGAAATTATCATTTGTTATATGGTGGGTATTGATTATTTGAAGTGTTTAACTTTATAAACCTTATAAAACAACCACATTTGGGACTTTTGGGCATTTTGTTAAATAAGTCATAAATAAAAGTGTTTTGATGATTTATTGCATAAATGAAGATTATTTGGTAGAAATGCATTTTTGTGTTTGTTAGAAATATGCATAGTTGAGTTATGAGATGTTTTGGAAAGGGTCAATGGTATAACCTTGTTTTGGAAAATGATATGTCTTATCCTAAGTTGTGTTGGAGTTTGGTCGTGTACTTTGGAGCACGTGTTTGCATAAACGTTGGGCGTGTGCGTTTTATTGCTTTTGACAATGAGGCCTTTTGGTGGCTAGAGCATGTGGCTCGGTATTTATTTATGATTTGGGTTTTGGGGACATTTGTCCAATTTTGATAGCTCGACTTAGAGCTTTGGTAACGATATTGGATGAGGAACTCAACGTAAGCACCTTTTATGGTTGAAGTTGACCTTTCGTGGGTGTACGTTTAAAGCTACTGAGCCTAACATCCATTGCGTTTGGAATCATTTGATCCAATGGTGGAATAATAGTTCTCCCCATTGAGGCACGACTAGGCATCGGATGCGGAATAAGTCCTACTAGGCATCGGATGAGGTATAAGCCATATCAGGCTTCAGATGTGGTATAAGCCCTGCGTGCTAGTACATCAGGCATTGGATGAGGTATAAGCCTGCGTGTAATTTATTATACATTTGGCATTACTAACATAGAGTGTGGCTTACCTTGTGTCCGCCACATTTTATAGAATCGGGCCTCCCCCGTCACCGAAATGTGTTGTTTTGGGTATTTTGTTTTAGTATCAATGTTTTCGGTGACGTTTTACATTTACAAATTTTATATATGATTTATGGGTCGAGTATTATACCCCACCCGTGTTTTGGGTGTTTCGGGATATAAAATTTTATCCGCGTTTCATAAATTGGGAGTTCGGTCTCTATTCTCGTTTTGAGTGAGTTATGGGTTGCATCACTTTACAAATGAATGTTTTACTTTGGGGAGTTCATCTATAAAATGTGTGTTGTTGGAAAACGAGTCGTTTTCATATTTGAAGCATATCATTTTGAAAGGTTATGATTTAAATTACATTCTTTCTTTTCAACGATGTATTTAGTAATGTTGAAAACTTTTGAACTCACTAGACGTTAGCCTAACCTTTTTATTTGTCGGCATGTGCAACATGTTTCGTTTGGGAATAGTTCTAGTGACACTATGAAGAATGAGTGCTAGTTGTGTGCTCGTGAAATGAGTAGCTTGGTGAAGTTTTCCGCGTCAGTTTTGTGAAGAGCAACTTGTATTGGGGTTATGTTGCACCCGGATTCGGTTTAGTCCTTGCATCTTATTGGAGTTTATATTTGTCGAGGTTAACTATAGAATTGTATTTTGAGGTGTATTGAATTTTGAATAGTAAAAGGAAACTTTGTTCCTTATTTGATGTTATATTGAAATTTTAAATTAGTTTCTTTTACCAAATTTGAGGGTGTTACACAAATCGACCGGAACTACTAGAAAACTGAATTTCAGAGATGGACCTTTAGCGACAAAGTGTTACAGCAAGAGGCTATTGCGACAACATGTCGTATCTATAAGCTGTTTTTGACGATAAATTGACTTTTAGCGACGACAAAGGTCGTTGCTAAAACACCTATTTCTTGTGGTTCCTGCCGATTTGGTGACAACAATTCGGTAGGTGGGATACCAACCGATTGATGAAAAGAAAATCGGTGGGTAGATAGTTTAGCGAGTGTTGGAAGTTTATCTTGATCCGCATCTGAAGATTTACTTCTTGTTGATTTTGGTTGGTATTCGACTTCACCGATCTTTTGAAGCATGACTAAGCTATTACAAAGAACCTTAAATAATCTAAGTATAAAAGATGTTCCGATAATATAAGTAGGAGTTGATGATCCTAAAAATGAGGTCATCTTCAAATCCTTGATGACCCAACAAGGAGTTTAAAAGTAATGAACTTGGCCTTATTAGGGGAATGGTGGTGGCATTTATTGACCGAAAAAACATATGGGCATCTATAATAGCTAGTTTGTATGGCATTGAAAGAGTATTGAGCCGGGAAGGGTGGGGTAGTTCTAATCGCAAAGGTGGTCTTTGGGAAAGTATCATTTCGGTGGATCAAGAGATAGATGCTCTTGGTTTGGATTTCACCTCATCATTTGTTAAAAAAAACTTAGCGATGGGTCGAGTTTATCCTTTTGGCTAGATCACTGGGTAGGTGACACCTGTCTTTGTGAAAGTTACCAAGATTATTTAGATTGGAATCAGATAGAGGAGTCTTTGTTAGAAATAAGGGTCGTTGGTTTGATGGTGGTTGGGAATGGTATTGGAACTGGACTATAGTCTCGAGAGGTCGGATTTTGGGTGAACTTACTGTTGGTCCCAAAATATAAAGGTAGAAGTAAACAAGTATTGTAGAGGGGGGGGGGGTTGAATACAATACTCAAAAATTTTTCACTTAATTTTAATTCTTTTATTGATATAACAATCAAGAATTACACATAGAAAACTTTTAAGATTGTTGCGGAAAAGAATAGATAAATCTATCCTAACAATCTTTCACAAAGTAAGAAAAACTTAAATACAACTTGAATACACAAAGATTAAAAGTTATGAAGTTTAGAGATAACAAGGTTGCCAACTTTCTGGTTGAGTGCACTGAGGTCTCTTTTCAAAAGCATAACATCCGTGGAGAAGTTTCTTCATCTTTAAATACTAACTTGTGCATTAAATGCTGAGGACACTTGTCATCTTGGTATTGGATGCTAGAGATTTTCTTACAATAGGAATAAAGTATTTGATGTGACCCATCATGAAGCAAAGTAAACCTTTATACCTTGATAAGACAACACCTTAGTAAAATATATCTGTCAAGTATCCTTTTTATGATCTTTTGGAGAAGGTCTCAATCATTTCAGAATTTGGGTGAAATCTTCTGTGCAATAGAATGTTCCCATCCTTTTTGTCAGAAGGATGTTGGCAAAGGGAGAACTAGCCAAATTATGATGATAATTCGGCTAGTAAGGTATCATGCCGAATATGAAGTGTTGATTCAGTAGGTAAGATACCTGTCGATTAGGGAGAGACAATTCGGTAGGTAGGTAGCTTTGTAAGGTTGGAAGTTTGTCTTGATCCGCATATGAGGACTTACTTCTTGCTGACTTCGGTTGGTCTTCGACTTCACAGACCTTTCGAGGCTCGACCAAGCTATTACAAAGAACCTTGAAATAATCTAAATATAAGGATGATCAACATATTGCAAGTATGAATTAATAAGCCGAAGGGGAGGTCATCTTCAAATCCTTGATGACCCAACACTTACTAATTTGCTTTATTTATTACAAGCTCAAAAGTCTTCGTAGGACTGTAAGGACAATAATGGTGGAGTTTAGATGACAATGTGGAGATTTTCTTCAAGTCTTTGAAGACCCGAGTTGATAACAAGTGGCTCCAAATTGGTGGCAACCACCTATTTCACAATGGAGCAAATTGGTGCAAAGAAAAAATAATATATTTGTGTGTTGAGCATCTCAGGGTCGAATTTCGATACTAGTAGCTTTGGATAACCTTGTCTATTTTCATAGACTTGCATTTAGTCATGTGTCCAATTGTGAGGAAACAGTCGAATATGTTGATCACATCATCATCAAATACACGTTTGTGGCAAAAATCTGGACTTTAGTTCGGGAATGGTGGGGACTAGACATGGAGTAGCAGTTTACAACAACAAATCTTCTTCTTCATCATAGACCAACTCAATTATCACCGTAGATGTAGCGCCTCTAGGAAGCTATCGTCTGGGTTTTGTGTTACATGATGTACTTTCAGGCAGAAGTCGCTCACGAAGGATCTTTTGTTTGTTGATATACAAGCTCGTTCCTTCAGTGGGTTTCAAGTATACTTTGTAAGGGATCTATCTCATGGGACTTGTATATTAGTTCAACCCAACTTACGCCTACCTTCGACTAATCGTTTGAAGTTCCGCTTCGTGTCCCCGTAATGGGGTGGTTTGGCTTCATGCTTTTCCTTTTTTGTAATCTTTTTATCTTTACTGCACCTTGCAGTTTTGATCGTGTTTGGGTCTTTGTTCCTTGGCTTTGTATCTTATATTAGGGTGTTTTCAATAAATTGTTGCCTTTAAAACAAAGTATAATAATAAATATATAATTTTATTAATAATAATATTAAGACATTGTTTGGCAAAAAAAAGATAGCTTATAAGCTAGTTTTTTTTGGTACATGTTTGGATGACCATAAACTAGCTTATAAGTTAGCTTATTGAAAAGCTACTCATAGTAGCGTTTTGAAAAGCTACTCATAGTAGCGTTTTGAAAAGTTAGCTTATCAGCTAGTTTGCCAAACATAGCCTAAAGATGTTTTTTTTAGTTTGTGATTGATTTTGGTTCGAGATGAAAGTTAGGGGTGCTCATGGTTGGGTTGATCGGGTTGAAGGCGTTTCAACAACCCAACCCAATGTTGGCGGTTTGAAAATTTTCAACCTAACCCAAACAAAAGTGCAACCCAACCTAACCCAACCCGTTCGGGTTGGTCGGGTTGATCGGGTTGTGTTTTAAACAAAGTAAAAACAATATTGAAAACATAAAAATAAGATTTTTTTTTGAAATATGATCCATCTTTCAAAATAATATACGAGTTTATCAAATATTTAGGTATTATATATAATATTTTAATAATGTCCTCTTATGAGTTCCATTTATCGTTATTGCCGAGTTGTTCTTGGTAGTTTTTATATATTAAAAAGAAATACAAATAATTTTAGAGAAGTCGTTAAAACGTTTATCGGGTTGATCAAGTTACTTTGATTCTAACCCAATATCAACCCAATAGATTCGGATTGTCTTAATTTTGAATTGATTATATGTCGGGTTATCTCGGGTTGATTTTTTTTTCGGGTTTTTTCGGGTTGAATTGATCGAATTAGTCGGGTTGGTCAGTTTTTTGAGCACCCCTAATGAAAGTGAAGTTCATATCAATTGTAGATATTTAACCATATGGTCCGTATCTACATGGATTTGAAAACCTAGAAAGAGGTGGAAGTAGAAGATCCATTTTTTAAAACCATATCTACATGGATTTGGAAACCTAGAAAGAAGTTGAAGTAGAATATCCTTTTTAATATTATTTTAAACTTTTTTTTTACAATCATTACTTAGATTGAACCATGTGTCAAAATAAATGTTTTTTCTTTCTTCATATTTTTTGGAAGGAAATACACATCAATTTCTAATAATTTCTTTAATTTTTTTAAAAAATAAAAATTAAAAGTTAAAATCTATAAAATAAATTATATTCATATCCAACAAATTCTTTATTTTATAATATTAAAATATTTCATTTATCTATTAAAATATTATTTCTCTCTAAATATTTATTTTCAAAGTTTTTTATTGATGCACTCACTTGGTAAACATTTTTGGAGTGTTGTCTATATTTGGAGAAAATACCTTTCTCTTTCATAATTTCTCCATTTTGAAGATACTTTTGGAGAAAACTGTTGAAGCAAAATATTAACTCAAAATCTTCATATTTCTCTATTTTGGAGAAGTTATTGGAGATGCTCTAAGTGTTGAACCCCATGATGCAATATTGTTGATTCCGATATAGTTTATTTAGACAAACAAACGAGAGTTCAAGTTTGACAACGTCAATATGAATGTCACAAGTCTTTCGGGATCAAGTTTGTTGTGGGCATAGAGCTTTTAAACCATTCACCAATACCATCATATGCATGCTTTACCTTTCACATAGTACTCTTAGATCAACACACTATAAACAAGCTTGTGGTTACCGATTAGAAACCCTTTTGCACATACATCATCATGTTTTAATTTTGAGTATTTTAAATATTAATTATGTGTTTGGATAGTTGACTTTGATTAGGGTTGGTATTGAATACAAAATCTTTAGGTATTGACCAAGCGAAGGATGGCGATAAGACAAGGGGAATAAACTCTATACGGAACAAATTTCACTCACCCTTGGTCCTACCCTACCCTATCACATCATTATCCCTTATTTTCTACTCTCTCCATCATTTTTTTTATTTGTTTTTAACCCAGTAAAAAATAAAATAAAAAATTAAAGTCAACAATTATTCAGACAAATATGATGAAGTATGCAAATAATAATAATAATAACATCAAAAATAAAAGAAGGTATCTGTTTTAAATGTTGTTATGACGATTATATTTATTATTTTAATTTTGAAACAAAGTCATATAAAAATAAAAAATAAAGAAGGGTAGAAATGGAAAAAAAGATCAATTGGTGCAGGACGGCAATGAGAATAGAGCAAGAAAAGCGAAACAGGTAGCTCAACATTCTCCTACACCGACTTGTCTTTTCCTTAGCCCCCCTGTACTTCTCATTATTACTTTTTTACCCTATAAATTTAATTCCAGTAACAACCCTCCACACTATTTAATAATACTTGTTACATAAATTATTTTTAAACATGCTTTTATCCGATCTTTATACTATAAATAATATTTTTTTGATTAAAAAAATATATTTTTTAAGTTAATTGAAAAAGAAGTAATAATAATAAGAGCAAGAGAGAAGGAGTGTAGTAGTAAAATTATTCCCCTGCTTTTTAGTACGTAATTACAGCATGGTGTCAGTCAGTCACAGTCACAACCAACAAAGCCCCCCTTACGTCAAAACCCCTCTTTCTATTTGTAATTTTAATATTATTATTATTTTTCATTTACTATTTATTTTAAACTTTTTTTAGTGTTTTTATATTCAAGAATTTAGACATTTATTCTTAATGATGTTGATGTAATATTTGAAGTAAAATATGGCATATGAAATATGTTGAATGATATCATTATATACAATAAGTCAACTATGAACATCAAATAAATTTTAAAAATTTCTTTTAAATGAAATCAAAAAATAAAATATGGTAAAGAATCTATATTCAGAGGCAGAAGTGTGGTTTATTTTCATGGGGTTTTGTTATCATGACGAGGTTGGCGTATTGTATGATCACTATGCCTACGATTCTAGAGAGAGAAGATTTACAGGGTCAAAGCAGCAGAAGAAAAAAACTTGCTTTTTTATCAAGATAATTATAATAATACCCGATTGAACCAGATCACGTATATCACAATAGAATCCTGGTGATCATAATTTTTTCCTTTGCAGAGGGTAATATTTTCACCCAATTCTCATCCCACCCGACCCGACCCGACCCAATCATACAAACCAATCTGTTGTTACTATTTACCACCTCAAAACCTCTCTCTCTCTCTCTCTCTCTTTCTCTCCATCTGTCATACGGTTTGAATGATATTGGCAAAGAGAAAGATAACATATTTTTCTCTTTTGAATGATTCTTGAACAACACCCATCTGTTAAAACTTGGTAGAACCAGCAAATTTAGCAACACCCATCTGCTTTCTTTAGATATATATAATATATATATATACACGTATATATAGAGAGAGAGAGGAATGGGGGGTTGTGAGAGGAATGGAACAGTGAGGCAATACATAAGATCAAAAGTGCCAAGACTGAGATGGACTCCTGATCTTCATAGATGTTTTGTTCATGCCATTCACACACTTGGTGGACCTCATAGTATGTTCTTTAATTATGCTATTGTTCTTTTATGATCATAATTAAAGATGCATATATATAATGCTCACATACACACACTTACACACTTTGTTACTTTTGTAATGATGTTGTGCATGTATATATATGCAGAAGCAACACCAAAGCTTGTTCTTCAGATGATGGATGTAAAGGGACTCACTATTTCCCATGTTAAAAGTCATCTTCAGGTACCACACCATATTCATCATTTTTCCCTTTTTGATAATTTCTTTATGAATATAAACAATTAATTTAAGGTATAAAAAATGGAACTTGCAGATGTATAGAAGCATGAAGGGTGAAGTTAATAACCTTGGTATGCATCTCTTCCTTTGCTTTTTATATAAAAAAATTCCTTCTTTGCCCACCTAAAAAAGCCCTAAAAATCTTGTAACTCCTGATCTTCATGGTTTTTTATTTGTGGGGAAAAAGCATAGGAAAGACTGGAATGCTATTATTTATGATTTTCTTTCCAAAACTGTAGTTTTTTTTTTTTATAACAAAAATAGAGCAAAAACAAATGAAGAACAAACCCTCTTGCCTCCCTTCTAATTGTGGCATTTAATATGAAGAATTCCAGACATTCCTTTCCTCATTTCTAATTAGTTAAAGTGTTGTGATTGGTGTTTTGAATGAATCTGCAGCAAGAAAACTATTTTTAAAGTAATGACTTTTTTTTTATTCCCTTTTTTAAACTTAGTCAAAACACACACTCAACACACATTCTTGAAAGAGAAAATGCCCTTTTGCTTTGACACCATGTTGTCTCTTTCTGTTTGTTTCCTTGTGTTCTTTCACTTATGCTGTTAATTTATGGTCATGTCTCTTGAACTTTCATTTTCCAGATGATCATGAGGTTTACAAATCTGCTGGGTTACAAAAACAGTACTCTCTTGAGGATCAACATGATGGGTGCATTGATCATGAGATTTACTTGCATCCATCCATTCAAGAATCTAATCCTCATCACTTCATTTACAATCCCTTCACTGTCCTTTCTAAAAGGTTAGCCCATCACTCTCTGTGGATACCATCAGACTTATAATCTACTATGATTTTATAACAAACTTATCAAAGTAGTTGAGCCGCATTCTTAAAAAAAGGAAAAAAAATGGTGGTCATTAGGACAGGTTTATTGCGTTTTGGGTATTAGTTTAAGATTGATATTATTTTTATATTTTATATTTTGGTATTTATAGAGGTAGAATGGAGACAACAGGGATGCATGGATTCTCAGAAAGAAGAATAAAAGGAAAGGAAGGGATTGGTGATCACAAATGGCAGCAGCCTCATTCCTTTTCTATTCCAAATTTTCACTTCAATCCCTCCTTTACCCATCTAAAAAAATCTGACTTCCTAAAGGTACATTCATTCTCTCTCTCTCTCTCTCTCCATCCATGTATATTTGTCTGTGTATATATTTATGTATACATTTATTCACACATAGGGAAAAGATCCATGTATATTTGTGTGTATATACATGTATATATATTTATGTATACATTTATACACATAGTAGGGAAAAGATCCAGGAAAAACTTGAAAAATAAAAGAACCGGAGAACCAAGTGAAAACGGATGAAAAAATATGTCAAATGAATGTCAAATTAAAAATAATAAAGTGATATTTTTTATGTGTAATTTGTTTCGCACCAGTTTTTGTTGTTTTTGCTCGATTTTAAAAATTAGGAGGAAATGTTTTTATTTTTTGTGTATCTCATCCATTGAATCATCTTTATCTAACGACTTGGATTAGTTCTTTGGTTCTTTATATTTTTAGAGTTCTCTCTCGATCTCATCCACACATGTGTGTGTATATATATATATATATATATATATATATATATAAAAGCATAGAGGGATGATCAAACGAGAACACTAACTACTAACTATTTAAGAGAATACGAAAACGGTCAAATCACATGTGATTTTACATTAACAGTAAAAAAAAGGTGTGCAGACGACTTTGGCTGTGTCTTCTGTCTTCTGGTCGCGGGGCAAAGTGGCATGAATCACATGTGATTTTGTATGTGATGTTAGTCTAAAATCACATGTGATTGGACCGTTTTCTTATTCTCTTAAATTGGTACCGTTCTCGTTTAAACCCGACTCTGTAAGCATATATAGTATGTATATTTATGCATATATCATATCTACTTATGTGTGTATATATAATTGTGAGAATATGTGGAATCCCAAATTACTCGCCAAAAGATGACTTGTATTAATGAGAAATGGTGCAAGTCTAGCCCAAGTCGGACTCTACCACGACCCTTCTAATGGAGGTTAGACGGGTAAAGATGCTCGAGAGTGTTGAGTCCCCAACAAAGATGTCCTAGATGATAGACCTTGACTATCAAATCATATCAAAATATATAGAATCCCATTAGAGTCCCACAACAGCTAAATTTGGACAAATATCACCTCAATATGTCGGAACATCCATTCCATACTCAAAAGACTGTGTGAAGAGTAAGGATATTCATTCTCAAATGGTATTAGAGCCACAAGTCTACTACTCTAGGTATTTGACACTTTGAGATAATTTGTGCCCCAGTAGTTGAAGCTTGACTAACTTAATCTATAAATTATGAGCTTAAATACTACGCTTGTGAATTTATTGTCCCGTATGCAGTATGATATATTGCAATTAAACGACAATAAATTAAAGTCTTATACACTCATGTGATTTTAAAGATTTCTAAAGACTTTATCTTTAGGATAAATAATGATTGAACTTGATAGTCTAGGGTTTTCCACTATCAAGTACTAGACACTGTTTGTATCGCGAGTCAATTATACATTAAAAGGTGTACAAAAATCAGAATATGGTTTCTTGCATACGAAAGACTTAACGTTACATGTGTACTAGGTCAATCAAATTAAAGGAAAGTGTTAGAGAAGAACATGATCAAATGGTGGTCCATTCTGTAAGCAATTAATTAAATGCAGTTGGCTGGGGAGGAGAACAGTACCAGTACCAGTCGTTGAAGTTGAATAGAAACAGATCTGTCTTATTTTCATTTTCAAGTACTCCCAACCTTCCAATTATCCATCATCTTCAGTTCTAAGTTGACCGGGCAAAAAATGACCCGACACGCTAACCCGACACGAAATAAATGGGTTTGGGTAATACATTTCAACCCGTTTAAGTAAACGTTACGAAAATTAAACGGGTAAGGTAACCCGTTTATATATATAACTATATATATATATATACATTATAAGTTTTTTTTTTAATGATTTGGATTTTTAATGTTATAGATTTAGTTAAACTTTTAAGTTTGAACTATAAAATTTAGATTTATAATGCTTTCATTTGAATTTTGGATTTGTATTTTTTTATGAGTTATCAATTTTTAATTTTTAGTTTTATAAATGTTAAACGGGTTAAGCGGGTCGTGTCGGGTTAGGCGGGTCGGGTTAGAGTTGAGATTTTCTAACCCGTTTATTAAACGGGCTGGGTTAGGGTTAGGCATTTTCAATCCGTTTAACTTTGAACCCGACACGACACGTTTACCAGGTCTAGTTCTGGCTATCACTAATTACTGTAAAAATAAATAGCAGACACTATAAATGTATGATTTTTCATCATCTATTTGAATAAAAAATAGTTACAATCATATAGGTGTTACATATATATTTCCATCAAATAATTAATTGATACGAATACAATGGTTTTACTTATAATCCATTGTAATTTGCGTGTTGAATTTTGTGTACACAGGTTTCAAAACTAGAAAATGGCGAAAAAGTAGGGTTTGATTTGATGGAACTTGAAAAACCAAGACATATTGAGGAAGATGTTGATCACGAGCCTGCAGGTGGATTATCGTTGTCACTTTCGCTGCACCATCCGTCGATCCAGAGGAGCAATGGTTCCTCGATGAGTGAAATCAGCGAGACACTCTCGAGACATAATTTAAGCGATCACTCGTCAAACAAGTGTAGTGTTAATTTAGATCTATCTATTGCTCTATGTTATTGATGTATGCAAGTGGTTATTCCTTTGAATAATTATTTCACTAGCTTTTAACTATTTGAGGGTTAGAACTTATGTAGAGATGTATAAAAGGTTTGAAATTGAAATTCGGACGGTTTGAATGGCCAAATTATATATATATATATATATATATATATATATATATATATATATATATATATATATATATATATATATATATATATATATATATAGGGGCAGGTTCAAACGAGAAGCTAAATATTTTGCGAGAAGGCGAGAAGTGTTTAATCATATATGATACACAAGCTTAATCATATATGAAGCTTAATCATATATGATTAAACACATGTTATATTGACAATACATAGACGTTTAATCATACATGATTAAACACTTCTCGCCTTCTCGCAAAATGTTTAACTTCTCGCATGATCCTCCCTCTATATATATACATATATATATATAGGTGAGTTATTGTGCAACCTTTTTATGGTGCAACCCACCTATCTACCACTTGTTTTATTTTCATTTTTTTTATTTAAAAAGGTGAAAACAAAATGAGTGGTAGATAGGTGGGTTGCACCATTAAAAAGGGTTGTATTTGAACACTCCCCTCTCTCTCTCTCTCTATATATATATATAGGAGTTGTTTTATTTGCAAGCCTTAAAAAGGTTGCAAACCTTGCAACCCACATCTTAACTGTCGGATTCATGATCGGCGGTTACAATAGATATGAGGCCCAATATTTTTAATTAAAAAAAACGGAAAAATAAAAATAAAATAATTGTCGATCATGAATCCAACGGTTAAGATGTGTGTTGCAATTTTTTTCAGGGTTGCAAAATATCCTTCCTCTCTCTCTCTCTATATATATATATATAGAGAGAGAGAGAGGTGGTATCAATTGGAAACCAAGTTTCATTGGAAACTTTGGAAACCAAATTTTATAATCAATGGTTAAAGATTCATTTGAATTATATATGATAGTAAATTAATTAATTTATTAATAATAAATAAAAATAATAGATGAAAAGGGTAAATATGTATTTTGATTTTGTGTCTCAAATATGTCAAGAAAGGTTTATTTTATTTAGATTACTTGAAACCAAAATAAAATTTCCCACCCAATCTAAATTTTGTTATTTTTTTACTATGAAAACGTGGAGTATTTGTCTTTTCATCAAAAAAATTATTTTTCTTTTAAAATGTAAGAAAACATTTTTTTTAATTTCATTTTATTATAAAATTTCTCACGCAATCTAATATTGTGATGAAACAGAATGAATTTGTGGATTACAGATTTCATCAGGTTCATCGTGTTAGGTTCATCGTGTTAGGTTCATCGTGTTAGCATTATTGTTTCGCTGATTGGTTGATTTCGGTTTCCAAAGTTTCCAATGTAATACTGATCGCTCCCCTATATATATATATATATATATATATATATATATATATATATATATATATATATATACAGAGAGAGAGAGAGAGGTTCATACGAGAATGATAACGATTTAAAGGAATAAATGGACAATTCTGGACCAATCATAATTATTAAACAAATAAATAATTTTTTAAATAAAAAAATTTATAAAAGTGTATTTTGGTCTTTTTTTACTCCTGATTATTTTAGGATAATCTTCAACTACTAAAAATAATTGATTTCATAATTATTAGCTATCTCTCTCTATCTCTATCAACGTCCATGGATGTGATTTTATTAGCTATCTCTCTCTATCTCTATCAACGAAATCGTCCATGGCAACGTCGCAATCCACGGTGGCTTCCACCACTCCTCCACCGGCAACACCACCGCCACCGCTCTCTGCCGCTGCAACATCTCACCGACACTCTACGAAGACTGCGTCAAAAACTCGATTCCGTCACTCCGTCGCACCAGCCACAACCAAACGGAGGCGGTGGTCTGATACGCCGATTGTATGGTCCGTTACTCCAATCGGAAGATCCTCGGAGTGCTCGACAACTGGAACTCCGGTAACTTATCCAACACGGCGGTTGTTGCCGACGTTTCGGAGTTCAACAAGGCGTTGAGTAATCTGACGACTAGGTTAAAGGCGGAGGCCGCCGGCGGTGATTCGGTTCGGAAATTTGCGTTCGAAAATGTGACTTGGGGACCGGATTCGCTCACGATCTACGGCGTTACGCAATGTTCGCCGGATTTATCGAGAGATCAGTGTGATAGATGTATAAATGGTACGATTATTGGAATCCATGATTGTTGTATAAATGGTACTATTCTGTTTTTCCATATCCAATTTATATGGAAACATTTTGTCTAATATTTAGAACAAAATCACATACGATTTTGGTGTTAAGTATTATAGCCAAGTTATTTAGTACAAAATCACATATGATTTTGGTGTTAAGTATTTAGAACAACATCACATATGATTTTGGTGTTAAGTATTATAGCCAAATTATTTAGTACAAAATAATATATGATTTCGGTGTTAAGTATGAAGTTGGTGTTAAGGATTTAGAACAAAATCACATGTGATTTTGGTGTCAAATATTATATCCAAGTATTTAGAAAAAAAACATATATGATTTCGGTGTTAAGTATGAAGTTGGTGTTAAATATTTAGAACAAAATCACATGTGATTTTGGTGTCAAATATTATATCCAAGTATTTAGTACAAAATCATATATGATTTTAGTGTTAAGTATTTAGAACAAAATCACATGTGATTTAGGAAAACAAACTAATAACATCATTTTATCTAAACTATTTATAATAAAATCATATATAACAATCCTTGTTTTTTGGAAAAGGATTAACCGGATTTGCTTTAATAAAGGAAAATGATAAATACGTTTTTGATTTGATTTAAATATTATAATCCTTGTTTTTTGGAAGTTAATACTATCCTAAATTATCCATAACATAATATGACTTTATTGCCCTTTTACTCTTAATTGATCATATGAAAACCAATCTAAAATTTCAAACTTTAGAAACTACAATCAACCAATGAGATAAATTTCATTTTTTTTTCATTTTTTTAAATTTCATGGGTAATTTTGATATTTTGTAACCTTGGTGTTAACTAAGGAATGTTTTATTTTAGTTTTCCTTCCCTCAGTTTCCTAAACCAGATTCAAAACTCTAGGTCTCCCTTTCTCTCTCCACCGTCGCTGGATCACCACTCCATTGCCGGAGATCCAAGCACCACCATCTTTCTGCCGCTTCTCTCAAATGAAGATCAACCTCAACTTTTTTCTCTCTCCCTCAGCGGATCCCAGAACGTATCGTCCATGCAAGAGGTGCTAGTGCCAAGGGGTTCTTCGAGGTCACACACGACATCACCCATCTCACCTGTGCCGATTTCCTTCGAGCTCCGGGAGTCCAGACTCCAACCATTGTTCGGTTCTCGACTGTTATCCATGAATGTGGAAGCCTCGAAACGATTAGAGACCCTCGAGGTTTTGCAACCAAGTTTTACACCCGAGAGGTAATGGTGGTCATCGTACGAATTAAGTTGAAATCGCTAACAAATACCGACAGATTATGGTTTCTAAATCCAGACCACATCGACGATCAGCATCACAACAACCATCTCCCCGACGAGCACCTTATCCCGACCGCCAACGACGGAGTTGAGAGAACATCGCCGATTTCATCTCCGTTCTTTGCCGATTTCATCTCCGTTCTTTACCGATTTCATCTCCGTTCTTCGCCGATTTCATCTCCGTTCATCGCCGATTTCATATTCGTTCATCAACGTTCAGAAAGGGAGGTCGTCGGTTTTTATGGGTATTCCGTTCATCGGCGATTTTATCTTCGTTCATTGTTGATTTCATCTCGTTCACCGCCGATTTATATTCGTTAATCTCCGTTCATCGCCGGAGAAAAGGGAGGTCGGCGATGGACTTTCTTGGAGGGGGACGGACAGTGAATATCAAATTGGTGGATGGACTTTCTGTGAAATCGGGATTTCATCCCATTTCCTAAATTATGTTGTGATGTAAAAGTACGAGATTGCCTTTTCATCATTTTATTTTTAATATAAAAAATCAGAATAATTTCATTAATACCATAAATAAACCAAATCAATCATGGCCATCGATTGTTTTCATCCACGGTTTAAAAGTGGGTTTTATAGTTTGCAACACAAGGGTGGTTTTCAAATGAAACCACCTCTCTATCTCTCTCTCTCTCTTTATATATATATATATATATATATATATATATATATGGATCCAGAGGAGTCAACTGTTTGTTGATTCAATCTGGACTGTTTAAATTAAAAGTTACAAGTTGTTTTGCATTTTGTACATGTTGTTTAAAGAACGGTTAACCTAAACTTCCTTCCATGTCCCTAAATCATATCCACCACGTCTCCTCTCAAACATCACTTCCACTTCCCATAATCATCTCCACTCTCCTCCAAAATCGTATTTATATTCGAATTTCTTCCAATGTTCTTTACAATTTCTTCAATTTTCTCTTCTTTGAATTGGGCCATTTCCCGACCTAATTTCTCTCTTCCTCACCTCCCTCTCGATTTCATCCTTTCTGTAACTACACAATCGCCAGGATTGAGGTTTCATCGGAAGTACAACGTCTCCTTACACCGAGATCCAAAGAAGCCACAAATGCGTTGTTGGGTACAATGGGTAAGTACCTAGGGTTTTGGCTTGGTCGTCTCTCTGAGAAAGGTTATCCAGACTCCAAGCCACTACTATCTTCTCCTTCTCCCCCTGTTACCTCCACCACCACCCTCTTCAATCTTCCATCTCGACGTTGAATGCTTTTCAACCCACTACACCTACTAACTGTTTGATTCTGCAAAGTTCATAGAAAAACAATGGCGGATCACGTTACTAACATAGCCAAGAACCTACAAACCACCAATTTTACTCCTAAAACCCACAATCTCTCTTCCAAATCATCACCATTATCTTTTCTATCTTTTGGATCCAAACTTAAAACCCATTCATTCAAATCTCTGTTTCTTCTAATCAAAACTCACTTACTGTTGTAAAAATCGAACCATAAACGTTCCGATAACCAACCCAAAAATCGATGCCCCAAATTAGAACCGTATTGATTCAAGCGGAAATGAGAATTATTTACCGAAAACTTCAACGAATAAATAACCTAAATAATCGAAACACCAACACACGTATGTAAATAAGTGCAGGAAAAACAAACGAAGAAAAGACGACACCGAATTTACGTGGAAAACCCAAAATGGGAAAAACCACGGGCGGAGGACGCCACCGAGAAGTTCACTATCACGATGATGAAGTACAATACTTGGAATGAAATTACAATGGAGAATTGAACCAAAAGTCGTCGTCTAAAGCTAATCTCTATATTTATTTTAGAGAGAGTGACATAGAGAGTGGAGAGAGTATCGCTGTGTTGAAGACCTCAAAGGAAACCATATACCTCTCATCATAAAACCACCGACCCATGATCTCATTTTTATCACATGAGACTCACGTGCAAAGCAAAGGAAAAGTGAGAATTGCAACCGGCCAAACACAGTGAGTAACGTGAGTTGCATGTAGCTTGCAAGAGGAGAAAGTAACCATAAAGTCACCCGCATGAATTTTTTCCTTTGCCTTCCCATAATGTCCAACGAGATTTTTAAGTGAGTTGAACTAGTCTGAAACTAGCATCAAAGGTACTTTAGGCACTGTTTTGGATAATTATTCTTTGACTTTAGAGACAAAATTCAACAAATCTCCACCTTGGCTCCATAAGTCCATCCAAAACCAACACAGAAAAACACATCTCCATCGAAAAACGATTCTCCAACTCATGCAACCTTCAAATATCAATTGGACGATAGCAAACCAAAATAACTTCTCGGGAAAATGAAACAATACCTCCTCCACCACGAGTCCTTCGGACTCTATTGCGCTTCGAAAGACCGACCAAGTTTAAACACAAACTAAACTTGGCCACCGAAAGACATTTGGTGAACACCTACGCGGGATTGTCACCGGTGTCAATTTTGGTTACTTTTGAAATCACCTCGAGCAATGACTTCCCGCACAAAGTGGTAGCGCACATCAATGTGCTTCGTTCGGTCATGAAACATTTGATCTTTTGTTAGGAATATCGCGCTTTGATTGTCACAAAACACCGTCGTGACATTGCGCGACTTATCGAGTTCACCGAACAAACCCTTCAACCAAATCTCCTCCTTAAATCCTTCCAAAACAGCCATATATTCGGCTTCGGTCATCGAAAGCGCAACCGTAGACTGTAATTGTGCCTTCCAACTAATGGCACAACCACCCAAAGTGAAGACATATCCAGAAATCGACCTCCGATTATCAATATCTTTGGCATAATCTGAATCAACAAAACCAAACACACCATCATCATTCTTGCCAAAGCATAAGCTTATAGATGACGTACCTCGGAGATATTGAAAAATCCATTCGACGGCCTTCCAATGTTCTTTGCCCGAGTTCGCCATAAATCAACTCACCACACTAACGCCATAAGCCAAATCAGGACGCGTGCAGATGTAAGACACATCAGCCTCTGAAATAGGACTTTAAGCAGATGATAGCTTAAAGTGAGCCACTAGGGGTGTCGTGATCGGTTTTTCATCATGCATATTGAATCGGCGTAGGACTTTCTCCATATAACTCTTTTGAGAAAGATGCAAGGTCCTCGTACTTCTATCACGCACAATGTCCATCCCCAAAATTTTCTTGGCAGCCCCTAAGTCCTTCATATCGAATTCAGCGTTCAACTGGTGTTTTATCACTTGAATCTCCTTCATATTTTTCGCTGCAATTAACATGTCATCCATGTATATGAGTAAGTAGACCGTCAACCCGTCGTCTAATTTTTTATAGTAAACGCAGCTGTCATAGGTGCACCTTTTCAGCTCGTGACCGGTCACAAAAGAGTCATACCTCTTATACCATTGTCTAGGAGATTGCTTGAGACCATAGAAGGGTTTCTTCAACTTGCACACGTAGTCCTCCTTGCCCGGAACTACAAAACCCTCGGGTTGTTGCATAAAGATCTCCTCCTCAAGATCACCATTTAAGAACGCTATATGTAACACCCTGAATTTACGTTGTATTAATTCTATCGTTCAGACTCCTAGTCTTTCGTATTTTAATCTTAGTTATTGCACGTTATCCTATTCGTGGGCATCGCGTGTTCCTAGACAAGTTTATGTGTCAAGTCTTGATTTTTGGATGAAGGGAACAGTGGATCACGCGACTTACCTCGCGGCTTGGAGTCGCGGCGCTAGCCGCGTAGTCCACTGTTTGTCTAACTTCTCAGGGACACGGGCTACTTATTCCGCGACTTGAGGCCGCGGCATAACCCGCGGAACTCCTCTGGACGCCCAAATACGGGTTTCTTCCCCCATTTTTCTCATTTATTGCAAGTGTGGACTAAGGAGAGCGATTTTGGAACCCTAGGTAAGTCTTCTCTCATCTCATCCCATTTATTGATCTATCACAAGAATTTATGGAGGTTTAATGCTTGGTTAGGGTGAACTTTAGGTGAACCTAGCTTGTATCGTCATCTCAAGTCTTCAACTCTCCATCTACCATTTCTAGGGTTTGGTTTTCTTTTGGGAAAACTACCAAGGTGAGTTCATACACTCTTTACAAAACTTTATACATGTCAAATGTGGATTTTGAATACCTAAACATCTCCTTTTTCATATATTTGATTCGTGGAACTTTATACTAAATCTAACTTTTGGAGATTTTAGGGTTTATGATGATTTTGTGGAATGGAGATCTATGAGCCTTGATAATGTCTATATTAGCTTACTTATACTTGGGAAATACATTCAAGATCATTATTGTTAGTATCATTGTCACAAATAAATTTCTTTCACTTACTCTTACATCGAATTATTTTAACTGCAAATGTTTGATCTCACTAGGCTTAGCCTAACACTTTTTCTTAAAATGACATGTATAACAGGTCAGGTTTCCGATGGGATTCGTCGGGATTGAGTGGATGGCCTTGGGGCCAAGAGCGGTCTTTTTGGAAGATTTCTAGACCGATGTTTTTGATAGCGGAGTACATACTTTTGGAAGAATAGCAACACCCGATATTAATCTTTCTTAATTAAGTTAGATTATTAGGTTGTTAAGTATATTCTTCATTTGATTATTTGTAAAGGTTACAACTTTGTTCCCTGAGTCTCGGGATGATACTTTGGGATTGTTTATGACATGTTTTGTGTACCCGGGTTTATTAAATTTATAGCCGTCATGTTGCAAAATCTTCGAATTTTATTTCTCTAAAATTTAGGGTGTTACACTATACTAGTTTCTCTAGTTCATAATTGTTAGAAGCATCTAATCCCATCAAAGCACAAATAGATGTATGTTTAACAATGGGTGAATAAATATCAGTATAGTCGATACCTGGCATTTGACTGTAGCCCTTAGCAACCAAAAGAGCTTTGTACCTTGGCTTATCACCCGGATTAACGGCCTCCTTGAGCTTATACACCCACTTGCACTTGACTAGGTTCTTCCCTTTCGGAGCCGGGACAAGATCCCAAGTGTCATTCTTGTGCAATGATTCCATCTCACCATGCATATCAACCATCCAACTATCCGAGTCTACAATCGAAATAGCCTCATCATAGCATGTAGGCTCTAGCATATACTCTATATCTTCAGCAACCGTAAGAGCATAAGCGACATAATCGGCATGAGCATACCTCCTAGGAGGTACAATATATCTCCTCGGCCTGTCTCGTGCAATAGATGGACTAGGAACAGGTGGGGAAGATGGTGAAGAGGTCTCACCATCCACGTGTTCACTAGTCAGAATAGATACAGGCTGATCACCAGTGACCGAAGTAGGAACCGGTGAAGAAACTGGTGTAACGGTAGATGATGCCGTCAACTCCACCTCAACTTGAGATGTCTTCTTACTTGCCTCGGATGGTTTCTCAACAGTAGATGTCGAGCTAGTAGCTCGATGGATCATGGAAGTCTCATCAAAAGTCACATCTTTTGAAACAATTACCTCCTTAGCTCAGAACTCCATAACTTGTAGCCTTTCACACCCAGTTTGTATCCAAGAAACACACACTTCAAAGCTCTCGACTCTAGCTTCCCATTGTCAACTTATGCATATGTTGGGCAACGTCCAAATGGTTTCAAAACTGTGTAATCGGCAGTCTCACCAGACCAAAGCTCAAACGGGGTCTTCTTCTCAATGGCTCGAGAAGGTGACCGATTGATCACAAAACAAGTGGTAGAAGTTGCCTCCACCCAAAAGGACCTTGGTAGCTTAGAATGGGAGAGCATACACCTAACCATCTCGAGAATCCTGCGATTCATCCTTTCGGCCACACCATTTTTGCTGCGGAGTGTGAACCACCGTGCGGTGTCGAGTAATGCCTTCTTTTCGACAGTAGGCATTGAAATCCTCTGAGCAAAACTCATGGCCATTATCGGTGCGCAAATACTTTATCTCCTTACCCAACTGCTTTTCAATCATCATGTTCCAATCTCTGAATGTAGAAAATACATCTCCTTTATGCTTTAAAAAGAAAGACCATACCTTTCTCGAATAATCGTCGATGAACGTAAGCATATAAGAAGCTCCACCTACGGAAGTAACCCGAGTCGGTCCCCATAAATCGGAGTGGATGTAATTGAGTGACCCTTTCGTCATGTGCTTGCCACTAAAAAATCTCACCCGTTTCTGCTTGCCATAAATACACTCTTCACAAAACTTTAGCTCAACAACTTTGTTGCCTCCAAGAAGCCCTCTTCGACTCAATTCGGACATGCCATGAAAACTCATATGGCCGAGTCGAAGATGCCATAAACGCGATCGATCCATATCCGAAGAGCCCTTTGAAACAACCGCTGCATCATCGGTAACTGTCTGACCATCCATAATGTAGAGGTTTGAGGTCTTAAGATTTGCCTTCAAAATGTTTGTATCGCCTCTAACACCCGGAGTGAGCCCTTCTTGACAACAAACTCATATCCTATCTCTTCAAGAGAACTAAGGGATAAAAGATTTCGCCTGAGATCGGGAACATATTTGACATTCCCCAAAGTTCTGACAACTCCATCAAATATCCGAATTCTAACCGTGCCTTGTCCTTTGATCAAACATGTAGCATCATTGCCCATCAAAACCGAGCCATGTTCAACGTCCTCATATGTATGTATGAAACCAATCCCTATTAGGACATATGTGGAACGTACATCCGGAATCAAGAATCCACGCATCCGAAAGTGATGATCCACCTCCCAATACAGTAAGAAGTTCCCCATCAGAATCAACCTCGGCCACATCAGCTTCACCAGAACCGGAAACATGCTTACCCTTTGCGACCGCTTTCTCTTTCTCTTTGTTCTTCAACTTGTAACATTCTTCAATTATATGTCCTTTCTTGTGACAGAAATTGCAGAATTTTTGCTTTGTCTTTGATTTGGTTCTCGCTTTACCGGAGGAAGATGAGCCTCTTTCGAATGACCGACCTCTCACATTTAGACCCTCGACTTTCTCTTCAGAACCACCATTCGTGATTTGTTTCATTTTCTCATTTGAATCCAAAGTGGTGATAACATCATCCAACAGAAGTGTCACGGCTATACATGATCGTGTCACGAAAATGACTATAAGAATCGGGCAACGGTGACAACAAGAACAATGCCAAATCATCGTCTTCATACTTCACATCCATATTCTCTAAGTTGCAGACCAACTCTTTAAATGTGGACAAATGATTAGACAATGAACTACCTTCCGCCATCTTGAGATAAAACAAACGTTGCTTCAAGTGTAATTTGTTCGGTAGACTCTTCGTCATCAACAATTGCTCCAATTTCAGCCATAAAGACACCGCCGAAGTTTCCTTCAACACATCTTGCAACACATCGTGAGATAAGTGTAAACGGATTTGAGATTGCGCCTTCAAATCCTTCTTTCTCTTCTCGTCGGCGGTCGAAGTCGCCGATATTCTCTCAACGCCTAAAAGTGCCTCATCAAGTTCTAATTGAATTTGAACATCCTTCTTTGCACTTGTCATAGTGGAAATCGAGTATTCCGATCAAGCTTTGGAATATCGAACTTCACCGAAGTCATAGTGTAAACCAACGATAAATAATCCCAAACGAATCAATACTCAAACCCAGAAGCTCTGATGCCACTTACCATTGCAGCTTCTGTTGCCAGCACCGAGAAACCGGAGATTGTGTTGCAACCCATCAAAGAGATATCCAGAACCGTTCATTTGCCTGGATCCAAGTCTTGATTTTCTTTATGTTTATGATATGGGTTCTCAGAAAGACAGAAAGTTATGACTTTTCATTCCTGAAAATTGTGAAAACGAAAAGCATGATTCTTGATTTTGTTTATGTTTTAAGATTAGGGTTGTTTTGATATACATTAGGGGGTTGCTTCAATGCTCAAAGATTGTGAGTTGTAGTCATTATTAAATAGTGAATATTGACAGATTGCCTCTAATGAATTCCCCGTGTAATTTGCTGATCATGGTTAGAATTTACAACATTTCCACTTATTCATTTAGCTCTATTTAGAAACTGTGGAAGCCAATATGGAGTTACAAACATACAAAAAAGCCATCGAAGACACCCACCTCTGTTCTTACTGCTCGTAGCAAGGTTTGTTCGTTGAACATTTGATATTATTATTCTTTAGATTTATTCCTTTGTGAATATTGATTTAACATCTTTTGTTCAAGCTGCTTGGTTTATAATGTCGAATCAATATTTATTCAATTGCAAAATTGGCATGGGTTTGGTTGAAAAGGGATACATTCGATTTAGTTTTTTTAATGTTGAACTCTGTATTTTCATATGCTTTGTTTCTCCATCTAATCTTTGCTTAATATTTCCTTCCTCCTTATCAAAATTTCTATTTTTGTTTGATGTTTGACCACAAAGGTATGATGCAAATGCTTATTCTATTTTCATGCTTCTTAATCTACCAGCTGCCCTCCCAATTCCATTCCATCTCTTACTTTCTGCACTCAACAATTAACTTCTTAATTTTATAATCAATTAGGTGATTGATAATCAAGTGTGGCTAGCGATGTTATTGATTTCCTTTCTTCATAAGGATTAATCTTGATCATCTCTAGAAACATCACTACAAATCCAATTTCAAGTTTGCTCTGTATTTTTGCAGTTGAAGAATCTCTTCTGAGTGCTGATCATGGCGGAACGTGTCTTGACTCGTGTTCACAATCTTCATGAGCCCCTCGATTCTACACTCGCAACCCATCGTAATGAAATCCCAATGGTTATGGTTCTTTCAAGGTATCTCCTCATCCTGCTTTTTATTTTTCTTAATTACAATTTCAGATTAATATTGTTTCTTAATTTTTTAAATCTAAAATTTGAAGGATTGATAGCCATGGAGAAGGAATATTGAAGCCTCACCAACTCATTTATGAGTTTGATGCAATCTGCAAGGAGGATCAAAGCAAACTTCTTGATGGTGATTTTCATGAAGTTCTCAAATGCACACAGGTTCACTTTACTCCCCCCCCCCCCCCCCCCCCCCCCCTCTTTTTTTTAATTTCATAGGATAAGATCCAATAAATGAACACACACACATGACCAAATAGAATGCTTTTCCTAGGCTATACTTTGTTGGAATTTCAACAGATTCATATCGATTTTGAACTACAGTGGTATGAATTTTGTTTTTGTGTTACTGATTTGCAGTGGAGCAGCCATGGACGTATTTTGAGGAGGTATTTTATTAGCTTTTGGTTGATTATCGTCTTATTAAGATGAATTTAGGCTTGAAAGCGATGAAATTCCAGTGGCGCAACCATGGGCGTATTTTGAAGAGGTATCCATCAAAACTTCGGCTTCTAAAACTCTGTTGAATCTGTGTGTATTTAAGCAGATGTATGATTTCGTTTCGAAGTTTCTTAGTTTAAATATGTGTTTTATTTGCTTTTGGTTGATTTTGCTCTCACCGTCATCGCCAAAACCATATTCCTCCGGTGATTTTAATCAATCGTCGATTGTGTAAGCGACGGAGAACATTAGTATATTGTGGTGACTGAACTCCTTTTTATTTGCTTTTAGTTGATTCTCCTCTCATTATGTTGAATCTGGGCTCAAAATCGATGAAATTCTAGTGGAGCACCATGGACGTATTTGTAACAGATCTTTATTCAATGATTTTTATGTTTGCCCCTGCTGATATCTCCAATTTGTGTTAGTATGCATATTTTTTTGGGGTACAGATAATTTTAGTAGTTTCCTTTGATAATAGATTTGGCTAGTTACACAATTTGATTTAATAATATCATATCTTTTTATGTCGTCTTTGAGTAGGTGGCATGATCAAACACGTTCTGGTCTCTATTATCTTATTTAGATTTTTATGCATCGCCTACTGTTGACATGATCTTACAAATTTGGGCATGAAGTGCTTATGAGTAAGGCGTGGCTAATGACTTCTTTTTATGCCTTCTGTCTAAATTTATTCTTCGGTCTTTTATGGTTATGGTGGTTTTTTAGGTTGGTTTAGTCAAGTCATGTGAGTCTGATGTTTTTCTTTTTTGAACATCTTTTGCATATATGTTTTTTTATAGTTATTGAGCATTATGAAGGATGTAACCATCTCGATCTTTGAAGATGAAATGTTAAAGTATGTGAGTTCTGATTTCTGAAGTCTAACTAAGACTTGCTTATTTCTTTTGCGAAAATCTTAGTGTATGCGAGTGTAATATATCTTGTGTTGCATTATTTTGTTAATCTATATTATATCATAAAGTGTCTAAAACGGTTACCCTATTCTCTTATCGCTTATTATAGTTGCAGTCACTATACAAGTGGGGGGCATTGCTCATTCTGATGGTACCAGATCAGAAAGTTAGGTATCAACACTTCTGATCATTCTTGTGTAGACGTCAAAGAGATGGGGAAGGAGTTGTATTTGCACCAAAGCTTAACCAGAAACAGGACTATGGAGAAAAAAGATGATACATGTTTGCATATTGCTATTAGGACAGGTGATTTGGGTGTACCTTTTGAGATTCTAAGCAATTATGACGAAGAAAAGTTGTTAGAATTGTTGTTGAAGAAGAACCAATCGAGTGAAACCCCTCTTTATGTTGCTGTTGAATATGGGTGTGTGGATTTGGTGAGAGAGATGATCAAGTATTATGACTCTGAGGCTGCAAGCATTAAGGCCAAGAATGGCCTTGAGGCCTTCCATATAGCTACAAGACAAGGAAGTCTCGGTAAGAATATGACTGAAAGCTGTTTTTTTTTCTTTTGTTCATTCTTTTCTATCTGTTAAATACTAATGATATACTAAGTGGGATATACTGGGTTCGTTTGATCAGGTTTTGTTTACCAATGAAATGAAATAAGATCAAAGAGTTGACATAGTAGATAAAGCTTGAGACATGCTTTCAATAGGTATCAAGTTTGAATTAATCTAGCAGGTGTTGTCAATTCCTTTAAAGATGCATCCAAATATCTTGAAGTTTTCCCGGATCATGTGAAAAATGGTGCTTTTTGTATATTGCATTAAAAATGCGATTGAAATTCAAGGAGAAGAGGCACTGGTTGATCTTTGAGGCCGAACGAACCAAGCTAAACTTTATGATTGATATGGAAAGGTTTTGGAAATAATTTGACAACATAGAACTTTTTGGCTAATTCTGTAAATAGAAAGAGGTTGATTGCAACAAAACCCACCTTCTGAATATGGAAAGTAATAGGCCTGAATTGAAAAATCCAACTGTAACCCTCTTTTTTGGAAAGGAGGGATGAATTGCCTAACTTTTGTATCATCAACAATTTGTTAATCATATTAGTCCATATTTGGCATGAAATTCTTCATTAATGCTTAATCTAAAGGTCAAAGCTTTCCAACAATTTTGATCAAGACCCTTTTTGGTGCAAGTTTGTCAACATAAACTAGGATTTGTATGCATAGAAATTCTTCAACTTGTGCATATCATTTAGAAAAAAAGTCGAGTTGTAACTTATTTATACCATTTTCTCAGTTATCAGTCCTTTATGATTGTATAATTTTATGATACAATCACACCTTCGTTGTATCCGATCAATTGGACCCACAAAATAAAAATGTTAACTTTTCGGCATCCAAGTTTTTATGACTTATGGCACTCTGTTTTTAAGTTCAAACATTTGAACTGTTTGGGGAATTTATACATAATTAGCTGAAAAAGGTCATGATATTTTTCGACAAAAAAAATAAATGGTTCTCAAGATTTGATTCAATATTTCATTTCAGAGGTGTTGAAGGTTCTTATGGAAACACATCCGGAACTTTCAATGCCTTTTGATCAAACAAACACCACAACATTGCACACTGCTTCAGAACAAGGCAAGATTGTGGTGGTGAATTATCTCTTGGAGAAAAATAGTAGCATATTCCTTTTTCATATGGATTGTTTCATATTCCTTTTTTATGACCAGAAGATGTTGAAATCGAGAAGGGGTAATCCTTTGCCTATGATTTATTATGAAAGATACAGAAGGACCCTTCGAGCCGAAGGGTACCTAACTGAGAGTCAAAGGCACGGAAAAACCAGTTATAGTTTGACTAAGCTTATTGCTCGATTGAAAAACAACATTCGGCAATGATGAAAGGAGTGACCAATTAAATAATTGAATTTAGATTAAAGTCATGTTGTATATCCGACCAATGGACGGGTATAACAGTGGTGGGCATGATGCTGACATGGGTTGTGCTTGATTGGTTAGGAATTTTTCAAAACTTGGTTTATAGGAACTATTTTAAAAGTTTAATGTAGGTTATTCAACTATATACAATACAAAAAACCATACAATTACAAAATGGAGTCAGATTGCATAAAATTCGGCCAAAATGGCTAAAACTAAGAAAATACCCTTGTTTTTTATTTGTTTGGAGATAAAAGAAGTACACAAACTTCTAGAATTTATTACTTTAAGGTTGCTAAAAAAAACAGGTGAAGATGGGTGTAGGGATGCATATGAGTTGGGTTGGTGGGATTGAGGGCATTATATAAATCAATCGAACTACTTTGGCAAAGAAAATCCAAGTTCGTATAGAGTTTTTAAATATATGTAACCCAACTCAACCTTATCGGGTTGTGTTAGGTTCGTTTGGCCGGATAAACATATTTCCTAAAACAAAACTTAAAAGAATTCACCCCAGAAACAAGTTTTAGCAATGACTTTTGTTGTCGCTAAAAGTCCATTTATCGTCGCAACAATTTATAGCGATGACATGTCGTCGCTAAGGCACGTCGCTAATTCTCATTTTTCTTGTAATCAAGTCTCGGGGATTAGAGCATCTCCAATAGATTGCCTAAAACAGAAAAAAATGAGGATTTTGTTCTCTATTTTGCTCTAAAGATTCTATATATTGTTCTAAAATAGACAAAAAAAACTCTAAATTTAGAGTATTCTCTAAAGAAATCGTTTTTATTCATTCTCACCAACGAGATTGAATTATTATTATTTTATATAAAGTTATTAAAAAGTGTAGTGAAATGATAAAATTATAGAATATCTTAATAATATAATTAATGTTGAAATCTCAAAAATAGAGAATCCCTTGGAGTTGAATGTAAATTTTTAGTAAACTAGTTTCTCGAAAGTAACACTTTTCGTCCATGCAGTTTCGAAATTATAGTTTGGCCATCATGGTTTTAAAAACCGACCATATTTGGTCCCTGCCTTTAACGGCCATTAGATAATCTTGTTAAATGAGGGACATTTTTGCCTTTTTAAGTTTTTTTTTTGTTAGTCTTATTTTCTATTTAAAATAGAAAATCCTTTTGTAAAGATAATCCCTTGGTGCCTACAAACCCTCCGACTAGGGGTGTACGCGGGTTGAGTTGGGCGGTTTTTGACATTTTTACAACCCAACCCAATTACGGTGGTTTGAAAATTCTCAACCCAACCCAACCCATTCAAAAGTATAACCTAACCCAACCCAACCCTTGCGGGTTAGGGCGGGTTGGGTTGGGTTGGCGGGTTATAAATATTCATAAAGTTGACGATTGAAAAACTATAAATAAATGCTAAAATTGTAGCAAAAAAAGTTATTAGTTATTACAAATGTTCGAGGATCTACATCCCCATTTCTTAGACGTGTTTAATTCATCATTGTCTTCGATTTTTGGAGACTTAGGAGTATTTTCCATTGCTCGTATACATAGGAAATATGATATAAAAATACAAAGTTAAAGCCTATAAAAAGAACATATGATATTTCTCTACGCAATAAAAATCAAACTTTAAAAACATCAATGCAATGAAAACAAAATTTCATGGTTCCAACTTCTATTTTAAAACATACTCCTTATATTCATTTATGTTTATACTTCTAATTTGAAATCTATTGTTCGAAACATAATTCATATGTTTATTTATGCAATGAAAACAACAAAGTCGGTCTAGTTGTTTCTAGTTGTTTAAGTGTACTCGTGCATTCGTGCTTATTGAGACATATCGATCGACCTGGTTGAATTAATTCGGGCCTTGACGTAGTTGGATTAATTTTGGGCTTTGGGCTATAAATTTGACTAATATTTGTATATATATTTTGGGTTTTTAATTTGACTAATATATGTATATATTTTTTTGGGTTGTGAATTATTATGGTTGTAAATATTATATATATATATATATATATATATATATATATAAATTTATCGAAATAATATATATTAGCGGCGGGTTGGCGGGTTGGGTTGGGTTGAGTTATGCTAACCCAATTTCAACCCTCCTAAATAGCGGGTTGGCGGGTTAGCGGGTTGGGTTTAATTGGGTTGTTAGCGGGTTGGGTTGGGTGGGTTTCGCGGGTTGAGGATTTCTTGTACACCCCTACCTCCGACCATCATCTCCAGTGAACTTTCCGATTATGGAGAACTTTTCGATCATCGTCTCCGGTGAATTTTCTGATCATCATCTCCGTTTAACTCCAAGCCCAAACCTCAAATGCAGAAGAAAAAAAACACAGTAGCAGAGGCTTGGTGAACTTCAAAAACACGTAACCAACTAACCATTTCCAAACCCACACCTAAAACCCCAAAATCAAAAAAAAAAAAAAAAGGGATTGGGATTTCGATACAGATTGGTGCCAAAAAACGTAGATTAAGCTCAAACCCCCAAACCCAAAATCATAACCCCCAAACCCTAGATCATACTCACCTACTCTCACTATAAAAAACAAACTCTATTAAATCTTTAAAAAAAGGAACATAGGTTAGGATTTGTAGAGACAGATCAAGGGGTTACATGGTTGAGGGGATTGGTTGATGGTCTATTGAAGGTCATCACTATATCTCGTTGTTTATGGATCTCGGTGGTGGTGGTTGTCTCTGTCGTCAGCAAAGAAAAGGGGGAGAGTTTGTAGAGAAGGGGAGAGGAGGCCAAGAGATGGTAGATATCAGAGATCGACAACCATATTTCTTCATTTGGTGTTGCTCCAATGTGGTCATTGTCGGTGTGTGAATAGATGCATCAATTTTTCTGGTGTTGCTCCAATGTGGGTGGAGGCAAGGGGCAACAAGCATGTACTTTGGTGACCACATCGGAGGGTGTGGGTAGATTGAGCTCTAGGTTCTAGGTTTGATCGAAGGGAGTGGTCGAAGTTTATGTTTGGCCGAAGAAGATGATGTCGCGTGGTGTTGTTCCTTGTTGTCGAAGAAGATGCTGGTAACAAAAGACAACAACAAAAAGTCAAAGTTGAGCGGGGAGTCACCGGATAAAGCGTGGGGGGTAGGATTCATGAGTTGGGAGGGGGAGGTTTCACTACCTGTGTACTCTCTATAAATATGTATATATATATATGTGTGTGTGTGTGTGCTGGCAGGGATTCAAACAAGAACACCTATATTTTAAGAAAATGCGAGAACACTTCTGGGTCTCAAAATTATTTAATTCCATAACAAAATTAGAGTAAATGAAAAAAAGATATTAGTATTTATCAACAATTTTATGTTATCGTAAATTTGTCTTTATCCCTTAAATGTCGTTATTATCATCAAAGATTTTTTATGTCGATGTGTCTGTTGTCGAAAATGATGTGATAATAATGTGATATTGATAAATCAAAGACTTCTTATGATATGATAATGCTGTGATGATAGTTTGATTTTACTGTGATATAATGTGAGAATGCTTTGATAAATCAAAGGTTTCTTATAATGTAATTTTGCTATGATATTGATGTGATTTTGTTGTGATAACGATGTTATATTCATTTAATTAATGTATATCAATATATATTAATTAAAATTTGTTTTTTAAAGAAAAATAGAGAAAATGATAAAAGTCTGAAATACCCTCATCTAACGAGATTATTTAACGACCGTTAGAGGCAGGGACCAAATCCGTCCGTTTTTGAAAACCACGATGGCCAAACTGTAATTTCGAAACTACAGGGACGAAAAGTGTTACTTTCGAGAAACCACGGGATCAAATTTGTAGTATACTCTTTTTTTTAGATTTAAATTATTAATTCTCTATTTTAGAGAAATTATAAATTCTTTTTACGCTCTTAGTACTTAAGAATAAAAAAAGAAATATTATAATCATCCATAACACCAATAGAAAAAAATTCAAACAAAATCAAAAAGTTTCAATTAAATAACACTCAACAATGATAGTTTTGAAACTATCCAACTTCAGTGTTATGCTTTAATTGGGTTGGGTTTGTTCATGAAAAACAATCTCAAATTTGTACGCAAAATGCAAAAGATAATATGTATATTGTAAGAAACAATACTTATTAATTTAACTAAACCTAAACCTAGTTATTCATGAACTAAAAATACATGTTACAATAGGAGTGTGGCAAGGGAGATGCAGTAGAAGAAGATGAATCAAGGTGGAAAAAGATCCGAGACTTTCCTACAATTAAAAGGGAAGGTTTTCCTTAGGGACAACCCCCATTTTCCATAATATGTAGGGGTGATCGCGGTCCGGTTTGGGCGGTTTAACGCCTCATACCACAAACCAAACCGTAAGTGGCGGTTTATTGATTTTTCAAACCGAGCGGTTTGACATCAAGTGCCCAGACCAGTCAAGTCGGACCGCGGTTTAGGCGGTTTGGCCGACCGGTTTAGGCGGTTTGGGCCTTTTAGTGGGCTTTAAAATTTAAACATAAAAACATATAAAACTTTGAATTTTAAAGGCTAGTTAGCTTGAGTCCACTTGAAATAAAGAACAAAGTTCACAACAAAATGACAAAGTCCACAAAAGTTAACAAAATATCCCAAGATAAAACACTAAAAAAAAATGCAAAGTGCAAATAAAATCCACGGCTTCACTTCTTCATTTTTCCGTTATTTGTATTCCATAATCAATAAAGATTTCAATTTGTTAAAATACCTTAGGCCTTTTTGTATATACTTGGACATTTGGGCTTTATATAATCTATTATTTATAATAAAGGTATATATAAAAAATAAAAAATATATATTTATATATTTGGTGGTCGGTTTGGTCCAAACCGCCCAAAAAAACCTCCAGACCGCAGACCGGACCGGACCGCCCGGTTTGACAATTTTCCAGACCAGACCGGACCGCCAGACCGCTCAAACTGCCAAAAACGGTCCAGTTTGACTTAGTACGACCGGTTTGAGCGGTCCAATGGTTTTTTTAAACACTATGAGCTGCAGAACGCTTGAAGTGGAATTTGAGCATTGAACGACAGAGAAAATGACTATATTGCCCTTATGTGGCTAGCACGTGGGGTACTTTAATGTAGATTGTTGTAATGACTATTGAGGCCAGATACGAAAACCCATGTGAACGGAGAAACGTAATGGCTGTTAGGGTCGGAGATGAAAACCAAAACAAAAGTGAAACCACAAGATCTTTGGTACAATGTTTTGAATAGGGATGAGATCGGGACCGTACCGGTACCGAACCGGTTGGTACCGAAATTTTTTGGGACTAAAAAAGGTACCGAATACCAAACCGTATGTACCGGTTCGGTTTCGATTTCGGGACGGGAAATTCGGTACTAGTACTACTTAGGAACGAAAATTAAAAAATGTGTCAAATATATATATCAAAACCAATCGCAAACCAAAATATATTCATAATGATTCAAATGTGTTGTTATTCTAGCTATAGGCTCAACTGATTCGTTGTTAGGTGGTAAAATTTGTAACCTTCATCAACTTACGACAATCATTACAATTAAATATAATGTGTTCCTATGGTTTAATCTTCTGCGGATCGAAAGAATATTCGAATTCTATAAAGGATTATGTTGTTTTCTTTAACGATAATCATAAATAAAATTATAAACAATGATGAAATTCACAAATATCCAATTAAAGAAATCCAATTGATATGAATGCATGATTATTTTAACCAAAAACATGTTTTTACATGTTTTTAACCAAGAACATAATTAAAAAAAGGTGCAAAACATAAAAACTTACTTGAGTTTGATCCATAGAGGTGCCAAATCCCGAATCCCGAATCCGTCGGTTTTTTGATGTGAATGTAGGGGCCGATTTTTTGACGGTGATAAACAATGCAACTGAATAATGTTTGTAACACCCCAAAAAATGGGGCAAACAAAAAAATTTCCATGAAAAAAAAAATGGTATGTAATGCCATAGCACGAGCATCCCAATTGATATGAATGCATGATTATTTTAACCAAAAACATGTTTTTACATGTTTTTAACCAAGAACATAATTGAAAAAAGGTGCAAAACATAAATCTTACTTGAGTTTGATCCATAGAGGTGCCAAATCCCGAATCCGTCGGTTTTTTGATGTGAATGTAGGGGCCGATTTTTTGACGGTGATAAACAATGCAACTGAATAATGTTTGTAACACCCCAAAAAATGGGGCAAACAAAAAAATTTCCATGAAAAGGAAAATGGTATATAATGCCATAGCACGAGCTTCCCAAAAAGGGGAGATAACAAACGCTTGTTTAATCACAATTTGTAATATAATGGAAACAAACAACAACCATATAATCGGATTCCTAAACGGAAATAAGATTACAAAAGGGATGTCGTCTCTACTCCAAGAGTGGTCTTCCAATGACGGTGTCTCAAAAGAATATTTTCCCCCAAGCTCACACTAGACACGACTAAACCTTCTTAGGCCCGACACCGCTAGAACCTGAGATACATGTCGACACCAAACAAGTGTTAGGCCAAAAAGCCTAGTGAGTATGAATAAATAGCAACATGCAATAATAATGCAATAATGACAAAATATCAATTCGTGCTACAATAATTGGAGTCAATGGGGGAGACCCACAACACCAATCAAGTTCCACACAACTAGTCGAGATACCTTAGTGTCAACTTACATGAGTAACACCAAAAAGGCCCGTCACATCTGAGGGGTACAACTAAGGCATTTCCCTGAATGGCGGAGGTCTAGGTGCATACCCACACGGTGGCACCCACGACTATGTCCTCCTAGTGTCTACTTGACTTGGTGTAACGCCCCGAATTTTTGTTGTATAAACTCTTTCGTTAAGATTCTAGCCTTCCTTATCTCTTAATCCTAGTTATCTCGTGTCTACCCTATCGGTGTGTATCACGTGTTTAACCAAGTTCGTGTGTCAAGTTTTGAGTTTGGAACAATGAAACAGTGGATCACGCGAGTTGCCTCGCGACTTGCAAGCCGCGGCACAAGTCGCGTAACCCACTGTCCATCTTCCATTTCAGGAACACGGGCGACTTATGCCGCGACTTAAGGTCGCGACATAACCCGCGAAATTGCCCTAAGTACTCAAATACGGGTTTCTTCCTATTTTTCTCATTTATTCCAAGTATGGAGCAAGTAGGTGTTCTTGGTGCGATTTGGGTGCCCTAGGTGAGTATTCTTCCTCTCTCTTCATTTAATCTCATTAAATGAAACCCTAAGCTTGTTGTTGGTGTTGCCTAGGTTGGTATAACTCTCGTTGTGAAGTTCTCTTCTCCTTAAGCTTTTGAGTTCTAGGGTTTCATACACAACCCTACAAGATGAGTTCATACACTTTTATAAAACTTTATACATGTCAAATGTGGATTTTAAATGCCTAAATATCTCCTTTTCATATACTTGATTTGTGGGATTTTGTACCAAGTCTAACTTTTGGATATTTTAGGGTTTATGAAAATTTTATGGAATAAAGGTTAATGAACCTTGATAATGTTTCTATTAGCTTATTTACACTTGGGAAATGTATTTCAAATGATGGCTTCAATCTTGTACAACTTATGGATTTGGAAATAATGATTTTGTGGTTAACTGCTGATAAGTTTGTATTTTGGGATTTATCATGTTTTGGGAATGAGCCTTATAATAGTCATCTATGTTTCAACTAAAGGTCTTTTGGTAAACAATGGGGGTTGCCTTTGTGAAAATTATCTCTTATATTGTCCAATGTATATTATCACTTGTTAGTGCATTCGTTTGGCCGTATGGGCATTATGTGGCTTAACTGCTTGCATTTCCACGTCGAGGCACGTTTAGGCATCATATTGGGTTATAAGTCCTGCGTGCTCAAGTATTACGACATTGGATGAGGATCTCAACGTAAGGACCCTTCGGGGTTGAAGTTGACTTTCCGTGGGTGTAAGTTTAAAGCCACTGAGCCTGACATCCCTTGCGTATACTTTATTTGTGTATTGGCTTTACTGACTTATCAAATGGCTTACTTTTGTGTTCCGTCATTTGTGTTAGTAAGCGGGTCTCCCCCGTTAACCCAAGAGGTACTTGCTACATTCAAGAACATTATTATTATTATTATTATTATTATTGTCGCAAATGGATTTCTTTCATTTACTCTTACGCCCGATTATTTTTACTGCAAATGTTTGATCTCACTAGGCTTTAGCCTAACACTTTTTCTTAAAATGACATGTATAACAGGTCAGTTTTCCGGTGGGATACGTCGGGATTGAGTGGATGGCCTTGGGGGTCAAGAGCGGTCTTTTTGGGATACGTACTTTTGGAAGAATAGCAACACCCGATACTAATCTTTCTTATTTTAAGTTAGATTATTAGGTTGTTAAGTATATTCTTCATTTGAATATTTGTAAAGGCTGTAACTTTGCTCCCCACTTATTCGGGATGATAATTTGGGTTTGTTTTAGCAGGAATTGTATACCCAGGTTTATTCAATTTATAGTCGTCATATTGCAAAATTTTCGAATTTTATTCCTCTAAAATTTAGGGCGTTACACTAGGTTCATCCAATATTCCCAATTTGGCCATGAGACCTTTAATCCATGTAAATGTGTGCACAATACCATCATAAGGCAATTTGTGATTTGATTACTACTGACAATACAACAGGATCCCATATAATACTCCAACATGTTCTCTTTAGATATGTACATAATCAAATGAAAAGACTTTCTAAGACATAAAGCTATAAATCAAGTTCATAAAGTGTCATCACCAAAATATAAACACATAATGACTAATTTATCATATGATGAAGCAAATTTCCAAGTTAGGTCAAAGCCCTAAATTTGGATGTTTCATAAAAGTGTCAAAAAACAATATTTAATGCCAACAAAATGTATATGATCATCAAGTAGTCAAAACCATAGTTCACGTCCCAAAATATCCAAGAGTTCATAAAAATGGGGAAGGTGAATATTTTCTCTTCAAGACTATATTTTTACCAAATAATACAAGGAAATGATGGAAGAACACATTTTGACAAGTATCTAATTTTTACAAAGTGTTTAGAAAACTTACAATCTAGGTTTTGATCAAAAACCTAGAAAAGTTAGCAAAACCCTAGAAAAGTTGAAGATGGAGGCTTGAGACTTGGATTTGACTTGAGATCCTCCCAATAAATGTTCCAAAGCTACCATTGATTGCCAAGTTAAAGCCTCCAACAAACCAAGGATCGAATTTAATGAGGAAAGAGTTTTGGGTTGAGAAAAGTCACACCTACTCTCTCTAAAATCGGGTGAAGATGTTTTAGAATGAGGAATGAGGTCAAAAAGAATCAAAACTTGGTTTTAAAGGGTCAGCCCCCCGTGTGCGATTGTGCCCGACGAATTTGGCATTTGGCATTGTCCCCGACACTCTCACAGTGCCCACACCACTCTTGGTACAATCCCAGCGATTGTGACCGGTGAGAGTGCCCAAATAGCACAATTGTTGTTACTGTCACCTAGGACGTACCAGGGATCCTTCCTCCCCTGCGAGTTTACCCCGCGACCTTGACACCATGTCACTGTTGTCGGCATTCTCGTCGACACAGTCCCGATCCCGATTTCTCACTTTCTTCCGGCCACAAATCGAGAGTAATTAAGGCGTAATGTAACACCCTTAAATATGGAAACAACAACAATTTAAAATTTTCTAAATACATCGATAACTGATTCATCTACAACAACAATTTAAGGTTTACTTCAATGAACACAATTCAATTTTTATATACGGTCTATAATAGGGACAGGTGTTAATAAAACCCAATAATAGTCACTATCTCCAAAGTGCAGAAGACATCACCAAACTACTTTCCCTCGTGTAAAACTAGAGTTCATCTCTTCATAGTATTGCTAGAACCATTCCCCAACTAGAACCTGATGCACATGCCGACAAATAAAAAGGTTAGGCTTAACGCCTAGTGAGCTCAAGAGTTTTCATCATAGATATGTAAAATAATAAACCTTAAGAGTGTTATTTAAAACGCGATTTTCCCAAAATAAAATACATTAAGACTGAAAGCAATCTCTTTTCCAACAGTCATCATTTTCATGATTAAAACCACGATACAAACGTTCCTTCGAATATAAATCCAAAACCCAAAACTCAAGCAAAATATAATTTATACTTTAACAATCGAACACTGAAAAATGTGGGTAAACTCTATCATCCAAAACAACACCTTTTGGTGACGGGGGAGATCCGATTACATTGCACGTGACGGAACACAAAAGTAGGTCACATAACTATGTAGAAAACCAAAACGTATGGATTATACTAATAAAACATATCGAACTCAACTCCTCTAAGTCTATTGCTCGAAAACATGAAGTCAACCCCTCTGGGTCTATTCTTAAGAGTTCCAAAACGGGAACTCAGTACCAAAACGGGAACTTATGTACAATGGAATTACACCTTACTGCCCATGGGACGCTGCCCGACCATATAGGTCCACACCTTACTTACCATGGTGACCCGATGCCTATTCCGTGCCAAAGTGGTGAACTTGTCCAAAACGGGACATTAAGAACAACATGCCTATGAATCCATTGCACTACAGTGTAGAACTTAACATGACTCCAAATGAATGAACTAGCCCATCCAAAACATGTAATTCTCAAATAAAATGCAATAAATGCAATTGATAACCAAAGCTCTACAGTGAGCTATTAAAATCAGACAAATGTTCCCCAAGACCCGACGAGGTCCAAACGGAGCCATAGGCTCAAAGAATCAAAAGACCAATTGTAAGAAAATCATAAAATGAAATCGAACATAAACAACCCACATTTATGAAAACCCATGCTCCAAAACATGGAGATAACTCCAACATAAATTAGATTGGGACAAAACATTTTCCAAGTGAGTTTATAATACTTATCCTTTCAAAACGTCACATAATACAAAATCAAGCATTTCTCCAAAACACACAATGAAATACATTTATACTCAAAATCTACTTCCATGAAATAAATCATTAAGATACCAAAATATATGATTTATTTATCAAAATGCCCAAAATGCCCAAAATCCCAAATGTGGATGTTTTACAAGTTTAATAAGTTAGACACTTCAAATAATTAAAATTCGTCAAATAACTCAACAGTTAATAATTTCATGTAAAACCTATAAACACTTTAAAATAGACATTTTGGCATGTACACCGTTTTCACAAATCAACTTGAACTCACCTTGCTAGATTTAGGCTAAATCTAGATTTTACCCCAACTTGAGCTTCCTTAGAGAAACTTGAATCTACAAGCAAATCCTTCCAAAACCTAGTTCCACAAGTTTCCAACCATAAATAATCATATTCAACCATTTAGAATCATTCCCCAAACATTATACATGAATATCTCAACTTATGTCAAAACCCTAATTTTCCATAGATGAAGAAAAGAGGAGGTTACCTTATCCATAACTTCAATTCACTAACCAAAATACATCTAGGTCACCAAGTTGAGCCATAAACTCCCAAACTTCCAAAATGATTAAAAGGGTTAGGTGAAAACCCTAGAAATTGATGAAGAAGATGGAGAAGATTCTAGCTCTAGCTTCCAAAACCTTGCTAGATGATGAAGGGTTACTTAGAACTCCAAGTCTTAGTGCCACAAATGCTCAAAATCACAGTGGAAGCAAAAGGGTTGGGTTGAGTTTTAGAAGAAAGTGGGTGAAAGAATGAATGAGAAAAAAATCCCAAAAATCCGATTTATTGAAACCTGCACCCTGCCGGCGACTGTGCCATGCGATAGTGACCATAGCACTGTCGCAGGTCCCTATCGCGGAACATGTACCGCGGCCATACCCCTTTTCGCGATTGTGCCATGGTGAGAGTGACAATGTCACAATCGTCGGCCCTCTCGCCCTAAATGTACCGAAGGCCTTTCAGACCCTGCGACATTGCCCTTGGCGACAGTGACTCTGTCACAATCGTCGGGCATAGTCGCGCCACCCCTGCTGAAGCCCGAAAATCCTATTTTTCGTGCTTAAGTGACATTTGAGGATAAGAGGGGTCTAGAAGCTTACTTGAAGTTGCGGGACGTAAGCACTCTAAACTAAGGCTAGGGGTATGACAATTCAATTTTACAAAACAACAATGCGAATTATACGGAAATTCATAATTCTCCACTTACTCAGATTTTCGGGTGTTACAATGTTTCATAAAATTCGGTATTTTACTTTTTGTAACACAAATTTTGGTGTAAAAGATCACGTTAAAAAGATTTGGTGTAAAAATTGGGATTTAGTGTAAGATTTAGGGCTCATTTACCAAAAGGTTACCGGGTATGCGTTTATCGTGTGCCACTTACCTTTCGGATGAGGATTGCAAAGACCTAGAATGTTACCCGGTAAGAGGCATAACAAGGACCAAGAATCTTACCCAGTAATTGTAGATTAAAATCGCTTACCAACAACCTATTTTGATGACCGACAATGTTACCCGATAATGTAAGTAATGGTGGTGATATTGCTGATAAACGCTTAACCGGGTGTCCTAGGGGCAGCGCCCCTAGCGGGGTTCCAAGGGGCAAACCCCGTGGCGGTGGTCCTGCTGACTGATCAGCGGGCGGGGTCTCACTGAGTTTTGAAGACTTAGAAATTTTACTAAGTCATAACTCTGGACTTATGCATACAAAGCTCTAAACCTGAGTGTCTAGATTTGTGTTTTCCAGACTTTGGAAAATCAGCTAAGGCATAACTCTGGATTAATTCATTCAGAGCTCTAGACGTGCTATCTCTGGACATGTTATCTCTGAATGTGCCAAGTCCTATCCCTGGATGTGTGTGATGACTCCTATCTCTAGACGTGTATGTTCAGAGATCTAGAACTGCATATTTAGAACTCTGATGCAGTTGTAACTACTCCTTGATCTAATCCATTAACTATTATAACCGTTAACCGCCTAGTAACCGTTGATCTCTCATTTAAATATGTGAACAAGAATATGGGTATAGAATCTCGATTTTTCACAACCTTTGAAAAATAGAGAAAAACTGAAGAATTATCCCAATATGTATTCGTGAACAAAAGACTTATAGGGTCGAATTATTGTATTTGGAAAGTGTTTTGCCATACACGATTCTTGAAATTATCTAGTCCCTCCATCATCTAAACCTTGTTCCTAACACAAATTTGTAGTTTACTCTAAACTAAATTAAATCATTATCTTTTAAAAACATATGGATTTGCTTGGAGGATATTTGGAGCTAATATGGAGTTGACAAAAATGATGATTTGTAATATTTTTTTTGTAAGGTAGAAATTACTGAAACTCTAGAAATGCCTTTCTTGATGGAATGAAAGAAATGTCGTTATAACTTCCTAAATTAATGTTAATACTTTAATTAATACTAATTAGTTATAAATAATTAACATACGTATTAAGTGATAAATTACTAAATCAATGTGAGGCTAAAACATTCCTCTTGATGCTTCTCACGTATTTTGGTTCTCCCTTGGGGAAGCATTTACAACTTTTAATTAGCTACCTCTATAGAGTTGGAGCTTTTCTCTTACTCAAGTAAATGGACATCAAGATTCTCGAGTCTTCTCTTCCATCAACACGTACATAATTCCATCTATTGCCTTATTAATCTGTAACACCCCTAAAAATAGAGGTAAATTTAAACATGTAATTGATGGATAAAAGGACAACTATAATAAGGAATCACCCAAAAAGGGGAAGTAGTAAAATCGTTTACATTTCAAAGAATGGAAATTAATAATGACCATTCACTAATCTAGACTACTACCATCTAGATTAAAACAATTGTCACCAACATTTCCCCAAAAGGTATCTATCCAATCTGTACGCCAACTTTCATAAGTCTAACTTCAAAATTCGCCACTATCGGCTCAAACTCTCATCCCTCAATCCAAGCGAGACCCACCACTAACAGAACCTGTTATACATGTCATTTGAGAAAACAAGTGTCAGGCTTTACGCCTAGTGAGGACAAACATTTTGTAAATAAATCAATATAAAATTTCATAAATAGTTTTCATAAGAGAAGGTAGTAAGATTCATCCTTCCATTTATATAGAGAATGTAAAGTTTAAGGAAGCATATTGCGATGACGGGGGAGACCCAATTTCCAAGGAGGGTAGCGGAACACAAAAGTAGGCTACCATCCAAGTTAGTGAGGTCATACTAGTATCAATGGCCATGAGCTCTACGACTCGCAATATAGATGTGGATATGTGCCCCCGATGATCCTAATCGTACTCATTCACTAGATATGCATTCACGGCCAATGGCTAGTAAGCGGCTCCACATAACCGTACCAAGTTGCCCTCAATGACCCAATGCTTCAACTAATTACAACAGGAATCATCCCACCAAATAAGACGACTCTAATACCTATGAATTCATTTGTAATAGTCTAAGGCTCGTCACATTCACATAGTGACCAAACTATAATCAAACATATAGCTTCAATACCAACATGTCCATAAAATATGCTTCTTGCATAAACAACACTCTAGGATTACCATTATCATATAGAAGACTAGAAGTGACCATTCCCAAAATTAATATACATATTTCCAAGCAAGTGGGTTTTCAAGAGTTTATCAACCTAATCTAGCCTTAGCTCTTAATAACCAATCACCCAATCCTTAGCCTTCCAAAATCCACATTAAATAAGTAAATTCTCCAATGGAGAAAATATTATGAATATACCAAAATGGATAAATCAAGTTCTCAAGTACAAATATGCATATAAAATCACCTTTTATAACACACATCATAAAATCTCTTTCATTTTATATAAGGATGATAAACCCTAAAACTTCCCAAATCTACTCAAGTTAGGTCAAAAATCACCAAACTCAAGAACAAGGTTAGGAGAAGTTTAAGTAGTTAAAATAATAAGATTTTGACATACTTGGTAAATCAGAAAAAGCTGGAAATCCAAACATTTATGGCCCTGGCACCCATATGCGACAGTTCCATGGTGCCATGCGATTGTGTCAAGGGCACTCTTGCATGGCATAGTCTCCCGAGACGTACCGTAAGTCTCCCCTGCGATTGTGAAATGCATAAAATGCCAATGTCACTCTCGTGGGTCACTCTCGCCTGAGGTGTACCGCGAGCATCAAGGGCCCATCGACTATGCCCCGACGATTGTGACCATGTCACTGTCGCCCGACACTCTTGCCCCAGACCCCCTGGACTCTGAATTTCAACCTTTCTCGCGCGGTAACTTTCAGACTTTAACTAAAACTGTTGGGAACTGAAGAATTGCACAAGTACAGCACAAGTAAAGTTAATGCTGCTAGAAGAACTTGGTTAATACTTCTGAGGTTAATACTTCTGATGTTAATACTTCTGAGGTTAATGCTGCCAGTTGAAGTTAATGCTGCTGGAACAAAGTTAGTGCTGCTCTTCAAGATTAGTACTGCTGGAGTTACTACTGCTAAGAGATTAATACTGCTCAGAGTATTAATGCTGCTTATGATTAATACTGCTTATAAGATGGAGATCTGTATGGAAAGGATGACAGCTGGATAAACTGAAGATATTCATGGAAGCTTAGAGATAATGATGGAAGATATTCTGGAGATATTGCATAAATTGTAATTATCTTTTATCTTCAGTATATATATTGTATTGTTTAGAATAGTGAGATAACTTTTGATATTATTATTCATTCTAAGTTTTAGTTCTAGAGAGAAAAATCAACCTCAAGGCATAGTTCCTAATTCTAGAGAAGTAGAATTCGTCTTGAAAGAGTCTGTTCTTCAAGATTGAGGTTGAGTGTGTAATCTTGTAATTTTAATCATTCAATACAAGTTTACAAGTTGTTAATCATACTCACTATTTGTTTACTGTTACATTGAATATCAAAGTGTTATTTCGCAACTTCTTTGATATTAGTTTCTGAGAATTTATTATTGTTGAGAATTCGATCCTGACAAGTGGTATCAGAGCTAGTATTCTCAGAAACATTCATTCAACATCAATCATCATGGCTAAATAATCAGAATCGACAAGCACTGCCATTCCCACTGAGGTAACATCTAACCTTTGCTCTAAATCCTGTATTGAAATTGTTCAAAGATACAGGGATCACAATCAGGGTATGTGTGATGATCTTAAAAGATTAGAGAGAGATATAAAAGACTATGTAAGAATCGTTGAGAGCTTTGAGGAACAGATTAAAGTTTTCCAAGCCAATGAACTTCAACATTCTTATGATACAAATTACTGGAAGTGGGAAAAGAATGACCTAGAACTTCAGCTGAAAAAGACTAAAGAGGAGAATGAGAAGATAAAGAGTGAGTTTGAGAAAGCCAAGCTGGATATTGAGAAATTTTCCAATGCTTCAAAAGCAATGGACTCTTTGCTCCAAACTCAAATCCATGACAAACTTAGAAGAGGAATAGCCTATAACACCACCCCACCACCATACAACAACAACTACATCCCTCCTATATCAGATTTGCTAGAGACCAAGGATAGGAAGGAATTATCTAATGGAGCCACTAAGGTAGATCCATTAGAAAAAGTGGTGGTTGAAACAGACTCTGAAGAAGAGAACTCTAGTGAAAAAAATAAGGAGAACACTGTGAGTGGTGAGATTCCTCTAGAAAATCACATTATCACCAATGAGGGATGTGGAAAGACTTGGGTCAAATCTAAGAACATTGAGAAGACTGAGGGAAAGTCTAACAAAGTCCACTACAAACAGACCACAGTTGTGAAACCTGCTCCTTGTCAACAGTGTGCTTGCAATAAGTCTGAGCCCCAAAAACATGATAAACCAAGGGGAAATCAGAGAAATTGGAATAATCAGTGGGCACAAAAACAAGGGGTTGATCTGAGTAAAATCAATAGACCAAAACCTTGTTTTATCTGTGGAAAGCTTAATCATGTTGCTAAATACTGTTATTTCAATCATATCAACCAAAGAGTTAATTTTCAAAGACAAACTCAAAACTCCTTTGGTTATAGGAAGCAAGGAAGGAATCAAATGGCTGAGAACAGAGCACCTAAAAAGTCTCATGTTCAAAACAAGTTTGCTAAAACTAAGAAAAATACTTCAAATAAACAAAGGAGTAACTTAAAGACAAAGAAAGCAAACAACTTTGCTCAAGTTTGGGTTCCAATTGCAAAGAAACCTGTTAGTACTGCTATCCCAGATAGTACTGCTAACAAGAATAGTGCTGCTAACTTGATTAGTACTGCTAACCAAGTTAGTACTGCTAACAAGGCTAGTGCTGCTTCTAGTAGTAATGCAGCCAAGCCTATAATCTGGACAAAGTACTCCAGTCATGAGATTCCTAAACAACTCATTCAGACCAAACTGACAGATTATATTAATGAGAAAGGTCAACCCAAGACCACTTTGGCTTGGGTTCCATCAAAGACTAACTGATTTATCAAGTGTGCAGGGCAACCAAAAGCTCAAGAGGAAGAGCATTTGGAATGAAGATAATGGTTGCTCTTGGCACATAACAAGGAACATGGACTGCCTTCAAATTCTTTAAAAGATTTGATGGAGGACATGTTACTTTTGATCCAGCAGAAGGTAAGAAAAGTGAAAAAGGTATAGTTTCAAAAGATAAAGTAACTTTTGAAAATTTTATGGTATATGATACTACTAACCTTGTGTCTGTAAGTGTTTCAGGTTTGTTCAGGCAGTTATTACTAATGAATTGACGGACATACCTCATTTTGATGGGGTATATGTACCTAAACCCCCTAAAGGCAAGGTTTTCTCAAACATGAAAAGATTCCCTCTGGACTCGGAAGGAGTTGACACCCCATTGTTCTCTACAATGATGGTGGTGTCCCACACTGAAGAAGGTATGGCAGCAGGGTCAAGGACCTCATTAGACCATCCCACTGCTAGCCAATCCCAACCTTCCCACACTATATCTATCCCACAGTCCCTACTTCATAAGCCCACTTCTCCAATTACCCAAACTTATACAAGGAAACAGGTAAAGAAGGCTCCTTCCCTTCTTGTACCATCACCCACTAAGCCTTCTAGCCCTCTAAGGGAGAATTCTCCCTTAGAGAATATCAATAGGGAAACCAAAGGGGTATCTCCCAACCCCAAGGAGGTGCTCACTGAGGTGGAGGTTGAGCATATGGGTGTTAAGGCTGCCACTACTCCTGCTAGCACAGAGGAGGTCAGTGGTAACATACATAAGACCTTCCTCATGGCAACTTTGGGTGAGAAATCATCCAAAGGTCCCAGGTGCCAAGAAACCAAGGGGGTGGATAGTGCTTCTGCTAGGCAGAAGACTTCCACTACAAAAAGATCCAATGATCCATCAAAAGAGGGTAACACTTCTGGAGAAGGTGAGGACAGATATAACTATTATGAATTGATGGAAACCATGGGAAACATCAACATGGATGTACTCAAACAGGGCAAAGATATAGAAAACTTAAACTTGTAGTTCTGTCCCAACAAGTTCAGATTGCCAAGCTAAAGAAAATGGTGACAAGGTTATTGCACAAGAAGAGGAGAAAGCAATTTGTTCTAAAGAAGAGGAAAAATGCTCAAGATGCTTCCAACAAGGTGGAGAAGCAAGAAAGGGAAACAGAAAAGGAAAGTTCAGTTGAAAAGAGAGTTGAAGTTGAGGGGGAGACTAAAGTTGAGGGGGAGAAAGAGGATGCAATAGAGGTAGAAACAGAAGTTGCTCAAGCAGCAGAAACTGTTAATGCTGCTGAAACAGCAGAAACAGAAGAAGCAGTAACAGGGCTCTCTGTAGAGGAACTGGAGATTGCAGAGACTTTGGTTAAAGCCAAGAATGACACTCCTAAGGCTAGTCAAAAAGTCAAGGGAGTGATCATTAATGAAGGAGGAGGCTCAAAGAAGAGAAAAGAAACAAGTCAAGCAACTTTGAAGGGAAAGGGAAAGGAAAAACTTATTGAAACTGAACTGCCTTCAAAGAAGAGGAGTCAGATTGAAATGGATGAGGAGATGGCAAAGCAGCTTCAAGAGCAAATGGAAAAAGAGGAACAAATTCAAACAGAAATAGATAGAGAGCTTGAAAAGATAATCGCCAGAAAACTAAATGCTGAGTATCAAGAAAGTTTAAAAGCAGCAACTGAAGCCAAGAAAAGCTCTGTGAAAGTGTCTAAGCAGAGAATGCCAGTAATGAAGCAGAAAAGACAACCTTCTAAGACCTTTTTGGCCAATCAGGAAAGAAGAAGAATGATTAACTTCCTGAGAGGTGCAATTGGTGTTAAAGGGGAAATGTTTACCAATATGGCATACAGGTTGAGGATCTGTACAAGAAAGAGATGGCTAAGCTTCAAGGGGACTCCTCACAAAGGGAACAGGCTGAAAGAAGAATGAAGGAAAGACATGATCTAAACATTCAGCAACCATTTCCTGAGGAAGTTACACCTACAAAAGAAAAGAAGGAAGAGCCTGAGTTTGTAAGTGTAGAGGCAAAATCAGCTAAAAGGGTGAAGACAATTGCTTCCAAAAGGAAGTCTAAAAGGACAAGGGTGGAAGAAGCTGAAAAGGAAGCAGAACCTTCAGTCACACCTTCAGCAGAACCTGTGCAGAACCCAGAACAGTCCAAAGAGCAATCAGATGAGCATATGGGGCTGTATATGACTATAGTAAAACCTGTACAGGCTGTTCCAATCTCCATGAAGGCTCCAGAGATCATCTTTTGGGATATCCTAAGAGACAATGGAAAGGATTTCTTTAGACTCAAAAGAGAAGGTGGTGCATTTGAAGCATATTCAACATGGGGGAGAGTAATCAGAAGTTGTTCAAGAGCAGACATAGAGGAAATGTACAAAGTGGGAATAAAACTCTATGAGCCTGTGTTGAAAGGCACTAAAGAGAATCTTCTTAAAGTAGCAATGGAATACTTATGTATGATGTTTGATCCAGAGAAGGTGGTGCATAGGATTAAAGATCTTCATCATGAGTATGTGTTCAAAAAGATTGATCATTGGATACTCTTTGAAAACTGTGGTGTGTACATGATTACAATTGATAAATGTTATCATGAATACTACCTAGTTGACAAAATATATGATCATAGCAAGCAGAAACTTGAAGGGATGCTGAAAGCTAAGCTAGTATGTACTAAGGATTTAGAAATGGCCAGAATTGTGGTGAGAAGAACTATCAATCAAAGTCTGGGCCTAGATCCAAATTTGGGCAATTGAACCTGAGGTGTTGAAAGCATCTTGAAGATCAGATCTGAAGAACTTGACTTCTCTTCCTAAAAGTTAAGTTAGGGGGAGATTGTTGGGAACTGAAGAATTGCACAAGTACAGCACAAGTAAAGTTAATGCTGCTAGAAGAACTTGGTTAATACTTCTGAGGTTAATACTTCTGAAGTTAATACTTCTGATGTTAATACTTCTGAGGTTAATGCTGCCAGTTGAAGTTAATGCTGCTGGAACAAAGTTAGTGCTGCTCTTCAAGATTAGTACTGTTGGAGTTACTACTGCTAAGAGATTAATACTGCTCAGAGTATTAATGTTGCTTATGATTAATACTGCTTATAAGATGGAGATCTGTATGGAAAGGATGACAGCTGGATAAACTGAAGATATTCATGGAAGCTTAGAGATAATGATGGAAGATATTCTGGAGATATTGCATAAATTGTAATTATCTTTTATCTTCAGTATATATATTGTATTGTTTAGAATAGTGAGATAACTTTTGATATTATTCTTCATTCTAAGTTTTAGTTCTAGAGAGAAAAATCAACCTCAAGGCATAGTTCCTAATTCTAGAGAAGTAGAATTCGTTTTGAAAGAGTCTGTTCTTCAAGATTGAGGTTGAGTGTGTAATCTTGTAATTTTAATCATTCAATACAAGTTTACAAGTTGTTAATCATACTCACTGTTTGTTTACTGTTACATTGAATATCAAAGTGTTATTCCGCAACTTCTTTGATATTAGTTTCTGAGAATTTATTCTTGTTGAGAATTCGATCCTGACAAAAACCTCTAGGCCAACAATAAATAAAATTGGAACCACCAAAATACGAACGGTTTATAGATATACGGAGACAATTTGCTTACCCAAAATTCCGAGTGTTACACGATCTCAACTCTAGTTATTTCCTCCACCCAATTGTCATTTTATTTTTGTTGCCTTTCTTATTAGCTTCCCTATTGGGATTGCTTGGTCCAACAACCAAGTCTAAAAACACAATCCCTCTGGATTAGAGTAGAGTCCCTCGTCGTCTCCTCAAGTAACACGAAGCGAAGCAAAAATACAAATCAGAAAAACAAATTAAAACAACAGGAATATTAACAATATATAGGGGATGTCTTTATATATATAGGTACTTCAGGTTGTCCGGCAACATAAAGTATCAGACACATCCAATGGAAATAAGTTTAGCATAATCATCTTTATTAAAAGATCAACAAAGTTACATGAAAGTAACTAAACTGAAAACCAGAAATATCATATATATATATATATATAATATTGCTAGTGATAACTCCCTCCTACAAAAGGAATGTTTTGCCCTCCTACAAAAGGGCTTCCTAGACCGTTTATTCATCCCACACTGTACTCAACAATTACGGTTTAATAGTCATGGTGGTGGTTGCCATAGTAACCCCCTTGCATGTAACTGCCACCTACATCCTGATTTAAAATAGAGGATCCAACAACATTGCCACTTACAGGATTCTGGAGCTCATTCGAAATTATGTTATATTCAATATTATCTGCTACGTCAAAGTACTTTATCCCAAGAAAATTGTGCTCTTGCGGCATGATAAATCCAGCGACGCCACTAGAGGAAGAGCTTATACCGCCTTGCACCATGTTAGAAGTGTTGTTGTTTCTAGAAGTGAAGCCAAGTAAATCATAATTCTGAGGGGTTGAGAGTTGTTGCCTCAAAGTTGCGTTATGCACAACTGATGTCGAATGAAGATAATTTGAATGACCCAACACAATACCTCTGCCTGAAAATGATTTCGATCCACCTTCTTCACTTCCATAAATGCCACCCTCTCCCACAAAGTTGATCTTATTAAGATCCACGTTGTTGTTCATCAACAGATTTGTGTAAAACCCTATATCAAAATTTCCCTGAAATTGGTTTTGTTGAGTTGATGATGGAGAAAAGAAAGCAGGTGTATTTTCGTGCAAGTTTAAGCCCAAGGAAGGGCCTGCAGTCATGAGTCTCTCTTGATCTGTTCCAAAATGAGATAATTGAGACTGATTGGGTGCGATAGAAGGGTAGGAATTGAACGTGCTATGGATGTAGGAGATTTGAGGACCTAAATGTGGCGTAGTTGAGCCTATGACATTGTTGTTGCTAGGGCTGTTGTTGTTATTGTTGTTTCCCATGTCGAATGTTGGTAGATCTGACGTAGTTGATCTTATGAGGATGCTTCTTTTGTTATTGCTAGTGCTTCCATCTGAGTTGTTTCCCACGTCGGACGTTGGTGGATGGTTGGTTGCCTCCTCGTGTTCTTCTTCATCACAAAATGCTTGGTGAAAAGCGAAATGGCTACGCCTGCAAAATATTTTTTATGGATCGACAACTTAGGGATTATTACATGAAAATTGAATACATTAATAAGAAGATATATCAATCAGAAACAAATTGTTGTAGCTTTGAGTCAAAAGCACCACCGCCAGGGGTGCTGCCCGTTAATCCCCGCTAGGGGTGCTACCCTTAGGATCCTCGTCTTATGGCGATCTAAGATGATCGAGGCAACATTTGTAAGTGTGCACTCTGCACCTCCTAACTTACTTTATGGTTGCCTTGTCACCTAATCGATCTCTAGTAAATTACAATCACATTAGAATGATTGATTACACTAAAATCACCAACAAAAGATCCCTTGATCCAAAGTTTGGAAGTAACCACAGTGTACATATATGATGAGAATGACCACAAACAAAATATAAATAAAATGACTAACAATAAGAACATGTTTCAAGATCTAATTCTGATGGTCTTAAATCTTTTGAAAAGTTTAGATAGTTCTACAAGATAACTATTTTTTCTTTTGTTGAATTAGAAATGCATCGACCACATAAAAAAAGTTTATGGGGGAATGTTGGTGATTTTAGTGTCATCAATCATTTTAGTGTGATTGTGATTTACTTGAGATCGACGGGTGATAAGGCAAACATAAGTGAGTTAGGAGGTGATGAGTGCACACTCGAAAATGTTGCTTCTATCAGCTTAAATCGCCATAAAGGCAGGGGTCAAGGGGGTTGCACCCCCTTGCGGGGTCCTAAGGGCAGCACCCCTCTAGCCACCACAAGAAACAAGGGTTTTAGCAACGACTTTTGTCGTCGCTAAAAGTCAAGTTATCGTCAAAAACAATTTATAGAGACGACATGTCGTCGCAATAGCCTCTTGCTGAAACATCTCGTCGCTAAAGGCCCATCGCTGAAACTTACTTTTCTAGTAGTGAGCGGTGGAACGTTTACTTAGGATTTTTGAGTTTCAGAATGTTTTGACGTTTTTCAAAAGGTTTGAAATCCATTTGAAGTTTGGCTGAAATATAAACTTGGTGAAAATTGACTAAGTGTTCTTTAGAGGATGTGAACTTAGAGTCTCTAAGCCTTAAGCTTAGGGCTCTGAAGTCATCAAACGAATTTTCTAAGTGTTAAAGTTAGACATCTGGACTGTGTAACGAGAGCCTCTGGGCACTCTGAGCCTCTGTCAGGGCCTCTGGACTCCATCTAGACTCGTTGCTTCTGACTCTGAGTCGATTGTAACTGTTTTCAAATCTTATCCAGTTACAACTATTGTACAATTATGTCAAAACCATTTTAACCATACGTAACCATCGATCCCTCGTATAAATATGTGAACGAGAATATGAGTATATATAAAGACTCAATCTTACAACGTTTAAGATTAGAGCTTTCAATTGGATTATCCCAATGTGAAATTCGTGATACCCAAAACAATAAGGGTCTAATTATTATATTCGAAAAATCGTACTTTCCGCTATCCAATTGTTTGTCTGATCCACGAAACATCTCCAATCCCCAAATATTATAACATCCTCCACGACGCCAACTCCTTCACGAACCTTAATTTACTTGAATTGGTGTAAAAGGAAAAAATCAATAGCCCATTTGGTGCTCCATTTATTGTTTTTCTCTAGTCCAAGTTGGTCAATAAGTGTATTCGACCCGACAGCTCATTTAGGAACCAAATTCAAGCAATGAATTAAAATAACTCAATACAACCAAACCATAAATTAAATAAGTTAACAACATATTGAAATAAACCCTTTCTAGCCTCTAGGCATACCAATTTCAAAGCGGTCGTTTAGATGAAATCTTTTTTATCAGAAAAATGGACACACAAAATACTCTAAACAAACAAGTCTAGATATTTTATTTTATTTATTAATTTTTTTTTGGTAACCGTGGGTTTCCGGGCCAGCTTACGCCCACCGACTAATCCCCGGGCGACCACGAATGGCCTGGAGTCATCGCAAGTGAACCTCCATGGCCACAAGAGCTTTGGCAGCGCCTCGATTTGAACCCTGGGTAGATGAGATCTTCCACTACATCCCCCAAAGGCTTTACCAGTGCGCCACAACCCAAGTGGTTAAGTCTAGATATTTTAGAAGTCTCCAATCTTGGAAAAAAAATCTTTTCCGCGCTTTTTTTTTGTTCTAGACCATAAAATCCATGCTACGAAAAAGGAAATTAACGAAAAAGTTGATTGAAAACTCTACCTCGAAAACGGAGCGCCGCAAGAACAATTGTACTTTTTCTTGCCGCAAATCTTTAAATGCGCTTTCAAGTCGGTCTCGACAGCGTACTTCTTGGAGCAACTGTTGCACTCATGTTTCTTCTGATTACTGTGTTTTCGCAAATAATGTTTCTTTAGACCACCGAAGTCGCCTAGCGCATGAGATCGGTTGTGATGGGCGCAGGTGGGCTCAGGGCATAGATACACCTTTCTTTGCACCACACCTCTTCTAGTCCTGGTCTTGAGCTTGAAAGGAAGATTGTGAACTCTTCCATGAAGTTGCAAATTCTGTTGTCTTGGAAACCCTTTGTAGCATATATCACAAATAAACCTGTTTCCATCAGCCAGTAGAGTGTTGGGAGATACTGCTACTACTATTTCTGAGTCTTGATCTGTCATGATCAATCAGACACAAAAATTTCCAAATAAGAAAACAATCATTAATGTAATAAATAAAATAATTAATGGAAAAATCTCACGTGGATAGCTCAATTTGGGGTTTTCATTCAATTCTAGGAAATAAAAAGAATACAAAAGTAGTGAAGAAATTCCTCTTATTTTTTCCCCTTTTCTTGTCCGATTTTGTTTAATGCATAAAAGTGCAATGTATGTATATAGAGGAAGGTTCAAACGAGAATGCTAACTATTTAAGAAAACAACAAATCATGTGCAAAATTATATATGATGACATTAACGGCCAAAAAAATTGACGCGGGCGACTTTGCCCACGACTTAAGTCACGAGCAAAGTTTTTTTGGAAAGGGTATCCTGGGCCTATGGCCCAGACTAATCCCTAGCAATTAGGGCCTTTGGCCCAGCTGCTAAAGCGTGCAGCCCTGAGATTATCCTCAGTGACCACAAGTGCTGCTAGTGGGGCTCGAACCCGGGTTGAGCGCTATGAACTCCCCAAGCCTTTACCACCACGCCACAACCCTTGTGGTTCACAAGCAAAGTTGCGTGAATCATATATGACTTTGTATGGGAATCATATACGTTTTTGTATGTATTCGTTCGTTCTCGTGTTTTCTTTAATAGATATTGTTCTCATATGAACTCATCTCTCTCTCTCTCTCTATATATATATATATAAGAAGGTTCAAACGGAAACGCTAACTATTTAAGAAAACAACAAATCATATATGATTCAACATTAACGGTCAAAAAATGGACGCAAGTGACTTTGCCGGCGACTTAAGTCGCGGAAAAGTCGTGTGAATCATATATGATTTCGTATGTGACTCGTATATGATTTCGTATGTACTCGGTCGTTCTCGTGTTTTCCTAAATATATATTGTTGTCGTATGAATCCACCCCTCTCTCTATAATTTGGTAAAGCAATAAATAATGAAGAAACTTGCATGAGGGTTCTTGTATCATTGTTTGCTCAACAGGAGCAACAAGATGATGATGAAGTTGGGCAGGTGTTAATGATGTTGGTAGAACGAAATTCGAATCTTGTTGAGGATTCATCACGAGATCGATATGATCTGCTGCTATGGTTCCGAAGAACATTGAAGAAGAAGAAGAAGAAGATCCTGAAGCCATCTTTTGAGTTAACTTCTTTCTTTTCTACTATTATTGATCACTACCTTCTGATATGTTAATTAGCCTTTTCAAAAACACATATAAATGTAACACTTTATATAGAGAGAGCTAGCAAAGGTGGTTTTTGGACCTATTTGGCATTGCAGATAAGGACACAACTGAAAGCAAGAAAAATTCCACACTCACTCTCACTTTTAGTCCAACATATACTATATATATATATATATATATATATATATATATATATATATATATATATATATATATATATATATATATATATATATATATATATATATATATATATATATATATATATATATAGAGGGGCGTTCAAATGCAACCCCTTTACATGATGTAACCCCTTTATCCATCACTCATTTTATTTTCCCTTTTGTAATTAAAAAAAAAAACTGAAAATAAAATAAGTAGTGGATAGATAGGTTACATGAGTTACGCCATGTAAAAGATGTTACAAAATAATCTACCCCTCTCTCTCTATATATATATATAATATTGCACCTCTATGTGGGTCCACGAGGGGTGTGATGAGGAATGTGAACTCTAAAATCTACTGGTTCATGTTTTCTCCCCCTCTATTACAACTCAGCCTTACTTGAAGATAAATATATTTATAGCATCTCTAAGACTTGTGAGAGCCAAGTTTTTGTACTTTTTTTTACTACATCATTTTCAATTTATCAAATTAAGAATTTATATAAATGTTTACAATCTTAATTCTTAAAAGAACCTCTTTTGTAGGTTTCATGTATTTTTTAAATATTATTATCTATTATATATTTATATTAGAACTCAAAGGATGTGATGTTATTCTCTTTTTAATGGTAGTTCTTACAAGACTTAAAGAACCTCTTTTTAACACTTTTTGCTTATAATAACATCCCATTAGAGATGCTATATATTACATCATCAAAAAATGGCCCTTGCTTGACTTGCCGTGGATAGAGTTATGGTTTGTTAGGATTTTTTGGCTTTAAACACATATTATAGGTGGAGTAACAAAATATGGAGTGACTTCATATCTCTAAAAAAGATCCAAATTTGGATTTTAAAGTGCTCCAATAAAATGCATTTGAAGTGTGTGATTTTTTTTTAATCATAAGAGTGTAAAAATTGTGAATTAAATATTTGTAAATTAAGAGATTATTTTATGATTGTAATAATTTTTATCCAATGAATTTTATATCTAGTTGTATTCAAAACAATTTAACATATTTAGTCATTTATGTATAAATGTCTATGATTACATATCATCATAGATTTTTCTATTTTTTTTAATTTAATTTTTTATTTTTTAATTTAATGATGATTTGTATTAATTTTTTATTCTCGATTTACAATAAAATTTTACATCTCTTAATATGATATGGGTACACAAACTAGCTAGTATATGATATATATATGTAGTTTTGTATCTTTTTATGTATAAGAATATATAAAATAAAAATCTTATTTATAATTACTTACAAAGTTACAAGTAAAATTGTCTATTTCTTTCAAAAAAAAAAAGTAAAATTGCCTATCTAGATTTTACTCAGTGGCAATTGGTAATTAAGTATAAGTGATGGTTTAAAAATGTAGTATATAACACAAAAGCCGATATTAAAGCATCTTTAAAAGATTCTTTTTTTTTTCTTAAAATGGAGAATGGAATTTAAAATCTCTAAAATAAAAATGCATTAATTATAAACTCTAACAATTTATCTATTTTGGTAATTACAATATTGATTATATTATTAAAATATTTTATTTACTTAATAGAATATTAATTCTCTCTCTAAAAATATAATTTCAAAGTTTCCTATTGATGATAATAAATTAACATAATATATCTCTCTAAAAATTTAAGTTTAGAGATCGGTATATATATATATATATATATATTTTCATATTCATTATTTTTAGAGAGTTCTCTAAATTTAAAGAATTTTATATTTTCTATCTTAATTTCTCTGTTCTTACAAGAAGTTTTAGAGAATATATTGTGGACATAAAACATGCCCACAATTTCAATTTCTTACAAAAAAAAATATGTTGTTCTTAGAATGAATATTTTGAAATAACACGTATGCCACGTAATATTAATATTCGACGTATATATAATATACATGTGTTTGACCCATGAGGGGTCGGTGCCTCCCTTTCTTTTTCTACGTCACCAAAGAATGGCCCACACATGACTTGCAAAGAAAGTAACAATAACTTGAAAAGTTTTGTTAATACAATAAAGTATATTATTTTCAACATATTTTCATAGTACGAGAAAAGTTAAAAAAAAAAAACGCCTAACCAGTTTTCTCATTTTGAAGAATTAATTTTTTAAATTAAATGCTTAAATGAGAAAATTATTGAACATTCTTATTTTGAATGATTAAATTCTGAAATATTTTTTTGTAAATAAATAAATCATGAAGTTTTTAAAAATTGGTTACCTACATCATTTTAACTAAAAAAAGACTACCTAAAATCGGCTAGGAATATTTTAAAGTAAAAAAAACTGAATTAGTTTTACTGTTCTCAAATCTTATGTCATTTCAAACCATCGTCACCTCATTGTCATCCGCTCTTTATCACTATCGTTGGTCCCTATACCGTCGATCTCCCTTATTTCGATCGTTTTTTGTTTTTGTTTTTCGGTTATCAATTTTTTTGATATGTCTATATGTGCTATGTTAAATTGATGTAAAAGATGGAGGATCGAAAGAAAAAATAAAAAACAGATAAAAAAAGGGAGATTGATTACAAGGGTCAAGAATGATGGGCGGTATGAAGACCGAATAACGATGGGGCGTCTAGGAGTGGCAAGGGGAGCGATGTCGTTGTATATGTAGGGTTTGAAAGTTGTATGGTTTCAGAACAGTAAAACTGGTTTAGGGTTTTTTTTTTTTACTTTAACAACTTCGTAACCGGTTACAGATAATTTTTATTTATTAAAAGGATGTTGGTAAACAATTTTTAAATGTTCAAATAATTTATTTATTCAAAAAAATTCATTGACTTAATTATTCAAAATAAGAAAGTTCAATATTCTTTTATTCAAAAATATAATTCAGACACTTAATCATTTAAAATGAAAAAATTTGTTGGTTTTTTTTCCTCTTTAAAAATAAATAATTAAAAAATAATATATTTAAAAAGAGATTATATTAGATTTCAATAGATTTTTTTAATAATATGAAAATAAAGAGGGAAAAAATATTCATATTAAACAAAAATCATTTTTAAAGATTTCAATCTTAATTATATCAATTAAAAAACTATATAATTTTATCATTGTAATACATTTAAAAAAAATTATCTAAATAATTATAATTCAATTTCATTAGTGAAATAAATAAAAATCATTTCATTATTCTCACATCAAGTTTAGAGAATTTTTGAAACTTCGAGTTCTCTATATTTTCTCTATTTTACAAGAATCTATTGAAGATATAGAATGTAAGTCTATACTCAATACACATATATGTGTTCATAAATATATAAATATATATATATATATATATATATAAATATAGCGGAATGTTTCAAATTTAAAAAACAAAAAGGTTGAGAAAATAAGAATAAATTACTCATACGTGAATCATTGTCTCATTGGTAAATCCGGGAAAAAAATCATTTCAAAATGTACATGTGAACTCTATTTATTTACCTACATTTTTATTTACCAATTACATCACATATGAATATGCATATATGAATTCAGGTTTTCGTTTATCAATGATTCACGTGTAAATTATTTATTTGTATGTTATCAACATTTTTGTCTTTTTTATGTAAATACTAGGAATGTACCCTTGCAATACAGCGGGTTTCTGAAATCTAGAACTCGAACCCTTGATCATTATTCATACTTTTTGTTAGTCTTTTTTTATTTTATTTTACAATTTTGAGAAACCTAGATTTAAAACAAAAATATATTTTAGTTTAGTTTAATTATGGTTTTTTTTATAAAAAGTAATAATAAAAAATTTTGTTACGAGTCAAAAAATGTTTAATTTAAATGATAACTATATTTAAGATATTTTATATTTAAAATTAAAAAGATAACATACTTCAATAAAAAATAAAAATAAGGTGTTTTATCTCGAATTTTCTTATATTTATCGGTTAGTTATATCAATCGTTAAAAATTTTAGATATTTTAGAAAATAAAAATAAGTGATTATCTGCAGTTAGTTACACGAATTCAAACATTGAGCTTTTATAAGATGTACTTATGTTTAATCAATTTGTACTTTTGGATTTTAAGTAATATGCATTAATAAGTGGTACCTAATGCATAAAAATTAATTTTTCAGAGTTTAACTTAAATTCTTTATAATATAGTATAGATATATTAGTTAAAATTCAAAATTACAAGTTAATGAAATATAATTATAACTTATTAAAGTCCCATGTTTTTATTTGTATAACTAACTGCAAATAAACATATTAAATACAGGAGAAACACTATGAGATAAACTACTTGTTTTATTTTTGTTTAATCAATTTGTACTTTTGGATTTTAAGTAATATGCATTAATAAGTGGTACCTAATGCATAAAAATTATTTTTTTAAGAGTTTAGCTTAAATGCTTTATAATATAGTATATTAGTTAAAATTCAAAATTACAAGTTAATGAAACATAATTACAACTTATTAAAGTCTCATGTTTTTATTTGTATAACTAACTGTAAATAAACATATTAAATACAAGATAAACATTATGAGATAAACTATCCGTTTTATTTTTTTTAAATATATTTATTAGATCAATGCATTTTTTATAATATAGTATAGATATATTAGTTTTGAGATTATAACTAATATAGATATAGATATATTAAGAGCAAATCATAAAATAAAAAATAAATATTGATAATAATAATATTGATCAAATCGTCCAATAAATATAAAAAATAAATATTAATAATAGTAAATAATATTGATCAAATCGTCCATTAAATATAAAAAACAAATATTTATATTAATAAATGAGTATTCATTCCACAAATAGATGATGATGTGAGATAATGTGCTTGGATAAGTTGTACCCATGTATTATGAAATTGTAAATTAAGTAATTGGTTTTAATTAGTTGTATTTTGTGCTTAAAATGTTGTAATTAAGAGTTTTTTTATGTCTCTTTTATAATATAGTATAGATACATATATATATATATATAGGGGAGAGAGAGAGAGGGGTTCAGGGAAAAACCCAAAAAAAAAATGAAAAATAAGAAACACTCTAGTAACCGTTCATCTGGATAGTATGACCTATAAAAAAAAAGAAGTTTGTGCTACTATAAGGCCTAACTTACGTACGTCTCTTTGACTAAACGATCAGGTATACCATGTCACGTATCTTCCCCTCTTTCTCCCGAAAAAGAGCAAAAAGGAACATAACCTCATAAACGATAAACATAATAAACCCTTATCGAGGTCCTAATTTATATTATAGGGAAAAGTTCAGAAAAATCCAACAAACTTTTTTATTTTGAATGATTGAGTCCCTAAACTATTTTTTTGAATGAAAAAACAATTGTACTTTCTCATTTGAATGATCAAGTCCCTGAACATTTTTCTGAATAATTAAATCATTGAACTTTTAAAAATTGGTTATTTACATTCTTTAAACCCAAAAGTACATCTAAATGGCTAGGAAGGTTTAAAAGTAAAAAAAGCTTAAATAAGTTTCACTGTACCCAGACCCTATCCCATTCAAAACCCTTTGCACACAAGGACATTACTCCTCATCGCCACTCATCGTCGCCCCATTGTTGTCCGTTCTCCATACCGCTCATCACAACCTTTGCCCCCTGCCATCAATCTCCCACTTTTTGATAAGTTTTTTTTTATCTTTTCAATATGGAGAATCGGAAAACAAAAAAAACAATAAAAAAAAGGGAGACTGATGGCAGGGCCAATGGTCGTGATGGACGATGATAGAGAGATAACGACGATAAGTGTAACACTTGAACTTTTGGTTATGCCGGGAAACCAGGCTTGTGGAAGAGTCAAATTTCGGAGCTCGAGGGAGGCGTGGGAGTCAAATTACTTGTCACTGTCGCCGTGTCATTCTCGCGTAGATGGTACCACCCACGGTACACTCCAAGCGAGAGTGCCCTGGGCATGATAATGTCAAAATTGGACATTATTTCTACACTAAACTAAATAAAAGTTGTAAGATTACAAGTGAAATAGTGGTAATCACTAATGGGTTTTTGAGAAAAGCATAGGTCAAGACAAGATTAGAAGAAGAAGAGAAATCCAGATAGGAATTGGTCTAAAACCTTTTTTTTATTTCGGAAAGCAACTCAGATTGCTGGTGAGGAATAATTATGAGGAAGAAAACAGTGGATCTAGTGAGTTACCACGCGAAGTACTCAAGCCACGCGAGTTAGGGAACATGGGCGACTTATGCCGCGACCCTAACCCGCGGCTCAAGTCGCGAAATACCCTGGATCAGTCTTATCGACTGATTCAGTTAGGGTTGAGGCATTAGGCAACTTGGGGAGATCAGATGGCGGCGACTAGAGGCGATTTTTGGGAGAAGATTCATGACAGAAATAAGAAGAAAAGGTGCGGAGACTTGGTGGAAACGGATCCTCGATCTTGTTACAATCATTTGCTGCAAGATTCAAGATCTCATGGAGTTTTTGTATTTCTCAAAGCAATTGTCATTTCAAGAAAAATGTTTAGATCTACTTTTATTTCACTTTCGGTTTTCATTTTTGTTAACCCCAACATGAGCTAAACTTCTCATGTTGAGGGTTGGATGATCATGTGGTGATGTTACTTTAAACTTGTGATTTGGTTTGTACTTTGATGAATATTTATCAATGAAGCATATGATGAGTTTTGAATGTAATTCATTTAGTCTGATCAGCTAGTTGGAGATTTCTTGATTATCTTACCCTTCGAGAGAAGTGTAGGACGATTAGATGTGTTTATCATATGCCTATGGTGCAAATTGGATAGAGATATACCAATTTCACCATAGATCTATTAATCCATTTTTATGAGTAATTTAACTTGCAAATTAAGATCGAAGGAAGATATTTCATTGTTAAATACTAGCGTTGTTATAGCTTGAGAAAGTGTAGCAATCAATTTAAGATTAATCACATTGAACCTTTTAATCATCATCTTGTTCAAACCATTACTTGTTTTCAGCAAAATAAACCTAATATGAATCCAACCCCCAACTTTCTTTTCAGCAGTTGATTGTTTCAGTTTCCAAAGGTTTTATTTTAGTTGTTTAAATTTAATCCTTTTTGCAAAACTTCAACAACCAATTTGATTAGTCTAGTTAATAGTCGATATAGCTTTGTGGTATTTAATACCAAGTTTCTACGGTTCGATATTCGTACTTCCATACGTATTACTTGATTCAACATCGTACACTTGCGGTCCGTTTGGGAAGGGTGTAAACCCGACCTATCAGGGCACAATCGCGGTCGGCCCCAGCTTTCTTTAAATCTCGATTTTTAACCCTTTTTCACTTGTTACATCATCCACTTTCATCCTTCTTTCCCAAGAACCGAACCCATATGCTTCCATTGTTGATTTTGAGCTTTTGAGGTACCAAAACTTAGGATTCCAAGTGATTCCTCATCATCTAGCAAGGTTGGAAGCTAGAGTTAAGATATCTTCACCTTCTTCTTTATCTTCATCAATTTTCTAGGGTTTTCACCCAACCCTTTTCATCATTTTGAAGGTTGGGAGTGTATGGCTCATCTTGGTGATCTTGAAGCATTTTGGTTGGTGGATTGGAGTTATGGTTAAGGTAATATCCTCTTTTCTTTGTTTATGGAAATTAGGGTTTCGATCTAAGTAGGGATCTTTATGTAAAATGTTGGAGAATGATTCCATATGGTTGAAGGTGTATATTTATGGTTGGAAACTTATGGATCTAGGTTTTTGAAGGTTTTGCTTGTGGATTCAACTTGCTTCAAGGAGCTCAAGTTTGGGGGAAATCTAGATTTAGCCTAAATCTAGCAAGGTGAGTTCAAGTTGATTTGTGAAAACGTTGTACATGCCAAAAATGTCCATTTAAGGTGATTATATGTTTACATGATTTTTATTAAAAGTTGGAATATTTGAAGAGTTTTACCTATTTGGGTTATTTGGTTTTATAAATCTTGAGAAATACCCACATTTGGGATTTTTGGACATTTTGATAAATAAATCATGTTGATATGTTTTCTTGATGATTTAATATATAAATGGAGGTCATTTGTTGTAAATGTCTTCTTAGCGCATTTAATCTTATAAACCGTTTGGAACATGCATACTATTATATTATGAGGCATTTGGAAATATAAGGGTATGAGTTCATTTGGAAAATGGTTTGTCTCAACCAACGATGAGTTTTGGATTAATCATACTTTTGGTCATTGTGTTTGCATAACCATTATTTAAATGCGTTTTATCATTTACACTGACTTTTATGGTACGATAAAGTAAATTGTTGAGCTTTTGGCTCGGTTTTGACTAAAATGAGTCTTGGGGAACATTCGTCCGGTTTTAATAGCTCGTTGTGGAGTTTTGAGTATGATGGCGGTTATTGTGCATCATTTGAGAATTACATGTTTTGAGTGTGTTGGTCATTCAATTGGAGCCATGTATTGTTATAGATTGTAATGTAATGGATCCATGGACATATGAGTCGGTCTTTAATATTTTTTAAAATTAAAGGGCTATTATTTCATGTTGGGACCAGAATTAGTTATTGTAACACCCTAAAAATAGGGATAACAAAAACTTTCCAAAAGAGGAGAAGTGGTATATAAATTGCCATAGCAAGAGCCTCCCAAAAAGGGGAATAGTACATTAAGCCTGTTTAATCACAAATGTAATTTAACGGATAGATAAACAACAACCAACTAATCTAATTTCTACATCTAGAAAAGATATTACAAAAAGGGGTGTCATCTATAAACCCAAATCTTCCAAAAATAGTTCAAGTGCCAAAATCCCCAAGCTCGCGCCCAAAGCATCTAAACTTGCCTAGGAGCAGCGCCGCTAACACCTGAGATACACATCGAGACCAAACAAGTGTTAGGCCAAAAAGCCTAGTGAGTTGCACAAGTAAAAACATGCCAGAAACAGTTACAATTCTTATCAGCAGTTAATCATTTAATCACGTAGATGTGGATTCAACGGGAGCGACCCATATCTCCAATCAGGTTCACCCAAAGAGGCAATGTACCTTGAAGCCAAATAACAAAGGCAACCCAAAGGCCCGACACGCATCGAGGACTATCGCTTAGGAAATTCCCCGACGGCGGAGGTCTAGGCGCATAGGGGACTACCACTCAGGAAATTCCCCAAATGTCACCCACCTACATCCCTATAGTGAATCACTGACTTGGTTCGTCCACATTATGCAAATAGGAGGTCTGAAGATGTGTTTTAACCCAACATATTTGGATATCAACCATGAACACAACATTACCATCCCAAGCATGTAAATCCATCATATGACATAGAAATCATCCAAATACTTTGTGAGGATATAAGGTCCCTAAAAGGCATTCTAAGTAGGAATCATCATAATACCAAGATATGCATAAGTGACTCATAGTAGGTTACTTACCTACATATTCCCATAGAAATCCCCAAATACTTGTACATTAAATAAGAACACTTGAGTAATAACAATAATGATGACAAGTAAAGTAAATGATGTGTATCTAGTTTTTACAAAAGGGTTAGTAAACTCACAACCTAGGTTTTGAACCAAAATCTAGAAAAGATGAAAACCCTAGAAGTTGGAGGATGAACTTGGAGATGAGGATTTGCCTTGAAGAAACCCTAGAAATCTTCCTTGAGGTGATTTAATGCAAGTAATCAATGACCCCAACCACCAACAGGGTTTGGTATAAATGTGGATTAGGGTTTGGGAAGGGATATACCAGTTTTCTTGGAGCCAAAATCGCCAAAGAGAGAAATGAAATGTGTTGTAAATGAATTAAAATCGGCTGTAACTCATTTAAATGGAATTCCCCCGTCGGCGATAGTGCCCAGGGCACTATCGCGAGTCACAATCGCGAGGAACTAGGCACCCGCGGTACCAATTCAGCGATAGTGCCAAGGCACAATCGCGTGGCACAATCGCTGGCCTCCCCCAACCAACGGTACATCCCTGGCGATAGTGCCTCCGGCGATAGTGCCAATGGCACAATCGCTAGGCACAATGGCGCCAACCCCAAAACAGCCCGAAAATTTAACCAAATTCGAGAACGAGTGTGAGGTCTAAACACATGCATCTTTAATACTAACCAAGTAACACCATAGCATAACAACAATGACCACATGGGTATATAAAGTCTCGCATTTTCAAATAAATACAGTTAACATATTTAAGGAAATAAATACTTACCTTGAGAATTTTCGGGTGTTACAGTTATAGGGTCATTGAGGGCCTCATTGTGCTATTGACGCAGTGATGTAATTTATGAATATGTTTTTATGGGATAGTCATTTCCCATTTGTAGCTAGTTGAGATATTGGACCATAGGATGACAACTTGGTACGGTTATGTGGGACTGAATACTAGCCATGGGTCGTAAATGTAATCCTAGTGAATGAGTATGACTAGGAATCATTGGGTGCCCTCCCCCATATCTGAGTACGAGTCGGCAAGTTCGTGGCCTTGATCCTAGTATGGTGAACTCAATAACTTGGAATGTGGTCAACTTTTGTGTTCAGCCACTAGCTATGGAATTCGGGTCTCCTCCGTCACCGAAAGGTGTTTTTTGGGTATTTAGATTTATCCTTGTTTTCGATGACGTTTTAAGTTTGGGGTATTCTCCATATGTTATAATTTTAGAGACTTGAGTTTACTCATATTTTAGTCGTTTGGTTTATAAGGTTTATTCAAATTTCAATATTTGAGCATTTACCATTATTCTTGTTCTGAGTAAGTGTTGGGTTGTATTACTTAATGAAAGAATGTTTTGGCGTTGAGGTGTTCATTTATAAAATGTGTATTACTGGAAAACGAGTCGTTCTCTTATTTAAAGCCATTCATTTCGAAGGATCATGATTTAAGTTACATTGTTTTCGTTTAACGATTTTTATAGCCATGATAAAAACTCTTGAACTCATGACTAGGCGTTAGCCTAACTTTTTTTCTTTGTCGGCATGTGCATCAGGTTCCGTTTCGGGATTGGTTCTAGCGACACTTTGAAAAGATGAGTGCTAGTTGTGTGCCCGAAGAAGTGAATATCTTAGTGAAGTCTTCCGCATTAGTATTGTGAAGAGCAACTTGTAATGGAGTTAAGTAGCACCCAACTGTAGATAGGTCATTGTTTAATACTGGAGTTTATAATTGTTGATGTTAATCATAGAATCTTACATTTGGAGCATATTGGGCTTGATTTCTAAGTGGAAGTTTTGTCCTTTATTTGATATTAAATTGAGATTTTTTTATTAGTTGCTCTTACCAAATTTGAGTGTGTTACAATGAGACAACTAGGGATTTGTAGGTTGTAGTGTTTAGGGATGGTAAAACTGATTTATGTTTTTTTTTACTTTAAAATCTTTCTATTCAGATTTCAGGTAGCTTTTATGGGTTAAAAGTATGTAAGTAACCAGTTTTTTATAATTCGACGGTTTATTTATTCAAAAAGGAAAGTTCATGGACTTAATAATTCAAAATAAGAAAGTTCAGTGGTTTTTCATTCAAAAAAATAGTTCATGTATTAATCATTCAAAATGGGAAATCCATTAGTTTTTCTGGACTTTAAATTTTAAAGATATATTATATTATATTATAAATATTGGGTCAGGTCAAGGGAAAACCTCAAAAAACGGAAAATTAAGGAACACCCTGATAGTTATTCATCTGGATGGTATGCACTTGTGCATACAAGTAATTTGTAACATGCACACGTGCATATACACAAATGCATAATGCACGAGTGCATAAAAACCAAAAAACAACTTAATTTACTTGTAGATGAAGGGCTATCAGAATTTTCCTTACTTTTCCATTATTTTGAGGTTTTCCCTTGAACCTCCCTCTATAAATATATTTTTTATATATACTAGAAACGTACTCGTGCAATGCAGCGAGATACATCACGCTTTTAGTATTTTATTTTATTTTTTTTGTCGATTTACAGTACAATTTTGGATGGTTTTGAGAAATTGATAATGTTTTTTTATAAATTTGTTTAATTTAGGCTTAATAGTATAATATTTTTTATATAAAAAAATTAAGTATTTTGTTAGAATTCAATGATTATCTTATATATTTTAATGACATCTAGAAAAAATAACCAATTACATATTTAATAATATAATTAAAACAAATTTATAGTAATATAATATATTAATTAATAGTGATACATGGAAAAGTCTGCATAAAAGGAATGCCCTGCACATACCAAATTGATGGGTGTTAGAAGTCTGCAGTAGTAATATGTATCTTGTGCTTTGATACTTGTAAATTAAGAGATTTTTTAAAATCTTGCATAAAATGATGGTACATTGTGCCTAATAATTTGTATTTAAGAGTTTTTTTATCCGTGCTTTATAGTATATATATATATATATATATAAATCAAGAGTAAGTTACAAATATATAATATACTTATAATGAGGTGGGTTCATACAAGAACGATATCTATTTAAGAAAACACGATAACAACCGAGTACATACAAAATCATATATGATTCACGTACAAAATCATATATGATTCATGCGACTTTAGGTCGCGCCCAAAGTCGCTTGCGTCCGTTTTTTTTGGGTTAATGTAAAATCACATATGATTTTGTACATGATTTGTTGTTTTCTTAAATAGTTAGCGTTCTCGTTTGAACATTCCTCTACATATAATATATATTATGTATATCACACAGACATACACACAAAAGAATATCCCACTATATATATACACATACATATTATACGTATATGAGTGATATTGAAAGAGAACCTAAAAAAGAATCGAAAACTAGAGAGGAACCTAGAAAAATTTTCAAATGGTGACAACATTTGACTATAAAAGGAAACCATTGATATTTTTTACAAAATCATCATTAGTGTATTGGCCAATTCCTTACTTTTAGTATGATAAGTCCAGTGTATGAGTCTTTTATTCCAAATTTTTGTAAAAACACAAAAAAACTGAAAACTAAGAAAATTATACAAATGATATTTGAACGTGCACCAGGAAGGGAGAAAATACCGTGCAAACTAACTTTACCAAGAAAAACTTGTTCTATTATTGTACGTTCAAGGAATATATTGTTGTACCCAACAAAATAATACGGTGACATCTTTCATGACCCTACAAAATTTTACACTACGACGGAGGACCGTCATATGCACCATAGTAGGTCTGCCCATGCGAGAACCATGAAAAAACATATGAAAGAATATATCAAATTGGATGTCACATTAAAGATAATAAAGTGATCGTTTTTGTGTAATTTATTTCTAATTTTCGTTATATTTTACGGATTTTCGATTTGAAAAATAAGGAGCGTTTTTTTTAAAGGTGGTTATAACCACGTCCATTGGATAATCTCATTTAATGGTTTGGATAAGTTCTTCGGTTATATTTTTTCAGAGTTCCCTCTGATCTTTTCTGTATATATATATATATATATATACATATAATAAATAAGTAATTAGAAAGACACGTGTTGCCTTCTGGTGAGCCCATTTTTTCATTTTCCCGCCTAAACATGTATCTAGACGTATTTTACATTATAAATTCATTTAACACATCCACATTCATTCCTCCTTAAATTTTTCCTTAATTCAATTTTTCTAATTTATACTTTATATTTACTACACTTATAAATTAGGTATGTAGTTTACTTTTAATCTCTTACTTTTTTATTTTTCATTTTAGACTTTTATCATATAAACATAAATAATATATATGAACTAAAATGCATTAAAAACATTTTTATTTATTACAAATTATACCAATGTAATCGTTTCGTCAATACCTTCGAAATAAGTCCAATATTGAATACTTTTGGATTTAATTATATTATTAAATATCATAAATATATACGAATTAATGTGTCGTGATTAGTATGAGATTTGTTTAAATTAGTATGAGATTTGATACAAATAATCATTAAATTATCGTGATTTTCTTTTTGCAATTTCATATCAATTTTAACTATGTACTTTTCCATAATTTCATTTACGTTATATTATAAATTTTGTTTTATAAATTCTTAATATTTATTCATATTTTTTTTTGCAAAACATCATTTGTGAAAACTATCTAAAACAAGGACATTTTGTAACCAACTGCAAAAAAACAACAACTCTGAATGGGAAAAAAAACTTGGAAAAGTAGCATCGTAGTTTCGATGATTGTAAGATAAGTTTTCTGGCATGGTTTAATTTTTTAAATTACCCCGTGTAATACATGGGGTCGAACCTAGTATATATATATATATATATATATATATATATATATATATAAGGAGGATTAAACGAGAACAGTAACTATTTAAAAGAACACGAGAACTAACAAAATCATCAGTGATTTTACATTAACATGCAAAAAAACCATGTGGACCTGAAGTCGCGGCCAAAGTCTTGTTTTCGTGTGTCAATGTAAAATCACTAATGATTTTGTTAGTTCTCGTGTTCTTTTAAATAGGTATTATTCTCGTTTGAACCTGACTCTCTCTCTATATATAGGTTTGGGTTCCGGTGAGGAGCCAAATTTGGTGAGAAGCATGAGAAATGGTTATCAACCGTTGGATTAGAAATGGACGAACAATTCCTTTTAAAGTCGCAATTCATGGGAGGGTATTTGACTAAAAGTGATCACCGGCTTTAAAACACTTCTCACCAAAAATGACACTTCTCACATGATCTCATGCCTATATATATATATATATATATAGAGAGAGAGAGAGAGAGAGAGAGAGATAGGTTCATACGAGAATGGTAACGATTTAAAGGAATAAATTTCAGCCAATCATTTATTTTAAATAATTCCAATAATAATAATATTCAAAAATCAAGTTAAAAGGGCATATATGTCAAATTATGAGATTGATTATTTTTAGGATATCATCAAAATCCCTTAATTCACGTTCAATTCAATCTCAGTCAAAGAAATTAAGTGTAGGTATCCTATTTTGTTCTTCAAGCAAATCCGGTGATCTTCAATCAAATCTCGATTTTGTTGATCTTCAAGAAAATCCCTATTCTGGTGATCTTCAAGCAAATTCCGATCCTGGTGATCTTCATTTCATTTTCGTGGCTTCAATGGACGTGGAACAATAAAATGAGTCGATCGAAGTCCAGTTAAGAGATGGATCACCTTCTGTTTATGCAATTGGCCCCCAAATCAGATTAATATCAAACGAATTACAGGTAAACAAATCGATTTCACACGAAGGCCGAGAGTATAAGCATTCATCTTCGTACCTATAATCTGTTTTCTTCATCTTCGTTTCTATAATTCGTTTTCTTCATCTTCGTTTCTATAACTTGTTTTCTCCATCTTCGTTTCTTCAACCTGTAATTCGTTTTCTTCAATGGAGCCATCAAACAATAGCAGTTCAATTGGTGTTCGTCTCTTCAATAGAGCCATCATACGAATCGATTTTACACGAAACCAAAGAGTATAAGTGATAACTCTCAAATATTGAGAGTTAATACCTCTCTTTTCGCATTCGTTTTACCATATTTTCTCCCATTTTGTCCCTTACCTCCTTCGTTTGGTCTAGTTGTTCAAACATTGTGATGAAGTCTCAAGAATGCAAAAATTGTGGTTTTACTAACTTTTTATGCAGAACGTGGCCACCTTGCCACCACGTTGGGACGTTGGCTGAATTTTAATGGATAAAATTTAGCCATTCTTGGAAAGATTGCCTTTTGAAGAAATGAAAAGAATTTTCTGCTCTTTCACAAGAATAATCAAGGAAGAGGACAAGAGATGTAAGTCAAAGGAAGGTGCACTACTCTTCCTTAAAGGCTACTTTTTATGTTTGGTCACATCAACGTTTCTTCTTCCTTGGGCTATAAATTGGGGTTTGGAGGAACCATTTGGGCATGAACAACTTCCAGGAGCATTCAATACCTCTAGAGCATAACATTTAGTTTTTAGTCTCTCTTTAAAGCTTGTAGTTTAGTTGCATTTAATTTTTGTAAGTTTAATTTCCTTGTAATAGCTGTCGCCAAAGTGGCCACCTTGTCACCACGTTGGCAACAGCCTTTAAGTTATTTATGCAATTTATGTTTATGTTTTCTCCTTCTTCTTTCATGTCTTTTACTGTTATTATGAGCTAAACATCCCTTTGGGTGTGGGTATGAGCCAAGGCTAAGACTAGTAGGCAACACTTGAGTGTTGCCATCTTTGCTAACTCTTAGACTTGGTCGCTCGAGTCGGGACTTCAACTCAACGCGGACAAGTCGATCACTTGTTAGTGTTAATATTAGATCTTAGACCTCGAGAGGGGCGGATCCGAAATACGGCTTGAGTGATGCAAAAAAGATTTGAGAAAGTCTTTTATAACCACGTAGAGATACGGGTTTTTGCATGACTTTAACTAAGGTTCAAATGTCGGTCGATATGGGTGTCACAAAGAGATTTGGGCGTCCATATTCATACTGGTGGAACTGAAATCCTTAGAGGTTTACTTAGTTAAGTCGGCAAGTCTTGAGTTGGCCAAAGTGGTGACAAAGTGGGTGCAACGTGGCCACGTTCCGAGGAAACTCACTTTCGAGAGAATGAGGTTTTTAAGGTTATCGTGTGCCACTTTGTTTCTGACCATGTTGTTACTACATCAGTCTTAGTTAATGCTTGTACCCACATCCTACCTTTTATTTCATTAATCCCTCTTTAATCGTTGTTTAGTTTGCTTAAATCTCACAAATATTGATATTGTTCTCAAAACTTAAACAAGCACTAGAAGTTCATGAAAAGTTCTCTGATTCTTAGTTGACTAGTCCCCAGGGTCGTCCCAATCTTTTTGGAGACCCTGTTACACTTGTATAAAAAATACGAGTCGATTGGAACACAAATCAAATAACAAATAGAAGTTAAATAGAAAAGTTCATATTAAATTGAAAGTCTTACAAGTTAATGAAAATAACCATTGAGTAGCTAAAACCAAATCATTAGGCATCTCTGATTTTGAGCTCTTGGGAATTTCAATCGACAACCGATTGAATCGGGAATAGATATGGGAAGAAGATTGAAGCGGTATCCGATTGATTCTGATTTGAGTATTATTGACTAACCTTATAACTCATGCCCAAAAATGTGAAATTTGGACCCCAAATATTTTGGGGGCCCTGTTCCGAATCTCATATTTAACATGCCAAGGGACGGGCCTGCTAGTCCCTGTGGAAACGATCTCGGTACTCTACCACTTTATTATTTGTAGCGATCATAGTGTCCGGTGTGCACTTGCACCGCCACTGTGGCAACATAGTGGCCACTTTGTGGACCTATACGATTTTCCGCTATCAATAAGCATACAGTTGATGGAATTGTGCCACCGTTGATATACGTACCATAAAAGAATCGTGCCTCCATTTATATACGCTACATCTAAGATTATATTGTACATAGTGTTTAAGTATGTTCTGCATGCCAAAATCGTCTATGATTTTATTGTATATAAATTGGAAAGAATGTTTAAGTGTTTTTTTTCAATCCAGAATCATCTATGGTTCAAATGGTTTTAGTTGTGTTTTGTTTATTATTATAATCATATATTTAAGTTGATTGAAGTTTTGCAGACATTTCATGTCTTCCAGATTTCATATGGTTATTACTAATAGGATCACCTATGATGTTGTATTGTACATTGATGGTAATTACTTATTTAGTTTGTCTTCTTTCAGATGCATTAAATTTACAATGATAAGACCAGTAGATCACTTGTGATTACCCTGATCAACCAATTTTGAATTCATTATACCAGGGATCACTTGTAATTACCATGATAAACGAATTTTGAATTCATTATACGAGCAAATCACTTGTGATTACCATGATAAACCAATTTTGAATTCATTATACCAGGGATCACTTGTGATGACCATGATAAACGAATTTTGAATTCATTATACCAATAGATCACTTGTGATTAACATTATAAACCAATTTTGAATTCATTATAGCTGCGGATCACTTGTGATTACCATGATAAACGAATTTTGAATTCATTATACCAGCAGATCACTTGTGATTAACATGATAAACCAATTTTGAATTCATTATAGCAGCGAATCACTTGTGATTACCATGATAAACGAATTTTGAATTTATTTTCAGAAAAATGAGGAGAGATTGAGACGTGTTGAGATAAATTAGGAAGGAATTTCTTTTTTGATTTGATATGATCATCACATCCCTAAAAAATCGTCTGATTGATATCATTAAAAAAATTCCAATTTTGCCCCTAAAGTCATTTACCAACATATTTTAAAGGGTATTTTGTTGTCATTAATTACATAAAATGTCATGATTAATTTCAACCACTGATTTAATCTAATCAAGGGTTGAGATCTATCCCTTTATTCTTTTAAATATACTATGTTCTCTTTTGAATCACCCCTATATATATATATATATATATATATATATATATATATATATATATATATATATGTATAAATATTCAAGGAGAACCCTGAAAAATAAAAGAATCGGAGAACCAAGAAAAAACGGATAAAAAAATATGTCAAAATGGATGTCAAATTAAAAATAATAAAATTATAATTTTTTTGGTGTAATTTGTTTCGCTCCAATTTTTGTTGTTTTGAAAAAAGTGGTTACAACACCTTTTTAACCTCATCCATTGGATAATCTCAATCTAACGGTTAGGATGAGTTCTTCGGTTCTTTTATTTTTTTTGAGTTATCTCCCGAGAACAACATCTATTTAAGAAAACACGAGAATAATCGAGTACATACAAAATCATATATGATTCACGTACAAAATCATATATGATTCACGCAACTATGTGCGCGACCTTTAGGTCACACTGGACATCGTCCGCGTCCAATTTTTTCGGGTTAGGGGCTGTTTACCAAATGCTTACCCGGGTAAGCGCTTATCAAGCTTACCAAGTTATATTACTTTAATTGATGAATATGACAATGACCAATAATCTTACCCGGAAAGAGCGAAATCAATGATCGATAGTCTTACCCGGTAAGTGAGGGCGACGACTCTTACCCGGTTAGCGCTTACCGGGTAGATTTTTGCATACGATGATGTTTTAATGAACTAAAATCTTACCCGGTAAAATCAAAGAAGTGCTAGCCTAGTGGTAAGGCCCTGGGGGGATAGTGCATGGTATGCCTATCTACTAGGGTTCGAATCCTGGGGGACGCACTTCGGCGATACCCAGACCTTGGGTCGGCCTTCGGGTCGGTTCGGGTCCAGGTTTACAGGCATACCAGTCTATGGGTATGCGGGTTCGGTCTTGACCAGACTTAGTCGTACCTGGGCGGGTCCAGTCAATTGAGGCTGGACCGGGTCGCTGCGGATTAGTCGGTGCTGCCCAATTGGATGCCCGGATACCGCGGTTGCGTGTGTGTGTGGGCATAGCCCAAGTTGCCGTACAAAAAAAAAAAAAAAAATCTTACCCGTTAAAACAAGTGATAATGTTGAATTTAACCGGTAAGCACTTATCGGGTAAGTGTTTGGGTAAACGGCCCCTTAGTGTAATCACGTATGATTTTGTACATGATATATTGTTTTTTGTTGTTTTCTTAAATAATTAGTGTTCTCGTTTGAACCTTCATCTCTCTCTCTCTCTCTCTCTCTCTACATGTTTATTTTACAACCCAGTTGTAACCTTTTACTTGGTTGCAAAATAATTGTGACCTATATATACACCATTCTATGGAGGTAGTTTTGTCTTTTTCATAAACAAGGGGATGGAATGAAATTCAATTTCTTCTCCTTTGTGATGAATGACCAAATCCATGAATTTTGTAAGATGTAGAATTTAATTACATCCCATAAACACGAGAATAAAATTTAATCAACGAAATTGACCACTTCAATTCTTTCAGATCTTGTTAGAATCCTAGAAATCAAATGCCCCCTAAATAGTTTGAGAGTCGATTGGTGGGATATTCATGTGTTAATAGTGGCCCTAAGATGACTAAGGTAACACATCATATATAGTGTTGATCAGATAACAATATGTAAAAACAATCCATATTAATGAATTAGGAGTTGACATTAAGAACTCGTTAGAAATCAAGTGCAATAGAAACTTCAACAACGAGAAATCAATGATGACTTATATCGGGTTAGAACACATGTATATCCAGGTTTGGACGAACATGTACTAGATATGACTCCAATAAGCCATGGGTCTAGCCGACCACGTGTGCTGAGGTCATGGCATACCATTTCGAATCTGGATCGAGCCAACCCACATCATTTCGTTAATAATTCACAAAATTTACATCTTGGCTCTTGAACTTTTAATATTCCGGTTATGGCCATTATTTTAAATTTGAACATTGTAAAAATTATAGGGAGTCCCCATATATAAAATGTGATTTTGGTCCCTGGTTCAATCATTTAAGTTTCTAAAATTACAAGAGCTTTATAAAATTACATGTTATCCACAAAAATGTTTTAAAAAGTTACAATTTGACCCATAACATAGCATGCTTACATATCGGGGCCCTAATTTTATGGTTCGATACAGTTGGGTTCATTGTATGCTAAAAGTTGATGAAAAATAACCATTTTAACCCATGTTTGCGACAATTGTTACATTTTGCCCCAAAATGTAAAGAAAGCACAATTTAGACTTTTTTTTTCCTTCTAAATGTTGTTATATTATCCTTTAGGTGGCCTACAAGTGACATAACATCGTTTCCCAATTGACAAATTAAATAACCCTTATAATGATATTAGTATGTCAAAGGCATATCCATCAAGAGTATGTCGTAAAGTTGGATCATGTATCATTTAATGGAATCTCGACCAACTAATGTTGAATGTGTTGAGGTACATGTTTAATACTGATAACAACTGTTGCAGCTAGAACAACCCTACATTTCTAACCGAAGGGAAAGACAACTCTTATAACCTCCTAGGCAAGACAGGCTACCTTTAGCTAGGAGAACAGCAACAACAGCCATGAAAGTCTAGCAACACTCCTAGTTAGGCCTTATCTCGCTTTCCATGTCTCATTACCAAATTAACATTATTAAGCAAAGTCGTAAGACCATGTATGGGGGTTGACGCCTGCCAGTGCCAGAAGGTCAAGGAAGTTGGTGACCTGATGACACGGGAGCCGACGACAAGGATTATAATCTTCTAGGGTATTCATATAGAGAAGCAAGAAATTTTCAGAGATCAAACATATCAGGTGAGTTCATGCATTCTTTTTAAATTTGAGATACATGTGTTATAGTAAAAAAAAAAAAAAAAAAAAAAAGAGAGAGAGAGAGAGAGAGAGTATGTTTTTACATGTGTTTTTGAGATATCATTCATGTTAAAGAAGTTATTTGAAGTATTTATGATGCAAAGAAGATTTATACATTTACGTCGTATATGAAGCATGAACATGAAGTTTTACGTGTAAAGCATGTTGTAGTTGTTTATTTACTAATTACCTATAAGTCGAAGCTGTTAAACTATGCTGCTACATACAGAACGAAGTAACATACATACACAAGGTAGTACAAATAAAAGTTATGATGCTATTTTTTGTGAACGGGTTATAAAATTAATTAAATCAAGTTGTGTAATGCAACCTTAGCCGAGAAGGGGTTTCAATAGAGTTGTTACATTTTAAGTTGATAGAAGAGTTCATTCAGGAAACAACTTGACTGTCATATGCGTCTTTGTGGCTATATCCCACTACAACAAAATAATGATGCTAAAAATGTCCTAGTGTCGCAATAGATTATTTTAAAGCGTCATATTTAAAAGTGTTGCAATAAATTTATAGGACGTTTTTTGCAATCTTAACAAGATTTTTAGGACATTTTTATAATCAAACATGTCATATTAGCTATTTTATAGAACACTATTTGAAAAAAGTTTCTTACAAAAACAAGTGTCCTATAAACAAATGTTTTTATAGGATACTCAAAAGTGTCCTATAAAATAATTAATACGATGCTTTGTTTTAAAAATGTCCTAAAAAACTTGTTACGGCTACCAGAAGCATCATATAAACTTATTACAACACCTTTAGGTAGGAAGTTTTATTGTTTGGTCATGTCCTATAAAGCAGTCTATTAGGACGCTTAGACATTTTTGGCATCCTGTAAACCCAATTTTGTTATAGTGCTATAAGAAGAATGTTATCTACACGATGCTTTTAGATATCCATTGAATTTACTTGGGGGTGTTACTCTCATTCCCTCGTTCATCTTATCAAAACAACTGGTTTCAATAGGTCCAATCCAACCATTTTACCAAAACTAAAATATTTCAATTCACATTCAAACAAAAAAACCACAAAGGCAAACCTGGGTTCACCCCCCCCCCCCCCCCCCCCCCCAATTTAGTTCCAAATTGCAGAAACATACCATGGGACATAAAATCCTTTCTTACTTCTATTTGAAGACATCATAGCCTCTCATTTAGATGGCCCATTGCCATCCTGCTAAATATATTTACTGCACAAAAACTACATACTAAAGGTAGATTTCTCCATCAACAAGTAAATGAATAGATTAAAGGCTACAAATGTCCCATTATTTGCATCGAAATGATTAAATTTTGTATAGTTTATGTGGTGGTGTCAAAAGACCATGAAAGAAGATGAATACAACACATAAAAATCATGAGATATGAGTCTAGAGGCTCCATGTATTTCTACGTATATTTCAATTGTTCTGAGTAACGAGTTTTATGTCTCCTTATCATTTTCATCTCTACAAAAGAATTACTACACGAGAGTTTGGGGAAGAAAAGCCTGCTGCTTACCTTTACATGAAGAAGTAACTGGCCGGAAATAGAGAATGTTAACTGATTGTTTCAACCGTTGTTCCTTCTATCTCTGGACAAATCAAGGTGGCGTCGCAAAGCAAGACTGGAATAGCAAAGTTGAGAAACAATCATGTCAATGGTCAAAATAAGCACACATATTGTGGTTAGCAAGTCACAAACCTACAAGGCTACAACCAATGGTTTAAAAACCATAGGCAGCGGTACCCATGTTACAAGTAGAGCTCAGTTTCCCAGGAGGTCAAGTCAAACCTCACCAAAGGTAAGGAGTATGTATGAGTTGCCATATATAGATATTATATACTTAGAAAAAAGTTAACTAATCGTGGGGGTTTGGATGACCGTACCTGCAGTTTTTAGGAGCCCTCCAAGTTGATCTTAGTGAAGACTTCATGCTAGGAGGAAGAGCCATGAAGTTTTTCCAATCCTGAAGCATGATCCTAAGATCGTGAACTTTGTTGTCAAGACCGACACAGCAGTTTGCATGCATTGTGCAGACTTTGTTCAAGTCTTTGCTAGGTTCACAAAATCCGCCAAAATATGTTGTATCTAGAAACCTCAATTTCAAGTGGATGTCTGTCAGGATAGAATCAAATTTGATATTATTGAGGACATCCTGATCGTGCAAATCTGGATAGGTTGCTCTTGAAGAGTACCAGTACTTGTAAAACTCTATTGACCGGATATTGGACCTTACAAAACTGAACCCTCCATTGGCTAAATTGGTCGCTATATCTGTTGAGTTTCCTGAGTAATGATCGCATGCAATCTGGAAATCTGCATCCGGATAGAAATGTGGGAAGGGATCCCTGAGCCACATCACATCAGCATCCTGCAAGAAGGAAAACCAAAAAGATCCATAATTTAAAATATATAGATATTATGACAAATCTGGCCAATTATATTGAGAAGAACAATGGTAATGCAGTAGTGCACCCAAGCGTTTAAACATCAAGAGTGGCAAGAACTAGACTATCTAAATTCCACATCAAGAAGAGCAGAAAACAGGTGCCAGAGGATGTTCAGTTGACGGTTCCAAATGCTTCGGAGATTGTCACAACACCTCTTGCTGTCCCAAAGGGTCTGGCAAACTCATATAATCACTCCAGTCGTCTGACTCGTCTCCCACCAACAGTTTTTGGTCCCCTTCCCACACCCTACGGCCTGACAACTCTTTTTCACTACTTGCAAGCTTCCTTGGACAATGGTTGTAGTCTTTCAAACGATGGGTATAGTACCAAATGTTCCTTCTTCTAATATAAATATAAATGATATAGAAAGATGATGAAAATAGTAAGCACACAACAAAAAGTATTATTTACTGATTCTTTATAATAAATCCATAATCTTCATAGAATAATAAACTATTATTTACTGATTCTTTGAATATTGTTTTAATTCGTTATGAGGGTTCTTATGGATTTTCTTTTGTTTTTTTTTCTAAAAGGAAAATGATTATGTTCTTCTTAATGCTTTGTTTGAATCGGTTAAGACGTGTCAGTGAATTATGCAATTGATTCTTAATACAAACATTATAGTTAGCACAAAATCAGACATTAACAGAAGTGAAGAGGTAACAGGCAGGATTCTTACCGAACTCGTAGAATCCTTCCGTAATTAGTTGGTTGATATAGGCAATTCAATCATCTTTTAAACCCTTGAATAGAGAGTTTGAATCCGCTAACCCCTAGGTGATCTCGTGACACTTCTATTTTCTACTATTTTGCTATTCAGTTGAATGTTTGCCTTCCCAACATTCATCCTCTCATCCTTTGATAAAGATGTTTCCATTTGTATAGATGCTGCTCTCATGTAAATAATTTATTTCATGAGCTGGCATGTATGGATGGGCCACCAGCTTAGTTCAGGAGGAGACTGAAGTTTGTCATTTTTGTCATTGTGGTATGGTCTGATTCAAACTACTTTCCTACAAGCAATTTAGCCTATCTAGGAGTGATAATCACTTCGCTTTGTGCAGACACTGACAAAAACATATTCTGTTGTCTGTGGGTAAAATTCTCACTGGAGATGACTCTTTAGGGTATTCGTCACCTGTAGACACATAATAGGATGTAGGTTCAAATTACTGATATCAGACAATCTCACCACTTTCGACAGATGGAAGTATTATGACAAAAACAGGGGACACCCCTCTGCCAGAGGTAGACCTGCTATCCAAGTGTGATATACTAGGTGCGAAGCAGTAGACACACTCCTGATTCCGTCCAGAAAATTATTACCAAGGAAGCCTGCTGAATGCTCCTGAGAAATAGAAGAGAATGGCACAAAAGCTCAACTATCTATAACTCAGTCAGACATTGTCTACTCTGTAACCATGGTAAGTTACTTCATTTTTACTCCTCACATTGACATCTGGATGCCTTTCTACATATATAATAGTACCACAAAGCTGCCCATGGAAAGTACATGGCATGGCAGGAGAATTCACACAGGAGGGCAGGAATCATTGCCAGTAAAATGCAGAAAGACAAGTTGCCCTATTACTCAAAAGTCCATCACCAGCTATAATGTGATTGTAAGGGTGAACATGGTTTCATGGAAAAAATAAGAGAACATACATCATCTCTTGTTTCACTCTAAAACCTGAATGTTGTGCCTTGAATGATGTTCCTTGTGATATAACTTGGACCACATGACTTCTGCCTGTGTTTCCTACTAATAAGTTGATAAGTTTGTACTGTGACTCCCAGTTTTCAGTAACAAGTAGCCATGAAGGCAAGAACACAGTATCTTATGAGACGACTAAGCACAAAGAGAGTGATAACCACCTAATATGAAAGCATCATGGGTACCTGTGTACCATAACAGATCCTCCAACCATCCAAAGTATTCTATCTGACTGGATATCAATGAGCAGACAACTTGAAAAAATCTGTATGGGATCCCTGATTGAACAGTCTGATTGGACATGAAAGTCGTCGTGCAACCACCATCTTTTGCATTCACAGTGCAGACTCCAATAAATGAGGATGTGCAATAACATATAGCTCTTGGCATTAATTTCTGGTCTAATACCTATGCTCCAACTTCACAAGGAGCGATACTTGTACATGGAAATAATGTTTTTTTTACTTGTAGGCTCGTGTACATGGACATGCATTGTCTAGGTTCATTAGGATTAAATTATACCGTTATGGGTCTCCTATTTTCATCCCATGAGCTCACATTGTATTCGTTTTTTATATGGGATTCTGCTTCATTAATAGAAATCAATTCATACTTGAACACTTTCAAGCATCAAGGTCAATGATGACTACTAAATGGCATGTGAAATACAGAGTTGATAACAGAAGATCAATCAAAAGTGCAGACAAGGGATACTTCACAAAATGAAGTGGATTCAGTCAATTTCAATGGCAAGACACTCATATCCAATAACTAAAGGTTTATATTTACATATAGACATATAGTTCATAAATATGGACTAGTGGTTGGACAACATATATTTCAAATGGCTTACTCCATGTGACTTATATAAGCTGCAGCTTCCAACATTATCTAAAAAAATTAGTCACGGTGATTGTTATACTAATTCCACTGATCTTGTTTATCAGTTAAATCCTCTAAGCCATAGGGAATTTATTGTATCTTCCTCATGCCATTGGCTGCATTTGCCAAATTTAACTAAGAGGTACTTATACTGACAAATAAACAATGAAAGTGTCATTTAAGCTTTAATGGAAGCATAGTATGTGTCAGTGTGTGTGTGAGACAGAGAAAGAGAGGATTACCGTAAAAAGAAAGTTGTATCCCATTTCAAGCACGGACCGTAAGAAATCAATCCGTCGCCACATCATCTTTAAGTAGTCAGGGGTCATAAAATAGGCTTCCTGAGAGAAATCAACCCCCTCGGTGGTGAGGGCAAAGCAATGGGTGTGTACACGCTTACATCTCACAAATGCCTTCTGATCTAGAGCAATAATTACCAAATGATTCAAAAGTCTACTAGTTTGGTAACCAAACCTAAAACTCGCCAAAAAGAGATCCAGAATTGAATTATTTGGATCCGCCCAAGCCTCATTCAAAGTTGTTAAAATAACTGTCTTGTCATGCATGGAAGCCTCCTTCAACACTGTTTCCAGACTAGTATCAGCACTGTCCTACATTTGAGACAAAAGTTGTAATGAAGAGTGTTGTATGCTACTTCATATGTAACAGCCAATGAACAATAACATTACAAAATTACTCAACCACTCAAAAACCTTCAAAATTCTACATGATAAGCATTTACTGCAAAAAGAGTCGATAGTGACATTGCTGAAGTAAAAAAAGATGAATATACTTATCTGTATAGAGTTAGTGTTAGGGTTTTCTTTTCTTTTTCTCGAAGTCAGCCCAAAAGCCCGCATATCCTCTATATATTATCTTATTCAACAATGAAATGAACACATTTTTAGACCCTATTTAGATAATACCAGAGCCATCACTAAGGCTGCGACCACCACACCCTAGTCTCCCACATAAACACCACCGTCGTTGTCATTAAACAGCAGCCAACCACCATAGCAGCATTCAACAGGTTCATTCCATTCCAGTCTCGTGCCAATCATGCCTTCCGAAAAAGACACCACATTTATCTTGCGACTCGAAGAATAAGACGAGTCTGGATGATGGAGATTTAACTAATTATCATTATTATAGATGGTTGGAAAATTTATCAGCCTAATCATGACCTCATGTTTCTTAGATTACTTGGATGCCACTTCAATTAATGCATCTACCTAGGAAAGGTGTGTTATATTAAGTCGCACATCCTTTATTTCATCATTCATCAATCATACTGTGACACTATTCGTCATCATTTACATTTACAAGATCTTTGGTTATTGTACAATCTCATGGAAGTCAAATAAGGAAAGTGTGACCTCTATATCCTCAAATGGCCTGATCATCATGGCATTTCCTCTTGTTACCTTGTAAAGTGACAGTACTTCAGCAACAACTATGGCCTATAATCAAGTGAAGCAGATACTTGGATTCTATTTTGTTTGAGAAAAATGCATAGATGATAGATATCTCTCCTTCCCAGTTATATTCATCAGAATATCATCAAACTTACTTGTTTACAAAGGATTGGGAAGATAACTTTATTGGAGGTTATTTCACATACTTGGTGTATCTAATCCACACACACCATCAACTTGGAGAGATTGAAGAAAGTATAATGGATAAAATTTAAAGGATGCAATATTTCACAGAAGGGAAGTCATAATGGACTCTTAAACAAACACGTAGGCATTTTTTGGCTGTTCAATAAGTGGAGGGAGGGACTATTATGTCATATATGAAATAGCCAACCTATTTTGTACTATATAAACCTTGTAACCACTGATTCAACCAAATCTCTTAATGAAACAGTGAGTTCATTTTCAACTACTTTCTCCCCCTAAATCTAATTTTACTCCCACAAGTCAAATCCATATTTTTCCTTTAGAAGGGATAAAATATGGTTCAAAGTAAACTTTATGCATACTTTACTTTCTTTCAAACTAAAATATATGCCTCCAATCAAAGAAACAATCAAAGGCAAAGATCAAACTTTTAACACCTACTAACTGAAACGAGAGGCAAATTGCAAGCTTGTATGCATATTCTTACATGCTCATTCAAGAAATGCATCAGTTTCATTTCTAGATCAGCATTTCTGGATTAAGGAATACCTGTAAAATTTGACAGTAGGAAATTTATTTTTAATATACAATTTCCTCATAAAGAGTATACAATAATAAAATGTTCTGGAGCAATTTTCCCCAAGCTGAGTTCCGGTTATGGAACACTCTAATATTCCCCTATGTGAATAAACGGGAAGTGCTCTGGCATTGCCACTGCTCACTGTACTTTCTATGATCATCAAATTGGCACTTGCGAGCATAAAATCCTAATAGAGAATTTCATAAAGCGAAATCAAAACACCAAATTTACTGATAAAATACTATTAAAACAACAGCTAATTATTTTCTTATTTAAATAACGACTTAAAAAAGAGACTAACCGACAACGAGTGTAAGGAGATGGCAGAAGAGAAAATGTCGGTGGAGGAGACTAAGTAATCAGGAAGTCGGATCTGGCATGAATCAAAAGTGGTATTGAGAAGGAGATAAGAAAAAATAAACGTTAGGAAGAAGAAGGCGGCGGTGCGAGGACGGTGGAGCACCGTGGAGGATGTAAATTCAGGGAAGTAGCGACGCAGCATTTCTCGGGATTAGCAAAAAAAATGTCCTGAGAAATCGCCGCCGGTGATGATGAATTAGTGGCGTTCGTGGTCTGGTTTTGCGGTGGTTCTCATCGACAGAATCTTGCACCGGTTCTCAATGCAAAAGAGGTGTCTGAAGAGCGGGCAAAGAGGGAAATCTAGAACGGTTATCAAAAAAAGCAGAACAGCATGGTTATAGTACCGTGATTGATGTACAAGTCAATATGCATAGAGTACAAACTCATTGATCCGATTAGATTTGCTAATTCAAAATTCATACATATGAAAATAAAAATAACAGTAAATGACAAATTTGGTATCTATGGTTATATGAAAATTATGGATCAGTGCCTCAAACAAAATAATTACATGTATAGAAATTATGGTTTTCCTGTTGGAGAGGAATAGCAAAGAAAAAACCATTTTTATTTTTATTTTAACAATGTTGTTGGAGATGCTCTGAGTTCTATTAAATAATGAATATTTTGGTAATTTGACATTATTTTCATTTTTAATGAAAATTTTAATTTTAATTTTTATGATTATTATATTATATATCTATATCTATTACTATATTATAAATCAGATATAAAAAACTCTTAAAAACAAGTCTTAAAACTTAATGTACCGTTATTTAATGCTAATTACTTAAAATTTCTTAAAAACAACTATTAAAGTTGTATGTACTACATTTAATGTTATTTATTAACTTTCAATCATCATCTCTAACTATTTTAACCCCCCTAAAATCATTTCCACTTTAACTCCCTTAAAATCACTCTCAGCATAATTAAATATAGAATAAAAATCAAATTTTAAATATAAAAAACCTAAAATATAATTAAAACAAATCTAACAGAATACTTTATAAAAAAACCATTTTAATATTAAACCAAAATAAATTACATTATATTTTGTAGTTAAGTTTGTAATTGGGTTCAATTATTATGTTTTACTATCTTATATATCTTTATTCGATTATTATTGATGTATTTTTAAATTTATAATTTATTGTAATAAGTTATGGTTTTATATTTTTAGAACCAATTTGATTTTTTGGTCGTCGTTTTGTATTTTTATGCATTGCGTACTGTTTATTGATACACATTACCTAAAATTCAATAATACAAGTCATGATGCATGAGTATAAATTTCTAAAGCTATATGTTTGAATTAATAACTAACTCATAATAATTGAATTCTAACAAAATACTTATTTTTTATAAAAAACGTTATATTATTAAGTATAAATTAAACAAATTTATATATAAAAAAATCATTATCACTCTCTCACAACCATCCAAAATCGTAATGTAAATCGACAAAAAAACAGAAAATAAAATGAAACATTAAAATCGTGATCATCAGCTGAGTTAGTTAGTGAATCAATGTCAAATAACCACTGAGGACCAGATCCAATAGGACTTGGTGTGTTCTCATTGCACTTGACATTGTCACTTTCCTCAATTATTCTAGAAGAAGTATTAAAAACTCTGTAAGCCTTACTCTGAGATGAGTAACCAACAAGAAAACCATCATCAGCCTTGCTATCAAACTTTCCTAAGTGAGTTTTGGTATTGAGAATGGTACAAGGACACCCAAAAGGTTTGAAAAATCCTATAAAAGGTTTTCTGTTATTTAAAAGCTCATATGGTGTCTTGTTTTTAGGCTTGACTACTAGAACTCTGTTTTGGACATAGCAAGCAGTATTAACTGCTTCAGCCCAGAAAGTAATTGGTAGTTTTGAATCTTCCAACAGAGATCTAGCAGCTTCAATCAGTGTCCTATTCCTTCTCTCAGCAACACCATTTTGTTGTGGAGTCCTAGGAGCACTGTATTGCCTCTCAATTCCTTTTTCCTCACAAAAGGTGTTTAGGTCATGATTTTTAAATTCAGTACCATTGTCTGACCTAATGACTTTTACCTTTTGATTAGTTTGGTTTTCAATTCTTAGAATAAAGGATTTGATCAGACCACTTGTCTCATCCTTAGTCCTTAAAAAATATACCCAAGTAAATCTAGAGTAATCATCAACAATAACTAGGCAGAATGATTTCTTACCAATACTCATAACATTTGTAGGACCAAACATATCCATATGCAACAACTGAAGAGAATTAGAGATTGTGTTCAACTCTTTGGACTTATGAGAAGTTTTGTGTTGTTTGTCTTTGAGACAGGCAACACAATGATCATCACATGAAAAGACTTTGGAAGGTAAACCTCTTACAAGGTTGTTTTTAACAAGTTTATTCATTGTTTTAAAGTTCATGTGACACATCCTTCTGTGCCAAAGTGATGATTCATCCAAAGAAGCTTTTGAAACAAGACAATTAAGGGATGAATCAGTTGAAACACTTTCCATATCTAAGCAATATACATTATCCTTTCTGGGAGTTCTTAGTAGTATCATCTTTTCATCAACTACCTTGAATCCAGGAGCAAGGATAATGCATTCAGAATCTGTAAATAATATACTATGTTGTTTGTCACAAACCTGTGATACACTTAACAGGTTGTACCTTAACTGCTCAACATAGAATACATCTTCAAAGGTCATTTTACCTTTGGTTACATCCCCCTTACCACTTATCTTACCTCCATCTGGAGTATTACCAAAGGAAACATGACCACCATCAATTTTCTTGAAATTCTTGAGGCATGACATGTTCCCTGTCATGTGCCTTGAGCAACCACTATCAATATGCGAGATACTCTTCCCCTTGAGCTGTTGGTTGCCCTGCACATAAGATTAAACAATTAGTATTGATTGGGGACCCAAGCCAAAGTGGTCTTGGGTCTCCCTTTCTCATCAAAGTATTTACATTCCTTTTTGATGAGGTTTTTAAACTCAGAGCACTCTTTATTAGAGTACTTTGTCAATATGATTGGTTTAGCAGCACAAACACTAGAAGCAGTACTAACCTTAGAAGCACTAACAGAGTTAGCAGTATTAACTTTTGAAGAAGTACTAACAATGTCAGCAGTACTAACATTGTTAGCAGTAGTATTACTTCTAGCAGCACTATCATTGTCAGCAGCACTATTTGTGGTAGCAGTACTAACAGTTTTAGTGCTTTTAGGAACCCACATATTGACACTTTCTTTAACAGACTTTTTCTTCATGTGGCTTTTAGATTTAACAGTTTTCTTAGCCACATGATTCATTTCAACCTTCTTCCTATAACCAAAGGGTTTTTGCATAGATCTTTGACAGTTCATCCTTTGGTTCATAGGGTTGAAATAACAGTTTTTGGCAAGATGATTCAATTTGCCACAGATAAAACAAGGTTTTGGTCTATTGATTTTACTCAAATCAACCCCTTGTTTTTGTGCCCACTGATTATTCCAGTTTCTTTGATTTCCCCTCTTTTTATCATGTTTTTGAGGCTCATTCTTCTTACATGCACACTGTTTGCAAGGACCTGGATTCACAACTGTGGTCTGTTTGTAATGGACCTTACCAGACTTTCCTTCTGTCTTCTCTATGTCCTTGGATTTGATCCAAGCCCTTCCACAGTCCTCATTGGTGATAATGTTATTCTCTAGAGGAATCTCACCACTCACTTTGTTCTCCTTACTCTTACCAACCTCTTTCTCAGTCTTATCCTCAACAACTACTTCATCTAGGGGATCTATTTCAGTGGCTCCATCAGGCAAGTCCTTCCTATCTTTGGTTTCTAGCAAGTCTGAGGTAGGGGGATGTAATTGTTGTTATATGGTGGTGGTGTGGCATTATACCCAATTCCTCTTCTCAGCTTATCATGAATCTGAGTTTGTAGTAAAGAGTCCATTAGAAGCATTGGAAAACTTTTCTACATCAAGCTTAACCTTGGTTAGCTCCTCTCTCAGCTTTTCACTCTCCTCTTTAGATTTAGTCAGTTTAAGTTCTAGATCCTTTTTCTCCCACTTCCAGTAATTGGTGTCATATGAGTGTTGGAGTTCATTGGCTTGAAAACCTTTAATCTGTTCCTCAAACCTCTCAACAATTCTCACATAGTCCTTTATATCCTTTTCTAATCTCTTAAGGTCATCACTCATCTTCTGGTTGTGATCCCTGTACCTTTTAACAGTGTCTATGCAAGTTTTAGAACAGAGATTAGAACTTACCTCAGATGGGAGATCAGATACTTCAGCCATAAGTGCTTGATTTTGGATAGCCTCTTCTGCCTGATCACTCCAGTCAAACCCCATTCCTTGTTGAGAAACAAGGGCTTGAGCAGAGTTTCTGTTATGGTTGAGGTTTCCAGACTGTGCTTGTTGGTGGTTGTTGTTGTGAGACACTCCACTTCTGCATTCCCTGGCAAAGTGTCCCTTCAGATGGCATTTGTAGCACTCCACCTTTGATTTATCAAACCCTGCTCCATCTTCTCTTCTTTGGGAGAAGTTGTTCCTCCCAGTCCTCTTTATGAACTTCTTCACCCTCATGGAAATCATGGTCATCTGCCATTTAATATCCATCTCTTCCAGATCATCAGGATGAAGTTGTTCCAAATCATCATTAATTAAGGAGGAATTTCCATGGCTGGCAAGAAAGGCTTCAAACACAGAATCAGTGCCTTTTTCTTGATTTGCTCCATTAGCAGCATTAACTGATTCAGGATTAGAAGTAGAATCAATTGATGCTGATAGGAGTGCAACATTATGAATATATCCAGAAGGCTTCTTCTTTGCTTCCACCTCAGCTTCAAATACTCTAAGATCATTGTACAGATCATCAAGTTCTTTCTCTTCCAACTGATCATTCTGTCTGAATGAAATAGTGTACATGGTCCATTCATCTCCAAGGGACCTTAAGAACTTTCTGTTTACATCATCTTGATCAATTTGTACTCCCATAGTAGCTAGTTCACCAATCAGTTTGTTAAACCTGTCAAAAGTTTGAGTCATGGACTCATTCTTAGTTGACATAAAGTTTTCATACTGTTGCTTCAAGATTGCCTTTTGATTTCTCTTGGTACTTTTGGTACCAGAGAATCTCTTCTCTAGAGCATTCCAGAGCATCTGTGCATCAGTGCAATTACAAAATTGGTGTTGATATTCATTGGGAATGGCCAAGAGCAGTGTGCTCAAGGCTTTCATCTCTGTCTGCCTTGACTTTCTTTCTGCATCAGTCTTTGGTGGAGTTCTTTTTCCATCTTCACCAATCTTTCCTGCATCAGATGGGCCATTCTCAATGATGTCCCACATAGAGTAATCTGTGAGGAGAATGTATTGCTTGATTCTAATCTTCCACATGTCAAGTTCATTGGGTCTGAGCATTGGAACCTTTGAGACCAGAGTACTGTTTGATTCAGCTGTGTTTTCCATGATGAATAAGATTTCTGAGAATACTTGCTCTGATACCACTTGTCAGGATCTTAATTCTAAACAAGAATAAACACTTAGAAACAATATTAAAGGAGTTTGCGGAATAACACTTTAATATTCAATAATCAATGAAACAGTGAATCAGAAGAACAACTTGTAAACTTTATTGAATGATTGTAAAGCTACAAGATTCAACAATCAACCTCAATATTGATGAACAGGCTCACCAATATGAATTCTACTTCTCTAGAATTAGGATTACAAACCTTGAGGTTGATTCTCTCTATCAAAACAAAATTCAGAATTCTATCTTTATCAAATCTAAACTATTCTCTATATAATGAAGATAAAAGATAATTACAAATAATAAAAGATCTTCAAAATAATCTTCCATCTTTATCTCCAAGCTTTCCATAATCTTCAAACTTGATCTACACGAATCTTGATTATCTCTTAAGCAGCAATAAGTCTTCAGCAGCATTAATACTTTGAGCAGTATTAATGTTCAGCAGTACTAACTACTAGCAGTACTAAAATTGCTTAGCAGTAGTAATCTCCTCTAGCAGTATTAATCTTGACTTAGCAGTACTAATCTTGATCAGCAGTATTAACTTCACTCAGCAGCATTAATCTCAGAAGTATTAATCAAGTTCTTCTAGCAGCATTAACTGTACTTGTGCATTTCTGAATTTCCCAACATATTTAGCTGCATTGCACGAGTACACTTCTAGTTATATTATAAAGCAGACATAAAAAACTCTTAAAAACAAGTTTTAAAGCTTAATGTACCGCTATTTAATGTTAATTAATTAAAATCTCTTAAAAACAACTATTAAAGTTGTATGTACTACATTTAATGCTATTTATTAACTTTCAATCATTATCTTTAACCATTTTAACTCCCCTAAAATCATTTCCACTTTAACTCCCCTAAAATCACTCTCAACATAATCTATATCTATTACTATATTATAAAGTAGATATAAAAAAACTCTTAAAAACAAGTTTTAAAGCTTAATGTACCGTTATTTAATGTTAATTACTTAAAATCTCTTAAAAACAACTATTAAAGTTGTATGTACTACATTTAATGCTATTTATTAACTTTCAATCATTATCTCTAACCATTTTAACTTCCCTAAAATCATTTCCATTTTAACTCCCTTAAAATCACTCTCAGCATAATTAAATATAGAATAAAAATCAAATTTTAAATATAAAAAACCTAAAATATAATTAAAAAAATCTAACAGAATATTTTATAAAAAACCATTATAATATTAAACCAAAATAAATTACATTATATTTTGTAGCTAAGTTTGTAATTGGGTTCAATTATTATGTTTTATTATCTTATATATCTTTATTCGATTACTATTGATGTATTTTTAAATTTATAATTTATTGTAATAAGTTATGGTTTTATATTTTTAGAACCAATTTGATTTTTTGGTCGTCGTTTTGTACTTTTATGCATTGCGTACTGTTTATTGATACACATTACCTAAAATTCAATAATACAAGTCATGATGCATGAGTATAAATTTCTAAAGTTATATGTTTGAATTAATAACGAACTCATAATAATTGAATTCTAACAAAATACTTATTTTTTATAAAAAAAAACATTATATTATTAAGTCTAAAGTAAACAAATTTATATATAAAAAAATCATTACCACTCTCTCACAACCATCCAAAATCGTAATGTAAATCGACAAAAAAACAGAAAATAAAATGAAACATTAAAATCGTGATGTATCTAGCTGCATTGCGCGAGTACACTTCTAGTTATATATAGACACATACACACATACATATATATCTACAACGAGAGGCAAACTTGCCATGGAAGAATGCAAAGGAAGGATTACATAAAGTTAGCCATGGAAGTATGGAAGAATGCAATCTGAATAGTATAAATGCTTTCAAGGCGTTTCTTTAGCTCTAGTTCGTAATTTGAATGGGTCTCTTCGCAAACAGCACAATGGAATTCTGTCAAGATATGGATTTATTGGATTTCAATTGTCGGAAGTGCTTCAATGGCAGCCTTTGACGGCGGGTGGTTTCTGATTCATTCTCCCTAACCTATTCGCGTCAATTTGAGTCAATCGATCCAAATATCCAATAACCGTTCAAAACCAGAACCAAACAAAAAGTCGACATACTCATTGATAATGGCCTTAAACCACACCAAGCTTCATAGTCATCGTTATACACCTCAAACCCACCACCGTTGCTAGTGTGTCCTAGGATGACGATGACAGGATTAAACGGTGACCGATCACCTCGGAGCACCGACAGGATAGGACTCGGTCCTGAGCTCTGTTGCTCGTCCCTGACCATATACATAATCGCAGCATGAAAGCGTCTTCCGAGAGTGTGGTTTCCAGTATCTGGGTGGCGCTCTCGATATCCTCTATGAAACCACTGTGAACCACTACGAGTGACTCCCCACCTCACCATCCCTCTCACCCCTCCCTTTCCCCTTCTCAGTTAAAGTTCAAGATCAAAAAACCCAGATGTTGAAGATCTAGAAATGGTTTGAATCAAAACACAGATGTTGCAGGCGATAGTTCATTAAGAGCATCTCCAACAGATTCTCCAAAATCTCTCTAAAATGGAGATTCAAAAGTCAAAATCTCCAAAAAAAAATACATCCATCTCCAACGGCTTCCCCATTTTGGAGATTAAATCATTAATTATATTACTAAAATATTTCATATATTTAATAAAATATTATTTCTCTCTCCTAAATATTTTATTTCAAGGTTTCTCATTGGTGGGATACAATAAAAAATCATTTCTCTCTCATGGTAATCATTTTTGGAGATATCTCCAAATTTGGAGAAATTTACAATTTCACTCCTATTTTCTCTATTTTGGAGAAAGGTTTAGAGAATCTGTTGGAGCAAAAAAATGTCCAAAATCCTCATTTCTCCATTTTGGAGAAGCTGTTGGAGATGCTCTAATACCAAGACACATAAGTTAAGGTGACAAATTATTAGACCAAAACCCATACACAAACACCTAGTGGAATATGAACATCGATGGGGGGTTTTCTTTTTCTGAATAATGAAACATGGTGGATTTAGAGAGAGAGAGAGAGAGAGAGAGAGAGAGAGAGTAAGTATTGGTGGGGTTGTTGAACATACAAGTGAGGGAGATGGGTCGCCAGAGAAGGTGTAGTCGGCGGGGGAGAGGGAGAAGCCAGCGGTGGCAGATCCTACCGAAAAAATAGAGGCGGCGTAGAGGTAACCGACGTCGGGGTGGGGGAGATCATCCATCTAAGGTTAGGGACGATGATAAATATAATAAGTACATAAAAATAAAATAAATAAATTGTAAAAGACAATACCCCTGACTTAATGGAGCATCAGTTAGTGGAGTTAGAACAAGGGACCCAATCTGAAATAAAAGTGAAACCAATATGACTATGATTGTAATTAGTTCATTTGGGGGATCCAATCCAAAATTTTCAATAGCTATAAGTACGAGATTTGTAATTTACTCTAAAAATAGTTTGTCAGATGCTTGTGGAAACATATTTCCTGTATGAAAACTTGCGTCCGTTCAAACTACGTCGTATTTACGTTACAAGTTCAATCATTTAGAAATTACTTTCATTTAACTAGAGTTTTTTTTATTTCTTTTCTTCTTTTTCTTTCCAACAGGGTTTATACCAAGCAATCTTTGAAAAGTCTTGAAACAGTTTATACCACTCTGCCTCAAGAGAATTATGTAAAAGACAAATCAGGTATATGATAACTCGTTAGGTAACTTAATGTTCACAATAAGCTCAATTCGAAAGAAATTGTAACCCTTAGGGGGCATTTGGCATTTGGTTTGATGAAATGGTTTTGAGAGATTTGGATTTCGTGAAAAGATTTGGAATCAGAGGGGTTTTGATTTGGAATCTTTCGTGTGTTTAGTTTGTAGGATTTGGAATAGAATTGAATTCCATTATTTATAAAAAAAATTATATAAAAATTATAAAATAATTAACTTAACTTTTTGTTAATTGATTATTAGAAAACAAACGTTTTTAACATATTTTTAAACATTATTATATACAAATCCTATGAAATCCCATGAAATTCTAGCCATCCTATTGGATTTCAAAATCCTTTGTTTGAGAGATTTCAAAAAAAATTTAGGATATCAAATCTAAGCAATCCTGCAAACCAAACACGGGTTTGGAATAGATTTGAATTCCAAATCATTTCCATTCCTACAAACCAAACGAACTTTTAGGGGCATTTGGTTCGCAAGATTTCAACGGAATTTGAATGATCAATTTCATTGACCACAATTTTGTTCAAGCGTTTGGTTTATCTATGGAATGGAATTGAATTCCACACATTCAACCATTCATGGATTTTATCATTCAATAACAATTGAGGAAGAATTCAATTCCATTCCATCCCATTTTCTCAAAAAGACAAAATCATCCTATCTTCCCCACTTGATTTACCTAGATCACCGTTGTCGACCACCGCCGATATGAAACATCGCCGACCACCACTGTAACACCCTCAAATTTTGAAAGAGCGGCTAATTTAAAATTTTCAACAATACCTTAAAGTATAATAAAATCTCTTACGACAAGTTCATACTTGAAATACAATTCTAGGTTGAACCATCAACAAAATAAATAAAGTCTTATATAAAGACTAATTAAAGTCGGGTGTTACTAAAACCCAATAACAATCGCTATATCCAAAGTAAATGCGGACGACTTCACCAAGCTATTCACTTCTTCGAGCACACAACTGGCACTCATATCTTCACAGTGTCGCTAGAACTAATCCCAACATAGAACCCGATGCACATGCGGACAAATAAAAATGTTAGGCTAACGCCTAGTGACTTCAAGAGTTTTCATCATGATTATAAAAATCGTTAAACGGAAATAATGCAACTTAAATCATGATCCTTTAAAATGAATTACTTTAAATATGAGAACGATCCGTTTTCCAATAATACGCATTTTATAGATGAATGTCTCAACGCCAAAACATTCTTTCATGAAATAATGTAACCCAACACTTACTCAAAACGCGAATAATGGTAAATGCTCAAATATTGAAATTTGAATAAAATTTATAAACCAAACGACCGAAATATGAGTAAACTCAAGCCTCCAAAATTATAACATATGGAGAATAACCCAAACTCAAAACGTCACCGAAAAACAAGGATAAAACTAAATACCCAAAACAACACCTTTCGGTGACGGGGGATGCCCGATTTCCATGGCTAGTGGCGGAACACAAAAGTAGGTCACATTCCAAGTTATTGCGATCACCATACTAGGACCCATGGCCACGAGCTCGCCGACTCGTACTAAGATGTGGATGAGGGCACCCGAGGATCCTAATCATGCTCATTCACTAGGATTACATTTACGACCCATGGCTAGTATCCGACTCCACATAACCATACCAAGTTGCCTCCGAGGACCCAATGTCTCAACTAGCTATAAATGGGAAGTAACTATCCCATAAAAATAGACTCAACACTTACATCATGGGGCCAATGGCAGATGCTTGACTCCATGAGCCCGCACCATAAGGCCCTCTCGATGACTCCATGACTAATCCTGGTCCCATTATGGATACAATAGCCCTTTTTAAAATATTAAAGACTGACTCATATGCCTATGGATCAATTACATTACATGACTCCAATTGAATGAGCAAAGCACTCAAAACATGTAATTCTCAAATGACACATAAAAAACGCCATCATATTCAAAACTCCACAACGGGCTATTAAATCGGACAAATGTCCTCAAGACTCATCTTAGTCAAAACCGAGCCAAAGGCTCAACAATTTACTTAAATCTCCAATGAAATCTAGTGTAAACATTAAAACACGTTTGACCAACGGTTATGCAAACACAACGACCAAAAGTATGATTAACTCAAAACTCCTCATTAGTTGAGGCAAACCATTTTCCAAATGAACTCATACCCTTATATTTCCAAAATGTCTCATAACACAATAATATGCATTTTCCAAACGGTTTATAAGATCAAATACACAAAAATGACATTTACATCAAATGAACTCCATTTATATATAAACAATCATCAAAGAAACATATCAACATGATTTATTTACCAAAATGTTCGAAAATCTCAAATGTGGGTGTTTCACAAAATTTATAAAACCAAATAATCCAAATGAGTAAAACTCTTCAAATATCCCAACTTTTAATAAAAATCATGTAAACACATAATCACTTTAAAATGGACATTTTTGGCATGTACAACGTTTTCACAAATCAACTTGAACTCACCTTGCTAGATTTAGGCTAAATCTAGATTTTACCCCAACTTGAGCTTCCTTAAAAAGCTTGAATCCACAAGCAAATCCTTCCAAAAACCTAGATTCACAAGTTTCCAACCATAAACATTCATATTCAACCATTTAGAATCAATCCCCAAATATTTTATATCAAAATCTCCATTTTGGCCAAAACCCTAGTTTTGACCTAATTTCTCCAAAATCCTCCAAACCGAAATTTGGGAAACATAAACACTAGGAAGTCATCAATGGAGCATTTATAACTTATAGCAAAATTTAGAAACTAGGATGATGAACTCACCTCTTAGGTTTTGGTGAAAACCTAGAAAACCCCAAATTCCTTGAAGATTGAGGTGATGATGATGAGCTATTGACCTTTGCTTTCAATCCACCACCAAATACTCTTTAATATTCCCAAAACTAACAATCTAACCTTGAAAATCTCTCAAAAACAAAACCATAGCATTTTAAATAGCCCAAAACATAGTAGAAATGAGCAAGTTATGATCAAATGAAGAAAATCCCGATTTTATGCACTGTGAGATTGGCGCGACCCTGACATGCTACAGTGCCATCTGTCACTGTAGCGAGCACTATCGCCCGGGATGTATCGAGGGCCCCTTGCCTCGTGCGACCCTGCCATGCTACAGTGCCCTATGGCACTGTCGCTGGGCACTATAGCCAGACTCGTACCGAGAGTTTTTTTACCGTTCTTCGACCCCTTTCTCGACGGATTTCCTGACCGTTTTCCCGGCCGTTCCTCGACCGTTCCTCAACCGTTCTCCCGGCCATTCCTCGACCGTTCTCTCGGAACATTTGATGTTATTATGCCAGTTATCCTGCCATTGTCATGATTACATGGCACATTCGTTGGGACGACCAACCACTTAGTAATCGTCGTTGCTATTGTGGCATATGTCACAACTGCATGGCACTATAGCCGAGACTACCACACTTTCAGTACCATTGGTGCTATTGTGACAGATGTCACAACCACATGTCACTATAGCCGAGACGACCATATTCTTAGTACCATTGGTGGTGCTATTGTGACAAATGTCACAACCAAATGGCACTACAGCCGAGATGACTGTAACACCCTAAAATAATCGAATTAATAATTCGAAATTTTGGCAATATGACGGATAAAATACGGGGATCCAAGACACCCTGTAAGTAAGATTTCTAACAAGTACAAAACCCAAGCTTCATACCAACTATAACCCAATGAAGTAGGGGTAGTTTGTACCAATTATGGTTGCAAGTATAAGAGACATAACAATTACAACAACCTACTTAATCTAGAATGAATCACGACTAGATTAACTTTGGGTGTTGCTAATGCTCCAAAAATCTCTCTCCACACGAAACCCCAAAAAGACCGGCACTTCAAGATCTCCTACGTGCCTAGCTGACAAGCCCGACAACCTACAATTCACCACAAGTGGGATATGTGGAAAAACAACAACCACAACAAGTGTTAGGACTAGACCTGGCAAAAAATGACACGACACGCTAACCCGACATGAACTCGACACGAAATAAACGGGTTTGGGTAATACATTTCAACCCGTTTACTTGAACGGGTTGACACGACACGACACGAAAATTAAACGGGTAAGGTCAGGGTCAAAAATTTCAACTCGAAAATGACCCGAATAACCCGTTTATTAATTATTTATGTATTTACTTGTTTATATACCCATTTATAATTATATGAAGCCCATTTGTTTACCCATATATATAATAGTATCAGGCCCATTTATTTTGGGCCCAATTTAATTGTCATATTAGTTAGACTTAGGTCAATTACCATTTACCACTCTATCAGTATCAATCAGAATAATCAGAGAACGATATTGAATTTGTTACTTCGGCAAAAGACAACTAGCGCCTTTCGATCTTCATTCCTATTCAAGTCTCCAACGATTGAAATCCCCAAAACGTTCAACCCTCAATCGTCAGTATGCTCGATTTATACTTGGTTCTCAGATTTTCATCACACACACAGAAGCGTCGCTGCAAACTGCAAAGAGTGTTCACTATTTTGAGGTAAATTTCAACCATCTTCCTTTTAGATTGTTTCTTTTCTTCATATGGTCCTATTCACTTGATGAATACAAAAGTAATTGCTTTAGGTTATGAGATTACTAGGTTTCACAATCGAAATCTTAAATTCAAGGTGCACATCTTCATATGAAAAGGGGGGGGGAGGGTATATTATACTCTAAATGACAATGTTTGTGGGTTTTTGAGATGATATTGATCAGAAGAGTGGTAGACCAAAATAGGCAAACTGCTAGCATTTGTATATTTGTTAATAGTGGTGTTTAGATATATTTTTCTCTTTCTTTTGAGTATATAAATCTACTGCTAGAATCCAGAAATGATTTGCATTCAGAAAATATATTATTTGGTATGATTTAAGTAGTTATGGCAGAAATCCAACTTTTTAAAATCTGAGATATATATTAAGGCTCAAAATCCCAAGATCTGTGTGAATCTATGTTGATTGGGTTTCTATAATTTGTTGATTGCATCCTATTTGTAAGTGAATGTAGATGGTACTGTAAACAACCATATCCTTTTCAAAAAATTATGTTTTGTCTCATTACTTTAAGATGTAGATCATCTTTGTAGTGGCATCGTTATTATTTTCACTATTATCTTCCCAGTTATGCGATATAGCTGAACTTGATTGGCCTGGGATGCAGTGGTGATGGTTTACCTATTACTTTGTGTTGTGTTTTTTTATAAATATTTTAGAGATTACGTTAATTTAGAGATTGCGTTAAATTTAGAGTGTTGCGATTTTTTGGAAAATATTTTAGAGATTATGTGTTAATTTTAGATTGTTGCCTTTACGTTGATAATATGTTAAAGTGTTGTGTTTTTTTTGGAAAATATTTTAGAGATTGTCTTAATTTAGAGATTGCGTTAATTTTAGAGATGACTTATTTCAAATCCTTTTTTAAAACTGATTAACTAAATTGTTGTATGTTGAACCAGATATACATGATTAGTTTTGATTCGATTAAATTTTGATGTTTAACAGTTTGGCCTCGAGAGTTATGATCAAGCAACAAAAAAGAAGTAACATATATTTGTATATATAATTGATTTAGATACGTAGATACCATTTATTAACAAATTTAGGAGGGTGTTTTGTTCGCAATATTTGAACATAAATTCAATGGAATAGGAATGACCAATTCCTCCAATTCTATTGCTTTGAACCTTTCAGTTAGAGTTAACTTGTCTGTGCAGATTTTTTTTGGTTATGGATCCTATAAACTTGTCTGCCGATGAAGTAGAAGAAGAGGTCGGTGGTGTAGATAGGCTAGAAGTTCCAGCAGCGGCAACTTCTAAGGAGGGCAATGAACCAAGTAAGCTTAAGCCCATACTCCTTGGTAAGCCTTTGAAACGCCAACGTAAGCTTACTTCTACTGTTTGGGATGATTTTGAAATGATTGATGAATTAGATAGTAATGGAAATATCCAATGCAAATGCAAGAGATGTGGGGCTAAATACATTGCTGAAAGTAGTCATGGGACAGGGAATATGCGTAGGCATCTTAAGTCTTGCAAGGGAAAAAATTATAGAGATATTGGGCAGCTTATTTTACAATCTAATTTGAATGGTTCATTGGAAAGTAAATCTCTTAGGTTTAACCAAGATGAATTTCGGGAATTGGGTGCAATTGCTGTTGGTCCCGAAGGTGCTTAACAAGTTTGTAGAAGGGGGGGGGGGTTGAATACAAACACAGAAATTAAAGTTTAATAAATTGTTTATTGATAAATCAAAATACAATTTACAAGTTTGTTGCGGAATAAGATTAAGACAGACTCAATCTAAACAAACTTAAGAAACACTAAGATGGTTGCACAAGAAATTCAGAGAATGGGGGTTTTTAGAGAGATAGAAAACAAGGGTTTCTATTATGGAGTTCAAGGATTGAGCACACTTTCAGATGAAGGGGTGAGCTTCCTATTTATACCCTATGCATTAAATGCATGGCAGGGTACTTTACACGTGGCATTTATAGATTGGCTTTGGGAGTCTTACTTTTGGAGACATGCTTTTGGCCGCTTTATGAACAGTGTAGTTGACAGAGTTGTTGTACGATTTGTGGCAGAGACGTGTCCGTTCTGACACATCGTACTGGTTGTGCAAGGTAAGACAAAAGAAAACTTGAGGCATAAGCTTTGTGATCGTTGATCGCTGAGTATCTCTTCTTCCAGAGATAAAGAAGTTCAGCTATCGCTGAAGCTTTTCCTCAGGCTTCTTCGCGTAAGTAGATTCGTCTGGTCTTCGCTGATATCCGCATCAGGTCACTAGTAGACTCATCTATTGTTCAGTGGCTTTGTCTTCGATTCAGCTATGAACTATGTAGACGCAAGACTTGTCTTCAGGGATTACGTTAACCGTGTTACATGAGAAACTATCAGCGATGACTGATCAGACTCAGTTTGATTGCTGAAAGTGAAACACATACATATTAAATGTTTACAGAAAGGTCATCAGCGATAACTGAACAGACTCAGTCTGATCGCTGATGATGAAACACTAATACATATAATAACGTAATTTTCACTAAGTATAAAAGAGGGTCGTTATCAAATCACTGAGAGAGTTTGGATCAACAATCTCCCCCTATTTGATAATGACAAAGTAACAAAAGAAAATTACTTTGATTCAAAATATAGGAATAAAAAGGACTCAATAGAATGCATGTCCCAATTACTATTTTGAGGGATCTTTTACAGTACTGATAGGGTTAAGTACATCACTGCGATTTTCATTTAATTCAGGGATGGAATTACAAGATATGAAAAACATAAGTACAAGTGAGTAACTAACTACTGTAAGTATAACTAACAGATTACAGAGAAGAAAACTAATCTATCAGCTATTAAAAGAAGATTTAGGAGGATTGATCATATACTCAGGTATTTCTTCTCCTTTCTGTCTTCGTTCCAAAGATTCTTGACTGATAATTTCTTTAATTTCTTCAGCAGCAGGGAAGAAGTCACACCATAAGCATAAGAGATCCTTGAGATGATTCAGAGGACAGATAGGAATCTCAGAGATTCTTTGAAATCTGAGTTCCTCATCATCATCTCTGAAGAATATTCCATAAGGATTGTCGATTACTTGACCAGCTTGGAAAGGACCACCAGGAGGCAAAGATAAGTCCAGAACTGAAAGATCGGGAGGAGGACCAAACAGTGCATCTCTTGAAAATTTGATAGAAGTTTCATTCCTGATGATGGCGACATCTTCAGAGGAGGAGGACCCAATTTTTCTCTTGAGTTTCAAAGATTTGGGAAGAAGAGGAGATGGCAGCTTTAGTACAGAAACGACTCTATTTATGAGGGCTTCAAGAAGTCCTTCAACGTAGCCTCTGTATGTAGATTTGGATTTCTTCAGCGCATCCCAGAACTCTAACCATTCCGTAAATCCTAAGCTCTCAAGTTTTGATACGTACATTGCTTTTTGGGTTCCATCCTCTCTGGTAATCTCCATGGTCACTGAGAGTTGATATTTCTTCTTGCGACAAGAGATAGTCACGGCTGATATTGGAAGAAGATCAGAACGATAATCCATCTTTTGTTTGCACCATTCGATAGACTTATCGTTGATCTCTTGTTCTTTGGAGCGTTCCTCTTCAATTTCTTTCAGTAGTGCTGCTTGAACTTCCACAGGTTTGCTTTTCAGCTTTTTGTCCTTGACTTGAGAGGATTGAATCTTTAAAGCGAGTTGGGCATCTCGTTTGCATTCAGCGATCAGCTTCTCAGCTTTGGCAGATTCTTCTCTTTCAGCTTCAGTGAGGAAGTCGAGCTCTGTGGATGTTTGAAGAGGGATTTTCAGCCGTTGACTTTCTAGTTGAGCGATCATTTCAACTCTTTTCTTTACCACTTCCTCTGACCAATGAGATGGTCGAGAGGGCCTTCCTGGATGGACCAGGGAATCTTCTTCTTCTTCTTCATCAATCTCAGCGATAGAGATTGGGATTATTTCTTCAGCGATAGTAGCTGGAATTATTTGTAGTTCAGAACCCTTAAGCAGGGGTGAGAACTGTCTGGTTAGAAAAAGGAGGAAAGAAGGGATAAGTGTATTTTTAGAACGAGAGAGATAAAGGCTAGAAAGAAATAGGGGTTTGGAAAGAGTAGGAGAGTGGTACAATTGAAAGACATACCTGAGAAGGATGCTCCCCCTCAGATTTTGATCCAGTCCTCAAGCATTCTTCAGCGATCGGTTGCTTTTCTTTGCTTTGCGAAGGAACACTTGAAGATGTATCACCTCTCACCCCTGTTTTGACAACCTCTTGCGAAGTTGTCCCTGATACGACGTTCGGCTTAGAGAACCACATAGATTGGTCTTCATCGTCGTTGTCGTCATCGGAGGGCTGATCCTTTTCTTGATCATCAAGATCTAGATCATCTTCCTCTTCATCGTCTTCTTCCTCATCCTCTTCAAAGAGAATAGAGTGAATTGATGAGGATTCTTTTGCCTTCTCCCCCTCAGATTGAGAGGGAGGTTCCTTTGGAGTCTTAGCTTCCCCAGCAGCAGCAATAGAAGTTTCTTCAGTTTTCTCCCCCACTTTGTCATTATCAGCGGTAGGGGATTGTTCAGCTGCTGGAGTAGCTGTTGAAGCTTTTAGCACTTGAACGTCAGCCTCCAGACGCTTAATCCGGTCTTCAACCGCAGGGATGTCGCATGTGGCATCATGAATGAATTCCACAACGATGTTGAGATTGGTACGATCATCTTCAGTGAAGGAGGGAGGCAGCGCTGGAGCTGGTGCATTCACTGTCTGTAGAATTTGCTGAAGAAGGGACGTGCAGAGGTCAACCTTTGAAGAGAGACCCTGAACTTCAACGGTAAGAGACTCAAATCGCCCTTGAAAGAGTCGAGAGGACTCTCTGAGTTGGACGACTTGTTCTTCAACAGCTGAAAGTTGGGAGTTCTCAGCTTTAGATGAGCAAGTGGCGGTCAACTTCTTCAGCTCCTCACCAGCCTGATTGACGGCGTTGGTGGTTTCATTGATGGTGTTGGTGAGTGCGTCCACCTTTTCTCCTAGACTGTTGACATGCGTGTCAACAGACGCCAAGCTAGGACCTGAAAATAATGTTAGTTCAGATATGGGCTTATTTGGAGAGGGGGGGAGAGAAGTGTTTAGGATTATAGGTGTACCTGACGTATCAAACATTTTGTAGAACTGCATAGATTCCTCAAAAGTTTGATGCTCAGGTCCTATAGGGAAAGAAGAGGTAGCGGGTTCAGAGACCAAGTGAGGAGAGAAGGGAAGAGTTTTGGGGATAGAAGTAGGGATGGGGTTAATCTCAGTGAATGAGATAGTAGGTGGGGTTACTGATGATGTGACAGCGAGTGAGATCGCTGACACGGCAGTATGAGTGACTGCTGAAGTTGTGGAGGAAAGACCCACAAATGCATCTAAGGTAGCTTGTTGAGAAGCTCCCTCAGGTATAGTACTAGAGGGTGTACTTTCCTTAGTCTTTTTGGCCTTTTTGGAAGGACCAATCGGACTAGTTGAAGGTCGTTTAGAAGTAGTGGTAGCGACAGGGATAGCAGACGAAGGAACCGTCTGCGTGGTCGCTGAAGATGAAGAAGAATGGAGAGCGAGACGAGAGCGAAGGAGAGAGATACTTACCTCGTCAGCGAGTGGCTTGACCTCTAGTGATCGTTGACCGACTCTGGCAAAGGTGCCATCATCTTTGGTAGGATAGGTGTTGGGATAGAGGAACTTGATATACGTACATATGAAACGTACGTATGAGATCTTGGGATCTCGTTCAGGCTTCTCTAATCTCGACCTCAGATCTTCAAAGATTGCTGTGGCGTAGTCAAAGTTTTGATCAGCGATAACGGAGTAGGCCATCTGCAGTTGTGTTTTGCTGGCTTGATCCAGCGAACCACTCTTCCCACTCATGCACTGAATTATGTGCGAGAAGATAAAGTTCAGTTGTGATGGCATCTGAGCTTTTAGGATCTTGGTGAGCTTCTTGTTGGGAATTGAAGATCTTGGTTTGTTTTCCCAACAATAGCCCATTGCGTCCAGGAATGATATCAGCTCATCATCAGTGGGTAGTGCGTCGAACCCACTCTTTGGTTTGTTAGGGAATCTTAAAGATTTTCTGAGGCTAAGAGCGGTCATGCTCCCTGGCCCCAATTCCGTGCTGAACGAGATAGCAGGGACTCGTTCACCTTTCCTGTTGGTAAGTTCAGTTGCATCAGCAGTGAACCAGAACTGCTGGAGTAGAGTCTTGGAGGGCTTAGGATCCACAGTGATCGCGTAAGCTATGCATGACTGCTTGAGGAATTCAGCAGCTTCCACCAGATGTGGGTATTTGTCAGCGTTGAACTCGAGTCTGGCCAAATGATTACATTTAGTAATCTCAACTTCAGTGAGAGCGAATCGTACATGCTTGGAAGCAACGATTGAAGACTGTGTCATTTCTGTTATGGAAAGAGACATAATAGAAGAAATGATTTAGTTTAAAAATAATATGATTACCAGTTTCCATAGAAGAAGGGAAACTGGAAAACTATCAAGTTATTTTTAGGAGAAAAATAGTGTTCTGGGTAGAAAGAATGAAGAACACTTTAAAACCAAAAGGTTTTTATTGAAAAACATAAAATCAGAAAGAATGATCTTTAGTTTTTGAAAAAAAACGTTTTATAAAATCCATAGAAAGCGAGTAGGATTTTAAAAAGAATAAAAAGCATACGAACAAAGCATATAAACATGAAATAAACCTGTGTATCTTGAAGAAAAAGAGTTGCAGATTCAATATTCTGGGTTTACTTGCTTGAGTGTTCTTGAGAGAATGTTTCTTGCTTTGGAAGTTTTGAAAGCGTAAACCGTATAAAGGAGAGAAGAATTCCTTTTATACGAAGAGAGAGAAGAGAGAGAATGAAGCGGGAAAAGAAAAAAATATCATCATGACATTGACACGTTCCACGAAGTTGATTGGATAGAAGGGCAACGGACGAACGTGTCAGAAAAGGCATGTCGTGGATTGTCGGTTCAAATGACGTCATAGAAGAGAGAGACTGTACATTTGTCCGTTTTGAAATGATCACTGAAGAAAAGTCAGCGATAGATTTTCCTTTTTAAAAGTATCCCTTTTAGTAAAGATAGGGATAGTTTTTCCTTTTAAAGGATCACTGACTAGAAATATCAGTGATTAATGTATTTTTCAAAAAGCTTTTAATCATTTGAAGAAAGTTCGGTGATTAAAGTTTATATTTTAAAAAAAACTTTGAGGGAAAGGAGAAAACATACCTGAGAGTCAGAATGTTTATCAGAGAGAATGATGAGAGGGGAACTTTTAATTACTGACACAATACATGAACGCTGAAGAATTATTCTTCGAGGTTCAGCATTCCAAGCTCACTGATGAGAAAGTTGAACCTTGTCTCATCAAGAGGTTTGGTGAATATATCAGCAAGTTGAAAGTCAGTAGGGATAAAGTGAAGTTCAATATCACCATTCATCACATGATCTCTGATAAAGTGATATCTGATCTCTATGTGTTTTGTCTTTGAATGTAGCACTGGATTATTTGCTATAGAGATAGCACTAGTGCTGTCGCAATAGATAGGAATCTTTGACAGCTGAAGGTCATAATCTAATAGTTGATTTCTCATCCATAAGATTTGAGAACAACAGCTTCCAGCGGCTACGTATTCAGCTTCAGCTGTGGAAGTGGACACAGAATTTTGCTTCTTGCTTGTCCAGCTTACCAGCTTTCCTCCCAAGAGTTGACATCCACCAGTGGTAATTTTTCTGTCAAGTTTACAGCCTGCAAAATCACTATCAGAATAACCAGTTAGATCGAACCCTGAGTCTTTGGGATACCAAAGACCGAGGTTAGGAGTTCCTTTCAGATATCTGAAAATTCGCTTTACAGCGATCAGATGGGATTCCTTGGGTTCAGATTGATAGCGTGCACATAAACAAGTAGAGTACATGATGTCAGGTCGGCTTGCTGTAAGATACAGCAATGAGCCTATCATTCCTCTATAGGCAGTGACATTAACAGGTTTTCCAGATGGATCCTTGTTAAGTGTCAGCGGTGGTGCCATAGGAGTTTTCATCGCTGAAGTTTGTGTGAGATCAAACTTCTTTAGCATATCTTTAACATACTTACCTTGGCAGATAAAAGTACCTTTGTCAGATTGTTTAATCTGAAGACCAAGAAAATATGTCAGCTCACCCATCATACTCATTTTATATTCTTTCTTCATTCTTTCAGCGAAGCGAGTACATAGAGATGGGTTAGTAGAACCAAATATTATGTCATCGACATATATTTGTACAAGAATTATATGACCTTTTATCTTCCTGAAAAATAACGTATTATCAATCTTGCCACGTTCAAAATTTTCAGAGATAAGAAAAGATGAGAGAGTGTCATACCAAGCACGAGGGGCTTGTTTTAGACCATAGAGAGCCTTATCCAATTTATAAACATAATTTGGATGCTTAGGGTCATAGAACCCTGGTGGTTGTTCTACATAAACTTCTTCATTCAGCTTTCCATTCAGAAAAGCTGATTTTACGTCCATTTGATAAACGATGAAGTCTTTGTCACATAGCTGACTGATGCTTAGAAGATTGTGCTTCAGTCCATCTACATAAGCGACTCTTCGAAAGGTAGTTGTTCCATTGCTGAGGACACCAAACCCTCGGGTAAATCCTTTTCCATTTCCACCAAAGGTAACAGAGGGGCCTTTCTCTTCCTTGTATTCAGTGAGCAGGTCTTTTTGTCCAGTCATATGACGAGAACATCCACTATCGAGATACCAGATGCCCTTTGATCCCTGCATACATAAGGAAGATTAAGCGTTGTTTGGTACCCACTTTTCAATGGGTCCTTCAGAGTTAGTGGATAAGGAAGATTCAGCAGTCTTCACCGCTGATGAAGATTCAGCTTCAGTGGTAATATTCACTTTGGTTAATTTCTTAACCTTAGTGGTATTTTTCACTTTGGTTGATTTTTCAACTTTGGTGACTTTATTTGCCTTAGAGGCATTTTTCTTCACTTTGGCTGTTTTATCAGCTTCGGTGGTATTTGGACACTTGCTCGCAATATGGTCAGTGAATCCACAGTGATAACATTTTCTATATCTGATGGTGGTTTTATAACCAAAAGGTTTTGAAAACTTAAGATGAGCAGGTCCAGCTCCAAGAATGCCTTTAGCACGAGATCTGGGAGGAATTTTTATTTCTTCAGGTCTCATGGGCTTTAGATCAACCTTCAGCTTTGGAGGACAGATATCAAAGATTTCTGTCACTGAGCTAGAAGGTTTATCCACTGAAGGTTTGGAGGGAACTTTCAGTTTGGTTTTCTTGGAAGCCTTCTGAGGAGGGAGAATAGACTTTCCTTTATCTGCAGGCTTAGATCTTGCAGATATCTCCTCAGGGATGGGATTAGAAGAAGAACAGGGATAGAGTTGATTATAAGAAGTGTCAAAGAAAGATGTTACAAAAGTTCCAAACTTAAGCGAGGAACCTTCTTCTTTAGGATCATCCTGTGGTGTCCAAAAACCAAGACCAGTTCTATCACTTTCAGGAGTTTGAGCATTTATTATCTCAGAGATCTTTGTTGATGATTTGCACCATTTTTCAACATGAGCCTTTTCTGCTTTTAGAGCAGCGATGGCTTGTTCGCGTTCAATGCTGATGATTTCATTTATAATGACTTGATCTTTCAGCTTTTCTTCTAAAAGATTTAGTTCACTGATCTTTTCATGACATTTCTCTAGCTCTTGTGTTAAATAAACATTTTTATTTTCAGCTTGAGTTTTGTCGTTTAGAGCATTATAAAGGTCAATCGTCAGCACATCAACAGCGCGACTTCTCTCAGCTTCAGGCAGAGAGGGATTTGTTGAGATAGATACCTGAGATGATATGTAGCTCATAGAAGGTTCAGATGGTTCTTCTACTTCTTCTTTAATCTCAGCCATGAGGCAAAGATTAGCGACTTCTTCTTCATCAGAAGATGATTCTTCTGATTCAGCCCAGTCATGTTCTTCAGCGATGAGACCTTTACCTTTTCGCTGATAGCTTTTCAGCTTTTGATATTTGTTCTTCAGCTTATGGTATTTGTCATCACTGGATCTTCTTGAGGTAGAAGGTTTGAAGATCTTTTTAGACCTGCACTCACTAGCAAAATGTCCAATTTTTTCGCAGTTATAGCAAGTGGCTGTAGCCTTATCAACCGGAGTTGATTTTGGCTTTTCAGTAAGAGAGAGAGGTTTACTTCTTCGGAAGTTACTCTTTCTTGCAAATCTCTTAAAAGAGTTTGTCAAGAGTGCTAAGGACTCATTAAACTCTGAAAGATCAGGGTCTGATAAATCCTCAGATTCAGAATCTAACTCAGTGATGGTGAGAGTAGATCGCTGGGATGGAATTATCTCTGACGAGACTAAAGCAACAGCAGTGCTTTTGGAGTCTTTAGAATCTTTTACAAGATTCTTCTTCAGGAGATTAGATTGCTCATAGTTGAGCAATATTCCATACAGAGTGCTTAGAGAGAGAGTATGTAAGTCTTTTGTCAGCTTAAGACATATTGAATAACTGTCCCAGCTTTCAGGAAGACTTTCCAAGAATTTTGTTAGGACCTCAGAATTAGAATAGGTCCTTCCAACAGTTCTTAGGTCAATGATCAGGCAGTTAAACCGCTGATGAATGTCAGAAAGAGATTCATTCTTACCAGCGATAAAACTTTCATACTGTCTTACCAAGTTAATCTTTCGGGTCTCTTGGATTTCAGTGGTGCCCTCATATTGAACACATATGGTTTCCCACATTTCTTTAGAAGTTTTTAGATGCATGATGGAATGGAAAACTTCATCAGGCAGAGCCATTGATATAATGGTCTTTGCTCTTGCATCTATGCCTACCTTCTTTTTATCTTCATCACTCCACTGTCTTATTTCCTTAACGACATATCGTTCAGGGACAACTTCAGTGGTGGCAGTAGCGGGAACCGCAGCTATAATTCTAACAGGTTCATAGGGTCCGTTTTCTATATATTCAGGTATAGTAGGATCCGCACCTTCAAGAAATAGCATCATTCGATTTTTCCATAGAGAAAAGTTATCTCTGCTAAATCGAGGAGGTTTAGAAAGTGAACCATTATCATAGTAGTTTGCGTTTGTGTTTAGTGCCATTATAGAATAGCAAGGAAGAGTATATAGCAAGATCTTGTTTATTAGATTAAACAAACTGCTCTGATACCACTTGTTGGTCCCGAAGGTGCTTAACAAGTTTGTAGAAGGGGGGGGGGGTTGAATACAAACACAGAAATTAAAGTTTAATAAATTGTTTATTGATAAATCAAAATACAATTTACAAGTTTGTTGCGGAATAAGATTAAGACAGACTCAATCTAAACAAACTTAAGAAACACTAAGATGGTTGCACAAGAAATTCAGAGAATGGGGGTTTTTAGAGAGATAGAAAACAAGGGTTTCTATTATGGAGTTCAAGGATTGAGCACACTTTCAGATGAAGGGGTGAGCTTCCTATTTATACCCTATGCATTAAATGCATGGCAGGGTACTTTACACGTGGCATTCATAGATTGGCTTTGGGAGTCTTACTTTTGGAGACATGCTTTTGGCCGCTTTATGAACAGTGTAGTTGACAGAGTTGTTGTACGATTTGTGGCAGAGACGTGTCCGTTCTGACACATCGTACTGGTTGTGCAAGGTAAGACAAAAGAAAACTTGAGGCATAAGCTTTGTGATCGTTGATCGCTGAGTATCTCTTCTTCCAGAGATAAAGAAGTTCAGCTATCGCTGAAGCTTTTCCTCAGGCTTCTTCGCGTAAGTAGATTCGTCTGGTCTTCGCTGATATCCGCATCAGGTCACTAGTAGACTCATCTATTGTTCAGTGGCTTTGTCTTCGATTCAGCTATGAACTATGTAGACGCAAGACTTGTCTTCAGGGATTACGTTAACCGTGTTACATGAGAAACTATCAGCGATGACTGATCAGACTCAGTTTGATTGCTGAAAGTGAAACACATACATATTAAATGTTTACAGAAAGGTCATCAGCGATAACTGAACAGACTCAGTCTGATCGCTGATGATGAAACACTAATACATATAATAACGTAATTTTCACTAAGTATAAAAGAGGGTCGTTATCAAATCACTGAGAGAGTTTGGATCAACAATTGCTATTGCTAGACACAATCTCCCTCTTCAATTAGTTGAATATGAAGGTATTAGGAGTTGTTTTGCTTACTTGAATCCTGAAGTGAAATTTTTTTCAAGACAAACCACAAAAAATGACATATTGAAAATGTATTCAATGGAGAAATCTAAGCTTCTTAATTTGTTGCAATCTGTTCCTGGTCGAATAGCATTAACATCTGATTGTTGGACTTCTTTGACCACTGATGGATATATTTCATTGACTGCTCACTTTGTTGATAAGAGTTGGTGCTTGCAAAAAAGAATTTTATCTCTTACTTGCATGCCTCCACCCCATACTGGTGCTGCCTTGGCTGAAAAAGTTTGTGGTTTGTTGAAAGAATGGGGAATTGATAAGAAAATCGTCTCCATAACCTTAGATAATGCATCTAATAATGATTCTATGGTTGATGGACTGAAACTTGATTTGGATTTGATGTCTAACGGTGATTATTTTCATGTTCGTTGTTGTGCCCATATTCTTAATTTGATAGTGCAAGATGGTTTAAAAGAATTAGATGGGGCTGTTGTGAAGGTGAGAGAGTGTGTCAAGTATTGCAAAGGTTCTCAAAGTCGGAAGCAAAGATTTAGGCATTGTGTTCAACATGTTGGTATTGAGTCCACTAGAGGGTTAAATCAAGATGTGCCCACTCGTTGGAATTCTACATTTCACATGTTAGATAGTGCATTATTTTACAAGAAAGCGCTTCTCCATTTAGCAAAGACTGATGCTAATTTTGTTCATTGCCCAACTTCTGATGAGTGGATGAAGATTGAAAAAAATTGTAAGTTTTTGCAAGTTTTCCATGAAGTGACGGTAAAGTTTTCGGGCTCTAAGTATCCAACCTCCAATCTTTACTTTCCTAATGTTTTCAAAATAAGGTTGCTTTTGAAAAACGAGAAGGAAAGTAGTGATAGATTTTTGAAGGACATGGCCAATAAGATGAACTTGAAGTTTGACAAATATTGGCATGAGTTTAGTACCATCATGGGTATTGCCGTTGTTTTTGATCCCCGTTACAAGTTTCAAGTTATTGATTGGGCTTTCAAAAAAATATATGGGTCTTCTTCCAACATTGAGTTGGATTTGTTTAAGGAAAAATTATTTTCCTTGTTTGATGAGTATGCATCTTGTACCACATCCACCGACAATCAAAGCTCATCTCGTGCTACCATTAATACTATGCCCGACACTGACACATATATGATGGTAATAAACTTTCCTTATTTAGTTTTGTGAATTTAATTTTTTGTTTGTACCTTGGCTAAGTTTTGTATTTTTTTTATCAGGATTTTGATGAGTTCTCTAGCTGTGAGTTCACCACCGGTGGTAAATCCGAGCTGCAATCTTACTTAGAGGAGCCGAAATTACCTCGTATAGATGATTTCGATGTGTTGGAGTATTGGAAACCTCTTCAGGGACGGTATCCAATTCTATCTCAAATGGCTAGAGATATTTTGGCCATCCCAATATCTACCGTTGCTTCTGAATCGGTTTTCAGTATTGGAGGACGAGTTATTGATGCCTATAGGAGTTCGTTGAAACCAGAAACTGTTGAATCATTGGTTTGTCTTAGAGACTGGGTTTTTCATGAAGGTATACATTTAATTATTAATTTTATGCATTCGTTAACGTACTCAATTTTAACATTTCTTTTACTCAATTTTAGCATCAATGCATCCAGATGAAGAGGAGTTATGCAATTGGCTTTTAAGACTAAAGGATGACGACGACCGGGAAGAATCAAAGAATCAAAGTTTTCAAACACAAAAATCTGGATGAAGAGGAGCTATGTTTTGATTTTTGACTTTGGTTAGAACTCAAAGGATTTTTGGGCTTGTAATATTTTTATGCTTTGGATTTTTAATTTTCTGGATTTGGATTTCTATAAGTTTAAACTTTGAAGTTTGAATTATTTTAGTATATTTCTAAAGCTTTATTTTTTTGATTTTTAAGTTTTAATTTTATAAATGTAAACAGGTTAAACGGGTTAGCGGGTTAAACGGGTTATCGGGTTAGCGGGTTAAACGGGTTTAGTGGGTTAAGAGGATAAACGGGTTAATCGTGTCGTGTCGGGTTAGGCGGGTAAAATCAGGTCGTGTTCAGGTTGAGATTTTCTGACCCGTTTATTAAACGGGTCGTGTTCGGGTTAGGTCATCTTAACCCGTTTAACTCGTGAACCCGACACGAACCCGACACGACACGACACGTTTGCCAGGTCTAGTTAGGACTAAGCCTAGTGAGATCACATAAATTATATAATTCACAAACAAGAATGTAATAATACAATAATACAAGACTTGTGTTACCGAACTCCATTGTCTCATGAGAATATTTCCACTGCTATCGTGTTCCCAAACCTGGATATAAACATACAAAAGATTGCCCTTGAAAATACGGGGGAGACCCGTTTCCATCGGGGTGACATATACACAGGAGTGGAGTCACCCATGATGTTATTGGATTACACCTCATATCTCAGTCCAAGGGGTTGTTCGGTTGTGGCTTAATGGGCTGTATAGCCTATATAGCTTATTCGCTCAGCCATATAATGTTGTTCGGAAGTGGCTTATTGGGTCAAAAATGAGCTTATTCGCTCAGCCCAATTTGTAAAGTCATATCTAGTCAGCCCTCCATTTTCCCATCCTACCCTTTGATAAAACCCAAGAAATCGATCCTCTCCTGAAAGTTATCAATCTCTCTTCCCTACTTTTTTCTCTTATCAACAATCGATTGTCGCCTCAAGAAAGTTATCAATCTCTCTTCCCTGAAATCGATCCTCTCCTGAAATCGATCCTCTCCTCAAAACGATCTGTCCCTCCTTGAAATCGATCCTCTCCTCTCGCTGGTGCCCTTGTCGTAGCCGGTGTTCCATCCCTCACCGTCGTCGGTGTTCCAACAGTCGTCGGTGTTCCAGCCATCGTCGGTGTTCCAGCCCTTGAAATCGATCCTCTCCTCCTCGTCTGGTGTAGTGGCAACCATGGAAGTTGATATTGGGGACTTAGCACACATGTTTGAATCTCATCAACAGATTCGTTTTCTTTCTTCCAAGACAACCATTGTTGTGCTTCCTCCTCCATTTTGGGTTTTAGGTTAATGGTCAATGGGTTTATGGGTTCTGGTAATTGTTTTCTTTAATTTTGATATAGACAAGGGTTCTGTTAATTGTTTTCATAGACAAGGGTTCTGTTAATTTTGATATAGACAAGGGTTTATGGGTTCTGTTAATCGTTTTCACTAGTGTTGGTTTAATGGTTAATGGGTTTATGGGTTCTGTAAAATCAATGATGAGTTTTGTGTTGATTATTGATGATTTTCATTAATTTTTTTGTTTATGGATTCTATTAATTGTTTTTGTGTATGTTCACAGTTAGAAATATGATTGGGAATTTGGGAAGATTAATTTCTTGTTCATGAAAAAGCTAAAAGAATGAAAGGGGTAAAATGGTCATTTATATTATTCAGTCAGTATATTCAGCGCAACAACAGAACAACAATTTATTTGTTGTCATATAGACAACTTTATCAATACAGACAACTTAATCCATACAGGTCTTAATAAAAACGAACCGAACAGCCCCCAAGTTCCCATGCCATAAATACATCACAACCTCAAACCATAATCATTGCCTTTATTGCCTACTCCGTCGAGTTACACCTCAAGGTCTTACGGGACATTATTGTCTATCCATATCTAGCCGAGTTACAACTCAAGGGTCCACATCCCCCTATTGCCTACTCGCTAGTAAACCCCAATGACCAACAACATGCAATGGTCAAAAAAGAAAATAACTACATCCTCGTGCACAAGGTGTAGAGACCCACATTCTTATCAGGTGATCACATTCTGATTTAATATACTCAACAATATAAATATGATTCACACAACAATTTATGGACGCCATGTTCACAATTTCCCCAATAATTATGGCGTATAGCATATGGAATTCATTTATCACTCAAGTAGTTTACTTCGTACATAAATCACCAACATTTACTTATCTCATATGGTTTATCCACTCTATATACACTAAAGATAGGGTACAATGATTTCAATGTTCTTTCCATCATTTTCACCAAAATCCCAAAAGTTAGGTTAACTCATAAATAAAGGTGTAGATACATTTATATATATATATATATATATATATATATATGTATGTATATATATGGGTATGTATATATGTATATATACAATAATCATATAAGAGAGTAAAAAAATGGAGATCTATAACACATAGCAAGTATATAAATGAATGAGTTAGAGTTTGTGGGTGAAAAGGCACTACTAGGGTTTGTAGGGAGAAAACCCTAGACTTGAAAAAACCCTAAGTGATGGGAGGCTTGAATGGAGTTTTTTTCTTCAAATGCTTGTAGTACCACAAGGTCTTGCACACTCTTGATCCACCACTAGACACTAGGTTAACTTTAGATCGATAAATGAGGAGGGATGAGGGTGAGAAAGCATTAAATCGCCTCCACTTGAGAGAAGAATCGATCTGCAGTTAATTGGAGTGAAAATGTCTAAAGTGATACCAAAATCGACCTTAAAACTCGAAAACCCTCCCCCCGTTAGCGACATTGACCCAACGACTTTACCACGACATTGTCGTCGACAATGTCGCCCTTTCTTCAACCCTCGCGGTACAACGCCGACGACTGTGCCCCCCATCGACTTTACCATGGCATTGTCGTCGGGTAATGTCGCCCTTCACGTCCAAGCTGATGTTTGTTCGACGCCAAAGAGCTAACAATCCCGAAACTGGACTCCAATCGACTCTCGTTGGATCCCAAGGTCTAGGGTTGATGTCTCTCACGAAATAGGGTAGTGGCCACAAGTGTGAACTCCTCGCGGTAAGCTATAAATCAAGTTTCATGTGATTGATAACTTTCCATGCATACACATAAATACATTTTAAACACATAAACTCGTTTACCTTCGATATGAATATGCATACACCCAAAATAAGTTTGGCGTATACACGCATACGGTGAACGGTCTAAAACGAAGTCATCTATGCTAACGAGCGTGACTCGACGAAATGCTCCTTAAATGAAAATAACCCTTCTATTTATTTAAAGGAGGTGACTCAAAAGGGTTCCAAAGTTCGCTCAAGAAATTTGGGGAGTTACAATCCTCCCCCTCTTAGAGAAGATTTCGTCCCCGAAATCGCACATCATTCAAACAAATGAGGGTAGTGTCGCTTCATGTCTTCCTCCGCTTCCTAAGTCACATTCGCACCCCTATGATGTTTCCATTGCACCTTCACCATAACTACTTCTTTATGGCGATGCTTTTTCGTTTCTCTCTCTAGGATGGCCTCTGGTTCTTCAACGCATCGATTGTTGTCTACTCGAATCTCAGATAAAGGTATAACATTTTCTTCTTCCACCGAACATTTTCGTAGATAACACACGTGGAAAGTAGGGTGAATTCCACTCATCTCGGGCGGTAAATCAAGCTTGTAGGTGTAACACCTCGAACTTTAATGACTAGTATTCTTGTTGTGACTCATGATCCTCCTTATTCCTGTTTCGTTATATTCTACGTGTACCTTTATCCATAAGTCTCTCGAGAAAACCTTTTCGAGATCAAAAACCTCTAATTTTGGCATTCTGGAGAATTAGGCGACAATGCCCGTCGATAGTTCCATGGGCATTGTCGCCGTGGTCACTATCGCTAAAGAGAGATGACTCACGGTACCGTTGGCGCGTTTGTGCCCCGCGATAGTGACAAATGTCACTATCACCTGTCACTATCGTCGAGCTTGGGGTAGCTTCGGTACCATTTGCGCGATTATGCCCGCGATAGTGACAAATGTCACTATCGCCTGTCACTATCGCGTGCGGGGGGTCGAGGGTATAAAAAGACCAACTCCGAAATTGTTTCATTTTATCTGATTTCTTGAAGGGAGCTAGGTCGTTTTCTCTGTTGTTCCTTGGTAAGTTCCAACCTTAAATCTTCCCTTCTCATTAAATCCTCCAACAACCTCACTCTTACTCATTTATGGTGATTACTCTAGGTGATCTAAGGTATCTTTGGTGAAGATTCTCCTTTTTCAAGTGCTATCATCATATCTTTCAACTATAGTCTTCTAGGGTTTCAATAATAACCCCATTGTGAGTTCATCCTTACTTTTCTAAACCTTATACATGTCAAAATGCATTTTTAGACTTCTAATCATCTCCTTGTTTACAACTTCTTTGTTGAAGAGATTTTGACCTAACTTGACATGTTGGAGATTTTTAGGGTTTCTTACCATTTTGAAATATAATGAAATAATCTATGTCTTGAACTATAAAATGTGGATGTTTTCACATCTTGATGGGTAAATGTTTAACCTATGGCATTATAGCCAAGTTCATGTTTTACACCATATTATGGGTATCTTAGTTGAAAGTGATATTTAGGAAAAAAGGAAAATAAATGGGTTAATGTTGTTGAAATCTATGTTCACATCAAAATGGTTTTACACTCGAAATGTGTACTTGGTAAGGAAACATATTTAGAAATGGGAAAATGGCCACATTATGGTTCATGATTGGACTTTGCATTTTCTTATCAACAATTAACCATAGTAATGCATTTTTGGGAAATAAATGGTATTAAGAACTATATGTTTGATTATCGTTGGTCACAAATGAAATTGTGACAAGTCTAGACTATTACTAGTGGATCCATAGGTATAGAGTCGACTTAATTTTGGGATAATTCCCGTTTGTAACTAGTTGAGACATTGGACCCTAGGGTGGCAACTTGGTACGGTTATGTGGGACCAGATACTAGCCGTGGGTCGTAAATGTAAATCCTAGCAAATGAGCATGATTAGGATCATTGGGTGCCCTCCCCCACATCTGAGTACGAGTCAGTGAGTTCGTGGCCTTGATCCTAGTATGGTGAGCTCAATAACTTGGAAAGTGGCCTACTTTTGTGTTCCGCCACAATCCTTGGAAAATCGGGTCTCCCCTGTCATCGTAAGATGTATTTTGGACCGCAAGGTCATTATGTGTTTATCAAATCATTAACAAAGGCGATTGGTGAAAATGATTTACTTACAATTGTATTTAAATTGCTTTTAGTTTCAAATCATTTACAATTGTATTTAAATTAGCAATTTTTCGAGGCTGTATGTTCTCACTAGGCTTTAAGCCTAGCACTTTTTCTCAAATGATGTGTATAACAGGTTCCCTTAGCGGCAAGTCGCCAAAGGGTTGAATGAAGGGCGTGGACTCTTGAGGGCATTTTAGAGATGATAGATATTTGGAGTCTTGGCGTTTAAAACATTTTACTTATTTTGGAATTTTTGGGTTGACAACCTATGTAATCTAGATAGAAATGGTTTAGATTAGTTTGTTGTCGATTATTCATACTTCATACGCAGGTTTTTGTAAATGCATACACTTTTACCCTTTTTGGGTGGTTTGCTCCAAATACAAAAGTCATATTTCCGAATTTTCAATTTTTAAAATTACTCTAAATTTCCAAATACAAATGTCTTCCTCGGCTTCCCAAGTCACGTTCGCACCCCTATGATGTTTCCATTGCACCTTCACCATAACTACTTCTTTATGGCGAAGCTTTTTCGTCTCTCTCTAGGATGGCCTCCGGTTCTTCAACACATCGATTGTTGTCTACTCGAATCTTGGATAAAGGTATAACATTTTCTTCTTCCGCCAAACATTTTCGTAGATAACACACGTGGAAAGTAGGGTGAATTCCACTCATCTCGGGCGGTAAATCATGCTTGTAGGCTTGGAGTCCCACACGCTCAGTGATAGGAAAAGGCCCGAGAAAACGAGGGCTAAGTTTTCCTCGCTTTCCAAACCTTATGACTCCTTTCCATGGCGACACTTTTAGCATCACTCGATCACCCACTTGAAATCCATCGATCGCCTCTTCTTGTCCGCATAACTCTTTTGGCGGTCTTGGGACGCCTTCAACCGTTCTCGAATGTTCTTTACTTTGTCCGTCGTTTCTTGTACCACCTCCGGTCCGGAAAATTGCTTCTCTCCCGCTTCCAGCCAACACGTCGGCGTCCTACATTTCCGTCCATATAAAGCCTCGAATGGTACCATGCCCAAACTCGAATGATAGCTATTATTATAAGCAAATTCCACTAATGGGAGGTGAGAGTCCCAATTTCCCCCGAAATCAATGACACACGATCGCAACATGTCTTCTAACGTTTGAATTGTCCGCTCGCTTTGTCCATTCGTTTGAGGATGGTATGTCGTGCTCAACTTCACTTTTGTTCCCAATTCTCTTTGAAACGCATTCCAGAAATGAGAAGTGAAACGACTGTACCGATCAGACACGATGGATAAGGGCACCCCATGTCTCGAGACTACTTTGTTGATGTAGAGTCTTGCTAGCTTGTCCAAAGGTGATGTCTCCCTCATGTCCAAAAAGTGCACGCTTTTCGTCAATCGATCTATTACCACCAAAATGGTGTTGTGGCCCTTCAACGTCTTTGGCAATTTCATCACGAAGTCCATCGTGATGTGATCTCACTTCCACTCCGGTATTTCTAAGGATTGTAAGATTCCGTACAGTCGTTGGTGTTTGGCATTTACTAACGAACAAGTAAGGCACCTCTCCACGTAGTTTGCTACATAACCGGCCACCAATAGTTCAACTTCATATCTCTATACATCTTCGTGCTCCCGGGGTGGATGGAATATCTAGACTTGTGCGCTTCTTCCAAAAGTAACTTTCGGCATCCTCCCAACTTGGGTAACCAAATTCGTCCTTGGAAGAGTTTCAATCCCCTACCATCTTCCGTCAAGCTAAGGTGTTGCTTCGTCATTGCTTCATCTTTGAGGTTTGCTTCGTGAATCGCTTCGGCTTGAGCGGTCTTTATCATGTCCATAAGGTTTGAGATGATCTCAATCCTTGTTAATGAAGTTTTCACCGAACCGCTATACTCTTTCTCGCTTAACGCGTCCGCCACAACATTTGCTTTGCCCGGGTGATATTGGAGTTCGCAGTCGTAGTCTTTCAACAACTCTAACCATATCCTCGGACGCATATTCAACTCCTTTTGATCGAAAACATATTTCAAGCTCTTGTGGTCGGTGTAGAGTGTGCCCTTGGTACCGTACAAGTAGTGTCGCCACAATTTCAAAGCAAAAACAACCGCCGCTAATTCGAGGTCATGCGTTGGGTAATTATTCTCGTGCTCCTTCAACTGCCTTGACGCATACACTATCACTTTACCCCTTTGCATGAGGACGCAACCCAATCCCATCTTGGATGCATCACTATAGACGACGAAGTCTTCCGTTCCCTCGGGTAAGGATAAGATTGGAGCTTCACACAATTTCCGTTGCAAGGTATGGAAAGCCTTCTCTTGAGTCTCGGTCCAAGAAAACTTCACATTCTTTTGCGTCAATGCGTTCAACGATGAGGCGATCTTGGAGAAGTCTTGAATGAACCTTCGGTAATAATCGGCGAATCCCAAAAAGCTTCGGATCTAGGTTGGGATTTTCGGAGGCTCCCAATTCATCATTGTTTCTATTTTCACGGGGTCTACCTTAACTCCTTCACGGGTCACCACATGGCCGAGAAATTGGACTTCCCGCAACCAAAACTCACATTTGGAGAATTTTGCATAAAGTTTCTCCCTTCTTAGAACCTCTAGGACCTCTCTCAAATGTTGCTCGTGCTTCTCTTCATACTTGGAGTACACCAATATGTCGTCGATGAATACTATGACCGATCGGTCCAAAAATGGTCGACACACACGGTTCATCAAGTCCATAAATATTGTCGGTGCATTCGTCAAACCAAAAGGCATGACTAGAAACTCGTAGTACCTATACCGAGTCCTAAATGTCGTCTTTGGAACGTTTTCTTCTCGAACTCTCACTTGATGATAACCCGACCGGAGATCGATCTCGGAAAATCATCCGACCCCTTGTAATTGATCAAATAGATCATCTATTCGAGGTAATGGATATTTGTTCTTGATGGTCACCTTATTCAACTCTCGGTAATCGATGCACATACGCATTGACATGTTCTTCTTCTTCATAAAGAGTAGCGAAGCTCCCCACGGAGACGAGCTCGGCCTCACAAACCCCTTCTCTAGCAACTCTTGAAGTTGGTACATCATTTCTTGCATTTCCATTGGCGCGAGACGATACGGTGCACGAGCTATCGGTGCTGCCCCCAGAACTAAATCAATTCGGAACTCCACTTGTCGATCGGGTGGTAAGCCGGGTAAATCGTCGGGAAATATGTTCGGAAATTCGTTGACAACCTTCACGTATTCCACCTTCTTCTTCTCTATCTTGGCATCTAACACAAAGGCTAGATATGAAGGGTACTTCTTCGTCAAGTATTTTCTTTCTTTGATGGATGAGATGATGGCTACTTCGCCCTTTCGCCATACACGAAGATGAAGTCACCATCCCGGATGGGAATCCGTATGAGCTTCTTGGAACACAAGATCTTCGCTTGATACCAGGCCAACCAGTACATCCCGACCACCACATCGAAGCTCCTGATGGTCATAGGGAGCAAGTCCACCATAAAGGTTTCGCCACTGATTTCAAGCCGAAAGTCTCTTAGAACATCCCTTAAGACCGCTCGTTCCCCATTATCTACTTCTATGACTAAAGCATCACTAAAGGCACTAGTCGACGAGCTCAAAGATTTGCAAAATACATCGGATACAAAAGATAAACTTGCACCAGAATCAAACAATACCCTAGCAGGTGTGGAGTTGAGTAAGAATGTACCCGACACCATGTCGGCGGTTTCCTTCGCCTCCTCCTTCGTCATCTGAAAAGCCCTCCCCTGAGCCTTGGGAATGGCCTCTCTCTTCGGTTGACTCACTGAGCTTCCTTCTCCTCTCGCAATACCTCTTAGTTTGGGACACTCCCTTCGAACGTGGCCCATCTCCTTGCATTCATAACCAATTGTCCCCCAGATGGAACACTCGGTACTGATGTGGCCCTATTTACCGCATTTGAAGCACAAAACCGGGTTGGGGTTGGAATTGGAAATGGTCTTGCAAAACCCGAAGTTTTTGCTTTTGTATTTGGAGCACCACTTCGCCTCCCGACGTTTGTCAAAGCTTTTATTTGTCGACTGAAACCTCGACTTCTTATACGAACTCGGTGGGCTCTCCCACCTTCTCTTCTCCACGGTCCTCGTTTTCTCCTCTTTATCTCGAGCATACAGTCTCTCCATAACTTTGTCCTCTTCGATAGTCTCGTGGAGGTTGGTGGCTTTGGAGTTGCGGACCATTGCTAGCATGTCCGTGGGCAAACCCTTCAAATACACCTTCACTTTCTCCTTTTCGGTTGGGGCCACATGCCCCACCAAATCTAGTTTCTCCATAAACAAGCGGGGTGTACTCCTTCATGGACAAATCCCCCTTATTGATCGACTGGAACTCCTCCTCTATCATATCCAGTTCCTCCTCAGTACAATACTCTTCTAGGATCTTCTTCTTAAACTCGGCCCAAGACATATTGGCCAATACAGAGTCTTCAAGGGTTGAGGTGAAGACATTCCACCACGTCAAAGTCGGGCCTCGAAGCAATTGAGACCCATACTTCACGTTTTGACGTTCCCCACAGTCGCTAGACCTGAAATCCTGTTCAATTTCCTTAAGCCAACTCATACACTTTGCGGGCTCACCAGACCCGGCGAATTCCGGCGGTTTGCAATAAAGAAAGGACTTGTAAGAACATCCTCTTTCCGGTTGCCTCGTTTCCAAGGTCGCTAACCCAATAGTGCGGTTCTCGTCCCCGTTACCGCCGGAACCCGTTATGACAATATTCTCCTCAATTGTCTCGTGTCGACGATGATTCACCTCTCGATCCTCTAGTAGTTTCATGAACAACTCATGCTGCTTTGCCATGGTCTCATTCATGGCTCTCATCATGTCCGTCATTTGTGTCTGAGGGGTTACCTCAGTCATGATCGGATCGGTAGTGACAATGTTGGTCCTTGGAATTTGCTCCATTCTTCCGACAAGCATAGGTGGAATTGGAGGTTCCACTGTTACAGTTGCATTTGGCCTATCGGTTATGGATTCGTTCACAGCTTGAACCTCTGGCGATGATTGAAGATGACTCCGAGTATTTACCATTTTCGTCTGTCATCAATTCAAAAGAGGGTGAGAGATGGGGTACACAAGATTACACACAAGAAACGTACTAATACCGTTCATCGATTATCATAATCATAGTAATTCAAGCATGCTCACATAGAAGTACATTCATAATACCAGTAGTTAATTAAAATTATGAACATACACTACATAAAGATTCTCGTTACCACTTTCATAATTCTCAACAAAGTAGTTTCCTGTTGACTCTAAGATTGTCCCACCTTAGAAGTTCTACCCAATTCTTACACTTTATTGCCTAATAATCTCAGCTTAAGTCTAGGCATCAAGATTTCATACCTAGTTCACTTAAACTAGAGCTCTGATACCAACTTGTAACACCCTAAAATAATCGAATTAAAAATTCAAAATTTTGGCAATATGACGGCTAAAATACGGGGATCCAAGACACCCTGTAAGTAAGATTTCTAACAAGAACAAAACCTAAGCTTCATACCAACTATAACCCAATGAAGTAGGGGTAGTTTGTACCAATTATGGTTGCAAGTATAAGAGACGTAACAATTACAACAACCTACTTAATCTAGAATGAATTACGACTAGATTAACTTTGGGTGTTGCCAATGCTCCAAAAATCTCTCTCCACGCGAAACCCCAAAAAGACCGGCACTTCAAGATCTTCTACGTACACGGTTGACAAGCCTGACAACCTACAATTCACCACGAGTGGGATCTGTGGAAAAACAACAACCACAACAAGTGTTAGGACTAAGTCTAGTGAGATCACATAAATTATATAATTCACAAACAAGAATGTAATAATAAAATAATACAAGACTTGTGTTACCGAACTCCATTGTCTCATGATAATATTTCCACCGCTATCATGTTCCCAAACCTGGACATAAACATACAAGAGATAGCCCTTGAAAATACGGGGGATACCCGTTTCCATCGGGGTGACATATACACAGGAGTGGAATCACCCATGATGTTATTGGATTACACCTCATGTACGGGTCCTAGTTCTCATGCCATCAAGACATCACAACCTCAAACCATAATCATTGTCTTTATTGCCTACTTCGTCGAGTTACACCTCAAGGTCTTACGGGAAATTATTGTCTATCCATATCTAGCCGAGTTACACCTCAAGGGTCCACGTCCCCCTATTGTCTACTCGCTAGTAAACCCCAATGACCAACAACAATGGTCAAAAAAGAAAATAACTACATTCTTGTGCACAAGGTGTAGAGACCCACATTCTTATCAGGTGATCACATTCTGATTTAATATACTCAACAATATAAATATGATTCACACAACAATTTATGGACGTCATGTTCACAATTTCCCCAATAATTATGGCGTATAGTATATGTAATTGATTTATCACTCAAGTAGTTTACTTCACACATAAATCACCCATATTTACTTATCTCATATGGTTTATCCACTCTATATACACTAAAGATAGGGTACAATGATTTCAATGTTCTTTCCATCATTTTCACCAAAATCCCAAAAGTTAGGTTAACTCATAAATAAAGGTGTAGATGCATTTACATACATTTATATATATATATATATGTATATATGTATATATATGGGTGTGTATATATGTATATATACAGTAATCATATAAGAGAGTAAAAAAATTGAGATATATAACACATAGCAAGTATGTAAATGAATGACTTAGATTTTGTGGGTGAAAAAGCACTACTAGGGTTTGTAGAGAGAAAACCCTAGACTTGAAAAAACCCTAAGTGATGGGAGGCTTGAATGGAGTTTTTTTCTTCAAATTCTTGTAGTACCACAAGGTCTTGAACACTCTTGATCCACCACTAGACACTAGGTTAACTTTAGATCGATAAATGAGGAGGGATGAGGGTGAGAAAGCATTAAATATCCACCACTTGAGAGAAGAATCGATCTGCAGTTAATGGGAGTGAAAATGTCTAAAATGATACCAAAATCGACCTTAAAACTCGAAAGCCCACCCCCCGTTAGCGACATTGACCCAACGACTTTGCCACGGCATTGTCGCTGGGCAATGTCGCCCTTCCTTCACCCCACGCGGTACAGCGCTGGCGACTTTGCCACGACATTGTCGTCGAGCAATGTCGCCCTTCACGCCCAAGCTAATGTTTGTTCGACGCCAAAGCGCTAACAATCCCGAAACTCGACTCCACTCGACTCTCGTTGGATCCCAAGGTCTCGGGTTGATGTCTCTCATGAAATAGGGTAGTGGCCACAAGTGTAAACTCCTCACGGTAAGCTACAAATCAAGTTTCATGCGATTGATAAATTTCCATGCATACACATAAATACATTTTAAACACATAAACTCGTTTACCTTCGATATGAATATGCATACACCCAAAATAAGTTTGGCGTATACACGCATACAGTGAACGGTCTAAAACGAAATCATGTATGCTAACGAGCGTGACTCGACGAAATGCTCCTTAAATGAAAATAACCCTTCTATTTATTTAAAGGAGGTGACTCAAAAGGGTTCCAAAGTTCGCTCAAGAAATTTGGGGTGTTACAACGACTATACTCTTAGTACCATTGGTGCTATTGTGACAGGTGTCACAACCACATGGCACTACATTCATACTCGATATGTGGTTCTTCCTTTACCTATTCACTTAGTTCAACACTTTTCTTCAATTGAGATATAATTTCAAGGTGTTACAACCACCGATCTGAACCACAATAGTTGGATTTTAGTCTCAAAATTTTCAAAGAAAATATGATATTTTGGTCATTTACCAATATTTCATTTTAATTCCAAAGCTACATTAGGTAAATCAAACAGACAGATTACAATTCTTTTAACAGATTCCGTTCCAATATATGTCAACCAAACAGGTGGTTAAATCTGATGACATTCTATTCTAATTCATTCAAAGTCAAATTACTTTGACATATTTCATTTCATTAAAAAACATTCTGCGAACCAAACTCCCCCTTATGTTGTTGTTGGTAGACTCGAATCATCGTCTATTTGTATATCTACGTCATCGTGAAACTAACTGTAACATAGGGGATTTATTTATTTTGTTTTCAACAATATTTAATTAATAATCAAATATGTTTATTAAACTATATAACCAACTATTGTATTGTTTTGAATTTTTTTTTACTTTTTAACCGTAGTCGATATTGATGACAATTTAGATAACGAAACTACTATTTCTATGTTCATTATAGCTAAAAATCATAAATATGTTTATTGGAATTACATTTCTTCCAAATTTACCCCACATGTCCTTTTTTTATCCCCAAAGTATGTACGAGTCATTTATTATATGTTTCATTACAATTGTTGGTGATTTTAGTATCACCGATCATTCAAGTGTAATTTTATATAACACGAGTGCTAATGGATTTCAAACTGTGATCTAATACAAGTTAGGTGGTGCGGAGTGCACACTTGTTATAAGACGAATTTGATCCCAGACACGACGAAATGGCGGGCATCAATGGGGTCATGCCCCCTTACGGGGTCAAGGGGCAGCGCCCCTTGCGAGGTCTAAGGGGCAGAGCCCCTGGCTGTGGTCCCGCTGCAGAGGCTCCAAAGCTCTTCAGAATTTTAGACTTGGAATGTAGTGGAAAAACTTGATCAGAGGCTCTCTGCAGATGCTCTGGTGGATCTCTGCGGAGGCTCTGGTGGGCATCTCTGGACCAAAGGCTCTGGTGAGCATCTCTGGACCGGTGCCTATCTCTAGACCAGAGGCTCTGGTGTCTATCTCTGAACCTGCAGTTACTGAACATTTATTGCTCAGTTATTTCCAGCCCATGAGTTTAGCTAAAACGGTTGTAACTGACCATTATTGCTAATAATTTGCCATCATTTCCATTTCAGTTATTTTCCTATTTTACGAATGGTACTAGTATGTATATATACCATATATACTTATGTTTTAGACTCACGATTTTAAACAACCTTTATATACTCTCCAGCAAATTTTGCTCTCGTTTTTGTGCCTAGAAACAATAGTGTCTTAAGTCTGATCCCATATTCGATTTCGTGCAACCCAGGTCAAAAATACCAATTCGGAAAGTGATTCTACACGATTCTTAAGAAATCTGGTCATTTGATCGATTGTATTGCCCTACTCTCTAACAACAATTACATTGAGAGGACGTTTGGTTTGATGGAGTGGTTTGGAATGGTTTAGATTTCATGGAATGCTTTGAAATTCGAGGGATTTGGATTTGGAAGGATTTAAAATCTTTGGTATGTTTGGTTTGTAGGATTTGGAATTAATTAAATTGAATTCCATTATTTATTAAAAAATTATAAAAATAATTAAATTACCTTTTTATTAATTGATTATTACAAAACAAATGTTTTTAACATATTTTAAACCATTATTACATACAAATCTTATAAAATCCCGTGAAATACGAACCAATCCCATGGGATTTCAAAATCATATATATGTTTGTGGGATTTCAATGGAATCCTAGGATTTCAATTCCAGAAAATCCTTGAAACCAAACATGTGATTGGAATGGAATTCAATTCCAAATTCCTCCAAATTCCTCCAAATTCATTCCAATCTCACAAATCAAACGGCTTAGAAAAAAACTACATAATTAAAAAAAAGTAACCCAAGTTATAAATCAAGAGTTGGTCTCCTAAAGTCTACTACGGATAATGGTTATTGAAATAGATTTTATTACGAATTTTTTTCGATTTTGTAGATATTGAAAAAATAAGGACTTAAAAAAAACTTATCTTGGTCCAAGTTACAAATCAAGAGTTATCACCTCTCGAAGTGTACTACGAAAAATTGTAATGATTTTGTAAATTCTCAAATTTTACCAGCTTGTTAATCTTGAAAATCTAAGCAATTTCAAAAAAGAAATCTCTCAAATTCAAGTTACGATTCAATAGTTATGGCCCCCAAAAGTTTACTACGATAAACCATAACGTTTTCATAAATCCTCAAATTTTACTAGCTTCCAGATCTTGAATAAGTAAACAACTTCAATTTTTTATCTCAATTCTAGTTATGATTCAACAGTTATGGCCCCTGAAGTTTACTATGAAAAATGGTTATTGTCTCGTTTACAAACAGTTTACGATTTCATAAATTTCCAGATTTTACCATCTTGTAGATGCTCAAAATATAAGTAACTTCAAATGAATCGTCTCGATAAAATTACTAGTCAAGATTTATGGTCAAGCGAATGGTGTGTGATCAAAAAAGAAGAGGAAGTCTAGTTGTAAGTTTACTAAGAAAATGGTTAAGGGAGAATCGCAACCATTTCATATATTAAAAAATCGTAACCATTTTTGGTAGGAACCTTAACTTTTGACCAAAGACCAAAGTTTTAAATGACGTTAGATGTGACGTGACGACGAGATCATGCCTCAAGCCTTACGAGTTATGGTGAGACTATGACTTTAATTCAAGGCATGCCCTAAGGCGGAATATGTACATATATGTATGTATGTATGTATGTATGTATGTATGTATGTATGTATGTATGTATGGAGGGCCTTTCAAGGGAGAACTATGTTATTTGTGATAACTGTGAGATCCAATCTCAACCACAAATCATATGATAAATTTGGAATTTAATAAATTTGGTAATTTGGTAATTTTTGATTTAAAATTTTAATTAAAGGGTAGTTTAGGTATTTAAAAATCTTCTCTCTCCTCTCTCCTCTCTCCGACGCCCGGTGAACGTTATTCCGGTGAAATACACTATGGTACACATTGTGATACCCACTGTGATACAAAATACAATATGATAATCACCGTGATACAAAATAAAATGTGATACCCATTGTGATAAAAATATACTATGATATCCACCATGATACAAAATGCAATACATAAAGACCCAGTTGTGATATAAAACACAACGTGATACCCAAAATAAATACAAGACCTAATGTGATACCTACTATGATACTACTGTGATACCCATTATGATACCTCTGTGATACCCAAAAGAAATTTGTTTTTGATAGATGAAGGAACTTGAATCGAAGAAATTGTATAATACAGACACCACTGTTGATTACCATTGTGATACATTGCGATTATCATTGTGATACACTTTGACTACCATTGTGTTACATTGTGATTACCAATGTGATACACTCAAAATAATAAGGATTTTGAATGTTGAGACTAAATCCATCTCCGCCGAAACACCAAATCCTATTCTCTTCTCGTCGATGAAACTATAGATCCCACTTTATTCTTATCGACACGTTGCTGGAGGACGTGTAGGTCTCCGCCGGGATAAAACTCCGTCAATAGACACGACCACTTTGGCGACTCCAACGACGCGTACAACGTCGGTAAAAACGGATGCTCCAATATTTCCAGAATTTCCTTCTCTGTCCTCGCTCGCCTTTCCTTATTACGACGCGCAAGCTCCCTCATATCCATCACCTTAGCGGCGAAAATAGCGCCTCCGACCATCGACGACGACGGAGAAGGAGAACATCTGAGTTTTGCGAGGTATACGTTGTCGATGTCTCCGGCGCCTAGACGGTGGAGGAAGCAGATGTCGACGAGGGAAATGTTACCGCCTGATTCAGATCTAGAACGATGAACAACGTCCCAACACGGATCTCCGAAAGTAGAATGGGGTTTGGTAGCGGCAGAGGAGGGGAGTGGGAGGTTGTGGCGAGCGGAGGAGGTAGCGGCGGTGGTCCAGGTGGTTACAGATCTGGAGTACTACGATTGAGGGAGAGGGAAAGAGAGAAGCTTTTTTTAGGGATGATTGAGAGCTGATAGGTTTGATGAGCTGTGAGATATGGAAAGATATAGAGAGATTTATGAGTTGTCAAACATATAAATTACCAAATTACCCTTTCATATTTAATTAATAATAAAATTAATTTTCTTAAATGAGTGGCTCACATTGGATCTCACGGTTACCACAAAATAGCCAGTTCTCATTTGATTACGCCCCTGTATGTATATATATGTGTGTGTGTGTGTGTAGGAGCCTAAATTAATGAGAACCCAGTAATCTGTGATAACCGTGAGATCTAATTTCAACCAATCAATTATTTATTTAATTTCTTTATTAAATTAATAGATAATGTGTATTAGTAATTTCCGTAATTAAAATCTTAAAATAATTTTTAATGCAATTACCATAATTTTCTCAATAAAATTGTTTTTTTAATCTCCTTTTTAGCAGACGCGGTAGGAATACGCGGAAAGATTGACAAACCTCAAACCCAAAAAGGTTTATGAGTTTACAAGCGTAAGACTCAAAAATATGGAGAAAACTTCAAAACTCTCTAAGAGAACTTTTATTAAAACTTGATAATTCAATTGAAAACAATAAAGGGATTAATCCTATTTATAACTAGGCTTAACTAAGAAAATTAAATCTATCGTAATTATAAACCAACTAGGAAACTATTTAAATAAGCAATAAAAGAAAACTAAATAATAATCCTAATAATAAATAAATCTAACAATAATTATCCTAAGTTTAAATAATTAAAAATAAGGAAATATGTTTTCGAGAGCTGTCCCAAGACTTAAATCTTGGTGAAACTCTCGGTAGTTTCTGGTCTAGTGGTCACCGAGACTTGTCCCGAGACTTAAGTCTCGGTGAAACTCTCGGTAGCTTCTGCCTTAATTTTCTAATGTGGTCCAATTGATCTTCAAACCTCGTTGCTAGCCGCTCTACATCAGTCTCCTCCACCTCTGAAGAACTCGACCCCGAGTTCTCATTAAGAGACTCGTTATCGTCGTGGTAAGCGTAGATGTCAGCGACGTTGAATGTGTTGGAGATGTGTAGGGAGTCAGGAAGTGTGACCACATAGGCGTTGTCATTGATCTTCCTTGAAATCTTGAATGGCCCGTATTTCCTAGGTTGCAACTTGTTGTATGTTCCAACCGGAAATCGTTCTTTTCGCAAGAATACCATGACTTCATCTCCCACATTGAAAGTTATTCTTCGTCGGCGTGCATCGGCTGAGGCTTTATTCTTTGTACACGTGAGTTCAATCTTGACTTGACTTCTTCTTTGATAGCTTGCACGTCCTTAGTCATATTTTCTACTGCAATGCTTGCCCCCGGAAGTCATGGTAGTTTGACCAAATAAACCACGTGCTTGGGAATGGAAGTGTAGACTAAGGAAAAAGGGGAACGACTCATTGAAGTGTGGGTTGCACTATTATAGGCGAACTCGATTTGTGGAAGAGCAAGATCCCATTGTTTAGGCTTATCACCACATATGCTCCTAAGCATGTTTCCCAATGTTCGGTTCGTCACCTCGGTTTGGCCATCGGATTGAGGGTGAGCGGTACTACTGTTGTTCAATGCGGTCCCGATCAATCGCCAAAGAGTAATCCAGAAGTGGCTCAAAAACTTTGTGTCACGATCAGAAGTAATGGTCTTTGGGACACTGTGTAGGCGAACTACCTCCTTAAAAAATAACTTGGCGATGTTGCTTGCATCGGCGGTCTTCTTGCAAGCAATGGAGTGTTTCAACTTAGAGAATCGGTCGACTACTACAAAGATAGAGTATGGGGTAGTCCTAAGACGAAGTCCATGGACAAGTCTTGCCAAATATCATCGGGAACCGGTAACGGTAAGTAGAGACCGGTGTTTTGAGATTGGCCTTTAGCAACTTGACAAATATAGCACTTTCGAATGATTGCTCCTACATCCCGCTTTAAGTGCGGCCAATGGTACCATTCAAGAACACTAGCGATGGTTTTGTCTCGGCCCAAATGTCCGCCTAATCCTCCTCCATGTAGGTCTCTAATTAGTTTTTCACGAAGAGAAGAGTTAGGTATGCATAATTGATTACCTTTGAAAAGATATCCATCTTGGATATAGTAGTCGTCCATCGGTGTACCCGTTTTGCATTTGGACCAAATCTCTTTAAAGTTGCCATCTTCTTCATATTGCTTATTTAGAACCTCGAATCCAACGATCTCTTGGGCGAGGGTAATCATTAAGGTAGCTCGTCGACTCAATGCATCGGCTACCCGGTTGAGAGCTCCCAATTTGTGCTTAGTTACAAAGGGAAACTTTTGCAAGTAACTTACCCACTGTGCATGCATTTTGCTTACCGCCTTTTGGCTATTAATGAACTTTAGGGCTTGGTGGTCGGTGAAGAGTACAAATTCTTTTTGCAAGAGGTAGTGCTCCCATTGCTTTAAGGCTCGGAAAACGGCATAAAACTCTTAATCATAAGTGCTCCACTTTTGACGGGCCTCATTTAACTTTTCACTAAAGAATGCAACTGGCCTTTTCTCTTGATAAAGAACAGCTCCTACTCCTACTCCACTTGCATCACATTCAACTTCAAACACTTTATCGAAGTCGGGAAGAGCGAGAACCGGTGCGGTGCTTAGCTTGTCTTTGATCAAGGTAAAGCTTCGGTCTTGATCGGGTCCCCATTGGAACTTTCCCTTTTTCAAACATTCGGTGATAGGTGCGGTAATGGTGCTGAAATCTTTTACAAATCTTCGGTAGAAGGTTGCTAGACCGTGAAAGCTCCGAACATTAGATACAGTTTTGGGAGTGGGCCATCTTTTATCGCACAGACCTTCTCTTCATCCACTTCTATGTCGGTCTCTCCAACAATGAATCCTAAAAATAGGAGCTTGTTGGTGCAAAAATTGCACTTCTTTAGGTTGACATAGATTTTATTTTCTTGAAGCACGGTTAAGACTTGTCGGAGGTGTACCAACTGATCCGTTTTGCTTCGGCTATAGATGAGTATGTCATCAAAGTATACCACTACGAAAGAGCCGATGAAGGGCCGAGGACTTGGTTCATTGTCCTCATAAAAGTGCTTAGGGCGTTGGAAGTTCCAAAGGACATGACTAACCACTCGTATAGTCCGAATGGTGTCTTAAACGTCGTTTTCCATTCATCACCCGGTCGAATCTAGATTTGGTGGTAGCCGCTTCGGAGATCGATCTTTGAAAATAGTTTCGCGCCGGCTAGTTCGTCAAGCATGTCCTCCAAACGGGGGATGGGAAATCGATACTTGATGGTGATTTTGTTGATGGTGCGACTATCGATGCACATTCTCCACTGGTTACCTTTCTTTGGTACAAGGAGAACGGGGATGACACATGGGATTAAACTTTCTCGGATGAATCCTTTCCTCAAGAGGTCTTCAACTTGCTCCCTTAAGATTTCTTTCTCCTTAGGACTCATGCGATAGTGGGAAAGATTTGGTAGACTAGCACCCGGAATTAGGTCTATCTGATGTTGGATGTCCCTCATGGGAGGCAATTCGGGTGGTAGATCATCGGAGATTAGGTCCTCAAAGTCTTTGAGTATTTCGTCAACCTCTTCCGGAATTTCATCATTATCCTTTTCGGCACTCATCAAGCCCTTTACGACTATCAGACAAAAGACTTGAGTTTCTTTGAAAGATTTTTCGAGAAGTTGTTCATCGGAGGTAAGGATTAGAAAGTTTTCACCTTTCTTTTTCGGAGCTTTGTTGAAATGAGCTACGGGTGCCATGGCGGTCTTATGGTCGTCCCATCGGAATAGCATAACGTTGTCTCTTCCTTTGTAGGTGACGTCGTTGTCATATTGCTACGGTCGGCCAAGTAAGATATGACACGCGTCCGTATCGAGGACATCACAAAGAACATCTTCTTTGTAGTGTTTGCCTATGGAGAGGGGAACCTTGCAAGCTTGAGTTACACGGACTTGAGGTCCTTTCTTTACCCATCCAAGTGAATATGGTGCATCATGTGGCTGAGTCAATAGACTAAGGTAGTCTACTAACGTTTGAGAGACTAGGTTTTCACAACTCCCATTATCTACGATCAAGTTACAAACTTTTTTGTTGACGGAGCAATAGGTCCGGAAAAGATTCTTCCTCTGACCTTCCTCTTTTGGAGATAGAAGGACGCGTTGGAGCACGATGTTCACTCTTTCTTTGAATTCTTCCTCCGCAAATTCAACTCCCTCGTATTCATCTTCTCCTCCACTTTCACTTTTATCAACGATCCCGACAGTTTTTCGGTTGTTACACTCGTTGGATCGGTGGCCCGGTTGACCGCAACGGTAACATTTAGGCCCCGTTGGCTTGGCATAGGGATTGACCGGCTTTGCTGCAACAGGCTTGATTTGAGATCCGGTAGTGTTTCGAGGTGGATTAGGATCACAGGGAGTTAGGCTTGGTATTATGCATTTTCCCTTATCAAGTGTAGGACTAGAAGTTTCAGTGGGAGTTTGTGTAGAATACCTGCGATAGGATGAGGCTCGCGTGGACTTCTCCATGAGTTCAGCCTTCATGGCTAAACTTGATGCTTCTGTTACCGTCCACATAGTTTGGAGACCGATCTTCTCTTGTATCGAACTTCTTAGTCTGTTGATGTACCAGGCAACCCTTTGTCCCTCCGTCTCGCGATTTCATTCCGTTCGGAGAGTCGTATGAACTCTGTGGTGTACTCGGTTACGGGTCTCGATCCTTGTGAATAATCCAAATACATCTTGTAAAGGATTTGCTCATAGTCTTCCGGTAAGAACCGTTCCATCATTAGTTGCGTCATCCTCCTCCATGAACGAACCGGAACTTTTTGTCGCCTTTGTCATTGGACTAATAGCTTGTCCCACCACACGGCGGCAGTGCTCTTTAGGCGGAAAGCAACCATCTTTATTTGCTTGTGTTCTGGGATCTCCATGATATCAAAAAATGACCGACCTCGATTTGCCACTCTTATACACCCATGGTTCCATAGAAGTAGGGAATATCGGCCTTCATTCGGTAATCGGGGTCTTTTCGGGGTGGTTCGGCTTCCTCCTCGGATTTTGAATCGGAACTTGAACTAGTGGTCCGGTTGTATCGACCACCACGTGGTCGATTTCGATCTTCTTGCCTGTCTCGTCTCCCTCATTCAGTATTGTTGGCATTGATCTGATTGGTGAAGGTGGTTGTCAGCGTGTTGAGGGTTGCGGCAAAAGCCGCTGTAACCCCATCAAGATCTGCTCGGGTGAGAGGTGGTGGTTGTTCTGCCATCTCGAAGGTGAAGAGACAGGAAAGTTTGTGCTCTGATACCAACTGACGCAGTAGGAATACGTGGAAAGATTGACAAACATCAACCCAAAAAGGCTTGTGAGTTTACAAGTGTAAGACTCAAAAATATGGAGAAAACTTCAAAACTCTCTAAGAGAACTTTTATTAGAACTTGATAATTCAATTGAAAACAACAAAGGGATTAATCATATTTATAACTAGGTTTAACTAAGGAAATTAAATCTATCGTAATTATAAACCAACTAGGAAACTATTTAAATAAGCAATAAAAGGAAACTAAATAATAATCCTAATAATAAATAAAGCTAACAATAATTATCCTAAGTTTAAATAATTAAAAATAAGGAAATATGTTTTCGAGAGTTGTCCCGAGACTTAAGTCTTGGTGAAACTCTCGGTAGTTTCTGGTCCAGTGGTCACCGAGACTTAAGTCTCGGTGAAACTCTCGGTAGCTTCTGCCTTCTCCAGTGGGCACCGAGACTTGTTCCGAGACTTAAGTCTTGGAGAAACTCTTGGTAGTTTATGCCCTGATTTTCTAATGTGGTCCAATTGCTCTTCAAACCTCGTTGCTAGCCGCTCTACATCAACCTTCACGTTGAAACCATCCACCACCAAATCCATCTTCAATCCTCATCGTTGCCATAAACACTACAATATGAAACCCAAGTAGAAAAAGGTTTCAAGTCATTCATCTCTGCCGAACTTGGTACATCTCCGACGGTTAATGACCTGGTGTTTGACGGTAGTTTAAAGGATGAAAAAAATATATTTGTGTGTACTGTTAGTGCTTTAAATAATTTCGTACAACAATTTAAATTCATATAAATTTATAAAACTAAAAAAGAAAGAAGAGTCATATATATATCAAATATATCTAACTTATAAGAAAATGATATTAAGAATGGAAAATCGGGATTAAATCTTGAGTCTTTACTCACTAGTTTCGTCATACTACTCTCTATGTTTAAAAAAAACTCATGTCTTACCAAATAACGCGTCATACACACTTAATACGTTACAATGGAAGTCAAACCTTAGAGTGGAGCCACATGGGTTAATGTGGTAGCAAAGTCAAGCCTTGATGCCATAACATTCCATACCAAGTTATTTAGAAACATGCTCTTAGACTCTAACTTGGATCTAGATATATTTTTAAGGTGGTTAGTTTTCCAAGATTTATAAGCCAGTATGTAATATTTCATAAATAGTTATCGTAATCTTTTTTTAATTGAGATGGAAAATAAATAAGAGAGTGGAAAGTTAGTGTGATTTGATATTAATCAACAACTATATATTCCTGCTTCTAATTAAAGTATACAGCTTCATATATACATGAATTTTAGAAATCCATATATATATACTAAGTTACTAACATTAATAATTAAACACCGGTCGAGTGGGGTTGATTTACCATTAATTCTTGCAAGAATTTAAATTTACTAAACAAGTTTTGGCCTTAACATATCTATCCAAAACAAATTAAAGATGAGTCCTTCAATTCTACCTGTAGAAACATCCTCTATATGTTGGAGTCCAGTAATCCGATCCGTTGTTCTCGTGGTACACTTGAGGAGTACACGATATGGGAACCAAACACAAACCTCTGCTCTTTAAATCGATCTTCTTATCTCCTCTCTCTTTTGTTTCCAATCGAGCCCATGTCTCCTGAAATCCGAAACAATATTAGATCAACTGAGAATCTGAATTTGATCGATTTTGTAATTACTAGCTAACAAGTGTTTTCTGATCGTATTTTGTGTCTCACCTTTACGATATGTGTCTTCATGTATGGATTGCTCAATAACTGCAAAAGGAAATGTGTATTAAATTAATCACGTATGTTTTTTTAATTTCTAACTGTAGATTTATATATTATCATAAAATCGTCATCCGTAAGTGATGCTTTACCTGTACTTGCTCTTGTAGACACTTGATATAACCGATTGCTTCCCATAATACGGAAGCTGTATCTGTCTGAGAAATTAAGGGAAGTTATATATGTCTTTTGGAGCACGAAATTAACGAAGATAATTAATACCAGGAAAGATTAATTAGACGATCAAGTTTAATGTGTTCTTGAGTACCTTGCCGAAGGGTGACACAATCTGCTGAAGGGCTGTTATTTTCTCCCCAAGCTTTGGTTTAGGATGCTGAACCTTTATGATTAATTTTTAACAAAATGAGATAATTAATATGTAAAGAAACACTATATATATATATATATATATAAGTGGAGGTTCAAACGAGAAAACTCATGTTTTACAAAGATGCGAGAACACTTCTGGATCTCCAAATTAATTAACACATAAGTAAAAGAATAAGAAAAATTTAATAGTTAATTAAGGATAATTATGTGATTTGGTATTTATCTGTGTAATCTTGGTGACTTCTTTATCCCTAAAATCATGTACAATAAAATATTCAGCGATATCAAATTATTATTATATATCACAGCAAAATCATATAATGAATAGATAGAGCATGATTTGAGGTTTATATCAATGTGGACACAAATAGATGGATATATATATATATATATATACCTTAGTTGATGAGACTGTAGAAGTTTCAGGCTTAGGCTTCTTTAAGAGTGATCCTGCAGGGTGATCTTCTGATTTCTTTCTCTTGCCTTCATTAGCAACTCCATTTCCTCTTCCATTGATTTTAGCAGCTGGTGTACTGCCTCTTGGTCTTAATATTGGCTGCATCTTTTGTGATAATTAAAATATGTAAGAAATTTAAAACCTAAGGTATCATATATGTATGAAAAAGTGAATATATATGTTCAAATTCTTACACGACCTACATGAGTACGTAAATACACTTAAGCGAAAGTGTGCTTTTGGTTGTCTCTAAAAGGCATAGCGTTACAAACGGATTAGTTACAGACTTAACGTTATGTAGGCTTGACAAAATTGTAAAGATGAAAGACATTAAGAAAAATCATCGGCATATATTTTATAAGATTTAGGCTTATTCATTAGGGTTTATTGTGTTGTCGAAATATTATGGTTTTCTATTGAGTATCGATATATATATATACACACATGCATATATACCCACGCACATGTATACAGATATACGGTGTTCAAATATATCTGGCTCAAGTCGCTTCGCTTGCCTTTGTTTATATATTGCCGGTTCAAGATTTATATATATATAGAGAGAGAGGGGAAAGATCATGCAAGAAGTTAAACATTTTGCGAGAAGACGAGAAGTATGATATCATATATGATTACACAGCCCCTGTGGGTGTGTTTAATCATATAAGATTAAACGTCTATGTATCGCTAATGTCACATGTGTTTAATCATATATGATTAAGTTTGTGTATCATATATGATATTACACTTCTCGATTTCTCGCAAAATGTTTAGCTTCTCGTTTATTTATATATATATATAAAGAGAGAGAGAGAGAGAAATAGAAAGAGAGAGCGCTTAATTACCTGATATGAAGCATGGATTCCCTGCTTTCTTCGGTCGGGTAAATTCATGGTGTTCATCATGGGTTTATTCGACATGTTACTCTCCGATGGTGGCTTGTTTAAGCAGCTACCAAAAGCAACCAAATCAACAAAACCCCTTCCGTTGGCGCATTCCAAATCCGGCATACCACTGTAATAATACTTGGTATTATCCCCAACAACCATGTCGTTAATCCCCACTTGATATTCGATTGCGTGACTACTTATTCCTCTACGAAATAACCCCTCACGATCTATATCACTCTCTGTGTGTTCATTCTTTATCGCTGTGAATTGCCCATTGTATTGATCAAACTGTGGGCTTATTTCAACATCCGGGGGTGCAATCGACCAACTGGTTACTGAAGCAGGATTCTTACTTTGGTATAGGCCATCATTGAACCCATTGAAATTTTTTTCAAAGTGATTTAGATTTGTTGGGCTCGAAAACTCCCATCCACTGTCTATTTTCTTCAAATAATCGCACGCAGGTTCAAACATCCGAGTCACCATGTTCTGCAGTTCCCCGGTAGCTCCCACACCTCTACATATGTATAGTTCACTCATTATTATCAGAAGAAAAGTTGTGTAAATGTTAATGAACATAGAATATACTTACATATGTTAATATATATTAATCTAATATATAATTAAGTTGATGAACATAAAATATACAAGGGATGTTAGGTTCTAGTAAAGTAAAGTGGAAGAAAGAAAAAAACAAAAGGATTCCACTAAAGAAGAAAAAAGAAAACCCTTCTTGACCTTTTCGTTATTCAATCAAGCGTTCATCATTACCAGATAGCAATAGCTGAAAATTATTAAACTGTCATTAATTAGATTTATCATTTTTCGCGTATTTTTGCCAGTTTTTATTCGTTTCTAGAAGAGAGCGTATGTATATATAATACCACATGTTTTTTTCTACGCTCGGAAATTATTGTGAATTTAATTGTAATATTGAAGGAATATATCTATGGATTTAATTTAGTCTACATCCAAAAATTTAGCCTACAAGTATTCCGATGTCTTTTGACCCATGGACAGATATAAAGAAGGGCCACCGGTGTGGCACGTGCCACCATATTATCTCTCCGTCGAAAGGTTAAAAATCTTACGTTTATGAAATGTCTTTAAAAGATGTCACCTTATATATGATATTCAAAAGTTCAAGAAGGTGCAAACGTACCTTGTAATCAACCGGAAAAAAAAAAACTCTTGAAATCAACCCAAAAAACCGAAAAAGTCTCTCGAAATCGATAAAAAAAAACTTAAAAATCCTTTGAAATCAAGCAAAAAAACTATAAAAATCCCTCGAAAATGTGGAATTAGGCTAAAAACACATTGGGCGATACTGAACGTTGGTAACACATTGATAAAAATCGTGATTTTTGTAATTATTTTTTTATCTATATCATATACTACCACCGTATGAAAAAAAATTCTGGTCCGTCCCTGTTTTGACCCAACTGGTTTTTTAACCAGATCACTGAAACAATCGATACGTTAAAAAGCCATTAAGTTGGATATCAAGTGCAGAAATCATTTGACAATAACTTACAGTAAAACTTGGTTCCAGAGGTGATGATTATCGGAAACCGCCTCTCCATAGGGATCGTTGGTGGATGGTTTCTCTACAAGTTGTCGAGAGGACTCCATGCTGAGCCCGGAGTTATTGGAAGCGTTAGTCGTAAAAGAAGTAGAGATAGAAACATCTTCATCACCACCAGAACAATTGGAATTAGGGTCTTGAGGGTTAGGGTTACTTCCATAATCACCAGTCCATGAACAAAGAGAAGAAGTATGAACATCTGGCCACCACTTTGCAGCAGAAGATGTTGCAATAGAGTTTTGATTGCATTGCTCAGCCATTATACACTTATCCATTATTTGTGAAACTAAATTAAGCTGATTGGGGGTAGGGGTTATTTGGAATATAAAGGGTGGACAATATGAGTGTTGTAGGTCTATTAGGAATTAAATCATATATCTATGTAGTGCACAGTGTATACACTAAAATATGCAACCTTAGTTCTTCCACTTAGATGGTGGACAATTATTAAATACCAATGGCTGGGCCAGCTTGAATTTGTAGTGTAAAAGTCTTCATTCCAATTTCTAATACTTAAAACTCCATTCAAATGGTGGGGGAAAACAAGATATATATAAACCAAAGATGGTATATATAGCTAAAGATATTCTGTCCTGCCAATCGTATCGATCTGTCGAGAATTAGGGATACAGCACAAACAGAAAGTGTCATGTAGTTCATGAAAGCTTTGTTGTAATCGTTACCAGTCGAATATATGGAAATAGATAACATGCACAATATTGATCATACTTAGAGCATCCATAATGCTGGACTTTTTTTATAGAGCTTATTCTAAAATAGTGGATTCTACAAACAACAAACAAGCTTATTGAAAATTTACAACTGCACAAGCAAAAAAGAGGGGTTTTTTTCTCATGTTTAGGTGGGGCCAAAAGATTACGAAAAAAAAATCTCCGAAAAGCACCATTGGAGGTGCTCTTGGCTACCCGTTAGAAACTTTAAAGGTGACTTAAATTCACAACGGAAGCGACTTTAGGCATGACTTTGAATACTTGCTTTGGAAGTTGGGTATATATAGGGGGACAAGACTTTCAGGACATTACAATCGACCTAGCTAGCTCTTACGCGATTTCTAAGGGTCACCCAAACAAATCGCGTTCATCTATCGGTACAAGCATGGTAACTTCATATTTCATTTTGGCCAAGTCGCATTCGATGTCACCTTCGGTTGAGAATCATACTAGATGAGTTCCTACGCGAGTTCGACTTGGAACTCGCCTTTAACTTGATACAATGCGATGAAACAAATTAACTACTAAACCAAGAGCAACTAACTAGGGTTGGCATACAATAAAAAACATGAACTACGAAGGTAGACAAACATTAAAGATTCGACAAGAAAATAGAATTTTCACTACTAGAATATTGGGCATTACCGACGGCAATTTCCGACTGCAGAAGTTGTCGGTAATTACCAACGGTTAAACGACGGTTTTGCGACGGCATGGTGATTTTTTTAATTTTTTATTTATTTTTAATAAGTCGTCGCAAAACCGTCAGGAAAATTTTATCAATTACCGACGGCCTTCCGACAGTTCATTTTAATTTTTAAATTTACATTTATTTTTAATATGTCGTCGGAAAACCGTCGGAAAAGTTTATCAATTACCGACGGTTTTCCGACGGTTTTGTTTAATTTTTTAATTTTTATTTATTTTTAATAAGTCGTCGGAAAACCGTCGGAAAAATTTATCAATTACCGACGGTTTTCCGACAGTTCATTTTAATTTTTAAATTTACATTTATTTTTTATATGTCGTCGGAAAACCGTCGGAAACGTTTATCAATTACCGACGGTTTTCCGACGGTTTTGTTTAATTTTTTAATTTTTATTTATTTTTAATAAGTCGTCGGAAAACCGTCGGAAAAATTTATCAATTACCGACGGCTTACCGACGGTAGGTTTATTTTATTTTATTTAATTTAAATGGGTCGTCGGAAAACCGTCGGAAAAATTAGTGATTTACCGACGACTTACCGACGGTATATTTTTTAATTTTATTTTTTCATTTGTTTTGAATAGGTAGTCGAAAACCGTCGGAAACTTTTAATAAGCAATCCCAAGCACCCCTTAAAATGAGTCATTTTGTTGAATTCTTTTAAATATTATAGATAATTAATATGTAAAAATGATCAGAAAAAAATATCTATACTATATTATAAAGCACGGATAAAAAACTCTTAAATATAAATTATTAGGCACAAGGTACCATCATTTTATATAAGATTTTAAAAATCTCTTAATTTACAAGTATCAAATAATTTGGTATGTGCAGAGTCTTCCTTTCATACAGATTTGGTTATTTTTTCCAAATGTCATTAAAATATATAAGATAATCATTGAATTCTAACAAAATACTTACTTTTTTATATAAAAAACATTATATTATTAAGCCTAAATTAAACAAATTTATAAAAAAAAAAAAAAACATGATCACTTTCTTAAAACCATACATCCAAAATCGTACTGTAAATCGACAAAAAAAATGAAACATTTAAATCGTGATGTATCTCGTTGCATTGCGCGAGTATAATTTAAAAAAAAATTATAAAAAAAAAACTTAAAAATTCATTTTAAGAATAATTTAAAAAAAAATTATAAAAAAAACTTAAAAACGTTTTAAGAAAAACCACGCCTCATACTTTAAATTTTTTAGAATAACTTCAAATTTTTAGAAACCACGCCTAAACCCAAATCCCTGTGAGCACAGTAACCCTAACCTCCTCGCCGATCACCTCCTCGCCGCCGGTCTTCTCTTCTTCGTCGTCGATCAGGTATCTCTTGACCTCCTCCTCACAGCTTCTTCTGCCTTTTGATTTCAATTTGTGCTTGTTATTGATTACATTTGAATTGCTCGGTCTAGGATTTAGATGAGATTTCTTTCGTAAATGTCGTGATTCCCCGGTGTGTTTTTGTCCTGCTCTTAATTTCTGATTCAGCTCAGGTTAGTTATTTGCGGTTCAACTTGACCGTTACTCTTTTCTATATTTTTTCTTTTTTATATATGCAATAATTGGGATATAAAAGTTTGCTTTGCTATGGTTTTAATTTGTTCTCATGTTTCATCGTTTTTAGTTTTTAATTTTGTTGTTTGCAGACCGTAGCTTATAAGTTTTGGTTTCTCCTCCTTCGTGCTGCTAATTTTGTGGTTTGAATGTTCTAATCTTCCTGATGGTTGTGTTTGTGTGCTGATGAACTTAGGGTTTCCAGTTATTACACCTACCAATTAAGTGTTGGACCAACTACTAAAGTCAGTGTTATCCTTCCGGAGGATTCGTCGAATCCAACACCATTGTGAGTACTCTACTATGAGTTAAGTTGATTTAGTCGTTGGTATATTTTGTGGGCAATTTAATTATTTTTCTGTGGGTTGTTTTTGTTCGAGGGATAATTTATATTGTGTATGCTCTTTAAAATGATTGTAATCAGAAATTGTTTTTGTGGGTTCTTTAAGTCTTGATTTCTCTTTGATTTAAAACATGTTCATCTCCTTTGTATTTATGTAAGCTGTTGGAATTTTTGGGTTGTGCCATCTTAGCTAACAAACAAAGCTGTTGTTAATTTGTATAAAAGCAAGCTGGAAAATTCTACCCTTGTAATTCTATAATTGAGAATGCCTTCTCTTTAGATGTTTCTAAATTAACCTCAAGTCAACCAGCTGAAAAATGGGAATTTATTCAATTTATCAATGGGTAAGCTAAAAAAATATCAATCCGACCAACTTCAAAATCTCTGTTAAATTCTTTAATTTTCAATGGGTTAGTTATTTCTCTTGTTTTACAGTGTATATTTTTTTGCTTGTATGAAATGATCTAGTTGTAGTAATAAGTTAATTGATCTTTCTTGCAAATAATACCTTAAAAACCAAGAAAGAAATGCCCTTTTTAGAAGCTGCAGACATGTATCCACATGAAGTTTGCACCTGTTGCTAAAAAGTTTTCATAGAGCCCAATGCAACAAGTCTAAGACATAGTAGCAATTCCTTATAAAAAGAAAAAAGGACATAGTAGAAATTGAAACATTTTGTGGCCTCCATTGGGGAAGCAAAAAATAAATTCATGGATAGAAAGCACTTGCAGGTTTCAGCTTCCATGGGAAAACACTAGCATTAAATTTTATGTACCCTTGTTGGTTACATTTTAATCACACATTGGTATCATTGAAGCACTAATAAGACCTGTTGAGTGCTTGTTGGTAATATGGGATAAGAATCTGTCACACAGAATATAGCTAACAATCCAAGATGGTGAGGATGAGGGATAAAATATATAAAATATTTTAAACCCCTCTCGTATATTTTATATGCTTAAAAGTTTTCCAGGCTTCACTTGTGTCTTTTCCATACCTAGCTTATGTTTCTATGGATCAGGATTGTGATTCCTGATTAATAGATGCATATTTTTATCTGTATATTAGGATATAGTTTATTTTGAATCTCTTCTCAATTTACATTTGAATTTGTGTATTGTTGTATCTTGTTTTTATGTTTTGAGAAAGAATTCATTATTGTATTTGAAATTGAGTCTTAGACAAGTAAATTGAGCCTTTGTTTAATTTTGGTTTTATTGAAGCATGTCGAGTCGTCCGGATAGAGGATGGATGTATAAAAGGAATGATAGTCAGGGTTATCTTAGTGAAGAATATTGCCACAACCTCGATAGTTTTTTGGACTTCGCCTTTTCTAGCGTAGTGGGTGGATGTGTTGAAAGGAAGATTGTTGGTCGTGAAATAGTACTTCGTATCAAATGTCCTTGTGTCAAATGCAAAAATATTCACTACACAGCAAGAGATGATGTTAAGTTGCACTTGATGAGACACGGGTTCATGCGGGATTATACAACTTGGTTTGATACTGTCAATGGTGTTAGAGTTTCCGCTAAACATAACCTGGTAGATATCAAATACAAGTCTAGATTAAGAACGGACGACCCATTTGTTTTAGCATCACAAGCAATACAAGTTTATTATTCACCGTATCCTTCGAACACCAAAGACTTGAAAGATTGGTGGGCTGTTGTGAAGACGAAGGCAAGGGGATATATGATGTGGGAGAACGTGTTACAAAAGTAGGTAATGATGAAAATTGGTGTATGTTTATTTGATGTATGTTTATATATGTGTTATTTTAAAAGTATGTTTGTAGTTAATTCATCATTATTTTGTAACAGGCAATTTTATATGGGTCGTAGTTTGATGTCTACCGGTGGTCGAGGTAGTGGTTGTAGTGGAGGCCGAGATACTGCTTCTAGTCGAGGCAGGGGTAGAGGTACTTACGTTTCTTCATCTGTTGGCGGTGCGGGTACCAATAGTTCTACCGAGTACGTTGACACCCTAGAGACCCACGAGGATGTTGTTGCAGAGTCATCTCACATCCATCAGGGACCTAATGCCGACACACGAGTACCCGATAGACTTTCACAGAAGCCGAGGATTGTGATGTCGGGACTTGAGTACGTATATTAGTTAAGTTTGTCAATATCATATATCAAACTTTTTTTACTAATACTAATGTTAAATGTAATAGTTTTGCTGAAGATCAAGTTGGCCGTAAAATCATCAAAATATTGAAGGAAATGTTTATGGGCCCTTGGATATCCTGGAGAGATGTTGACAACGATTCACGCGCTCTTTTGTTCCAACGTTTTAAGGTTTACCGGGGGTTCCATTTCTATGCCACGACGTAGATGGCGTTTTGTAAGTCAACATAATTTTAATCATGTTTTATAACTTATTTTGTTTTATTAGTGACTAAATTAATAAATCTATCGAACTTTGTAGGTGCAAAAGGAGGGCCGTGAACCAACAGCTTTGGAGATGTTTCAAATGACCCATAAGACCAAAAGGAGGGAGTCGTCAGGGTCGAGCACCGGACAATCTGTTATCTCAAGGGATGAAAAATTTGTGGTTAGTAATTGCTCTTTCATTAGTTTGCAAGATGAATAAGTCATTTTGAATACTTGTATAGTTTTAGGTTTGCACGTCTTATATGAGATTCAAATTAGTTTATGGGATGGAGTTATCAAGTTCATTTATTATATGTTAAATGTTTAAAACAGGTTGTGCATTGATGGAAATGTTTAATTTACAGTTGTTATGCTGCCGAAATTAAAAAAAATGCTAAACGATTTTTAATTTGTAATTATGTATCGTAGGATGACTATCAACATGAAATGATTAAGAAGTACGGACCTGACACGAGCACCCATCCACTTGGAGATATTGAAATTTGGGAGTGTTGTGCCGGAGGAAGGAAAAGAGGTCGGATGTTTGGCGTTGGCACGAGTATGGACCCAAGCTACGTGGTAACTGGTTTGTCAAGTGGGTTGAGTACCGGTAGATCATATGCTGGTTCAGTTCAAGCGAGGTTAAGTTTTTGTTCATTTTTTTTTTGTTTAATTCAAACATGTCAATTTACTCATTGTGCTTTTTATTTCCGTAGGTGCAAGAACTGAAAGAGAAACTTCAGAAAATAGAAGAGGAGCGAAGAGTTGAGAGAGAGGAGAATGCTCGACGTGAGGAGGAGAATATACGAATGGCAAACAGGCTAAAAGTTATCGAGGCAATGTTAGCTCGACAATATCCACCACCGCCTTCCGATGTACCCACTTCTCGTGATCCCCCCTTTTCCGGTAGGATTTGAGGATGATATGGATTTGATATATGTATCACTTGTGATTCCCTCTTTTCCCGGTAGTATAGACGATGACTAGATTTGATATATGTAGGATTTTTATGGATATATTGTATGGATTTTTATGTGGATTTTTGGAATATGTATGGATTTTGACAATTTGTATGCAATATTATAATATTATATATATTATAATATAAATTATAATGCAATATATTAAAATGCAGCAAATATATATTTTCTAAATGTAATAAAAATTCAAAATACCGACGGCTTACCGACGGGATAAAACCGTCGGTAATTCTTTTTTCAGTTTTTTCAAAACAGTCGGTAAGCAGTCGGTAATATTAGCCGTCGGAAATTGAACCGTCGGAATGCCGTCGCTAATGACCACCGTCGGAAAACCTTCGGTAACCATGACAGTCGGAAAGCCGTCGCTAATGCTAACCGTCGGAAAACAGTCGGTAAGATGAACCGTCGGTAAACCGTCGATAGTTTTCGTCGGAAAACCGTCGGTAAATATTACCGACCAAGTTTTTTCCAACAGCCATTTCTCGTCGGAAAACCGTCGCTAAAACCCTTTTCCGACGGTTTAAGCCGTCGGTAATACAATTTATTTTAGTAGTGAATATTGGTTCTAGAGTGAAGGTTGTAATATCGTTTTGATTTTCCAATTGCTATTTCGTGGTTTATACTTAAGAAAGCAGATGTCGACGAGGGAAATGTTACCGCCTGATTCAGATCTAGAACGATGAACAACGTCCCAACACGGATCTCCGAAAGTAGAATGGGGTTTGGTAGCGGCAGAGGAGGGGAGTGGGAGGTTGTGGCGAGCGGAGGAGGTAGCGGCGGTGGTCCAGGTGGTTACAGATCTGGAGTACTACGATTGAGGGAGAGGGAAAGAGAGAAGCTTTTTTTAGGGATGATTGAGAGCTGATAGGTTTGATGAGCTGTGAGATATGGAAAGATATAGAGAGATTTATGAGTTGTCAAACATATAAATTACCAAATTACCCTTTCATATTTAATTAATAATAAAATTAATTTTCTTAAATGAGTGGCTCACATTGGATCTCACGGTTACCACAAAATAGCCAGTTCTCATTTGATTACGCCCCTGTATGTATATATATGTGTGTGTGTGTGTGTAGGAGCCTAAATTAATGAGAACCCAGTAATCTGTGATAACCGTGAGATCTAATTTCAACCAATCAATTATTTATTTAATTTCTTTATTAAATTAATAGATAATGTGTATTAGTAATTTCCGTAATTAAAATCTTAAAATAATTTTTAATGCAATTACCATAATTTTCTCAATAAAATTGTTTTTTTAATCTCCTTTTTAGCAGACGCGGTAGGAATACGCGGAAAGATTGACAAACCTCAAACCCAAAAAGGTTTATGAGTTTACAAGCGTAAGACTCAAAAATATGGAGAAAACTTCAAAACTCTCTAAGAGAACTTTTATTAAAAGTTGATAATTCAATTGAAAACAATAAAGGGATTAATCCTATTTATAACTAGGCTTAACTAAGAAAATTAAATCTATCGTAATTATAAACCAACTAGGAAACTATTTAAATAAGCAATAAAAGAAAACTAAATAATAATCCTAATAATAAATAAATCTAACAATAATTATCCTAAGTTTAAATAATTAAAAATAAGGAAATATGTTTTCGAGAGCTGTCCCAAGACTTAAATCTTGGTGAAACTCTCGGTAGTTTCTGGTCTAGTGGTCACCGAGACTTGTCCCGAGACTTAAGTCTCGGTGAAACTCTCGGTAGCTTCTGCCTTAATTTTCTAATGTGGTCCAATTGATCTTCAAACCTCGTTGCTAGCCGCTCTACATCAGTCTCCTCCACCTCTGAAGAACTCGACCCCGAGTTCTCATTAAGAGACTCGTTATCGTCGTGGTAAGCGTAGATGTCAGCGACGTTGAATGTGTTGGAGATGTGTAGGGAGTCAGGAAGTGTGACCACATAGGCGTTGTCATTGATCTTCCTTGAAATCTTGAATGGCCCGTATTTCCTAGGTTGCAACTTGTTGTATGTTCCAACCGGAAATCGTTCTTTTCGCAAGAATACCATGACTTCATCTCCCACATTGAAAGTTATTCTTCGTCGGCGTGCATCGGCTGAGGCTTTATTCTTTGTACACGTGAGTTCAATCTTGACTTGACTTCTTCTTTGATAGCTTGCACGTCCTTAGCCATATTTTCTACTGCAATGCTTGCCCCCGGAAGTCATGGTAGTTTGACCAAATAAACCACGTGCTTGGGAATGGAAGTGTAGACTAAGGAAAAAGGGGAACGACTCATTGAAGTGTGGGTTGCACTATTATAGGCGAACTCGATTTGTGGAAGAGCAAGATCCCATTGTTTAGGCTTATCACCACATATGCTCCTAAGCATGTTTCCCAATGTTCGGTTCGTCACCTCGGTTTGGCCATCGGATTGAGGGTGAGCGGTACTACTGTTGTTCAATGCGGTCCCGATCAATCGCCAAAGAGTAATCCAGAAGTGGCTCAAAAACTTTGTGTCACGATCAGAAGTAATGGTCTTTGGGACACTGTGTAGGCGAACTACCTCCTTAAAAAATAACTTGGCGATGTTGCTTGCATCGGCGGTCTTCTTGCAAGCAATGGAGTGTTTCAACTTAGAGAATCGGTCGACTACTACAAAGATAGAGTATGGGGTAGTCCTAAGACGAAGTCCATGGACAAGTCTTGCCAAATATCATCGGGAACCGGTAACGGTAAGTAGAGACCGGTGTTTTGAGATTGGCCTTTAGCAACTTGACAAATATAGCACTTTCGAATGATTGCTCCTACATCCCGCTTTAAGTGCGGCCAATGGTACCATTCAAGAACACTAGCGATGGTTTTGTCTCGGCCCAAATGTCCGCCTAATCCTCCTCCATGTAGGTCTCTAATTAGTTTTTCACGAAGAGAAGAGTCAGGTATGCATAATTGATTACCTTTGAAAAGATATCCATCTTGGATATAGTAGTCGTCCATCGGTGTACCCGTTTTGCATTTGGACCAGATCTCTTTAAAGTTGCCATCTTCTTCATATTGCTTATTTAGAACCTCGAATCCAACGATCTCTTGGGCGAGGGTAATCATTAAGGTAGCTCGTCGACTCAATGCATCGGCTACCCGGTTGAGAGCTCCCAATTTGTGCTTAGTTACAAAGGGAAACTTTTGCAAGTAACTTACCCACTGTGCATGCATTTTGCTTACCGCCTTTTGGCTATTAATGAACTTTAGGGCTTGGTGGTCGGTGAAGAGTACAAATTCTTTTTGCAAGAGGTAGTGCTCCCATTGCTTTAAGGCTCGGAAAACGGCATAAAACTCTTAATCATAAGTGCTCCACTTTTGACGGGCCTCATTTAACTTTTCACTAAAGAATGCAACTGGCCTTTTCTCTTGATAAAGAACAGCTCCTACTCCTACTCCACTTGCATCACATTCAACTTCAAACACTTTATCGAAGTCGGGAAGAGCGAGAACCGGTGCGGTGCTTAGCTTGTCTTTGATCAAGGTAAAGCTTCGGTCTTGATCGGGTCCCCATTGGAACTTTCCCTTTTTCAAACATTCGGTGATAGGTGCGGTAATGGTGCTGAAATCTTTTACAAATCTTCGGTAGAAGGTTGCTAGACCGTGAAAGCTCCGAACATTAGATACAGTTTTGGGAGTGGGCCATCTTTTATCGCACAGACCTTCTCTTCATCCACTTCTATGTCGGTCTCTCCAACAATGAATCCTAAAAATAGGAGCTTGTTGGTGCAAAAATTGCACTTCTTTAGGTTGACATAGATTTTATTTTCTTGAAGCACGGTTAAGACTTGTCGGAGGTGTACCAACTGATCCGTTTTGCTTCGGCTATAGATGAGTATGTCATCAAAGTATACCACTACGAAAGAGCCGATGAAGGGCCGAGGACTTGGTTCATTGTCCTCATAAAAGTGCTTAGGGCGTTGGAAGTTCCAAAGGACATGACTAACCACTCGTATAGTCCGAATGGTGTCTTAAACGTCGTTTTCCATTCATCACCCGGTCGAATCTAGATTTGGTGGTAGCCGCTTCGGAGATCGATCTTTGAAAATAGTTTCGCGCCGGCTAGTTCGTCAAGCATGTCCTCCAAACGGGGGATGGGAAATCGATACTTGATGGTGATTTTGTTGATGGTGCGACTATCGATGCACATTCTCCACTGGTTACCTTTCTTTGGTACAAGGAGAACGGGGACGACACATGGGATTAAACTTTCTCGGATGAATCCTTTCCTCAAGAGGTCTTCAACTTGCTCCCTTAAGATTTCTTTCTCCTTAGGACTCATGCGATAGTGGGAAAGATTTGGTAGACTAGCACCCGGAATTAGGTCTATCTGATGTTGGATGTCCCTCATGGGAGGCAATTCGGGTGGTAGATCATCGGAGATTAGGTCCTCAAAGTCTTTGAGTATTTCGTCAACCTCTTCCGGAATTTCATCATTATCCTTTTCGGCACTCATCAAGCCCTTTACGACTATCAGACAAAAGACTTGAGTTTCTTTGAAAGATTTTTCGAGAAGTTGTTCATCGGAGGTAAGGATTAGAAAGTTTTCACCTTTCTTTTTCGGAGCTTTGTTGAAGTGAGCTACGGGTGCCATGGCGGTCTTATGGTCGTCCCATCGGAATAGCATAACGTTGTCTCTTCCTTTGTAGGTGACGTCGTTGTCATATTGCTACGGTCGGCCAAGTAAGATATGACACGCGTCCATATCGAGGACATCACAAAGAACATCTTCTTTGTAGTGTTTGCCTATGGAGAGGGGAACCTTGCAAGCTTGAGTTACACGGACTTGAGGTCCTTTCTTTACCCATCCAAGTGAATATGGTGCATCATGTGGCTGAGTCAATAGACTAAGGTAGTCTACTAACGTTTGAGAGACTAGGTTTTCACAACTCCCATTATCTACGATCAAGTTACAAACTTTTTTGTTGACGGAGCAATAGGTCCGGAAAAGATTCTTCCTCTGACCTTCCTCTTTTGGAGATAGAAGGACGCGTTGGAGCACGATGTTCACTCTTTCTTTGAATTCTTCCTCCGCAAATTCAACTCCCTCGTATTCATCTTCTCCTCCACTTTCACTTTTATCAACGATCCCGACAGTTTTTCGGTTGTTACACTCGTTGGATCGGTGGCCCGGTTGACCGCAACGGTAACATTTAGGCCCCGTTGGCTTGGCATAGGGATTGACCGGCTTTGCTGCAACAGGCTTGATTTGAGATCCGGTAGTGTTTCGAGGTGGATTAGGATCACAGGGAGTTAGGCTTGGTATTATGCATTTTCCCTTATCAAGTGTAGGACTAGAAGTTTCAGTGGGAGTTTGTGTAGAATACCTGCGATAGGATGAGGCTCGCGTGGACTTCTCCATGAGTTCAGCCTTCATGGCTAAACTTGATGCTTCTGTTACCGTCCACATAGTTTGGAGACCGATCTTCTATTGTATCGAACTTCTTAGTCTGTTGATGTACCGGGCAACCCTTTGTCCCTCCGTCTCGCGATTTCATTCCGTTCGGAGAGTCGTATGAACTCTGTGGTGTACTCGGTTACGGGTCTCGATCCTTGTGAATAATCCAAATACATCTTGTAAAGGATTTGCTCATAGTCTTCCGGTAAGAACCGTTCCATCATTAGTTGCGTCATCCTCCTCCATGAACGAACCGGAACTTTTTGTCGCCTTTGTCATTGGACTAATAGCTTGTCCCACCACACGGCGGCAGTGCTCTTTAGGCGGAAAGCAACCATCTTTATTTGCTTGTGTTCTGGGATCTCCATGATATCAAAAAATGATCGACCTCGATTTGCCACTCTTATACACCCATGGTTCCATAGAAGTAGGGAATATCGGCCTTCATTCGGTAATCGGGGTCTTTTCGGGGTGGTTCGGCTTCCTCCTCGGATTTTGAATCGGAACTTGAACTAGTGGTCCGGTTGTATCGACCACCACGTGGTCGATTTCGATCTTCTTGCCTGTCTCGTCTCCCTCATTCAGTATTGTTGGCATTGATCTGATTGGTGAAGGTGGTTGTCAGCGTGTTGAGGGTTGCGGCAAAAGCCGCTGTAACCCCATCAAGATCTGCTCGGGTGAGAGGTGGTGGTTGTTCTGCCATCTCGAAGGTGAAGAGACAGGAAAGTTTGTGCTCTGATACCAACTGACGCAGTAGGAATACGCGGAAAGATTGACAAACATCAACCCAAAAAGGCTTGTGAGTTTACAAGTGTAAGACTAAAAAATATGGAGAAAACTTCAAAACTCTCTAAGAGAACTTTTATTAGAACTTAATAATTCAATTGAAAACAACAAAGGGATTAATCATATTTATAACTAGGTTTAACTAAGGAAATTAAATCTATCGTAATTATAAACCAACTAGGAAACTATTTAAATAAGCAATAAAAGGAAACTAAATAATAATCCTAATAATAAATAAAGCTAACAATAATTATCCTAAGTTTAAATAATTAAAAATAAGGAAATATGTTTTCGAGAGTTGTCCCGAGACTTAAGTCTTGGTGAAACTCTCGGTAGTTTCTGGTCCAGTGGTCACCGAGACTTAAGTCTCGGTGAAACTCTCGGTAGCTTCTGCCTTCTCCAGTGGGCACCGAGACTTGTTCCGAGACTTAAGTCTTGGAGAAACTCTTGGTAGTTTATGCCCTGATTTTCTAATGTGGTCCAATTGCTCTTCAAACCTCGTTGCTAGCCGCTCTACATCAACCTTCACGTTGAAACCATCCACCACCAAATCCATCTTCAATCCTCATCGTTGCCATAAACACTACAATATGAAACCCAAGTAGAAAAAGGTTTCAAGTCATTCATCTCTGCCGAACTTGGTACATCTCCGACGGTTAATGACCTGGTGTTTGACGGTAGTTTAAAGGATGAAAAAAATATATTTGTGTGTACTGTTAGTGCTTTAAATAATTTCGTACAACAATTTAAATTCATATAAATTTATAAAACTAAAAAAGAAAGAAGAGTCATATATATATCAAATATATCTAACTTATAAGAAAATGATATTAAGAATGGAAAATCGGGATTAAATCTTGAGTCTTTACTCACTAGTTTCGTCATACTACTCTCTATGTTTAAAAAAAACTCATGTCTTACCAAATAACGCGTCATACACACTTAATACGTTACAATGGAAGTCAAACCTTAGAGTGGAGCCACATGGGTTAATGTGGTAGCAAAGTCAAGCCTTGATGCCATAACATTCCATACCAAGTTATTTAGAAACATGCTCTTAGACTCTAACTTGGATCTAGATATATTTTTAAGGTGGTTAGTTTTCCAAGATTTATAAGCCAGTATGTAATATTTCATAAATAGTTATCGTAATCTTTTTTTAATTGAGATGGAAAATAAATAAGAGAGTGGAAAGTTAGTGTGATTTGATATTAATCAACAACTATATATTCCTGCTTCTAATTAAAGTATACAGCTTCATATATACATGAATTTTAGAAATCCATATATATATACTAAGTTACTAACATTAATAATTAAACACCGGTCGAGTGGGGTTGATTTACCATTAATTCTTGCAAGAATTTAAATTTACTAAACAAGTTTTGGCCTTAACATATCTATCCAAAACAAATTAAAGATGAGTCCTTCAATTCTATCTGTAGAAACATCCTCTATATGTTGGAGTCCAGTAATCCGATCCGTTGTTCTCGTGGTACACTTGAGGAGTACACGATATGGGAACCAAACACAAACCTCTGCTCTTTAAATCGATCTTCTTATCTCCTCTCTCTTTTGTTTCCAATCGAGCCCATGTCTCCTGAAATCCGAAACAATATTAGATCAACTGAGAATCTGAATTTGATCGATTTTGTAATTACTAGCTAACAAGTGTTTTCTGATCGTATTTTGTGTCTCACCTTTACGATATGTGTCTTCATGTATGGATTGCTCAATAACTGCAAAAGGAAATGTGTATTAAATTAATCACGTATGTTTTTTTAATTTCTAACTGTAGATTTATATATTATCATAAAATCGTCATCCGTAAGTGATGCTTTACCTGTACTTGCTCTTGTAGACACTTGATATAACCGATTGCTTCCCATAATACGGAAGCTGTATCTGTCTGAGAAATTAAGGGAAGTTATATATGTCTTTTGGAGCACGAAATTAACGAAGATAATTAATACCAGGAAAGATTAATTAGACGATCAAGTTTAATGTGTTCTTGAGTACCTTGCCGAAGGGTGACACAATCTGCTGAAGGGCTGTTATTTTCTCCCCAAGCTTTGGTTTAGGATGCTGAACCTTTATGATTAATTTTTAACAAAATGAGATAATTAATATGTAAAGAAACACTATATATATATATATATATATATATATATATAAGTGGAGGTTCAAACGAGAAAACTCATGTTTTACAAAGATGCGAGAACACTTCTGGATCTCCAAATTAATTAACACATAAGTAAAAGAATAAGAAAAATTAAATAGTTAATTAAGGATAATTATGTGATTTGGTATTTATCTGTGTAATCTTGGTGACTTCTTTATCCCTAAAATCATGTACAATAAAATATTCAGCGATATCAAATTATTATTATATATCACAGCAAAATCATATAATGAATAGATAGAGCATGATTTGAGGTTTATATCAATGTGGACACAAATAGATGGATATATATATATATATATATACCTTAGTTGATGAGACTGTAGAAGTTTCAGGCTTAGGCTTCTTTAAGAGTGATCCTGCAGGGTGATCTTCTGATTTCTTTCTCTTGCCTTCATTAGCAACTCCATTTCCTCTTCCATTGATTTTAGCAGCTGGTGTACTGCCTCTTGGTCTTAATATTGGCTGCATCTTTTGTGATAATTAAAATATGTAAGAAATTTAAAACCTAAGGTATCATATATGTATGAAAAAGTGAATATATATGTTCAAATTCTTACACGACCTACATGAGTACGTAAATACACTTAAGCGAAAGCGTGCTTTTGGTTGTCTCTAAAAGGCATAGCGTTACAAACGGATTAGTTACAGACTTAACGTTATGTAGGCTTGACAAAATTGTAAAGATGAAAGACATTAAGAAAAATCATCGGCATATATTTTATAAGATTTAGGCTTATTCATTAGGGTTTATTGTGTCTTTTGAAAACTAATTGTCGAAATATTATGGTTTTCTATTGAGTATCGATATATATATACACACATGCATATATACCCATGCACATGTATACAGATATACGGTGTTCAAATATATCTGGCTCAAGTCGCTTCGCTTGCCTTTGTTTATATATTGCCGGTTCAAGATTTATATATATATAGAGAGAGAGGGGAAAGATCATGCAAGAAGTTAAACATTTTGCAAGAAGACGAGAAGTATGATATCATATATGATTACACAGCCTGTGGGTGTGTTTAATCATATATGATTAAGTTTGTGTATCATATATGATATTACACTTCTCGATTTCTCGCAAAATGTTTAGCTTTTCGTTTATTTATATATATATATATATAAAGAGAGAGAGAGAAATAGAAAGAGAGAGCGCTTAATTACCTGATATGAAGCATGGATTCCCTGCTTTCTTCGGTCGGGTAAATTCATGGTGTTCATCATGGGTTTATTCGACATGTTACTCTCCGATGGTGGCTTGTTTAAGCAGCTACCAAAAGCAACCAAATCAACAAAACCCCTTCCGTTGGCGCATTCCAAATCCGGCATACCACTGTAATAATACTTGGTATTATCCCCAACAACCATGTCGTTAATCCCCACTTGATATTCGATTGCGTGACTACTTATTCCCCTACGAAATAACCCCTCACGATCTATATCACTCTCTGTGTGTTCATTCTTTATCGCTGTGAATTGCCCATTGTATTGATCAAACTGTGGGCTTATTTCAACATCCGGGGGTGCAATCGACCAACTGGTTACTGAAGCAGGATTCTTACTTTGGTATAGGCCATCATTGAACCCATTGAAATTTTTTTCAAAGTGATTTAGATTTGTTGGGCTCGAAAACTCCCATCCACTGTCTATTTTCTTCAAATAATCGCACGCAGGTTCAAACATCCGAGTCACCATGTTCTGCAGTTCCCCGGTAGCTCCCACACCTCTACATATGTATAGTTCACTCATTATTATCAGAAGAAAAGTTGTGTAAATGTTAATGAACATAGAATATACTTACATATGTTAATATATATTAATCTAATATATAATTAAGTTGATGAACATAAAATATACAAGGGATGTTAGGTTCTAGTAAAGTAAAGTGGAAGAAAGAAAAAAACAAAAGGATTCCACTAAAGAAGAAAAAAGAAAACCCTTCTTGACCTTTTCGTTATTCAATCAAGCGTTCATCATTACCAGATAGCAATAGCTGAAAATTATTAAACTGTCATTAATTAGATTTATCATTTTTCGCGTATTTTTGCCAGTTTTTATTCGTTTCTAGAAGAGAGCGTATGTATATATAATACCACATGTTTTTTTCTACGCTCGGAAATTATTGTGAATTTAATTGTAATATTGAAGGAATATATCTATGGATTTAATTTAGTCTACATCCAAAAATTTAGCCTACAAGTATTCCGATGTCTTTTGACCCATGGACAGATATAAAGAAGGGCCACCGGTGTGGCACGTGCCACCATATTATCTCTCCGTCGAAAGGTTAAAAATCTTACGTTTATGAAATGTCTTTAAAAGATGTCACCTTATATATGATATTCAAAAGTTCAAGAAGGTGCAAACGTACCTTGTAATCAACAGGAAAAAAAACTCTAGAAATCAACCCAAAAAACCGAAAAAGTCTCTCGAAATCGATAAAAAAAAAACTTAAAAATCCTTTGAAATCAAGCAAAAAAACTATAAAAATCCCTCGAAAATGTGGAATTAGGCTAAAAACACATTGGGCGATACTGAACGTTGGTAACACATTGATAAAAATCGTGATTTTTGTAATTATTTTTTTATCTATATCATATACTACCACCGTATGAAAAAAAATTCTGGTCCGTCCCTGTTTTGACCCAACTGGTTTTTTAACCAGATCACTGAAACAATCGATACGTTAAAAAGCCATTAAGTTGGATATCAAGTGCAGAAATCATTTGACAATAACTTACAGTAAAACTTGGTTCCAGAGGTGATGATTATCGGAAACCGCCTCTCCATAGGGATCGTTGGTGGATGGTTTCTCTACAAGTTGTCGAGAGGACTCCATGCTGAGCCCGGAGTTATTGGAAGCGTTAGTCGTAAAAGAAGTAGAGATAGAAACATCTTCATCACCACCAGAACAATTGGAATTAGGGTCTTGAGGGTTAGGGTTACTTCCATAATCACCAGTCCATGAACAAAGAGAAGAAGTATGAACATCTGGCCACCACTTTGCAGCAGAAGATGTTGCAATAGAGTTTTGATTGCATTGCTCAGCCATTATACACTTATCCATTATTTGTGAAACTAAATTAAGCTGATTGGGGGTAGGGGGTATTTGGAATATAAAGGGTGGACAATATGAGTGTTGTAGGTCTATTAGGAATTAAATCATATATCTATGTAGTGCACAGTGTATACACTAAAATATGCAACCTTAGTTCTTCCACTTAGATGGTGGACAATTATTAAATACCAATGGCTGGGCCAGCTTGAATTTGTAGTGTAAAAGTCTTCATTCCAATTTCTAATACTTAAAACTCCATTCAAATGGTGGGGGAAAACAAGATATATATAAACCAAAGATGGTATATATAGCTAAAGATATTCTGTCCTGCCAATCGTATCGATCTGTCGAGAATTAGGGATACAGCACAAACAGAAAGTGTCATGTAGTTCATGAAAGCTTTGTTGTAATCGTTACCAGTCGAATATATGGAAATAGATAACATGCACAATATTGATCATACTTAGAGCATCCATAATGCTGGACTTTTTTTATAGAGCTTATTCTAAAATAGTGGATTCTACAAACAACAAACAAGCTTATTGAAAATTTATAACTGCACAAGCAAAAAAGAGGGGGTTTTTTCTCATGTTTAGGTGGGGCCAAAAGATTACGAAAAAAAAATCTCCGAAAAGCACCATTGGAGGTGCTCTTGGCTACCCGTTAGAAACTTTAAAGGTGACTTAAATTCACAACGGAAGCGACTTTAGGCATGACTTTGAATACTTGCTTTGGAAGTTGGGTATATATAGGGGGACAAGACTTTCAGGACATTACAATCGACCTAGCTAGCTCTTACGCGATTTCTAAGGGTCACCCAAACAAATCGCGTTCATCTATCGATACAAGCATGGTAACTTCATATTTCATTTTGGCCAAGTCGCATTCGATGTCACCTTCGGTTGAGAATCATACTAGATGAGTTCCTACGCGAGTTCGACTTGGAACTCGCCTTTAACTTGATACAATGCGATGAAACAAATTAACTACTAAACCAAGAGCAACTAACTAGGGTTGGCATACAATAAAAAACATGAACTACGAAGGTAGACAAACATTAAAGATTCGACAAGAAAATAGAATTTTCACTACTAGAATACTGGGCATTACCGACGGCAATTTCCGACTGCAGAAGTTGTCGGTAATTACCGACGGTTAAACGACGGTTTTGCGACGGCATGGTGATTTTTTTAATTTTTTATTTATTTTTAATAAGTCGTCGCAAAACCGTCGGAAAATTTTATCAATTACCGACGGCCTTCCGACAGTTCATTTTAATTTTTAAATTTACATTTATTTTTAATATGTCGTCGGAAAACCGTCGGAAAAGTTTATCAATTACCGACGGTCTTCCGACAGTTCATTTTAATTTTTAAATTTACATTTATTTTTAATATGTCGTCGGAAAACCGTCGGAAAACCGTCGGCAAACCGTCGGAAAAATTTATCAATTACCGACGGTTTTCCGACAGTTCATTTTAATTTTTAAATTTACATTTATTTTTAATATGTCGTCGGAAAACCGTCGGAAACGTTTATCAATTACCGACGGTTTTGTTTAATTTTTTAATTTTTATTTATTTTTAATAAGTCGTCGGAAAACCGTCGGAAAAATTTATCAATTACCGACGGCTTACCGACGGTAGGTTTATTTTATTTTATTTTATTTAAATGGGTCGTCGGAAAACCGTCGGAAAAATTAGTGATTTACCGACGACTTACCGACGGTATATTTTTTAATTTTATTTTTTCATTTGTTTTGAATAGGTAGTCGAAAACCGTCGGAAACTTTTAATAAGCAATCCCAAGCACCCCTTAAAATGAGTCATTTTGTTGAATTCTTTTAAATATTATAGATAATTAATATGTAAAAATGATCAGAAAAAAATATCTATACTATATTATAAAGCACGGATAAAAAACTCTTAAATATAAATTATTAGGCACAAGGTACCATCATTTTATATAAGATTTTAAAAATCTCTTAATTTACAAGTATCAAATAATTTGGTATGTGCAGAGTCTTCCTTTTATACAGATTTGGTTATTTTTTTCAAATGTCATTAAAATATATAAGATAATCATTGAATTCTAACAAAATACTTACTTTTTTATATAAAAAACATTATATTATTAAGCCTAAATTAAACAAATTTATAAAAAAAAACATGATCACTTTCTTAAAACCATACATCCAAAATCGTACTATAAATCGACAAAAAAAATGAAACATTTAAATCGTGATGTATCTCGTTGCATTGCGCGAGTATAATTTAAAAAAAATTATAAAAAAAAAAACTTAAAAATTCATATTAAGAATAATTTTAAAAAAAATTATAAAAAAAACTTAAAAACGTTTTAATAAAAACCACGCCTCATACTTTAAATTTTTTAGAATAACTTCAAATTTTTAGAAACCACGCCTAAACCCAAATCCCTGTGAGCACAGTAACCCTAACCTCCTCGCCGATCACCTCCTCGCCGTCGGTCTTCTCTTCTTCGTCGTCGATCAGGTATCTCTTGACCTCCTCCTCACAGCTTCTTCTGCCTTTTGATTTCAATTTGTGCTTGTTATTGATTACATTTGAATTGCTCGGTCTAGGATTTAGATGAGATTTCTTTCGTAAATGTCGTGATTCCCCGGTGTGTTTTTGTCCTGCTCTTAATTTCTGATTCAGCTCAGGTTAGTTATTTGCGGTTCAACTTGACCGTTACTCTTTTCTATATTTTTTCTTTTTTATATATGCAATAATTGGGATATAAAAGTTTGCTTTGCTATGGTTTTAATTTGTTCTCATGTTTCATCGTTTTTAGTTTTTAATTTTGTTGTTTGCAGACCGTAGCTTATAAGTTTTGGTTTCTCCTCCTTCGTGCTGCTAATTTTGTGGTTTGAATGTTCTAATCTTCCTGATGGTTGTGTTTGTGTGCTGATGAACTTAGGGTTTCCAGTTATTACACCTACCAATTAAGTGTTGGACCAACTACTAAAGTCAGTGTTATCCTTCCGGAGGATTCGTCGAATCCAACACCATTGTGAGTACTCTACTATTAGTTAAGTTGATTTAGTCGTTGGTATAGTTAAATCTAGACCGAGCAATTCAAATGTAATCAATAACAAGCACAAATTGAAATCAAAAGGCAGAAGAAGCTGTGAGGAGGAGGTCAAGAGATACCTGATCGACGACGAAGAAGAGAAGACCGGCGGCGAGGAGGTGATCGGCGAGGAGGTTAGGGTTACTGTGCTCACAGGGATTTGGGTTTAGGCGTGGTTTCTAAAAATTTGAAGTTATTCTAAAAAATTTAAAGTATGAGGCGTGGTTTTTCTTAAAACGTTTTTAAGTTTTTTTTATAATTTTTTTTAAAATTATTCTTAAAATGAATTTTTAAGTTTTTTTTTTTATAATTTTTTTTAAATTATACTCGCGCAATGCAACGAGATACATCACGATTTAAATGTTTCATTTTTTTGTCGATTTACAGTACGATTTTGGATGTATGGTTTTAAGAAAGTGATCATGTTTTTTTTTTATAAATTTGTTTAATTTAGGCTTAATAATATAACGTTTTTTATATAAAAAAGTAAGTATTTTGTTAGAATTCAATGATTATCTTATATATTTTAATGACATTTGAAAAAAATAACCAAATCTGTATAAAATGAAGACTCTGCACATACCAAATTATTTGATACTTGTAAATTAAGAGATTTTTAAAATCTTATATAAAATGATGGTACCTTGTGCCTAATAGTTTATATTTAAGAATTTTTTATCCGTGCTTTATAATATAGTATAGATATTTTTTTCTGATCATTTTTACATATTAATTATCTATAATATTTAAAAGAATTCAACAAAATGACTCATTTTAAGGGGTGCTTGGGATTGCTTATTAAAAGTTTCCGACGGTTTTCGACTACCTATTCAAAACAAATGAAAAAATAAAATTAAAAAATATACCGTCGGTAAGTCGTCGGTAAATCACTAATTTTTCCGACGGTTTTCCGACGACCCATTTAAATAAAATAAAATAAACCTACCGTCGGTAAGCCGTCGGTAATTGATAAATTTTTCCGACGGTTTTCCGACGACTTATTAAAAATAAATAAAAATTAAAAAATTAAACAAAACCGTCGGAAAACCGTCGGTAATTGATAAACGTTTCCGACGGTTTTCCGACGACATATTAAAAATAAATGTAAATTTAAAAATTAAAATTAAAATTAAAATGAACTGTCGGAAAACCGTCGGTAATTGATAAATTTTTCCGACGGTTTTCCGACGACTTATTAAAAATAAATAAAAATTAAAAAATTAAACAAAACCGTCGGAAAACCGTTGGTAATTGATAAACTTTTCCGACGGTTTTCCGACGACATATTAAAAATAAATGTAAATTTAAAAATTAAAATGAACTGTCGGAAGACCGTCGGTAATTGATAAAATTTTCCGACGGTTTTGCGATGACTTATTAAAAATAAATAAAAAATTAAAAAAATCACCATGCCGTCGCAAAACCGTCGTTTAACCGTCGGTAATTAACGACAACTTCTGCAGTCGGAAATTGCCGTCGGTAATGCCCAGTATTCTAGTAGTGATGCACTATAACGTATTTAATAATTTGATATTAGTATTTATTCCAAGGCTTTCTAAAAATCGTTCAAATATTCAAAACAATAGATTTCAATCTTTATATAGTTAGGGTTGTTTGTCAGTTGCTGAATGGTTTGGTGCAGAATGATTAAGTAGTCACAATGATTAAGAGGCTCTTATGATATAGTGCAAAATGAAATACGGTTGTTTTTTAATTGTTCAACATGAAATTAGGGCTCTGAATGGTTAAGGGAGGGTCGGTATATAAAATCATTCAGAGGGTTTTAGAACCATTCAGAGGCATATAATTTTTTTTCAAACAAGATTCACCTCTTAATGATTCAGAGGTTGCCTCTTAATGGAACCATTAAGAGGTAAACAAATAGCCCCTTAGACATTGTACCTCATTAGAATTTTATATATGCATTGTCGTAGTGGATAGGTTTTCCATGCTATCTCTTTATTGATGAAAATCAATTAAACAGTTGATATATACTTAAGATCACCTCCATCAGTGACTTTCTGTGTATAAATTCTTCTTTCAGTTGTACTATACCTTACTTTGTTGATATCATATATATACTCATCGATAATTGTTGGTTAATTATATACCATTTCTAGATAGAATCCTAATTTGAACGACTAATATAGTACTGTGTCATAGGGTTGGCCCCAAAACATTTCACCTGATTGGTTTACTCAACTTCAAGTAAGCTCTGCCAAATCTTCAAATAACAAATAATTCAAGAACACAATAACACAAAAGCGATCTTCTCCATACCCATAGAGACCGTCACTCTTTTTTCACAAAAGCAAAAAAAAAATCAAATTCTTGTAATTAACATTATCACTTTAGAGACTCGAGCTAGATACCACATCCTATGATAGTACTTTTGCCACTCATCATTGGCGTAATCCTAGTAATTCACTAGACAATACACAAATTAACATATGTGCAATTCAACTCAAGATTTATCATTTGTTCTAAGCAAGTGTAAACCATGTGTACGAACTCGGTTAATCATATCCTTTCATTTATCAAAAGGGTGATTCTAAATGAATCCTCTATATATGTTCTATTTGAACCCGTCTCTATTATTAATTTTTCTCTTACACGCATCACCATTCACTTTTTACATTTCCAAAAAGTCCCAAGATAACACATATAAAAAAAAACAATACCACGACACCCCCTCCTCATTCTAGCTAGTTAGGTCAAAGAATTATTAAATTGAGTAACGAATTGATAGTAGCTTATGGATTTATCTCAGCCAAGTTCGTTTCGACTTTTATAAAGGTTCAAGTGTTGTCACTTTTTAACAACCTTTTCAATATAAAAGTTGTTGATGGGATTGACATGTACGTTAGCGCCTTTAATTAGGTAGAGAATGGACGAGTTAAGAAAAACATGGTCTCTTATTGGCTTGACGACTAAACGCTAATTAAACAAACTTACCTTTTCAAATTTAGTTAAGAATTATATTATCCATCACAAAAGTGTATGTGGTGTAAGTTTTGGGGTTTTTTTAAAAAGGCTAGTACGTGTTAGGCCAACAAGCAAATTTATAAAGAGAATTTCTAGCCACTAATAGATATCGTGGATAAAACTTCGGCCAAACATGTTTATAACCTACGTGGTCAGTAAACAAGTAGAATTATTGGTTTCGTTTCTTTATAACCTAAACACCGCATAAAAGATTTAGATACCTAGATGACTACTACTTTAAGGGACAAGGTTGAGTGTTTTGTTAAACAAGATAGTCCTTATTTAATTTGAATGATTTATTGTATACACAAACATGTTTAAATGTATATGGGATTATAAAGTATCGTATGATTCATTTTATCGTGATCGTATTTATGCATTTCTATTTTGAGGCTTAAAGTTCCAGCGAATATCAATTGTTATACGATGTGTATTAAATTGGGAAATAGTAGTAGTTCTTGTTTATTAGAGATTAGTGTTTGCTACATTAATATATGAAATGTTTGTTTCAATATATGTCTTCATAGGGATCATAATCTCAAATAAATCAATATCTAATTAAACATCTAGCTATTAACCACAGTTTTAAGAAATATATATTCCTCACTCAATATTCGTTAGAATCATCATTATTTTACTAGTAGATTGATTTCTTTCTTAGGTATATAGACAAAGTAAGCGTCTCTTTTTTCAAGATCTAACATTTGGAATCAGACAATATTCCCTTAGAGAGGTCTAAAATTATCTCGCAAACCCATTTGTACATCATTCAATGTGTTCAAGAGGCAGATGAAATAAAAAATCATTCCACCTCTTACCTCTGTGAAAGAAATGTCGCCATTTTGGACATCACAAAACGAGACAATTAAGTTATCTAAAATCTTGGGATTAATTCCTCTCAAAAAAAAATCTTGGAATTAATTAGGTCAAAAGTCAGTACAAAAAAAACCCTAATCAGTCCCTATATAGTAATGTCACCTTAAATAGTGTCACATTATGGATTTTGAACAAGCTCTAATAGTGTATATGTGATGAGGATGAAAAGAATAAAGTATTCAAAAGAGCAAGAGCTCCTAAAAGGTCTAGTTGTACAAGATAAACCCATGAACCCTACCAAAAGACACCTAATGAGTTCTTCAATTCTAAACATGGTGAGAACATTATATTCTTTAGACTCATATTTTATGCCCATTTGGTAAAAACATAAAAAATGATTGCGAGATATACCAAAGAAATTCATTCCCTAAGATATATGATACAACAGAAGATCATACAAAGACGTAGGTGATTAGGGGATTAAGAACCGCAAATTTATAAGGATAACACTCTGAGAAATTACTAACGGTCAATAATAAAGAATATATGACTACATATCATAATCAAACGAAAATAGAATCAAGGTAAGTTCCTAATCTAGATTTAGTTTTTAAAACCCTTCTCATCTTTACTTTGGTTTTATCCTTTTGGTCATTAAGACCAAGGCTTAAAATATATTTCTAAAGAGATGAATTATTGACAAACATAATTCTAATTCCTTTTTAAAAGCTAGTTTTTTTCCCGTTTGTTTTTGTCCTAAAACGTCCATATCACCCTTGATTACGACTTTGTGACTTTATAACAATCTTTCAATAGAACAAATACCTCGGTTCACAAAAAGAGAAAGTTACTTTTATATGATTATACACTCAAGAAATTAAAGTATCAATACTATGTTATAAAACATATCTGTTTTTGTTCTTAAAAACTCTTAATTTTTCAAAAATATAACTTGTAAATGTATACAAAATCTTTCAATTTCTAAAGTATTAATTACTATGTTGATCTTTTATTAATAACATAGTTTCTAGAAGCATACTGTCGTTTCAAAGTATGACCAATCAACCAAATAAACAACATAATATTTGAGATTTTTTTAAACCTCATCTCTTAATCGATACATTTCCAAAAAAACAAAAATTATAAATAAAATAAACTTAAACTAATTAAATTTTTCATTTTGTTGCATCACACAGATCTACAGTATTTCTAATAGACGAAAAGCGTGTGGGTAGGCCTGACCAAACGTGTTGTTGCCGTTTCGACGTATACCCATGAACAATACATATACATTGAGTGTATGTATAATTCTTGAATAGTATACAGAAAGTAGGTGAGATCGTAGACAAACATTGGTGCTTAATATTTTTATTTATTGGTAAAAAGATAAGAATCTTAAATTCCATTACTGTCAGTGGCTGCCTGTATCTTGTCTTTAACCTTTCCTTAATGGAAACCCCCTCCATGACACGTGTGAAAAGAGAACCGCACGAGTGTATTTTTCATTATTAAAGTTTAACCCGATTAAACAAAGAAAACGAAGTTTATAATTTTATATTAATTATTAATGTAATACCGACAATAACATATATACGTATGTAATAAATATTATTATTAATTGGTACAGCAAGAAAATATTGAAGTTATTAGCTTAAATATTTCGTTCTAATATTCTTTTTCTTTTCAATCTAATTTGATTTTGGAAATGGGAAGAAAACAAAATAGTCAAAATTGACTCAATAGTATTTGATTGTCGGTAAGAGGCTAGTTTTCGAAAAATGAACGTCAGACATCCAGGGAAAGCTATCACTTAATCGATCAGGTTGTTCGATCAAAAGTCAAATTAATGAATAACAGTTTGACTTTTATACAAATATCCACGAATGCTACGATTGATTTTTTTTATGACATGAATGCATGATATGTATTATATCGATGTGTTCAAAATATATAACCCACAAATCGCATAATCTGCATCCACCGTATCAAACCATGCAGTTTGTGTTTTTTATACCGTACTATAATGTTTGGTTTGTGATTTTAAAGTATTCAAATTTTGATTCAAACCATATCACATATTAATTTCTATTAGTTAATTAATTTATATATATAGGGTTGGGTTCTGGTAATATAAGTTGAGTTAACGGGTGAGAAGCGTGAGAAGTGGTTATCGACCGTTAGATGAGAAATTGACGCATATTAGGATGTGATGCACCGAGATAAGATGCACCGGATCAATTCTCTTCTAAGTCGCAATTCATGGGAGGGCTTGAGATTAAAAAAGATCAACGGTTTAGATCCACTCCTCACACTTTTCACCGTTAACTTCTCACACGATCTTTCGCATATATATATATATATATATATCAATTAAATATTTATATATAATGGCTAATTAATTACTAATATTCTGATAATTAATAAATATTAGCCCAATCAAGTGTGCAAACATAGTCCGTTAGGGTTTTCTTAACCTTGTTAACAGTTATTTAGACTTATATGTCGGTGATCATTAACGGATCACCAAGGGAACAATAAAAATTTGTTTTTTTTATTAAATCTATGGCAATCCATCGCTGATCCACTGGTGATGATGGATACTATCATCGATGAATATCGACAATCGATGATAGTCGTCAGTTTTACTTCCACCAACGAAAGTTTACCTTCTGTACTTTCACCAACAGTTTAACCCTTTTACCGACGGATTACTGACCAATTCGTCCGTGAAGCCCTTCATAATCGTAGCGTAAGATTTCCCTCTATTTAAATTAATCAGATAGTTATTTAAGTACAAACCGCATAAACCCCACCATAAAGTATTTTGTGGTTTAAGGCATAGTACCATTTGGTCTGTGGTTCCAAAAAAATACTCAAAATGCACATATCGTTTTGTTTGAGGTTTTGGCTCTAAACCGTGTCACACCACACCAGAAACACCAAACATTGATAGTTGGTCCTTTTGATTTCAATTCCAACTAATTTCTCCTTTTAGGAATTCAACATCTTTGTGTGTTTGTTTTCTATAGCCACGTTTTTCTCCGATCAAGCTTCAAATCTAGCGAAACGATACGTATCTAATCAGGTTTCATTGCAGGTTCATAATTTGTTGTTAAGTTTATTTGCAGGTTCATTTTGTCTAGTCGATGTTTCAAGGATGGTGATGGTTTAGTAGCAATATTACTAACAAGTTAAATGAGTTGGGTTTGTCACTTTAAATATTTAAAATATTATCAGTTGATATAATAAAACATTATTATATAAATATTAAATAACGTTAGTGTAACACATGTGAAAACACGAGTCAAATAGATGGTATATGTTATTAGTAAACAAAGATGTATAGTTTCTAGTAAACAATGGTACATAAAGTGTTATATTAATTAATTAATTGATTAATGTTTCTTTTATGAAGCACTAATGAGAAAGAAATAAAATTGGAATTGTATATGGTGTAGAATTGTCGACAATTGGTGTTGTATGATACTCTAATTCCACTCACATTGGTGGGTTCATTTTCTTGTGCAAATGTCAACCAAAGTCGTATTACACATCATGTGATTCACCAAAATCCAACTTTTTCTTCCTTAAATTCATTTTTAATAAAATTCTATGGAATTATTGATTAAAAGTAGTAATTTATTATTATTCTTAAGTTAATAAAAATAAATAATTATTATCATTTCTAACAGATTTAAAAATGTCATTTTCATACACAAAAATAACGTGTAAAAACCTGTTAGAAAATCATAGTTTAAAAAAACACTTGTCGGAAGTTCACTCGGCTAATAACCCGGGAATGGATAAACAAGAAAAGCATCAATTCCTTACTAATCAAGTATGAATGGTATATAACCATATATATATACATACATAAAAAACAGAGAATATATAGATAAACAAGTGAATAGGAAGACATAATCCATCTAAAAAGGTAGAGAATCTAGAAACCAAAACTATTCAATTCAAGATCATACCACTTTCAGTTGATTTGATTTCATTCCCAAGTAACTGAAATCATGGAATTGGAGAGACCCGACTCATCAAACGTCGACTTGCTGTCATAGTCCAGAACCTTGACCGCACCAGGGATTGCATGACTCAATCGGAACCGCTTTTCATCACCATTCTCCAGGTTCCCATAGCAGAATGACCACAGCAACTGAAGCACACAAACAATTGCAGTTAATTTAATGTAAGAATCATTTTCAAATCCGCATACGAAACAGCATTCATTTCTTTTTTCTGGATATAATAATCAAAGAGAATGTAAAGAATGTTACTTGTATTGGATCAGAGCGTAAAAAGTTCCTCTGAAGCCTGCGTCCATCTGGAAGACGGACTCCAACCCTGCAAAGCAAATTCCTATCACCCTTAGGCTCTTCAGGCAACGGTGGATAAATATGTTTCTCGGATTTTGGGATCTCTTTTTTGGTATTAATGACAGCTTCTGAATCTTTCGAGGGTTCTCCAACATGATCTTTCGTTGTCTCCATAGACAATGCTCGTGCCAGCCGCATGTCTTCATCTTCTTCACTTGTTCCATCTGCAACTACTGCAGCCCCATAAGTCAGTTATGCTTCAAATTTTAGGTGCAAAAATTAAAAAATAATCCCACCTTGGACCTTCTATCACAGCTATAACCATATGATGACAAAATCAAAAAATTAATATCGTTTTCTGTATCCTAGAATTCCACGCTTAGTTTATGGCGACAAATGATCACACATGTTTCATGTAAATTGTCACTCTTTTAATACAAAAATGTTGCCTTGTGCAAGGATAATGAATCAATTGGTATATAATAAATTCAAGTATGAAACTCATACACTGATGATAATTTTTTTTAAATGGACCACATAGAAGAAATAAAAGAACCTGGCGTAGCTTGGATTTTGGGAGGTGGAGCCTGAGAATTTTCTCTTGGACGTTTGTGGGACAAGCTGAAATGATGATCCTTAGGGCTACCATCCATGAATTGCAACAGATCCTATTATCCAAAAATAATTTTACGTCTTAATTCAAACTTCACAGATTCAGCTTGAAATGCTAATTCTGAAATATACGACTACCATATATTTCATTAATTGTATTACACTAACAACGTTACCTCCAACAAATTTTCTGGTTGAACCATTCCACGCCATAAGCGCATTTTTTGGCCCGTGACAGGATCGATGACAAGAGTTACAGGAACAGAATCCAATTTGTAGTACGTTTTTATCTTGCTGCCCTCTTCTGTATCATCACATACCTACATGCACCACAAAGACACCAGCATTTTAAAAGAATGGTAACCGGTAAAGCAAAAATATTGACCCTTTCTACAGTTTTCCTTCATAAATGTGTTAAAGAAGAAAGGTTGTGGACCGTCACAAAGGCTGATAAAAGGTCAACCAACTATTTCTAATTAATCAAATTAACCATACTCATACAAGTTAAATCTAATCACTTTTTGTCAATTCACAATGCATGCATTTAATAATTTAACAAGTACAACAAACCTATTGAATGATAAGTAAGAGAAACATAACCACTTGACTCCAATTTATAATAATACTCAATAAAAGTGTATGAGTTGTTAACCAATCTAGCTCATAACACTCTCCCTTACTCATTGACTACCTATGTAGACTTCAAGAATGTGGGACAAGGAAAGCTGTCGAAATCTCGAATTTATTGATGGTGATATGGCTTAAATTAGGATTCTTTATTTCCTGATTTTATTGGGATTAGCACAATATCTTTCCTCGTCTTTAGGCCAAAATTTAGGGGATGTGTTTCTAAGTTTTACTATATATAACACAGAAATCGTTCTTTCTGCTTGTATCAGAGCCAAGGAATGTCTAACCTTGGTGAGTAATGGTAAATACCATCCTTGGAGACCGAAAACACCAAAACCATGACGTCTAGTGAGCCAAAATTCCAATTCTCAGATGAGAAATTTAATGGGAATAATTTTCCTGAATGGGCTCAATTGATTAAATTAGTTATTGATGGTAAGGGAAAATTGGCAAATTGGGTTATCTCACTGCTGAAATAAATAAAACATCTTCCACCAATCCTTCTCTGCAGAAGTAGAAATCAGCAAAATCAATGGTCTTCGTGTGGTTAGTCAACTCAATGAAGCCCTCAATAGCCGACTTGATTATATGACCGGTAATCATCGTATTTTTTCGTCATACTTCCATGTGCTGGCAACATCAAAGTAAAATCGCAGATGGATCATGATGCAATTCAATTAGGGATTGCAATCGATATGGTCAAATGTAATGATTTGTATTGAAATCACTCCAACGATTCGAGATGTTGGACTCTCCTTACAACAGAACACAAAACATATCCTCCCATCTGACCTATACTCTCTATTTATATCACTACAATTACTCCCTGAACTGATTAACCAAAAACGCATCTGACCCAACCGACTAACGACCTCTACTTTATACAAAAGACTTATTTACCCTTACTTTGCTCCTCTCCTGGAATACGTAATGCCAAATCTGTTTGTATCATTACCCCCCTTCCAAACATTCACCTTGTCCTCAAGGTGAAAAGCCGGAAAAACATCTTGAATCCTGTCGAAAGCTTCCCATGATGCTTCAAAATACGGCAGTCTCTGCCATTTGATTAACACTTCCAACTCCCCATTTGTTGCTGTCCTACAATTCAATAATGACTCAGGCTCGACCACAAGAATACCCTCTTCACAAATCTGTGCAGGAATATCTCTTGACGACAGTAGTTGGCCCCTGGCTTCGCGCAATTGAGAAACATGAAATACGGGATGAAGTCGAGCTGTCGAAGGTAATTGCAGTTTATAAGCCACCCTTCCAACCCTGGCCACGATTGGAAATGGACCATAAAATCTAGCTGCCAATTTCTGGTGTGAACGAGTTTGTAAGGATTTTTGCCGGTACGGTTGTAGTTTTAAGAACACGAGATCCCCTACTGCAAACTCCCGATCTGTACGATGCTTATCCGCCTGATTTTTCATCCTTTGTTGCGCTCTAATGAGCTGTATGCGAAGTTCATCTAAAAAGACATCTCTTTCCTGCAGCATCTCATCAACCGTTTGTAACGTTGTAGCTCCGCCTGTGTACTTCAAAATTGGAGGCGGGTCCCTGCCTTACAGAACCTTGAATGGCGAACACTGTAGTGATCCATGAAATGTTGTGTTGTACCAAAACTCAGCCCATGCTAGCCACTGCTTCCATTTTTTTGGGTGTTCAGCAATGAAACATCTTAAGTACTGTTCGAGAGTTCTATTGACCACTTCTGTTTGGCCATCTGATTGAGGATGGTAAGCTGTAGAAAAAGCCAATTTAGTACCTTGAAGTTTAAAAACTTCCTTCCAAAATCTGCTCACAAACACTTTGTCTCGGTCCGAAATGATCACTTGGGGAATACCATGCAATTTGACTACTTTAACAAAAAGGCCAGCTACAGTCGGAGCGTCAAAAGGATGTTTAAGAGGCACAAAATGTGCGTACTTACTTAATCTGTCCACAAACACAATGATCGTGTCAAAACCCCCAGACTTCGGTAAACTTTCAAAGGTAAAGGAATTGGCTGCAAAAGACCCGCCGGCGACCCCCCCAATACCTTATTTCGTTGACATACTTCACAATTACGAACAAACTCCTTTACATCCTTTTTCATACCTACCCAAAATAATTCGGCCGCCACTCTTTGAAATGTCCTTTCTACTCCCGAATGTCCTCCCATGGGTGAACTATGAAATTCATCCAATATCATCACAATCAATGATGATGACTTGGGTAAAACTAATCTGTCTTTGTACCACAACAATTGTTGCCTTACTGAAAATCCCTTGTGCTCCACCGAACCCTCGTGAATTTCTGCTAATATTTTCCCCAACATCTCGTCATTCGAAATTTCTTCCTTGATGACATCCCACTGCCGCCACTGCGGTCCTCCCATTACTGCACATTCAATACTCCTTCTTGATAAGGCATCAGCTGCTAAGTTGTGCTTTCCCAACTTATATACAATATCAAACTCATAACCCAAAAGTTTGACTACCCATTTTTGGTATTGGGGTCAATCACCCTCTGTTCGAGCAGAAATTTAAGGCTTTGTTGATCCGTTCGAACCGTAAACCTCCTTCCCAACAAATATGCTCTCCATTTTGCTATTGCAAAGACGATCGCCATTAATTCTTTCTCGTATATTGCCTTCTGTTTTGCTCGAATGCCCAACGTTTGGCTGTAAAAAGCAATAGGTCTTCCTTCCTGCATCAAAACAGCTCCTAACCCTTCCCCTGATGCATCCGTCTCGATGATAAACGGTAACTGAAAATTTGGAAGAGCTAGTACTGGTGCCTCCGTCATTGCTTTTTTTAACTCGTTGAAAGCTAATTCTGCCTCTTTATTCCACTCAAACTTCCCTTTTTTTAACAAATCTGTCAAGGGTCGAGCAATAACCCCATACCTCATTACAAACTTACGGTAATATCCCGTTAGCCCTAGAAATCCTCGTAATTGAGTGATCGTCCTCGGGGTCGGCCATTGTAGCATGGCTTCTACCTTTGTTTGGTCCATCGATACTCCCTCCTTCGAAATAATATGGCCCAAGTAACTAATCTGTTGCAAACCCCACTCACATTTCTTTCTATTAGCATATAATTGATGTTGTTTTAACAAGCCCAAAGCCACCCTCAAATGCTCCACATGTTCTTTCTCAGACTTGTTGTATATTAATATATCATCGAAGAAAACTAGAATGAATTTCCGTAAGAATAGTCTAAAAATATCATTCATCAACGACTGAAAAGTTGCTGGGGCATTCATTAGACCGAAAGGCATTACGAGAAATTCGTAATGACCCTCGTGCGTCCGGAAAGCTGTCTTGTGTACGTCCTGTTCTTTCATCCGAATCTGGTGGTATCCCGCCTTTAAATCCAGTTTCGAAAACCACTTAGCTCCCTCTAATTCGTCCAACAACTCTTCTATTATTGGAATAGGAAATTTGTCCGGGATCGTGCCTTTATTCAAGGCTCGATAGTCTATGCAAAACCTCCAACTGTCGTCCTTCTTCTTGACTAATAAAACCGGGCTTGAGAAAGAACTATGGTTGGGTCTAATAATCCCTGCACTCAACATCTCTTTTACCAATTTCTCGATTTCATTTTTTTGGTACTGAGGGTACCTATAGGGCCTCACATTAATTGGTTCACATTCATGTCGAAGTTCGATCTTGTGTTCATTTCCTCTAATCGGTGGCAAACCACTTGGGTCTTGAAAAACTTCATCAAATTGTTGTATCACCTCATCAATGCTCGTGGGACAACTTTGAATTCTATTCGCTTGGGCCTCAACCTGTGCCAATTCAATTAGAAATCCTTGCTTCTCTTGCCTTAGCGTTTTGATCATCGATTTCAAAGAAACTAAAGTTCTCCCTAACGTTTCATCCCCCTTTAACTTCACGCATTCATTTCCCCATTCAAATTTCATAGTCTGAGTACCCCAATTAACTTGTATCGTTCCCAGTGATTGCAACCACTGAATTCCCAGTATCAAATCTGAGTTGCTTAATTGTAATGGCAAAATATCTTGTTCGATTTCTATACCTTGCATCCATACCTTTACCCGCTTACATATGCCTTTGTTGCGGACGCCATCACCTGCCCCCATCGAAATGCTATACCCACTCGTTTCTTGAATCGACAGCCCCAGTTTTTTCACTAAATCGAAAGAAATGAAGTTGTGCGAAGCACCGCTATCAATCAACACTACTACCTGTTGATCGCCCACCATTCCTTGTAGCTTCATTGTTTTCGATGTGGAAAATCCCACAATTGAGTTTAAAGATACCTCTATTTCACGTTCTTGCAACAGATTAGACAATTTTGTCTCTTTCTCACTGTCCTCTTCTCCTTCTTGCATTACCAAGACGCTCAACTCTTTCCGTTTGCATCGGTGACCCGGCGCATATTTTTCATCGCAGCGGTAGCACAGGCCTTGCGATCTTCTTAACTGCAACTCTTTATCAGTCAACCTTCTGAATTCAGGAACCTTTGCACTTCCATTCTTAATACCACCATTCGTACTTCCCTTATCCTCCCGATTGTTTTCCCCAATTCTTTTAAAGGACGTTGCCTTGGACCATCTACTTTTGTTTACAGCTTTATTTCGTTCCTCTACCATGGATGCGATCTCCATTGCCTTAGCCAATCCCACCGGTGATAGCAACCGTACTTCTGCCCTAATTTCCGGAATTAAGCCGTTGATGAATTGACTTACATAAATCTCTTCCGTGATTCCCTCAAGTGGCGCTGCCATCTCTACAAATTTCCTTTTGTATTCTTTCACTGTCGTCTCCTGTTTGACGGACAAAAATTGTTCGCATAAACTCCCCTCTCCCACCGATCGAAATTGAATCAGCAACAATCTTTTAAACTCTTCCCACGTCACTATTGGCCTCCTTTTATTCTCCCACTGGAACCATTTTAATGCGTCTCCTTCCAAAGAAATCACCGCTACCTCCAATTTCTCCTCCTCACTCAATCGATTCAACTGACAGTATCTATCAGCCCTCAGTATCCATCCATCCGGATCTGTGCCATCAAATACTGGTAATTTAAGACGTCGTCCTTTAATTGCAAAAAACGACCCTCCCTCCAAATGTCTATCGCCAACACGGACTCTTCTCTCACCTTCCCTCACCGGTGATTCCTCTGTAATTCCTCTTCTTGTTGCCTCTTCTTGTAGTCTGATCACTGTCGCTAATTGTTGTGCCATGGCTTGAACGGTTTCTTCCAGTGAAATCACCCTCGCCTGAAAATGCTCATCTGCCTCTGCTCGTGTGGCGTTTGAACGCGTCATTTGCTCTGATACCAATTGATGCAATTCAATTAGGGATTGCAATCGATATGGTCAGATGTAATGATTTGTATTGAAATCACTCCAACGATTCGAGATGTTGGACTCTCCTTACAACAGAACACAAAACATATCCTCCCATCTGACCTATACTCTCTATTTATATCACTACAATTACTCCCTGAACTGATTAACCAAAAACGCATCTGACCCAACCGACTAACGACCTCTACTTTATACAAAAGACTTATTTACCCTTACTTTGCTCCTCTCCTGGAATACGTAATGCCAAATCTGTTTGTATCAGATCATTGCCCACAGTTGCATGAAAAGGATGCCAAAAAAAATTCAGATTCTATAACTCTAGAATCAGTCCTCCATGTCCCTAACTTATACTTTAATGTGTTGTCTATTAGTCAACTTACAAAAGATTCCAATTTTTCAATGAAATTTCCTTCCTCCCTCTCATTGTATTTTTCCAATATTAGAAGTGTGGGCAGCTAATCCATATATGCAGCAGGTACCACTAGAAGAACATTGTGTAAGCTCCGAAAGCCAAGAAGCTTTTCATATTGGGTCTTAGCAGAGGAACACTGTCAGAATGGCTGAATGCTGAAGACAAAAAAATCCCAACATAAATTTCAGCTCTCTTTGCTTAGAATCAGCTTATGCTTTCATACATGTAGCAAAGAAGTTGCAGCATTGCATTGCAAGATAAGAATAGGGTGAAGCCACAAACGATCTTGAAAGGTGCCGTACCAGCAAAGGAGTTGTAGCAGTGTTGGAGTATTCAGTCCAGGCTACACATGAATACGTGTCTGCCTAAGCTAAAACAATTCCAGCCAAAATGCACTGAAAAAATGCAATCATAATCAAATAAAACAGGATGACATACAGCCTACCAACTTCCCCACAGAATACACCAGCCACCAATTTTCCAAAAGAATGATGAGATAGCGCAAAGAAGCCGCTATGCTTGCTGAAGTCGACCACCTACCAAAATGGTATTAGAACTACCATATTTGGAGAGACCCACTATGAAGTCCAAAGAAACATCTCCTCAAACATGCTCTAATACAGGATGTGGTGCTGAAAGTCTGGCAGAGGCAAGAGTCTAGTATTTATTTTGCTGACACACACGGCAGTTTGGACATATAACTTCACATCTTGATTCATATGTGACCAGAAAAGGTTAGAGGTTAGATGTTTTAGAGTCTTCAGATAACCTCATAGGAGTTATTGGAGACGCAGGACTAGGGTAGTAGATTTAGGGTAGGGATCCGTAGCTAGTGTGGATAGGAAAAAGGGAGTTCGAGAGTGGCAGGAAGAAGGAAGTTAGAGAGGTTGAGTGTAGGACAGAGGAGAGGGGAGGGTTAGGAAGGAAGACTGGATCCTATAATAGATGGAGGGAGGTGCGGGTTTCCTTTGTATATATTTCATTGTGCCTATTGGCTTTTTCTTCCTTACTTGCTGCTTACTATTTAGTATTTACTAGTATTAGTTTTCTTCTTTACCTTTTCCTTTAACTTTTTGCCAACTTTTACACACACCGGGGTTCTTCACAGAAACAGCTTTGCTCTACCCTTTGGGGTAGAGGACAAGTCTGCGTACATCCCCCCTCTCCAAGACCCTTGCTTTTGAGTGGGAAATACTGGGTCTGTTTGAATTCGTTTGAGTTGGGTTGGGTTGGTTTGGTTTTAGATAACCTCCCTGGCCTCTTGCCAGTATATCAGGGGGGCCTCGGATATAATATTATGGCGTAAAGTGGAAAATGCTGAGATGTCCAAGCAATCTACTAAGAAAAGACAGTTGTTTACCAAGTACAATTCAGGTTGGGCCTTGGTATAAGGATCTTGTAGCAGCAATGGCATGGTGGTTATTCATGAACACCAAACAGCAGCATGTTCTGGTCTTATAAATGATGGTGAAATCAAATGGTAAAGGCTTGATAAGGAGACATTTCTTCTCATTAGTGGTGACTAGTTGGTTGAAGAGTACTTGGGGTGGAAATATCAATTTAGCTGGAAAAAATGGTGCACAAACACATTACGTCATTTTTGCAAAGCTAATAGCAGTGCCAAAGTTTCTGGTCACAAATCGACTTAAAGCTATTAGAAAAAGAAAACCCTTACTGATCTAAGCAATGAGACGACCAAGTTATAGTACGAGGGTGCCCACTCCCCCTTATGATGTGTCATAGTCAACAGTGAAAGGATCAGGAAGCCTCAGCACAAGGACAAAAGTTAGCACCAACACCCACTAAAAGGTCAAATCTGCTTGCAAGGACCATTTAGTACCATTATGTTTTGTTATATCAATTTAACATCAGAAAATCAAACCATAATTCAGCATGCATGGACATTAATTATTATCCTGTAAGACCAAGGAAAGCCTGAAGTTTGGTCAGACTGTGACATTAAATGCCAAAGACCAACCCATAAGAGCACGAATTTGTAGGACTAATGCCTACCACATCCAGGGAAACCATGCACCCTAAAAATTAATTTGAGGCCAAAAGAGTATCTTTTTGCCTTGGCGTAGGAGTAGGCATGGAGAAGACGGTGGGTGTATGTAGCTAGATAATTTCTCATGGATGAGGCCACTGGTCAATATGTTAACAAAATACAAGAACAAATTTTCAGAGGCACGGACTGAAAAGATCATTCATGGCTGACCTAAAAGTAGATGGTTGTTATGACAATTGACTCATGTATGAGCATGGAAGGCTGTTTTATGTATGTCTGACAGGTGAACTTGTATGTGACCCAGATCATATGTCTATTTGTGAAAGACAGTAACACCATGAAGTTCATCAACGAGTTCATCAATGTCTGAGATTGGGTTTTCACAGAAATGGTCTGCAACTTGTTAACTTGAACTTGAGAACCACAAGGGTTGTGGCGTACTGGTTAAGGCCCTAGGGGATGTGGTGAAATATCCCATCTGCCCAGGGTTCGAATCCAGGCGTACACAACAATTGTGGCCACTGAGGTTTAATCAGGGCTGATGTCTTACAGTCATAATTTGCCAAGGGATTAGTCTAGGCATAGCCTAGGACACCCTTTCAAAAAAAAAAAAAAAAACTTGTTGACTTGAAAGCAACACAGGCCAATGCTTGGAGGTTTAGCATTAACGAGCAAAAGGTATGGCATTCAAGTGAGAGCAAAAAGTATGGCATTCAAGTGAGAGCAAAAAGGGTTTAGGGAGATAAAGACCACATCATTATCTCAGAAACAATGATTGTGTAGATTAGGACAGATAAATTTTCAGGGGGTATGGATGAAGAAGACCACCCATGGACGGCCGAAAAGTAGATGGGGCATAGGCAAGTCCAAAAGACATGACACCAACAGATACTTGTTCTAGTGAGCGCGGAAGGCTGTTTTGTGCATATGGTGGGTGAAATTGTATCTGATGGTAGCCATACGGTAATCCTATTTCAGAAAAGATGGTAGCCGATGAAGTTCATCAATGTTTAGGATTGGGTATTTACCACATAAGTTGAGTTGGTTAAGGATTTCGTAGTCAACACCTAATCTCCAAGATTTCTCTTTTCCCTAGACGAACATCATAAACATGGAACATCATTACCATGGGTCCAACTTTCACTTTAATTCCAGAAGGCAAATCAATTACTATAGATGCTTGCCATTAATACCGATCATAACACAAGAAGTGTTGATTTTACACCAAAAAGTGTAAGCATACAAACAATATCCACAGTTCTAGAGTACGAAGAATTGTGAGCACAATTTTTTATTACGATATTAAAAAAGACATAACTAAGAATAAACAAACCTGCCAGAAGATGAAATTGGAGGTGATTGTTTGAGCAACAGCTTCATTGGCCCAGGTATCTCGGTTAAGCTGCACAAAAAGTATTGAGAACAACACATGATTATAACATTCAACTACATAGAAGAGAACTGTGTTACAATAGTATGTTTGTGCGTGTATTTAGGGGGCAGTTAGTGGAAGATATACCATATGTGAGCTAAATTCCCTGGTAGATTGCAAATTCACTAGAAGCCATCGGTCTTGGGTTTTAGCAGCTTCTTTTGCCTGGCAATTAAACAAATCAGAGACACAAGTAAGCCACGAGTATGAAAATTTTAGGCATCTAGATCTAGCTTTTCAACCTCATCCAAACATAAGAGTGCCCTGAAAATTAACCTCCAGATCATACTCTTATCAAAGATATTCAATCATAATATGTTGAGATGTTTAGTGGCAAAATGGCTTTAGATGCTTATAGATGGTATATTGTGAAAAGTAGATGAAAATGTTACAATGATCTTACATTTATTTCAATAACATACTCGAACATAATTTTAACCAATCACATTCTTATATTTTTATATTCATATCAATTACATCATTTTCTGTCTCATTTAAATCAAATTAACCAACATGAATGGTCAATATGGAACAAGAGGACGAAAAACAGAAATTTGACAAAAAGAATATTAACCGTCACTGATGATTTACGTCAGTTAATTTGATTAAAATTAAATAAAAATGGTGTGATTGATATGATTATAAAGAGAATAGGTATGTAACTGATAAATCTTTTTGTTCGAGAGTGTAATGGAAAAAATTATAGGAGTACAATGATAGTTTATCTATTTTAACCTAGTATATCAACAGTGACCTTCGTGTTCACACCTCAAAACAACAACAAAATTCATTTTTGTTCATTGACCAAAGGCTTTGTTTATTTATTTTGGGGGAGTAGCAAATTAAAAAGAGCAGTCACCAAGATAAGTCTCAATTTACCTTCTCAAATGGACCATGGTACATCAAAGCAAACGGAGGGCGATATAAGGTAGCAAGATTATCTCGAGAAGCATCAGTTGTCGATGTAGCACCTTGGTCTGTTTCCCATACTCCAGGACGTTTTAGTTCCTCATCAAAGTTGCGGAAGGGAACCACCGTACGAGCTTCATGTGGAGTATACCCCAATCTTGTTGCTCTTAAGACATAGTAGATCAAAGAAACAACTTAAGAAAGGCACACCATTCACATTTGTAATAAAAAAAACTTTTAGTGAAGAAAAAAAAAAGAACACATAATTGATTGGATCAGTAAGTCAATAAATAGCTTGAACAAACTTAGCCTCATAGATGAAGGAATACATGATAGACCCCTGCATAATTAAGCTATAAAAAAGCAACACTTGCTCCAGTAACTCAAATCTATCTTTCCTATTTCTCCCACATTAATTTGGTATGCATGCCTCTCCTAACACCCTACTCCAACTAAAGTCTTATCTTGTCACCAAATGGTGTTACCTTAGCTTCTTCTGAACCGGTTTCACTTCACCCTAATTCTTTCTCGAATGTCTACATATACAATCTTATCCAGTCATATACGGTCACTCGTGACTCGTCCACCTCCCGCATGCAACTACACATGTTTCAGACAGAACTAACAAATTATAAGTTCCAAAAAAGTAGAAGTGTCATAATCAAACCATTAAGTTTCGCGTGGTAGTTGTTAGAAAAAGGTAGGATAGAAAACATAGAGAAGAATACACAAAGAAGACCAAGTACTAAACCTAGTGCATACCAGAAGCCTCAAGTTATCAAATATTCTCCCAAAAGGCACCGCAGTGAAGAAAACCTCAATAGACCAATCCTATTAAAAAAAATATTTGGATTTCCCATACAAATTGTATTGAAACCACGGCTTACTAATTTTCCGCTTATCAAAGTTCCATGAAACTATCAAGTCCACCATTGCCAAAATCTTCTGAAACACCTTACAAAATGAAATTATCTATTACAACAAACAAGCAGACTAACATATGGACTTGGAGACAATAGAACAAACAGAGCTAGAAACTAAAAGTGAATATGAGTGAAGTAGCATACCCATAGAGCATCGGAGTGTCATATAGAACATCCCTTTTCACTGGTAGAGGTGCACGAACTTCACTGCCATCATTTTCTCTAATATTTTCGGATCCCACGTGATTCTCTGAGCCCCTGATGAAACATTAAGATCCAGATTAATGAAAGCTTCTGTTCCTATAAAAAAGAACTTGCCGTTTCAATTTGAAATCCACCTACCCTGTGCTTTGGTTCGGCAAAACCCCATCATTTTCCAATGGTGGAACATAGGGAGATAGTGCAGCTGCTCCACCCTCATGTCCTACATAAAAAAGTTGAATAGCTTCTTCAAGCTTCCAGCTTGTGGCCTGAATGTACAAAATCAGTCAATATAACAAAAAATAATATGAAATCTTATGGAAAAGCTAAACAGGCAGCATATGGGCAGGTAATTATAACCGACTCAAAGCGTGAAACAGTCTAGAAGCCCTCATGTGGAACTGGTGTTCAGGAATAATCCCCTCTTGACATTTGAAGACATTCTAAAACGAGCAGGCAGTATACACTATTAGAACTCAAACACAAGTTTGTCTAAAACGAGCAAATAAACCAGTTCTACAACAGTGCAGATTGAGATAAGAGTTGATGAGCAAAAGCAATCAGGAGAGTCTGGAACTCTTAGGGGTTGTTTGTTTTTTTTTAAACCTCTTAATGGCTCTTAAGTCTGAATCGTTCAGACCGTTTTACACACCACATCTTATTAATCATAACTAAAATAAGACTTCAGACTTTAGACCTCTTAAAAAACAAACGGCACCTTAATGTCTTGTAGGCAGAAACTGAACTACTCATAATAATCTGTTGTGAAGATTAGAGCCCGGTCATTTAGCAACTCAACTATGTTTTATGTCAAAATAATTTGGATGCCAAAATATTAACTAAATATGTTCTTTAAACAAGGTAAGGTTTGATTTCCTTAGAGTCAAATTTAGTGTTTCCATAATGCAATATTTATAATTTGTTTATAACTTTTCTTCTGTCTGTAGCATTTTTCCATTGATATGGAACAATTAACGCCAGCGAAGAAAGGGATAAATGCACGAAATACAAAGCCCTCGGCTACTATAATTCCACCCTAAATCCCTAATACCGTAAAACTCGAAACAATTGTCATATAAGTGGAATACATCCTAGGTAACCATAGTCCCAACACCATCAAAAGAACATAGCTGGATAGAAAAATTAGACCCCTATGAACACCCTTCTATTTTTTTACAGCCATTAAGGATTGTTGTTTTTTACAATTCTTCTACATTTAACAAAAAGCCGTACTTTCCGATACCAGTTCAAAACCCTATTCATCAGATCAAAATTTCACGCTTGAAGACCACAGATTGATCAACAATACGCTAAGCGAAAACGCTAAATTTGACTGAAAATTAAACAAATACATACATATGTACGTATCCTAATCAATCAATCAATAAGTATCACCAAGTAAAGAGTGAAGGAATTGAGACCTGTAGAAACTGCCTGGCAGTATCGGCAGTCTGGCCAACCGCAATTTCAAGAAAGGAAGAGACCATAGTTTGCTGGTCGGTCGCAGATAGAACCCCGCCACCCTCCATCTTCGATTCTTCTTCTTCTTAGCTCCGCAATGAATCAACGAACCCCAAATCAGCGGTAGTGCCAAAACCTGGATGGGGGATATGGGATGAGATTTGATTGAATATGGACTCGCGAACGCGGTGGCTTGTTTGGGCGATTGATTATCAAAACAGAGAGGTTACTCGATCCCCAAGTATCATCACACTCGATTTATATTGTTGAGTGAATTACATAGACCCAATTTTCCCTATCTTTATATATTTAAAAGGAAAACCAAAGATGATGACATGTCGTAATGAGAATCAAGTATTGAATAAATGGTGAATTGTTGTGAATTTTTGATTGTTCCACATTGGTGACAAAAGTGAAATGTTGGAAGGGCAAGAGACTATATAAAGGACAAGGTATAAGTTGAATATTCATCAAAGTTTGATCCAATTTTGGGTTAAATAGTTATTTTTTTTATTTACATGACAAACATTCATTTTCATTTCATGTAAACTAAATTTATATGAAAGAATTTCAAAATGTTTGCATTATTTGATATTTTTTTTTCTTAATTCTTTTTACAAAGCAAAAATCTTTATATATTTAAAAGGAAAACCAAGAATGATGACATGGTGCAATGAGAATCAAGTATTGATCAAATGGTGAATTGTGGTGAATTCTTGATTGTCCACATCTTTATCTTTATATAATTAAAAGGAAAACCAAGGATGATGACATGACACAATGAGAATCAAGTATTCTCAAACGGTGAATTGTGGTTGATTTGGAGTTGTCTCACATTAGGGAGAAGTTGAAAAATTGGAACAAAATGGTGTGTATAAAAAAGGTAAATGAGATGCATTGCATAAATTCATGTGGACTTATAGGGTTGTCTATTTTTTATGACCTTTTTTTTGCAAAAAAAATTAGTTTCATTCAAGCGGTTATCTTATTTTGGATGACCATTTTTTACAAAAAAAAATTTAATAATCGTTATCACTTTTATATAATCTTTATATATAAGAGGGAAATCTTAGAGTATTGAGGTGACACCATAAGAATTGATTATTCTCAAATAGTGAATTGTGGTTGATTTGTAGTTGTCCCACATTGGTAAAAAGTTGAAACATTGAAACAAATTTGTTTGTATAAGAAAGGTGGATGAGATGCATTGTGTAAATTCATGTGGTTTAACTCATAGGGTTGTCTATTTTGGATGACCTTTTTTGTAAAAAAAATTAGTTTGATTCAAAGGGTTGTCTTATTTTGGATGACCATCTTTTTCAAATAAAATCTTAGTAGTCATTATAATTGTTATATATATTATCAAATGGTGAATTGTGATTGATTTAGAGTTGTCCCACATTGGTGAGAAGTTGAAAGATTTGAACAAGTTGTGTGTATAAGAAAGATGGATGAGATGCATTTATTTAAATTCATGTGTTTTAACTCATAAGGTTGTCTATTTTGGATGACCTTCCTTTTTTTGCAAATTTTTTTGTTTGATTCAAGGTGTTGTCTTACTTTGGATGACCATCTTTTGCGGAAATATATATATAGGGGTGGTATCAATTGGAAACCAAGTTTCATTGGAAACTTTGGAAACCAAATTTCAGTCATTGATCTTTATAATCAATGGTTAAGATTCATTTGAATTATATATGGTAGTAAATTAATTAATTTATTAATAATAAATAATAGATGAAAAGGGTAAATATGTCTTTTGATTTTGTGTCTCAAATATGGCAAGAAAGGTTTATTTTATTTAGATTACTTGAAACCAAAATAAAATTTCCCACGCAATCTAAATTTTGTTATTTTTTTTACTATGAAAACGTGGAGCATTTGTCTTTTCATCAAAAAAATTATTTTTCTTTTAAAATGTAAGAAAATATTTTTTTAATTTCATTTTATTATAAAATTTCCCACGCAATCTAATATTGTGATGAAACAGAATGAATTTGTGGATTACAGATTTCATTGGATTACATATTTCATTTGGTTTATCGTGTTAGCATTATTGTTTCATAATGAAAATAGATTTATCAGGTTCATTGTGTTAGCATTATTGTTTCATAATGAAACATGATGAATTTGTGTCATTTTTGTTAACTTCCCATTTTTGTTTCATTACCTGTTCAGTTGCATATCCGTATATGAAAATAGATTCATCAGGTTCATCATGTTAGCATTATTGTTTTATAATGAAAATAGATTAATCAGGTTCATCGTGTTAGCATTATTGTTTCATTATTACCATATATAAGCTAAATTAAAATTAAATAATTTACCTAAATTAAATATCTCATTTTTTAATTAATCAATGATTATTATTACCATATATAAGCTAAATTAAAATTAAATAATTATTAATATAATAATAATAACAGTTACCATATATATTATGAAATAATGTAAAAGACAAAAATAACTTTTTCAATTAAAAATAAAAATAAAAAAAATGATCGCTCCCCTATATATTATGAAATAATGATTTCGGTTTCCAAAGTTTCCAATGTAATACTGGTTTCCAATTGATCGCTCCCCTATATATATATATATATATATATATATATTAGTAATCGTTATCATCTTTATATAATTTTTATATATAAGAGGAAAATCTTGGAGTATTGAGGTGGCAACATGAGAATTGAGTATTCTCAAATGGTTAATTGTTATTGATTTAGGGTTGTCCCACATTGTTTCCCATCTTAGGGTGTAACTGAACTTTTGTAGAATGGTTCTTTCAATCTTCTCTTCGGATTTAATTACTTCAGTTTAAAAGTTAATAAAGCTTGCAGTATTATATTTATTGTTGAGTTTATGATTGTGTATTGTTGTCATTTGACTTACGTTTTAATGCATCTCTTTGTTTTTTATCTTATACATGTCTCCTTTTGTTTTGATAATTCGAAACATAGATGCAAGCAACAAGGGATCATGAGTGAATGTGCAAGTATTGGTGTTTAATTGTGCATCTATATATGTTGCACTAATATAATTTATTGTTAGATTTTGGTTTCTTTTGTTTACCTACATATAAAAGTTGTAGAAGCAAATAATTCTTTTGTTGAAGTATATTTAGTTTGGTGATAATTGATTTTTTGGGTTATGCTTACGGGATTTGTACTTTTGGATAGTTGGGTTGAAAATTTAATAAAGATAGAGTCTGGTTGGGAGTGAGCTAAGAAATTTAATGCGAAGTGGGTGTGTTCTATTTTTTTTTGGCAAAAGTGGCCAGTAATTACTATGATGGATTGATAAACAATTAGGGATAATATATTTTTAAAATTTTAAATTGTTGGCTCAATTGGTGATATATAGAGATCGACTAATAGAAATTTACGATTTTACATGATAATTAAATTTAAAAAATGTTAACCGGTGTATTTTTAAAGGATTGTTCATTTCAAACTATGTTTTTGGAGACATGTATCTCGCTAGAGAGGACACCTACTTCCTTTTGTTTTGTTCTTTTTTTGTTTGGAATAAAAGAATCTTGGGGAGTATGTTCTTTTATCTCAGAACATCTCTTATCGAAACATTATTTTATTTAATAAAAAAATATAAAAATGTATAAAATCCAGTTTGTTATTAAGACAAATCAATATTATGAAACAAAAACATTTTGTGTTTATTTATAACATTTCAACCAACAAAGTTGATATTATGATAACTATTAAATCGATGGTCGATTGTCTATCAATAAATAAGAGAGGTTCGTAATTTGAACAAAAAAAACACAATACATTTTATAAAATTAAAAATCTAATCAGTAAAGATAAATTATATCTAAAACATTTTCAGTACATTCATTATTTTATTTATATTATATCTTATTGGTTAATTAACAAATTACGTTTCTTATATTATACTTTCAAATACTTCTTGACGAAAAAAAAATTGTTACCACGCAACGCGCGGTGCGGATACTAGTTTTAGTAGGAATACGAAATTTGAGTTCTTATCTTTATTTAGGATTGTTTGTTTACCACTTAACGTTCTATTAATAGGCAACCTCTCAATCGTTAAGAGGTAATTCTTGTTTGGCAGTAATTTTTTTTGTCTCTTAATGGTTCCAAAACCCTCTGAATGATTTTGTATCATGACCCTCCCTTAACCATTAAGAGTCTTGATTTCATTTTAAACAATTAAAAAAGAATCGTATTTCATTTTACACTATATCATAAGAGTCTTTTAATCATTCTGCACTAAATCATTCAGCAACTGACAAACAACCCCATAGAGTAAATTACAAATTTTGTCCATGTGGTTACATAAAAAGTTTGGGTTAGGTCCTTCAAACGAAATAATTATAGGTTTGGTTATCGAGGTTTTAGGATCAGGTTCGTTTTCCTTATTTTTGTTAAACTTTATTCATAACTTTAAAGATATTGTAAACAACCAATTAAATATTGTGACGTATTACCATTCCCTCCACCTTTTCTCTCTCACAACCTGAGACGAATCTCACTCTCACCCACTATCGGTCATCTTCTCCGATGACATTCATCTCCTTCCCTTCTCTCCATCTCCGGCATCCATCCACCACCATTCACATTTTTCAGCCATCTTCTACTATCGTAAACACCGGAGTAAGTTCTGAAAGTAGGTAAACCCACTATTTTACCAAAAAGACACGCCATAGCCAAGAAGCTTTCTTATAAACAAAAATGGGGATAAAGCTTCAATGAGTTGCAACAACTTTCAAAATTCGAATTAACAAAAAGAAATTATTAAAAACCATGTTTAACAACTAAAAAAATTCAATTCATGTATCAAATAAATAAATTAAAACAGCCAAATCCATACATCAAAATTAAGATGAAAAATAAACTAAATTGAAGGAGCAAGAAATGATTAGATATCGAATGTTGGTTTCATAAGGTTGTAAACTTTGTTGATCTCTAAAATCTCAGTAGCATCATCTCTCGAATTTGTCCTGATGGAGGTAGGGAGGAGTGAGAGGGACATATATGGAAAGAGGGAAAAGAGGTAGCGATGAAAAGTGTAGGTGAGGGATATCAGCGAACGTCGAGAATGTCAGAGAGGGTGAAGGATACTGTAGAATATCGGAGATGGTGAGATATCGTAGAATGTCGGAGAGGGTGAAGGGTTATCATTTAAATAATCATCGTCTTCATCCCTTGTAATCTCAATCCCGTATCAAAAGCTTCTAAATTCGATGAAGTTTTACACCATTCCGGGGTTTCACTAGGACATTGAGTGTAGCAGCGGTGGTAGTTGTGGAAGAAGTAAGAAATGGTCATGGCTTCTCCAATCTACAGGGAGCTTGAAAGAGTGGTAATGTCAGCATCGCCATTGTAGGGTGGAAGGCAAGTAGGTGATTAAAGGGGGTGGGTTTATCCTATTATATGTATGTGGTTGTATAATAATAATAATCATATAATAATAAAAATAATCATGTGGTAATAATTTATTTATTTATTGTATTTCTAAAAGAAAATATTAAAAAGAAAGAGTAAAATGATCAAATTATCATTTGATTTAACGAAAAGTAATCCAGTCCATAACAAAAATGAAACCATAGTGACCATACTTGTAATTGTTTCGTTTGGGGGATCTAATCCATAATTTTCATATAACCACATAAATGAAATTTTAATTTACTCATTTATTTACTTACTATATTATAAAATAGAGTAAACTACACATTTTGGTTCTTGTAGTTTGGTGGTTATAATATTTTTCATCCCTACAATTTTGAAATTACAAATTGACAATTCTGGTTTACAAAACAACTGGATTTGATCCCTCCCTTTAACGATCATTAGAAATCCTGCTAGATGAGGGGTATTTTAGACTTTTGTCATTTTTCTCTATTTTTCCTTTAAAAAAATAAATTTAATTAATGTATATACATATAAGAGAAACTCATTCCAGAAAAGTCAAAGTTCTCCAGACTATTTGCCTAATCTGGTGATATCCAAAGGATCTCCATCTCTGGTCATATTCTGGTGCCTTCTTGATGAGCCAAGACACAACAACTTTACCCTTTCCTCCATCCCTTTATTCGACTTCTCTTTCCTTTTTTTCTTTTCCTTCTCTGAAACTCACTTGTAACCTCTTTGCCTTATTCATCATCTCCTCTTAGTGCTTCTTTCATCCAATACCCTGTAACACCCCAAAAATTAGGATAAACAAAAATTTTCATAAAAGAAAAACATGGTAACATAATATGCCATAGCATGAGTTCCTCCCAAAAAGGAAGACAATAAACATCTGTTAAGATTACAAGTTTGTAATGTATAACAATGTGAGGGAAAACAACCCTTTAATCTAAATCCTATCTAGGAACAAGATTAACAAAAGTTGTGATCCAATCAAAAATAAACTTCTATATTGGCGTCCCAAAAATGTCCCCAAGCTCGCATCTAAGTCATCTAGACTTTCTTGGCGGCCACACCGCTAGAACCTGAGATACATATCAAACCAAACAAGTGTTAGGCCAAACGAGCCTAGTGAGTTGTACATAAGCATAGCATGATATTCAAGAGACATGTTAAAGCATTAATACGACTCAGTCCACATGGCCATACTGGAATCAATGGGGGAGATCCATTACACCAATGAGTTTTACCTCAAGTCAATGTACCTTGATGTTTGTTCGCATGACAACACCCCAAAGGCCCGGCACACCGTCCCGGTGGCGGAGGCCTTAGGTGCATACCGTCCCGGTGGCACCTAAGACTACATCCTCCTAGCACATACTCACGGTTCATCCAACACACACACACACATATATATATATATTCACCTCTTATACATATCCCACATCAACAAGATACATATACATACTATTCATCTCTATACATATCCCGCATCAACAAGATACATATACATACTATTCATCTCTATACATATCCCGCATCAACAAGATACATATACATACTATTCATCTCTATACATATCCCGCATCAACAAAATACATATACATACTATTCATGATTTCAATCTCGTGTTAAGTCTAAACACCCAAACATGTATGTTCAACAATAATCTTCACAAATTCCATGAAATAACGCCATCATACCCAATAATAACAATATAAATCAACTCAACAATCTCACATGTGAATCACTAGCCAAAACCCCCAAATATCATATAAGTAGCAGTTAGGTCAAACTTATCAGGTGATCAGATTTGTACATGTATATGAAATAGCACAAGTAAGCATTCAAGATATGTATCTTATTTAAAGATTTTAGTAAATAAAACTCACTATCTAGGTTTTATAGAAAACCCTAGAAATTTAGCAAGAACCCTAGAAACGGATGGAGGAAGGAGGTGATCTTGAAGCTTGAGATCCTTGGTTGAAATCTTGGTTGAGGAAGCTTGATTCTTGCAATAAATGTGGTAGACGGTGATTGAGATGAAGTTTGGTTCGGATTTGGGGAGTGGTAAATGAAGAGAGAGTTTTTGAGAGGAATTGGTTGAGAAGTAAATGAGGATTAGGGCTGAAAACTCATTTAAAAACTTCAGGAGAACCGCGCGGCTTGTGGCGCGGGTTGACCCGCGCGGTAACTCGCGCCATTCACTAATTTTTCACGCGGACAGTGCTTCGCGTGGCTTGTACCGCGACAACCCACGCGGGGCACTATTTCTTGCAGATTTTCCCTTAACAAAATCTAGAGTGTTACAATCCTCCTCACCTAATAAGGATTTCGTCCCCGAAATCACAACTGTTCAAATAAATGGGGGTATCTCCTTTTTATATCCTCTTCCGACTTCCATGTCCCGTTTGTACCCCGGTGGTGTTTCCATTGAACCTTTACCATAGTCACTTCCTTGTGCCGCAATTGCTTCGTCTTGGACTCTAATATGGCTTCTAGTTCCTGTACACATCAGTTTTCGTTGTCCACCCGAATTTCTGTCAACGGTATCACGCTCTCTTCTTCCGCCAGGCACTTACGAAGGTAGCATACGTAAAAGGTAGGGTGAATCCCGTCCATTTCTGGTGGCAAGTCTAGTCTATACGCTTGGAGTCCGATCCTTTCTAAAATTGTGAAGGGTCCGAGAAAGCGAGGATTAAGCTTTCCACGCTTACCGAAACGAATAATCCTCTTCCAAGGTGACACCTTCAACATAACCCTTTCCCCCCACCTAGAACTCGGCTGGTCTTCTCTTCTTATCCGCGTAGCTCTTTTGATGATCCTGTGCCGCTTTCAAACGTTCCCGGATTCCTTTAACCTTGTCCGCCATCGCCTGAACTATTTCTGGTCCAGCAAATTGTTTTTCTCCTGACTTGAGCCAATACACCGGTGTCCTACATTTTTGTCCGTAAAGTGCCTCAAACAGTGCCATCCCGATGCTCAAGTGATAACTGTTGTTGTATGCGAACTCCACTAATGGCAAGTGTGAATCCCAACTTCCTCCAAAGTCTATGACACATGACCGAAGCATGTCCTCAAGATTTTGGATGGTCCTTTCACTTTGTCCGTCGATTTGAGGATGATAGGTCGTGCTTAACTTGACTTTCGTGCCCAACTCCCTCTGCAATCCATCCCAAAACTTAGAGGTGAACCGACTATCCCGGTTCGAAACTATGGATAGTGGAATACCGTGCTGTGACACCACCTCGTCTATATACAACTTGGCCAATTTATCCATTGGCAACGTCTCCCGCATTGCCAAGAAGTGTGCGCTCTTCGTGAGTCGATCCACCACTACCCAAATAGTGTCGTGACCCTTCAAGGTCTTCGGTAGTTTGGTGACGAAGTCCATTGTGATATGCTCCCACTTCCATTCTGGAATGGACAATGGTTGCAAACTCCCATAAGGTCTCTGATGCTCCGCTTTAACTTGAAGGCAAGTGACGCATCTTTCCACATATCTGGCCACATCGAGCTTCATTACCGACCACCAATAATGAAGATTCAGATCCCTATACATCTTGGTACTACCGGTATGTATGGAGTACTTAGACTTGTGAGCCTCCGCCAATAGTAACTCGCGGATCCCTCCAATCTTCGGCACCCAAATCCTCCCTTGGAAAAGCTTAAGGCCACAACTATCCTCCGTTAATGTTTCCCGTTGCTTCACCATGATCTCATCTTTAAGGTTTACCTCTCGAAGTGCCTCCACTTGGCTTCGCTTAATGTCCTCCACTAAGCTCGAAGTTACGTCGATCCTGTTTAAAGTTACCTTGACTTCGCTTCCATAATTCTTCCGGCTCAAAGCGTCCACCACTACGTTGGCTTTACCGGGGTGGTAAATCAACTCACAATCGTAATCCTTCAAAAGCTCTAACCACCACCGTTGCCGCATGTTGAGGTCCTTTTGGTCGAAGATGTACTTCAAACTTTTGTGATCAGTGAATGACGTACACTTCGTCTCATAGAGGTAGTGTCGCCATAGCTTCAAGGCGAACACTACTGCCGCTAACTCCAAGTCCTGCGTAGGATAGTTCTTCTCGTGATCCTTGAGTTGTCGCGATGAGTACGCGATTACCTTTCCCCTTTGCATCAAAACACATGCAAGTCCAAGTTTAGAGGCGTCATTATAAACTACGAAGTCTTCGGATCCTTCGGGTAAGGATAGGATTGGCGCCTCGCATAATTTTTGTTGGAGAGTCCGAAATGCTTTCTCTTGCGCCTCGGTCCATAAGAACTTAACGTTTTTCTTCGTTAATGCTGTGAGTGGAGTTGCGATCTTCGAAAAGTCTTGAATAAATTGTCAGTGTTAACCAGCTAAACCCAAGAAACTTCTTATCTCCGTTGGGCTCGTCGGTGGTTCCCAATTCATCATTGCTTCTATCTTTGACAGATCCACTTTCACCCCCGTCCTTTGACACCACGTGGCCCAAGAATTGGACTTCTTGAAGCCAAAATTCGCACTTTGAAAATTTCGCGAACAACTTCTCCTTTCGGAGGATTTCCAAAACCTCCCGTAAATGTTGCTGATGCTCCGCCTCATCCCGCGAGTAGATTAAAATATCGTCGATGAAGACTATGACTGATCTGTCCAATAAAGGTCGGCATACGCGGTTCATTAAGTCCATAAAGACTGTTGGAGCATTAGTCAATCCAAATGGCATAACTAGAAACTCGTAATGTCCGTATCTCGTTCGAAACGCCGTTTCGGTATATCGCTCTCCTTCACTCGTACTTTATGGTAACCGGATCGCAAGTTTATCTTGGAGAAACATCCCGCTCCTTGGAGTTGATCGAAGAGGTCGTCGATCCGGGGAAGCGGATACTTATTCTTCACGGTGACCTTGTTGAGTTCACGGTAGTCGATGCACATTCGCATCGACCCATCCTTCTTCTTCACAAATAAGACCGGAGCTCCCCAAGGCGATGAACTCGGTCGTATGAATCCCTTCTCGAGAAGTTCTTGAAGTTGCATCATCATTTCTTGCATCTCTGTCGGCGCTAGACGATAGGGAGCACGAACAATCGGAGCGGCTCCCGGAGTAAGGTCAATGTGGAACTCTACTTGCCATTCTGGTGGTAGCCCGGGTAGATCCTCCGGAAAGACATCCGGGTATTCGCGCACCGCGTCCACATCTTCCACCTTCTTTTTTTCTAACTTTGCGTCGATCACGTAGGCTAGGTATGATGCACATCCCTTGGCTAAGCTCTTTCGTGCCTTGAGGGAAGAGATGATCATGTTGGCTTTTCGGTTCTCCTCTCCGTAGATGATTACTTCGCCACCCTTCGGTAAGGGTACTCTAATCAGCTTCTTGGAACAAAATATGCCCACATCATTCTTAGATAGCCAATCCATCCCGACAATCACGTCAAACCCTCTGATATCTTCCGGTAACAAGTCTATTACAAAAGACTCTCCATCTACACTTAAGGTACAACCAAAGTAACATTCCCGAACTAGCAACTATTTCCCATTGGCTACTTCTACCACTAAAGCATCATCCAATAGGCTAGAAGGAGTAGTGAAGTTCTTACAGAATTAAGTGGACACAAAAGATCGGTGTGCACCCGAATCAAACAAAACACAGGTAGGTAGAGAGTTCACTAGAAACGTACCCGATACCACATCCGTTGTCTCCCTCGCCTCATATGTCGTCATTTGGAAGGCCCGACTCGGCGCCTTCGGTTGGATTTCCTTCTTTGGCATCACCGTACTTGGAATCCCTGGGTGATTCTTTGCTAACTTCAGGCAATTCCGCTTGAGGTGTCCCGGTTCTCGGCATTCAAAACAAACTCCCGTCCGAGAGAGGCAGCCCTTACTCGAATGGCCCTTCCGACCACAATTGGAGCATTCGATAGAGTTGGGTAAAGATCTCTGATTGCAAGGCCCGGAATGTTTACACTTGCACCTGGAGCACCACATTGTGTCACGTCTTGGCTCCACGTTCCTTCCCCCGTTAAAGGGCTTGGATGGTCGCACGGGCCTGGTCGGCCCTTCCCACTTTCTCTTTTCTCTTTGTTGCTTCTTCTCTTCCTTGTCTTGTATCATGTAGTCCTCTACCAGTTGAGACGCTTCGATCACTTCTTGTAAAGTACTCTTGTGAGCGTTCCTCACATCGGTCTTCATATCCTTCGGCAAGCCCTTCACGAATGCCTTTATCTTTGATTCTTCATCCGCTGCCAAGTGCTCCACCAAGCTAAGTTTATCCATGAATAGTTTCGCATAATCGACAATAGACAAACTACCCTTCTTCAGATTACAAAACTCCTCTTCTATCTTGTCAATGGCCCTCGCATTGCAATATTTCTCCATAATCTTTTTCTTGAATATGGGCCAAGTGATTTGGGCTAGAACCTCCGGTGTAAGCGCCCTTCTGGTAACATTCCACCAACTTAGTGCATCCTCTCGGAGAAGTTGGGACGCAAACTTGACTCTCTGAGAGTCTGCACACTCGTTGGACTCGAATGCCATTTCAACATCCTGGATCCACTTCACACATGCGAGTAGGTCGGTCGTCCCGGAAAATTCGGGAGCTTGACTACAAAGGAACGTCTTGAAGGAACAACCACCATCATTCTTCTTCTCGACCCTAATAGCATGCTCTTCAGTCCCAACAACTGCCGGTCCACCACCCGACCCATTTACCGCATTCTCCGCCATCGCCTCGACCCTTCGGTGACTGGTGTCCCGGTCCTCCAAGAGCTTCATGAAAAACTTTTGTTGTTGCGCCATAGCCGAATTCATGGCTTGCATCATACTATCTCGGATTCTCGTCTCCATCGTTACTTCCTCTATAATCGGATGAGTGGATGTGATATTTGTTCTTGGTATCTGTTCGGGTCCTCCACCCAGGACATTGGTCGCGGGTGGCCTTTCAGTAGTCACGATTAAATGAAGTTGATCGGCGGTAGACTCGTCTTCAACGTGACCATCCCGTGGATTCTGGAGCATATTTCGAGTGTTTACCATTGTGAACTGTCACACATGATAAAGATCATACCGATTAATCTTTAAAATATAAGTGGTTCCATACATACTACTACAAGATTAATCATCATGATAATAATTTCAAGTATGCTCACGTAATCATAAATTCAGAACAACACTGGCCAAGTGAGATTGTGAACGTATTTTACATAAGAAATCTTGTTATCATCATCAGAAATTTTAATCAATGCAATTCCGTAATCCTAATACTCTCTCCCCACCTAAGAATGTTCTACCCATTAGGATAGTGATACTATATGCTCGACCAGCTTAAGTCTAGGTACGCTAAAGTCGCCACCTAGTTCACTTAAACTAGAGCTCTTATACCAACTTGTAACACTCCAAAAATTGGGATAAACAAAAATTTCCATAAAAGGAAAACATGGTAACATAATATGCCATAGCATGAGCTCCTCCCAAAAAGGAAGACAGTAAACGCCTGTTAAGATTACAAGTTTGTAATGTATAACAATGTGAGGGAAAACAACCCTTTAATCTAAATCCTATCTAGGAACAAGATTAACAAAAGTTGTGATCCAATCAAAAATAAACTTCTATACTGGCGTCCCAAAAATGTCCCCAAGCTCGCATCTAAGTCATCTAGACTTTCTTGGCCGCCACGCCGCTAAAACTGAGATACATATCAAACCAAACAAGTGTTAGGCCAAACGGGCCTAGTGAGTTGTACATAAGCATAACATGATATTCAAGAGACATGTTAAAGCATTAATACGACTCAGTCCATATGGCCATACTGGAATCAATGGGGGAGATCCATCACACCAATGAGTTTTACCTCAAGTCAATGTACCTTGATGTTTGTTCGCATGACAACACCCCAAAGGTCCGGCATACCGTCCCGGTGGCGGAGGCCTTAGGTGCATACCGTCCCGGTGGCACATAAGACTACATCCTCCTGGCACATACTCACGGTTCATCCAACATACATATATATATATATATATATATATTCACCTCTTATACATATCCCGCATCAACAAGATACATATACATACTATTAATCTCTATACATATCCCGCATCAACAACATACATATACATACTATTCATCTCTATACATATCCCGCATCAACAAAATACATATACATACTATTTATGATTTCAATCCCGTGTTAAGTCTAAACACCCAAACATGTATGTTCAACAATAATCTTCACAAATTCCATGAAATAACGCCATCATACCCAATAATAACAATATAAATCAACTTAACAATCCCACATGTGAATCACTAGCCAAAACCCCCAAATATCATATAAGTAGCAGTTAGGTCAAACTTATCAGGTGATCAGATTTGTACATGTATATGAAATAACACAAGTAAGCATTCAAGATATGTATCTCATTTAAAGATTTTAGTAAATAAAACTTACTATCTAGGTTTTATAGAAAACCCTATAAACTTAGCAAGAACCCTAGAAACGGATGGAGGAAGGAGGTGATCTTGAAGCTTGAGATCCTTGGTTGAAATCTTGGTTGAGGAAACTTGATTCTTGCAATAAATGTGGTAGATGGTGATTGGGATGAAGTTTGGTTTGGATTTGGGGAGTGGTAAATGAAGAGAGAGTTTTTGAGAGGAATTGGTTGAGAAGTAAATGAGGATTGGGGCTGAAAACTCATTTAAAAACGTTAAGAGAACCGCGCGACTTGTGGTGCGGGTTGACCCGCGCGGTAACTCGCGCCATTTACTGATCTTTCACGCGAACAGTGCTCCGCGCGTCTTGTGCCGCGGCCTAACCCGCGCGGGGCACTGTTTCTTGCAGATTTTCCCTTAACAAAATTTAGAGTGTTACATACCCCAACACAAACAAACAACACTATCTTGCAATCCAAAGAATTGAACCAAACTCACCTATACATGGATCTAAAAAACTCAATAGTATCATGAAACACATGGTTTTACCCCAATCAAGTTGTGGAGAAACCATAATCGTGATAGAAGGAAATGATTACATAGAGAAATCAAGGGGAGGAGAAACGCTATCCGAGGTTGCAAGGCTTACTGTTGCATATGTCGTAATAGGTGTGAGCAAATCGAAGGGAAAAAGGTGGGTTGGGATGAGGCTTGTTCTAGGTTTGGATATAGGGTGTTTGTAAATCGAACTCTAGAGGTTTGTTCTAGGTTTAATCAAAGGGAGCGGTCGACGTCTATGTTTAGTTGACGAAAATGATCGTCGGTGACAAGTGGTGGTTGAAGAAGGACATAAGAGTTAAGGAAGGTGGAGGTTAATGGTTATCGAAGGCATATAACCATCATTCCTTTGGCTATCGAAGATGGTGGTGGTAATTGTCGTCGGTTTTACACAACCTCAAAATATGTGCAAATAGATCTTGACGCAAGTATACATCTTGATCTAATGTTGTCTTCAGGGCCGTGCCTGGGGGAGGGCGGGTCGGGCGTACGCCCAGGGCCCATGAGAAATAGGGGCCCAATTTTTTAGTATATATTATATAATAGTAGTAAAAAATAGTAAATAAAAGAGACAAGTTCTTTTAACATCTAATAGGACCCAAATAATTTCTTATTATATTAGGGCCCAAACATATATTAATTAATTACATTGGAAAAAAATATTTTAAAAGTGAATTGGTTGCATAATTTATAATATTGTTTATTATTTATTTAAGTCTTTTATTTGATACCACCGTCTAAAAATATTTGCCTAAAATATTTAATATATTCTCCATGATTCATCTCCCACTTGTTGTATTAGAAATCCAAAGTCTAATGAAATCCAAAGAATTTGTATTATATTAAGGGCCCAAACATATATTAATTAATTACATTGAAAACAAAAATATGTAAAAAGTTAATTGGTTGTTCATTTTATAATATTGCCTATTGTTTCTCTAAGTTTTTTTTTCTATCTAGTATCAGAGTCTAAAACTACTTACCTAGAAAATAGTTTGATATGTTATCCATCGACCATCATTCATCTCCTACTGACTCTTTTAAGTATCTCATCCGCATGAATTTTATATTTGTATTAGAATATAACAGATTTTTGTTATTAACTAAAATAGCACGACCCTACATTTTGAAATAAATTACCAACCATATGAGATATGAGACGGTTTTAACTTAATTTTTTTAACAACGAGAAAAGGATTACATTATTAAACAAAGAATGGGCCTAGCGAGGGACTAGGACACCAGGAGAAACAAAAATTACAAGATACCCACCCACACATCTCTCAGATTACTATACCAAGAATCACAGCTTAAAACCTGCCCCGATTTAGATCTAGAACAAAACCATTGGAAGGAACAAAGTTGGACGCTTTTAACTATAAAACAGTGATGAACAACATATAACCTAAGATGAGATGGAAACCCAACTGATTGATATTGATTTACATAAATTATTACTCCGAATAGTAACGATTTTGACCCAAAATTATGTCATTTTATATATTAAATGTACATCATAAGGATGTTTTTGACGGTGAAACAAATTAACGATGCTATGTAAAATTGATATGGCAGAAAATATTAATTCAGAAGTAATTATTGATTGATTTTGCGCCTAAGCATACTCGAAAAAATGATTTTATATGAATTATTAATATTTATTGAATTGAATTTTATTTCTTACGATAAAAACAATATATCTACAATTTTCTTTTTCATAATTATCGAGGACCCTTTTTCTACATCTCGCCCAGGGTCTATAAAATGTCAGGAACAGGCCTGGTTGTCTTATTAACAGGTAATAACGGTACAAGTACCGGATATCGATTCACATGGAAGGCTTGTAAAAGTTTCTCAAAAAGTCCAGTCTTTAAAAACTAATCTCAGATGGCGAATTCAAATAAAATCTTTTAGTTGGGTGTTTATTTATCAACTACAGAAAATCCGTCGTAAAAAAGAAGCACATGGTGCAAAACTTTGTTAGAATAAAAACAAGTATCCCAGTAAAAAGATATTATAGCAAACTTACGTTATCTCAAATTTAATATTTAAGTAACTTCTGAAAAGCTAACACATTTTCATACAAATAATTAGTTGTCAATTAATTAAATACAATTTTCAATGAAATATTTATAATCTGATTTAAATAACGACAAGACTATATTTGATACACTTTTTTACCCATTTAAATCCCAACGTCGTTTTACACCCTAAGCTAAAGTTGTCAGTCTATCATTGCCCGGTTTATTTTTACAAAAGATGTAAAGGCATGAAATGTAAATGACGGAGATGAAAAATACATGATGTAATTTGCAAATATTAAATTTTGAGGAAGGAAACGTGTCGTACAAGTAGTGACTATCTTGAGATAAAGACTAAAATTAAATTGTGAGGGAATGTAAATAACAGTAATTAAATTGCAAGAAATATAGTGCGATAAATTAAATTGTGGAAAAATAAAGTGCGGAAAGTAAAATGCGATAAAGTAAATGATATGAAATAACATACTAGAAAGTAAGGACAAGAAAAAATTCGAAAACTTGCACGCCAGGTAACGTTTCACAAACAAAAGTTTTGTACGTTTTACTCATAAAACCATTTTCGACCTCTTGAGTAATTGCTTCGGGCCACAAGAGGAATTTTGATCTAATGTAAAGCCATGAGTAAAGCTTTCTCTAAAAGTGAAAAACCGAAAGATGATTTAAATATGTAAAACGGAGATGAAAAGAACGTAGCAAAAGATGAATTTTTAAGACTTCAAATTACTTGCGATTTGTAGTAACTGTGAGGAAATCGGCCTACAACAAAAGCTTCAAAAGGGCCGAATCTTCAAACCAAGAACACCAAAAATTAGCAATAGCGAATTCTACCTAACCATCCACCAAAGTTTGGTGAAAATGGTTTTTGTGAATGTTTTTTAAACTAAGCCTTAATAACCTATTTATAATGTTTATCATAAGGTCGTGGGCCTAAATACAACATAAGGTAAAGCCCAGAAATATTGTTTATCAAAGCCCAAGAGATGGCCCAAAAGTTCAGCCAAAGAATCTATCCAAAAGAGTCCATGCGAAAAACCAAGCCCAAAGTCCAGCCTAGAATACTTCAGCTTCCTACAAGATTATGGAGGAATATGTAGGAATATACATAAGTTGCATATTTTAGTAAATTTCAGTTAAAATACCCCATTTATATTCCATACACCATGCAAACTCCAATAACAAGCAATATGTACAAATATGAATAAAAAGACTCAACAAGATATAAAAAAGACACTAAAAGTACGAGAAATGTGATTTAAATAGGTTTAAGAAATTGACCCTGTCAATAATCGAAGACAACAACATGATAAGTCAAAGTTGAAAGGGGAGGGTCACCAGAGACGGCGAGGGGGCAAGTTTTATGAGCCGAGAGGGGGTGGTTTCATCACCCATGCACTATATATATGTGTGTGTGTGTGTTATATTCATTTAATTAATGTATATTAGTATTATTGACTAAATTTTATTTTTTAAAGAAATAATAAAGAAAAACGACAAAAGTCTAAAATACCCTTCATTTAACGGGCTTTGTTAATGGGCCGTTAGAAGGAGGGACCAAATCCGATCACTTTTGAAGAACACAATGGCAATTTGTAATTTCGAAAATGTAAAAACAAAAAATATTGTAACCACCAAACTACAGGGACCAAATATGTAGTTTACTCTATAAAATACCAAAACTGCATACACTTCACATTTTTATTTCATTTTATGGATCTATGTAGTTTTGAAATAGTATTCTTATGGTTGTAAATTTTATAGAGTATTTTAGGGTCGAACGCTTATTTTGTATTAGAATATGTTATCACTTGGTTATGAATTTGTTTCATAAATTTCAAACATATTAAAAAAAATTACATATGTAAACAAAGTGTAAATATTATATAACATAGTAAAAATATTTTATGATTTTTTTTGCATGTAAATATTCCCCTGATGGCAATTTTGAAAAAAGGAATCAATTAAAGAAACTAAAATATGCGTTTTTTTATATAACTTATTTAAATATAGTAATTAAGTTTATTTAAGATAATTAAGATTTTCTTTAAAATTAAGATAAATTTATGGATTTCTAAAACTTGAATAGTTCATATGAAAAGAGTAATATATGGGTTTTCAAAAACTCTTCAATCTTCCATTCTTATTAATTATAGAAATGGTGAAATACGAATATTATAAAATTTTAAAGGTTTTTTAATGCATTATTGATGTGTACTTAATGTTTTAATACTTGTATTTTTGAAAAAAATAAGAGTTTTTATGAGATAAACTGTAAATGATTTATAATATAGTATAGGTTGTGACAAAAAAAAAATATTAAACATTATATATCATTGAGGATTAAAGTTTTAGAATCAAAATAGGATCGCACTGCACGGTTACATTAAAAATAATAATAATGGGCTAAAATATATAAGATTAAACAAAATACTTAATTTTTTAAATATAAAAAACAAAATACTATTAAGATAATATATAAGTCTAGGTAATTTATAATATATAAGATAATCATTGAATTATAACAAAATACTTAATTTTTTTATATAAAAAACATTATACTATTAAGCCTAAATTAAACAAATTTATAAAAAAAACATTATCATTTTCTCAAAACCATCCAAAATCGTACTGTAAATCGACAAAAAAATAAAATGAAACATTAAAATCGTGATGTATCTCGCTGCATTGAACGAGTATGCTTCTAGTATTTAGTTAGTTGAAAACCAGGTCTATCCTATTAATTTGGTTACTTTGTTCCAAAATATATTTGAAAAGTCAGTCCTCTTTTCATTGTTCTATTTCCAAACACCCAGACTCTTTTCTCTCTCACCAAGGTCTCCTCCTCTATTTCTATAAAGTGCAAATTGCATCAATATTTAACGTACCTTATTCGGGTTCTTGTATTGTGGAACCTATTTTTGAAAGTTTTATTTGTGTCTGTCTACGACAAGGCATATCAAATAAGGAAGTTTAATAAAATAAATTCAAGAATAAGAGTTTTTCGTTTACAAAGTTATAATATATATTTTGTTCATAAAGCTATAAGACGAAGGATCGTGCGAGAAGAATAGTCAAGATGAGAAGAGATCTGAACCCTTGATCGCTTTTAATCTCACCCCTACCCATGAATTGTGCTTCTCACTAGAATTGATCCGATGCATCCCGGGGGGAGTGCATCTAAGGGTGGAAATCCTTCTTACTCTTCTCACCGTAAATTTCATTTTTACCGGAACCCAACCCAAGATGTAATATGTTTCATTAATTATATCAAATGCATAGCACGTTAAAAAATAGAATTTTCGGAAGTAGGTTATGCAAAATAAGAACTAAGACAAAGTAATTTACATTATATGGTATACAAAAAAGCCATAAAAAGAAAACATAAAATAGTTTATAATTTACAAGAATAAACATGTGGTATACAAAAAGCCAAAAAAATTATTTCATGTACTTAATTAGTAATATCCCTTTAATTTTTTTTTACATTTAATTAATATTTTAATAATTTCATTTAAATTAATATTTTAATAATTTCATTTTTACAAAAAACTTCGTAAATTCGCCCCCCCCCCCCCCCCCCCGCGGCATCCCAAGTCTCGATTCCCATTTCCTATATACTACAAGTTTTTATATACTTAGGGACTTTTGGTAGTTGTTGAATGAGTTGTTTAGCATTTGTTGAATGGTTTGATACATAATGATTAAATAGTCAAAATAATTAAGAGAGACTTATGGTATAGTTTAAAATGAAATAAGGTTGTTTTGTAATTGTTCAAAATAAAATTATGGCGCTTAATGGTTAAGGGATGTCTAGGATACAAAATCATTCAGAGGGTTTTAAAATCATAAAGAGATAAACTTTTTTTTTGACAAACAAAATTTATTTCTTAGCGATTCAGAGGTTACCACTTAATGGAGTCATTAAGAGGTAAACAAACAGTCTCAAGTGGTCAGAATAATTAAGAGGCTATTATGATATAGTGCAAAATGAAATATGGTTGGTTGCTAATTGTTCAGAATGAAACTAAGACGTTGAACGGTTAAGGGAAGTCTAAAATACAAAATCATTCAGAGGGTTTTGAAACCATTAAGAGGCAAATCTTTTTTTACGAAACAAAATTCATATCTTAACGATTCAGAAGTTGACTCTTAATGGAACCATTAAGAGGTAAACAAACAACCCCTTAATTAGTAATATCCTTTTAATTTCAATTTTTCCTTTATAGAGTGATTATTCTTACTCGTTGTTCCTCATATATATATATATATATATATATATATATATATATATATATATATATATATATATATATATATATAGACTTGAGATCATTTGAGACCAAACTATTTCCGTGAGACCCGTGAGACCACAAAAATAACACTAAACCTTCACAGCAAAAGACTGTGAAGATATTATAAAGATAAACCTTCACAGTCTTTTTGTTGTGAAGGTTTGTTGTTTTTCGTTCCTTCACAATGAATCACTGTGAAGCTTTAGTGTTATTTTCTGGTCTCACCGTTTTTTTGAGGTTTTCCCTTGAACCTCCGTCTATATATATATATATATATATATATATATATATATATATAGTGAGGATCATACGAGAATAATATATATTTAAAATAATATGAGAATAATTATAAACAAATCATTTCATTAGATAATACCTTAAATAATTGATTCTAAAAATAAATAAATACGGGTATAAAAGTAATTTAGTTATATAAAAGTTATTTTAGGTATTTATTTAAAATCTTACTTTTACCATATTTATGAATTTAATATGATTTGTTTATTTTTTAATAATTTTTTATATTTGTCTCATTTAAAATAAATGTATTTAATTTGTATAGTTGATTTGTACGATATTTTCTTCTCTTCCAGGTGCGGGTAGGAATCCTATTTGTATCAGTTTCTTAGTTTTTAGTTTTTATTTTCAAATTTATTGTGTTTTTCAAAAAAGTTGGGAGAAAAGACTCGAAAACAAGGACTCACATACACAAAGTAAAGAACAAACTAACAAATAATGATGATTTTGTAAAAAAATATTCATAGTTTCGATTTTTATAATCACAATTAATTAGAAATAATATAAGTTATCAAGATATTGTAAAAATAAAAGATGCACATATGATTTGTAAAGTTAATAAAAATTATAGTGCTATTGAAAACTATTAATGGTAGAATTTTTTTTAGACGGGACATGAATTCAAGTTCATAATTTTAGGATTGAGAGAGATGAGAGATCAAGAATTCTCACTATTTCTTAGATTCCTAAACCTAATTCAATTAAGTGGGATTTTTCATTTACATTTTTTTCTACCAAGAACGTTTTATAAAACTTTTTGACTTCCGAATTTGGAGTATCCTACTTTCACACAATTCACAGGGTTCAACAAGCAATCAATATTTCATGATCAAGGTGTAACAGTATTTGGAGTAGGCGGTCCTTATATATCATATTAACAATCGAAATATGTTCGAAATAAAAAATCTCTATTTGATAGAGCTTCTTCCTATACCTATGAATTCCATTGGACCCATAAATGATACATTGGAAGAATCCGTTGGGTCTTCCAATATCAATAGGTTGATTGTTTTGCTTCTGTATCTTCCAAAAGAAAAAAGAACTATGAGAGTTCTTTTCTGAATCCGGAAGAGAGTACTTGGGTTCTCCCAATAACTAAAAAATGTTGCATGCCTGAATCTAATTGGAGTTCGCGGTGGTGGAGGAACTGAATCGGAAAAAAGAAGATTCTAGTTGTAAATATACGCTCTTTTTCTAATTGCTAAAATAGTGTAAGATTTGGTTTATCAAAAATTCAAATTTATTTGGAATCTAACATTACAAAGTAGGGGCATGGTTGCTATTAAAGATGCACAGGACCCAGGCTTGGAGCACGACTTCAATTAAACAAAAAGTCATCTAGTCCTAAAAAAGCTCGGGCTATGTTAGGCTTTTTCCGAGGCTTGCTATTATTCTAAAATTCTAACAATATCACTATAATTTAACTATTTATAAAAATACTAGGCATATACTCGTGTGATACAGCGGAATGTAAGTAAAGAACGAATAATTGATGTTACTTTCTTATAGACATGTCATCAACAATCAACCTTGACCTAAGAATTACAATTTATGAAACCCTAAACCCATAAATATATTCAATAATTAGTTCATATTACAATCATTGACGAAAAAAATTATAATGATATAATTTATAATAAGAATGAAACGTATTTTACGATTATGTATTTTTAATGTGCTAACGGTGAAAAAAAATAAAACGTATGGATAAAAAACAAATTAATTCGTAATATTCATAATCGGTTAAATTAAAAAATATTCAATATTTGACTCGTTTTGAAGGTATTGACGAGACGATTATAATGATATAATTTGTAAAAAAAAAAAACGTATTTTTTCATTGCATTTTTGTTCATATACGATTATTTGTGTTAATATGATAATGATGTAAAATGAAAAATGAAAAAACAAGGGATATAAAGTAAATTAAATAAGTAAGTGTAAGGTGGTAAATTTAACATTGTACAAGAAAACACTTTGTACAAATAACCGTTTTAAAATCTTTATAATATAGTAGATATATATATATATAGGAGTGAGTTCAAATGAAAACTCATATTTTATTGTGCACATGAGGACAAATCCTTAACCATTGATCAAAACTTAGAAAATTAATCAATGATTAATACATAATAAGGTTAATTGGGAAGTGATTAAGGACAAAATTGTAATTTTGAATCAACGCCTACCTTCTTTGACTTTTTATTTTTATTTTTAATTAAAAAAAATTACCCCTTAAACTTTAAAATAATTCATCACTACAAAACAGAGGCTTATCACCGATCCGTCGGTAAAATGGAAATCCGTCGTTGATCCGTCGGTAAATAGCCGTCGGTAAAGAGGTGGTCAGCGTTCAAATTACCGACGGATCACCGACGGTTATGTTTTCCGACAGATCACCGACGGTTACCGACGGCGAGGTTATTTCCGACGGATCACCGATGGTCTTCCTTTAGCGACGGATTACCGACGGATTATTTCCGACGGATTCTTTCCGACGAATTTAGCGACGGATTTCCGACGGATATTTATTAAATAAAAATTAAATTAAAAAATATTTTCCGACGGATTACCGATGGATAATCCGTCGGTAATTTATTTTTTTTTAAAAATAATTAAAAATTAAATTTCCAGTTTTTTATCCCATACAAAACCTGCCAATTTTTCAATATTACTAATTCTTAAAGTGTACAAAATATCTATAAATACATAAACATAATCCTACGGAGGGGGAAATGGGTGCTGATTGTTAAACTTGATCATGAACGTGTCAAACTGTGTCATTCGTTCCTGCATCTGTCTCTTCTCTGCTTCATCTCTATCCAATCGCTCCTGCATCCGGATCCTCTCTGCTTCCTCTCTCTGTAGTCGCTCCTGCAACTGGATCCTCTGTGTTTCCTCTCTCTCTAACCTCTGCCTCAACTCCTCCAACTGAAATTCAACATTTGACAAACATATATAGAACAATGTCAGACAACATTTAACAAACATATGATTAACAATGTTAAACAACATTTGACAAGCATACCTCCTCATCGCGACGGCCGCGCGTGCTCCCGCTCGAACTGGCACCTGAATCACCGGTCATAGTATAATAGGGATCCTGACTGGTCCCCCATCCAAAAAGACGGCCCTTACGCCGTCCTCCGACACTACGCTCCCACAACTCGGCGTCATTGGGAGGTATAGTGCCGGGAGGTAAGTCCCGGTACTCCTCATCCCTATTCCGATGGTAGGCATCCTACAGTTTACCAAATTAGACATTGTCAAGTCAACTAACCTATAGAAAATTCGGCAACATTTCAACTGTGATTTGAACATATATCCATGACCTGCTTTTATGAAAACAATCATATCGTCTGCCCAACAATTGGCAGCCCAAACTAAGTTTGCTATAATTTCTATCTATCTTATAAAACAAACAAATATCTAGTCATGCATAATTGAACTTACCATCATATGAGCCGCCTTTGGATAAACGTAGATCGGAGGATCCGTGGTCGGACCAGTCGCACCCGGAACAAGCTTCCTGTTGGTGCAGTGTGTAGCCTCCCAAACCTTGTCGCTGGTAGGCTCACGACCCCATGCATCTCTCTACAATACACAACTTAAATTGTTAGTAGGTAATAAAATCATGTATATAGTACATATATTCATCAATTATATACATTTAGTCTAGTGTATGATAAATTACCAAGCGGTCCCGATGCATAGGGATACTAATAGATCCAGTACAGTGTCTGGATGTCATCCCCTCATACTCGGTGGCCCGATTGGCTGTATTGGCCGAAACTACACGCCAGAACGCGTCGGTGTTCCATACCTGTTAAAAAGAAGACATAAATCAATATAAATCCTAGTACAACCAGATACAAGTATTCAAAACAAAACAAACCTGCTCAATCATCTGGACCCAAAACTCACTCCGGATCCACTCTGGAGGGTGTGGCGCAAGAATCCTGTAGTCATGTCCGTCGAACTGGACACCATCAATGGCTAAAGACCTTTCCTCGGCGAAGACACGTGCATCTCTCATCATGTCGGAGTACCTATTATGTAGGTGACGCCGATATGCAGCTAATGCATCGGCGTCCATCTCAGGAGGCCAACTATAATACAACTGCAAACACATTGTTTGGATTAAGTAAACATAAATCCACTCAATAAGTTAAATAGAGTAAAATACCTACCCGAAATCGATCCAGCAACCGTGGACAGTGCTCATTAGGGACATCCCTAAAATGAGCCCAAGGACCATCAAATATGGACTTAAAGACGACAATGGCCCTCCGGACTGCCGACTTGTCCTTAAACCTTCACAATTGTAAAATATACAACATAAAAAACATTAGGATCGGTTTATTATGTACTAGAATAAATAATAGATCACATCTACTTACTCGCCCGCATCAGACAACAAAAGTGGCGGTCGCTGACTAGGCTGGGGCGTCTGTGATGCCACATTCGGGCCTCTAACCCTCGAGCCCGCTGCTCTGTCATCAAACTGGATCTGATCTAGGCCGTCGCCGGTGAACTCATCGGCCTGGGGGTCACCACACCCAACGGAGCTGCTACTGCCCCTACCCCTACCACTCCTACTACCCCTAAAAGGGTGTCCAGACATCTAAAAATAGAGAATGGTTAACACAAAATGATATAAGTGTACATAAATCATAAGACCCAAAAATAGAGAATGTTTAACACGAAAATAGAGAATGTTTAACACGAAAATATCTACATATGAAAAACACACTAGTTATCAGACGAGTGATCAGATAACATAAGTTCGTCTTCGTTATCTTCATCATCATCCATATCTTCAAATTCTTCTTCCTCGTCGCTAGCTTCGTGATCTGATGCAACTTCCTCACTAGCTTCGTCATTTGTGGTGACTACGTTGAGCTCCCCAGTGACAAGAGAGACGAAATCGAGGTCCTCATTTACCCAGTTGTTTGTATGATGAGTTACCCGTTCGTTGGTTTGAAAGAACGGTTCTCCATCCACGTTATCATCATCCAACACATCGATAGACCTTTTTGCAACTTCATATATTCCACGGGCTTTGGTCTTCACAACTGCCCACCAGTCCTTTAAATCCTTACTTCCTGAAGGATAGGGTGTGTAATACACTTGTTCCGCTTGTGATGCTAGGACGTAATAGTCCTCACCTCTGATTCTAGACTTGTATTTGATATCAACCAACCCATGTTTAGGGTCGACTCTAACTCCATCTGGACTATCAAACCATGTACACTTGAACAAAACTACAGCACAATAGCCCACACCGTAGTACTCAACCTCTAACACGTCGTCCAACAATCCGTAATAGTCAAACTCGGAGTCGTCATAACAAGATCCTCTCACACGTATGCCACTATTATGTGTGACACGCCCAGCAGCATGTGTTACCGTATGAAACTTGTAACCATTGACAAAATATCCCTTATGCGACCAAGCATATCGGCCTGGTCCACGTGCTAGGGATTTCAAATGGTCGGAGAAATCGCCTGATCCGAGCATGACCTATAAAACCGCAAATAAGAAATAAATTACATATGTGTAACATTACATACGTAAATTTCATATGTTTGTACTCACGTGTTGTTCGAACCAAGTAGAAAACCTTTCATCCCGAGCTTTATCTCGTGCAACTGCATCAAGATGAGGTTCTCTTTGTCGTATCCACTCATCGAAGGTCCATTGAAAAGGTCGAACTTCTTCACAATTCAACAACACATATGTGTGGATCTTGTGAATCTCGGCTTGAGTCAAGATGGTCTTTTCCCCCCTTCTCGAATAATCTACGAGATGGAACCTTGAATATGCTCAAGCGATCGTCTATTCCTGAAGAACTAGGAATATCTGGGGCAAAGTTTCTTGACTCGCGATTATGTCGAGTTTCTATCTGTGGATCAAAATACAGGGAACAATAGGTGGAGAGTTCATTTACTAGACATGACTCAACGATAGACCCCTCCACCCTTGCTTTGTTTCTAACAGTCCTCTTCAACGACCCAAGCTTCCTAAACAACGATTGAAATACGTGTTAGAAAATAAATGGGTAAGTATTTAAATGAAAAGTATTTGAATGGCAAAGTTCATTTACCTCTCATAAAGATACATCCACCTATATTGGACCGGCCCACCATTTATGGCTTCTCATGTCAAATGTATCACTAAGTGTTCCATAGAATCAAAGAATCCGGGCGGGAATACTTTTTCCAACTTACAAATTGTTTGAACGATACTTGTTTGCAATGGAATCAAGTCTTCTAAGTGTAACACCCTTGAGCAGATTACACGAAAGAAACACTGGCCAAAGTGAATACGGATTCGAATTTGAATTATTCGGGTTGAAACCATCGGTGCATAAGCCAAGACGCACATTCCGGACCTCAGAAGCGAAGTCAGGATGTACCATGTCGAAATGCTTCCAAGCCGCACCATCACTTGGATGTACCATCACACCCGGTTCTGTCTGATGATCCTTGTGCCAAGTCATCTCTTTAGACGTCTTCTTTGACATATACAATCTTTGAAGTCTAGGAACAATCGGCAAGTACGTCATCACCAAGTTAGGGACCTTTCTTCGACCACTTATCTTGAAACGATATTCATTGCACACTCGGCAGTGGGTCAACTCAGAATCATCCTTATAAAATAACATGCAATGGTTTTTGCAAGCGTCGATCTTTTGTTTTGGCAGAGCAAGCTTTTTCAAACTCTTTTTCGTCTCATAGAAGTTACCTGGTAGTTTATCACCCTCGGGTAACATCTCTTTACTTATAGCAACATTGCGGTTATAAGTTGTCTCGGGTACATTACATTCTGCCTTCCAATTCAACAATCTCGTTGCAGCTCCTAATTTCGAGTAATTTGGACACCCGTCCCATAGTGGCTCGTCAGCAGCTTGTAACATGTCATAAAATCCTTGGGCAGAAGGATTAGGGGTTTCTTCTTCCCATGTCATGCCATCATGTATCATGTGATCGTTCACCATTTCAACATAACCTTCATTATGATCTACTACCGGAGTAGAAGATTGACCCACGTCTTGATGCCCTTCATTATGGTAATAAGTTTCACCATGTGCCCACCATGTGGTATAATCAGGCATGAAACCGTGCTTCATCAAATGCAGCCTCACGTCAGTCCTTTCTTTATAGCGTAAATTTTGACACTTCTTACAAGGGCATCTAATACGAAGCACTATCCCATCACGTGTAGGTTTCCTTTCAACAGTCCTTTCATCGGCATAGGCATAGTCCAAAAAACTGTCCATTGCAACAATATAGTCGACGCTAAGAAACCCCCGACTATCGTTCTTTCTATACATCCATCCTCTATATGTCGACATATTCAACCACTACAACAAAGAAATAAGTAGTTAATCGACATAATCAAGATAGAGGTGGTGTAATGGTTTGACTATTGAAAAGTCACACCGTAGGTTTAGATGAGCTTTGGATGACTTTAAACTCCTACGTGTAATGGTTTGACTATTTAAAAGTCAAACCGTAGGTGTCAATGAAGTTAGAAGTCTAATGAACACTACATGTAATGGTTTGCCTTCTTGAAAGTCAAACCATAGGTTTAGAGGAGTTTTGGATGACTCTAAAACTCTAAGTGTAATGGTTTGACTATTGGAAAGTCAAACCGTAGGTTACAATCAAAGAAAGATGTTCTGGAAAGTTTAAAAACCCTACGTGTAATGGTTTGATTATTTAAAAGTCAAACCATAGGTGTCAACGAAGTTAGAATTCTATTGAACACTACATGTAATGGTTTGCCTTCTTGAAAGTCAAACCATAGGTTTAGAGGAGTTTTGGATGACTCTAAAACTCTAAATGTAATTGTTTGATTATTGGAAAGTCAAACATATGTTTTTTAAAATTTCGGCGGCATAACGGCTATAAAATGAATATTTCCATATATCAACCTAATGTTTGCCCAACAATTGGCAACCCAACTAAAATAAATAAATAAAATCAAGTATAATCAAATCCTAAATCATACCAAATGTCTCAATTTATCAACCTAATGTTTGTCCAATAAATGACAACCCAACTAATTAATATCACAAGTTTATCAAACCAAAAATGGCGTTTTCATAAGCTAAAACAACTCATATCAATTTGAATATACAATATGCTCATATCAATTTCAATCTACAATATATACATACATACACTTTGTTCATTTTGACGTGTAGTCATAGCCCTATAAACACAACAATTGAGTTATATACACATACACATACACATACACATACACATATTCATTTATTCATTGCACACATACACACACAAAGATTCCTACTTGGATGCAAACAAACTCAACATCACGGCCTTTTGATCGAAAATAGTTATAAACAATAAACCAACATCTCTTATCAAAAAATTTAACACATAGTCCCTTGTGTGTGAACAATTTGCATACACAGGTCATATTACTCGTTCCTTACTATGTTTTATTTCATTAATTTCCTAATAACATGCATATCTATCAATTGTCATGTTTAAACAAAACTCCCAGTCTTGTCAAATTGGCGACCTTAAGGGATGCTTGATCCAAACCATTTGCTAAACGAATTTAAGACCTTGATATGCTACTGGATATGAATAAAACATACTTAGGCACATGTATTTCTTTTGAGCTATAGTAAAATTTGAGCCTATGCTCCCTCTGAACCATTGACTCCCTCACAATTGAATCTGTTTGCCCATTTTCTGATTGAATCTGTTTGCCCATTTTCTGATTAATTTGATATTAATATGAAAACAACCCCATAAACACATGACTTCCTCCTTAAAACTCGCCAAACAAACAGAGAGAGAGAGCAAAAACTTGATCGAGAGGGAGGCGTCGCCGCTGTGGATGTCGACGCCGGTGGCTGTCGCTCGAGGTCAGAAACGAGGGAGACACTGTGGATGTCGACGTCGGTGGAGGTCAGAAACGAGAGCGATCGAGAGTGAGATGGAGGTCGAGAGAAGGAGACGAGAGGGAGAGCGAGAGTGAGATGGAGGTCGAGAGAGGGAGACGAGAGGGAGAGCGAGAGTGCGATGGAGGTCGAGAGAGGGAACTCGACAGATTAGGGCTTTAAGCCCGCTATTTTTTTTAGAATTTTCGGAAATTCACCGACGGATTTCCGACGGAAATTCCGTCGGTAATTTCCGACGGATAATTGTTTTTTATTAAATAAATTACTTTTAAATTAAAATTATATTTAAAATTATAATTATTAAACAAATTATTAATTAATAAATTATTTAATATTAAAATTAATAAATAAATTATTAATTAATTAATTTATCAAATTATATTTAAAATTATTAATTAATTTATCAAATTGTGTTTAAATTGACTAAAATATCCCTGAAGTAACTTGGCTTTAAACGAATCCGGTTAGATCAGGGACAATATGTGATCAGTTGGGCTTTAAACGAATCTAGTTGGGCTTTAACGTACCCAGTTGGGCTTTAATGGATTTAGTTGGGCTTTAACGTTACCAGTTGGGCTTTAACAGATCCAGTTGGGCTTTAATGGATTCAGTGGGGCTTTAACGTTCCCAACTGGGCTTTAACGTATCCAATTGGGCTTTAACGTACACAGTTGGGCTTTAATGAATCCAATTGGGCTTTAATGGACCCGGTTAGGCTTTAATATATCCAATTGCTTTTAATGGATCTAGTTAGGCTTTAACGTACCTAGTTGGGCTTTAATGGATTTAGTTGGGCTTTAACGTTACCAGTTGGGTTTTAACAGATCCATTTGGGCTTTAGTGGATTTAGTTGGGCTTTAACGTTACCAGTTGGGCTTTAATGGATTCAGTGGGGCTTTAACGTTCCCAACTGGGCTTTAACATATCCAATTGGGCTTTAACGTACACAGTTGGGCTTTAATGGACTCGGTTGGGCTTTAATATATCCAGTTGCTTTTAATGGATCCATTTAGGCTTTAACGTACCCAGTTGGGCTTTAACGTTACCAGTTGGGCTTTAACAGATCCAGTTGGGCTTTAATGGATTTAGTTGGGCTTTAACAGATCTAGTTGGGCTTTAATGGATTCAGTGGGGCTTTAACGTTCCCAACTGGGCTTTAACGTATCTAATTGGGCTTTAACATACACAGTTGGGCTTTAACATACATACTATACATGATCACATACGTACTTGTATATACATGATCACATACGTACTTGTATATACATACATGATCACATACGTACTATACATATACATGATGTACGTACATACTATACATATACATGATGTATACATACTTTATATATACATGGTGTACATACATTCACGATCACATACGTACTTGTGTATCTACATACATGATCACATACATACAAAGATACATACATATATATATATATATATATATACATACATGATCACAGAAAAAATAAATATTTATTAAATTATTAAACTTACCGACGGATTACCGACGGATTCTTAAAGGCCGTCGGTAATCCGTCTGTAATTACCGACGGACGTCAAAAAAAAATATTTATTAAAATATATAAATTATCGACGGATTACCGACGGATAGTCTATCCGTCGCAAAATTTTCTTTACCGTCGGTGATCCGTGATCCGTCGGTAATTAATCCGTCGGTAAATGTGGTCAGAAATAAGCAATTTTCCAGTAGTGCATCTTAAAAATTACTAATATTTTAATCAAACAAATTACATCAAAAAAACGAGAATTTCGTGCTCTTCGATATGACATCCATCTCGATATAGTTTTTTTTCTCGTTTTAACCGTTTTTTACATTAAATTCTATATACGTGTTATATTCATTATGAATATGCATGCACGTCTTCGGGTGTCCACATTTAGTATGAATAACAAAGGTGAACGTTCATTCACTATCCATGATGAATAATACAGTATGCAGGATGAATAATACAATATTCATGATTTTTTCGTTTTAACCGTTCTTATGTGAAATTCTATATATGTGTTATATTTATTATGAATATGCATGCACGTCCTCGGGTGTCCACATTCAGTATGAATAACAAAGGTGAACGTTCATTCACTATCCATGATGAATAATACAGTATTCAAGATGAATAATACAATATTTAGGATGAATAATACACGAATCCATGATTCATGTATTATTCATCATGAATCGTGTATTATTCATCATGAATAATATATGAATGACTCGTGAAGGTGTAAACACATGGCGCACTCTCTTTTGTTTCCCAATTCACAACCGAAATTTGGTTTAATATATTATGAATATGTATGCGCATCCCCATATGTCTCACATTTAATATGAATAACAAATGTGAACGTTCATTCATTATTCATGATGAATAATATAGTATTTAAGATGAATAATATAGTATTCATGATGAATTACACAACATTTATGACGAATAATACACGAATTCATGAATCGTGAATTATTTACCCTGAATGTTGTATTATTCATCTTGAATGATACATTATTCATGATGAATAACACATGAATGGCCTGTGAAGATGTGGAGACGTGACGTGCTCTCTTTTGTTCCCCGATTCACAACAGAATGACTCGATAGGTTCTCGATTCGTCTTGATGGGTGTTGGGTTACGGTGCTGAAGAAACGTGATGTCTTACGACGTTGAAGAAAGTGTTGAAGAAGATGATGTCGAGTTACATACTTACGGTGTCGATGCGTTGTACAAACTTGAACGTACATAAATATTCATAATGCATATAACACGTATATAGCATTTCACGTAAAAAACGGTTAAAACGACAAAAAATCTATATCGAGATGGATTGGCATATCGAAGAGCATGAAACTCTCTTTTTTTGATGTAATTTGTTTGATTAAAATTTAGTATTTTTTAAGATAATTTATTTTAAACTTTAATTGGGTAAAAAAATTTTAATTAAAAAAGAAAATAAAAAGTCAAATATGGTAGGCGTGACTTTAAATTTTCTTTCATTTTTACCCCTAAGTATTTTAAAATTAAAAACTCTATTTAATATGAGTTGTTTGATTAAAAGAGATTGAGTGATTGAGATTTGTTCTCACGTGCACAATGAAAAATGAGTTTTCATTTGAACTTTCCTCTATATATGTGTGTGTGTGTATATATATATATATATATATATATATATATATAGGAGAGATCATATGGAAACCACTCTAATTTTGCAAACCGTGTAAACCATCGATTTCATTGGTTAAGTTAATGAAATTGATTCATAAAATTGTTTAATTTGATGAAATTGTGTTATATAATTCTTTTGTTGATGAAAATGTTTCATATATTTGTGTTTTTTATGTAAAAATGAAATTGTTTCATGTATTTTTTCATTCTGATGAAATTGTTTCATGCATTTTCTCAATCTGATGAAACTTTTTCATTTTCACATAAAAAATACAAATATATGAAACAATTTTATCAAAAAAAGTTATATAAAACAATTTATCAAGTTTTACAAATTTATATATTGTTGTAGGATAAATGTGTCATCGTCTAAAGGATATGACGATAGAGATAAAGATAGAGTTAGATTAGAACTGAAATATCTCATAGCTATTTACTTGTAACTCATCCCTATTTAAATGGCTTATGATTAATGAGAATTATAAACTTCTTCTCTCTGTCTTATTGTTATTCTCTCCATATTGTTGTTCCATTTGTTTTTCCCTTTAACACGTTATCAGCACGTAAGCTCAATCGGTCAGTTCGTCGATCAAATTTTGGGCTACCAATCTCAAAAATCTATCCCTCTGTCGATGCTACAATCCAAGTAAGAAATTCTTACACATGTATAATATTTATGTGGCGTAATATTCGTGTCATGAACCATAAATCTGTCTCGGTTAACTTTTTGTTTTGAAGAATTTATATACATGTTGTCTTGTTTTTAAAAGTGTTCGCTTTTGATTTCTCAACTGTGAGTCCTATCAAGTTGCCAAAAACAGACACTGAGTCTATATTTCAGACCGTTTATCTATTGAATGAAACCACGGTAAACACGGTAAAACCGGATAATTCCTTGTGTGGTCTATAGAAGGTAGAGGGGTAATTTCGTAAAATACACAAGATGAGTTCATATATGAATCTGTTAGTTAGTTCAACTGATTCATATATGAATCTTTGTGATTCATACAGATTCATATATGAATCTTTGTGATTCATACAGATTCATATATGAATCACAAAGGTTCATATGTTAGTTAGTTCAACTGATTCATATATGAATATTTGTGATTCATACAGAATCATATATGAATCTTTGTGATTAATACAGATTCATATATGAATCACAAAGATTCATATATGAATCAGTTAAAAGAGTTCAGTTGTGAATTGCACTAGTTTATATATGAATATATAGTTCATATGTGAATTATACATGTTCATATATGAACACAGCCCGTGTGTTTTGTAAAATTTACGAAATGGTCCTTCTATTTTTGGGATAGCCGCAACTTTTGACCGGTCAAAGCCGCAACTTTTGACCGGTCAAAGCCGCAACATTTGACTAGTCAAATCCGATCTTGACCATATGAATGGCTAAGATTACTTCTCTATTTCTCATATATTTACCATTTCTCAAATGAACCAAACACTATATATATATATATATATATGTATATGTATATGGTTAAGATAAACTTCATCTTAATATTCATATATTTAGATGGTTAATTTAATTACGTTAATATTATTTTATTTTGATCATTTACCGCTTGATTATGGATATGATAATATTTATCGTTTTGCACTATTATTATTACTATTATTATTAATGTTTATCAAATTAGATTACAATATTCATATATTTAGATGATTAATTTAAATGTTCATCTTAATATTGTTAATGTTTAGATGCTTATCCAATTAGTTTACAATATTAATTAATTATTTATTATTTGATTATGTTAAATATTTAAATGTTTATCTTTATTATAATTCATAATCTTATAATTAATTTTTGGAAGTTACACTTCCAACGTCCAAAACTTTGATGTTTTGCTAAAAGCTCCAAAAATAACATGAAAATGTTAAAATATTATTCAAATGTTATCTAGATTATGAGTTCCTACTCATTATTTTCAACCTTAATTCATATTTGGAAGTTACACTTTCAACCCAATATTTTTTTTTCTCTGGCATCGTGCCAAAAGCTTCCATATTGCTGATATGATAATAATTCTGAATTTGATTTCATTTTTGACCTCAAGCCAAAAGCCCTATAATCATCAATGTTATCTAAAATTAAATAAATCGCAAAATATTGATTGGATTTTGTCAAACGGGTGTAAACAACCCTAAGGTTTCTAAGGACTTAAGAAATCCATGTGATTCCCCTACTACCTGGAAATCCAATAGATTGAGTGATTTCTTTTTCGCAAATTTAAATATTGATGAAGTATTATCAATAAAATTAAAGCATACAAAAATCCAATATGGTTATGATAATGAAATTTCATACATAAAAAAAAAATTATAACCACAATCCACTGTCTTATCAAGCTGAAAATCATATATTATCCCTTATATATGTAAATGGTTGAAACAACTCATCCCGAAATCAACGTTGTTGGTCCCAAATAGTAGTAAGTAAATAAAAGAAGTATTGTAGAAGGGGGGTTGAATACAATACACACAGTTTTTCACTTAATTTAATTCTTATTGATTTGAAATCAAGAATTACACATAGAAAACTTTGATTGTTGCGGAAGAGAACATATGAGATATGTTCAAACAATCTTACACAAAGAGAAATGAAGAACAATTGTAAAACACTTAAAAAACAATTGAACTTCGTAGAGAGAAAGTTGCTAGGCACTTAGAGAACTTGAAGGTAGTAGAGCTGGGTCTGCTGGGTATCTTGCATGTTGAACCATCCTCCATATTTATAGTGCCTCATGCATTAAATGCATGGGACACCTGTTGAGCAAAGGATGGACACAGGTCTTCAGCAAGGTACATGATGTACCTTTTGTCTTGAGGTGTATTGTCTTGAAGTGTTGACCTGCAGGATGGTGTAGACCTTTCCTTAAAATGGTGTAGGAGACAAAGCTTACTTTATCTGATCTTCATATGAGGTCCACGTCAATGCAAGATATCACAAATATACTTTGTCAGAAAAGTATAATGTGAAGAGAGAAATCTTCAGGCCTTGAAGATTAAGAAGTCTTTGGTTGCCGAAGAGATCTTCGGGCTCCTGAAGACTGAGAGGTCAGCGGCTCTTAAGACTGAGAGGTCTTCGGCTCCTAAGATTGAGAAATCTTCGGCTTCCGAAGACGTCTTCGGCCGAAGACGTCTTCGGCCGAAGACGTCTTCGGCCGAAGAGGTCTTCAGCCGAAGAGGTCTTCGGCTCCTGAAGACTGAGATCGGCACCATCCTGGCCAATGGTGTTGATCAAGTGGGCATACTTGGCTTTAGACTGAGGAGTCTATCTTCAATCCGCTTTGAAAGATATTCTCCTTCTTTGTCTTCTTCGGCTGATCTTCGACTTCACCGAACATTTGTATAGAAACCAAGATGCTAAAAGAACCTCAAACATATTCTAAGTAGGATGATATAAGATGGAAGATCAGGAGGTCATCTTCAAATCTTCAGATGACCCAACAATCTCCCTCTATTTGAGGATGACATCCATACTAAAGAATAAAACAAAGAGTATACTGAATAAATTCATTTTGACCTATCTTTACTCTTTTTGGGTTCTTTTCACATAGACCTTTTTTTTTTTGGTATATCTGACTTTTACATAGTGAAAGAAAAAAGTATAGTTATACAAACGAATAAATGAATACAATGAAAAAAAAATAGAAAGAAAAAAAATATATACAAAGATACAGAAGAAGACAGTAGCCGGGATTGTTTGAATTTGAGTGGTTGGATGCTCCCCCTTAATTCATACTCCCCCTCAACTAATGTCAGGTGGCTTTGATCACATAGTCCATTGCAAAAGCAGAGTTTAAGCTTGAGTGGTAAGTTGCTCCCCCTCAACTCATACTCCCCCTCAACTAATTCATGGTGTCGGAAAGTAAGAAGTTAGAAGATTTTTGGGATCCTCCGAACCTGCTCCTGGAAGAGCAGATTCATCCTTGGATCGTGCAGAAGCATCGGGATTGAGAATCCCGGGTGATAGGCTGTGAGGTAGAGAAGAGGCACCTTGGATAGGGAAGGAGTCCAAGTCATCCTTATCAACCAAGGAAAAGGTTGATGAGGGAATAATAGGGGTCCCCGATGTTACAATTGTATCCTTTTGTGAGGATACAAAGGAGATGGCTTTGGATTTAGCAGAGTCCCCGGGCCCGGATGGGAAAATTTCAACACCTGCCGATTGTGGAGAATCGGTGGGTGGAGTTTGTGGCTTGGCCCTTGAAACCTTCCTCAGCCTCTTGAGAGGAGAGGGAGGGGAAGAGGTAGAGTGCCACCGCTTTGAGATATGGGGTGTGACCTGGGTAACCGCCGAAGGTTCTTTCGGTGGTATGGTCATTTGGGCAAGTGCGGCGGTGCCAGTAGCAGTTGAAGATTTATTGCTAGCCGACGTCACTAAGGAGGGGGAAGAAGGGGCCACTACAGATGAGGGAGCCTTGGACACCAGAGTGTCGAGATCATCAACCCATTGTAGATCGGGAGAGGTTATGAAAGAAAACATACCTGAGTTGAGAGCTCGATTGGTGGATAGAGAGCCCTTGTTGAGAGAGAACTTCTTGAGTTTCTAAGTGTTGGTTGGAGAGTCATCACCAAATCAATCAGAGAGCCAACAATATTTCTCCCCCTATTTGATGATGACACCAACACATAGAAAAATTACAAGACACGAAGAACTCATAAATTCAGTGGCCCATTTTTATTTTTTTATTTTTATTTTTTGTTGTGGGGGCTCTTTTCTGTTTTTTTTTTAACAGGAAATTAAAAGAAAAGAAAAAGAGAAGGGGGGTAGAAAAAGGTAGGTAATCATTGTGAGATTGGAAGTGGAAAAAAAATATGAGGATGGTTAATAAGGAGGAGAAGAGATGGGAGGGATGGTAAGTCTTGGGAAAGAAAAAAGTGAGAAAAAAAAGAATGGGGTAGGGGGAGGGGGTTCGGCTGCATGAAGTGAGGGAGGGGGGGGGGGGGCGCTTGGCCGAAGGTTTTGTTTAGGGGTGGGGGGAAAGCCGATCTAAACAAAAAAATGTTTGGGTTGGTGTTGGGGGCCGAAAAAAATGGGGATAGGTTGGGGATATAAGGTGGCATAAATGGAGGAATTAGGATTCTTGGGTGGGTTTCGGTTGGGTGGTGAAAGGAGCCGAATGGAGTGAGGGCCGAAGGGGTGGTTTGGTGGGGGGAGAAATAAGGGGGTCCGGTGGTTGGGGGCCGAAGAAGGAGTCTTCGGGTGGGGTTGGTGTGAAGGCCGAAGCCGAAGAAAAAAAAGAGGGAGAGGGAGGTTCGGGGGATGTGGGTGGTTCGGGTGGGTATAGGGACCGAAAAAAATAAGGGGGTTTGGTGGGTTTCGGCCGAAGAGTGGGAGAGGAGAGGGGAGGGTGTTCGGTGGGGAGGGAGAGGAGAGAGAGAACCGAAGAGGGGAAGGCTAGAGAGAGAGAGAAGCCAAAAGAGAGGGAGGGAGGAAGAGAGAGAGAGGAACCGAAAGAGAGGGAAAGAGAGAGAGAGAGAGGGATTTTCGGTGAGGGAGAGAGGAGGCCGAAAGTGAGGTGTGGGGAGGGAGGGGTTTTGTGTGGACAGGGGGGGGGGGGTTGTTGGCCGGAAAAAAAGGGGGTGAATTGTTTTAGGAGTTTCGGTGGTTGAGAAAAGAAAAAGAAGAGGAATGGGTGGAAGAGTGGTGGCCAAGAAGAAAAATAAAAGAAAAGGGGAGGAGGGTTGGGTTTTTCGGTTGGAGTGATAAGGTGGTGTTGTTGTGCCGAAAAGAAGGAAGGAAGGAGGGGCCGAAAATAAAGAGGAAGAGGGTGGGTGTTTGCTAGGGGGTGTTAGGTGGAGGGGGGTCTTCGGCTAAGGGGATGTTGGGGGGGGGAGGGTGGTAGCCGAGAGATAAAAAAATGGGGAGGGTGTTTGGTTCGGTTACCGAGAAAAAAAAAGGATGGGGGTGGGGGTGGGTGGGTTTCGGCTAGAGGGTGGGGGGAGTGGAGGGTTGGCTTCGGCTAGAGGGTGTTTGGTGGGAAGGGGTTCGGTGGCAAAGGGAGAGGAGGGAAGGGGGTTCGGCCAAGGGAGGCATAAGGGAGAGAGATAGCCGAGGGTGGGATAGAGAGTGAAAGAGATAGCCGAAGGGAGAAGGAAGGGGATGGGGGCTTCGGTCGCCGAAGTGGGAAGGGAGGGGGGGTGGAGTTCGGCTAAGGAGAGGGGAGGTCGAGAGAAAGAGAGGGGTAGGGAGGGAGGGTTTTCGGCGCCCGAAGAGAGGGGTGAGGGGGGTGTTTGGCGGCCGAAGAAGAGGGTGGAGGTGGGGGGGTTCGGCTAAGTGGAGAGGGAGGGAGTGAGGGATTCGGTGGGTTGGAGGGATAGAAGGAGTGATAGAGAGGCTGAAGAAAGTGAGAGAGGGTAAGGGCCGAAGGTGAGGTGAGGGCCGAAGAAAGGGAAGGGAGGTATAAGGGAGGTTTGATCTTTGGTAGGTTTAAGAGGCCGAAAGAGAGAGATGAGAGAGAGAGATAAAGAGAAAAGGGATGTACCTGGGGTAGATGAGGTAGAGCACTCAGCAGACACAATGGCCATAGAGAAGGATTGAGCTTCACTGTTTATCAACATCATCTATTCTAGCCATGAAGCAGAGGTTGACCATTTCTTTGTCACTTTCAGAAGTGGGTTCATCTGCCCAATCATGGGTTTCAGTCATTTGACCTTTTCCCTTTTTGAGCAAGGTTTCATTTCTCTCCTTCTCTCTCTTATATTTTGCCTTGTATTTCTCAGCCCGGTCAAACTTTGAGGAGACGGACATATTTGTCTTTTGGAAAGAAGGTTGGTAAGAATCAGACTTGGTTCTGACAGACCTAGAGGATGTACGGTTAGAGGAGGGCAGTCTAAATTTATCAGAGGACTTGCTTCTGCATTCAGAAGCAAAGTGTCCTTTCCTCCCACAACTGTAACATTCCTCATTTGATTTGCCAGATGGAGTGGTTTTAGAAAAAGTAGAAGAAGATTTTCTTGAAAACTTGGATTTTCTCGAAGATAAGCGAGAGTTACTGGAAATTTCCTCACCTTCATCATATGCCTCACTAAGATAGGCTTCTGAAGGATCATTGGGATCCTCTTGACTATCACGGTCAGAATCGGAGGGATAGGTGATTCTAGGAACACACACAGAGTTTTTGGAAGAATCACTAACAAGAGCTAGAGAAGAGCTTTTAATGTCATTTGTGATAGACTTCCTAAGCAATTTAGTTTGCTCATAGTTAAAGAGAGTACCATACAAGGCAGTGAGAGGCATGGAGTCAAGATCCTTGGTAGACTTTATGCAAGTACAAATGTTTTCCCAAAACTCAGGAAGACAGTCCATGAACTTGCACAAGACTTCCTCATTATCATAGATGCGACCCACAAGTTTAAGATCGTTGAGAAGACTGTTAAAGTGATTGTAGTAGTCTGAGAGAGACTCACCTTTCTCATGAGAGAAGAGTTCATACTTTCTTACAAGAGCAATCTTTTTGCCCTTTTTCACCTCAGACGTACCTTCATAAAGAACACACAGAGTGGACTACATTTCTTTTGCAGTAGAAAGGTTAACAAGAGAATGGTAGACCTCATCAGGCAGAGAGAGGGCAATGATGGCTCTGACTTTAGTATCAAGAGCTATAAGACATCTGTCTTCATCATTGTATTTACTGGGATCCTTTACAATGTATCTCCCATTTGCTGGAGTTCTTTCTTCCTCGGAAGAGTCCTCATCAGCATTTCCCTTATCTACCTTTTTGGCATTGTACCGGTCCCAAACCCTAGGAAGAAAAGAACCTTCATGTAAGATAGTAGGATATCTGCTGTCAACTCCTTCTAGAAAGAGTATCATACGACTTTTCCACAAGAAGAAGTTATTAGGGTTAAACTTTGGTGGTTTGGCTATAGAGCCATTGTCGTATGAAACAACAGTGGTGTTTTGAGAAGAAGCATTGTTTAAAGAAGAAAAAGAAGAAGAGGCTGCCATTGCGGATCTAGTTTATTGAGTTAAACTAAACCGCTCTGATACCACTTGTTGGTCCCAAATAGCAGTAAGTAAATAAAAGAAGTATTGTAGAAGGGGGGTTGAATACAATACACACAGTTTTTCACTTAATTTAATTCTTATTGATTTGAAATCAAGAATTACACATAGAAAACTTTGATTGTTGCGGAAGAGAACATATGAGATATGTTCAAACAATCTTACACAAAGAGAAATGAAGAACAATTGTAAAACACTTAGAAAACAATTGAACTTCGTAGAGAGAAAGTTGCCAGACACTTAGAGAACTTGAAGGTAGTAGAGCTGGGTCTGCTGGGTATCTTGCATGTTGAACCATCCTCCATATTTATAGTGCCTCATGCATTAAATGCATGGGACACCTGTTGAGCAAAGGATGGACACAGGTCTTCAGCAAGGTACAGGATGTACCTTTTGTCTTGAGGTGTATTGTCTTGAAGTGTTGACCTGCAGGATGGTGTAGACCTTTCCTTAAAATGGTGTAGGAGACAAAGCTTACTTTATCTGATCTTCATATGAGGTCCACGTCAATGCAAGATATCACAAATATACTTTGTCAGAAAAGTATAATGTGAAGAGAGAAATCTTCAGGCCTTGAAGATTAAGAAGTCTTTGGTTGCCGAAGAGATCTTCGGGCTCCTGAAGACTGAGAGGTCTTCGGATCTTAAGACTGAGAGGTCTTCGGCTCCTAAGATTGAGAAATCTTCGGCTTCCGAAGATGTCTTCGGCCGAAGAGGTCTTCGGCTCCTGAAGACTGAGATCGGCACCATCCTGGCCAATGGTGTTGATCAAGTGGGCATACTTGGCTTTAGACTGAGGAGTCTATCTTCAATCCGCTTTGAAATATATTCTCCTTCTTTGTCTTCTTCGGCTGATCTTCGACTTCACCGAACATTTGTATAGAAACCAAGATGCAAAAAGAACCTCAAACATATTCTAAGTAGGATGATATAAGATGGAAGATCAGGAGGTCATCTTCAAATCTTCAGATGACCCAACAAACGTCGTAAACTCAAAAGAATCTGAGTATCATAAATAAGTATATAAATCTCCTTTTGAAAGGTACAAGAAAATACCTAAAGTTCATAAACTCTCTATTGACCCTAAAACCAACCTCTTAAAAAGGTACAAGCAAATACACTCATGTTTTGAGACGACATATAAATCCTAATTTTCATAGGAATACCTTTACTAGAAACCCCCAAATAAATGTGGGATGTCACGAAAGGGATAATCGGGAGTACTCATGAATATGTACTTCCTGAACTAATCGTATAATGAAATGAAACTCACTTACTCGATTACAAAAAGGTAATTGGTTTCAACAAAGAAATGTTATATCCAAAGCGCGTCTCAATCTCTGTGGCAAGGAACTCGCATAAAATGACATGAGTAAATATTAATATAAGTTGGAATGTAATATTTAGACAAACTCATCAACCAACTGCAAGTGGTTGAGAGACATAACAAGGTTCTTTCGAATAACACCACATATGTCGGGACAAAGAAAATTCTTGATATCGTTAGAGGTGGAAACAACTCAAAAGGATTGAGTTAAAAACATTTTCACACATGTGACATTTATGCACTATGTGGACGAAACCCTAGAACGGGTCAGGGTCTTGGTAAGAGTCGGGAATGATTTTTCAACATCTGGAGTAGAAATACAATTACTGCCCCAGGTGATAATGGACAGTCAAATAAGAAATGCACTAAAGAGGGCTCTTATCGAAAATGGAACAAGTTAAAAATGAACTATATCATATTAATTTAAGAATGATAAAGCATAGGTTTCTTTGAAATTTATTTTGCTTAAGTAAAATCGAATATGTAACCATTATAGATGTAAAGAAATACATCAAAACAAATACAAAACTTTCAATATTCTCCGTTCCGTATAGGAATGTATCGAGGAGAACTTGATTTTTTTGTAGTACATATTCCACAAAATCTAAAATGATAGACAAATACTTATTTTATAATTCATCCAACCGAAATACTTAGACGATGAACTGTCATAGGAACCTTGTAAAGATATTCGTATAAAATGGAAATGAGCATATACACATAAATTCCAATGAATATGAAAGGAAACATATATCATGGAAACTAATGTGTCAAACTAGTAGATTATTGGGTCATCTGTAACACCCTAAAAATAGGGATAACAAAAATCCGGAAAAACGGACCTGAGGTATGCTAAAATTGCCATAGCAAGAGCCTCCCAAAAATGGGGAATATATAAATAAATAACCTGTTTAATCACAATTGTAATTTAACGGACAATAAACAACAACCAACTAATCTAATTTCTACATCTAGAAAAGAGATTACAAAAAGGGTTGTCATCTATAGACCCAAACGGTCTATATCCAAAAGTATAACGCGTCCATGTGCAATTCCCCAAGCTCTCACCCCGAAGCAACTAAACCTGCTTAAGACCGCCGCCGCTAAAACCTGAGATATACATCGACACCAAACAAGTGTTAGGCCAAAAAGCCTAGTGAGTTGAACATTAATACGCATGCATGAACAGATACAATTCTTATCAGCAGTTAACCAGTGTTCAACATATGTGGAGTCATTAGGGGAGACCCAAAGCACCAATCAAGTCCCACCCAAGAGTCGATATACCTTGACGCCCTTAACAAGGAACACCCCAAAGGCCCGGCCCACCCGAAGACTATCGCTAAGAAAATTCCCCGAGTGGCGGAGGTCTAGGCACATACCATCACAGTGGCGACCAAGACTATATCCTCCTAGTGTACTGACTTGGTTCGTCCATATAACATTTATAAGGGGTCCTTTAGATATATTTCAATCCGCATAATTCAATACCAACTACGGGTATAATATTACCACCTTATCCTCATGATGTCTAACAAGAGACCCAATGTAAATCATGTTCATCATGCATATAAACATATCACCAAAATGGTGTTCCAACTAGAATCATCATAATACCCATTTATGCATACATTTAACATATCAAGGCACCCACATTATGTAGCTATGAGACAAATCCTAAATCATGACACATACATCAATAATCATGGCAAATCACCCATATACATACATCTTCCAACTATTTTCATGAAGAAATCCCCAAACATTTGAACATATAGAGATAAAGTAACAAATAGGAGATTATGATGTGTATCTAGTTTTAACAAAGGTTTAGTAAACTCACAATCTAGGTTTTGAACCCAAAACCTAGAAAATATGGAAACCCTAGAAGTTGGAGAAGATGAGACTTGAAGGTGAGAAATGAGAATCTTGAAGAACACTTCAATGGGAACACTTGAATGAAGCTTGATGATCACTTAATGCTCCCAACAACCCAAAACCCTAGAAATGAATGTGGTAGGTGATGAAACCCTAAAAATCGCCTCTAAGAAGAGCTCTCCCATTTTTGCAAAGTGTTAATGTGAGAAATGAGGCTGCCAAAGTGTTTTAAATCAACCAGACCACGCGGGCGATAGTGCCCGGCGATAGTGCCATGGGCACTATCGCTTGTCACAATCACGGAGGTCCCCACCCCTAAGGTACAAGCCCGACGATAGTGCCTTTGGCGATAGTGCCAAGGCACAATCGCGTGTCACAATCGCCGGCTTCCAACAGCCCACGGTACGTCTTCGGCGATAGGGCCTCCGGCGATAGTGCCAATGGCACAATCGCTGGCATCCCAAAACAGTCCAAAACTTAACCAAATTTGATGACGAGTGCGAGGTTTTAACGATTAACAAAGATGATTCAATTATATGACCCTTCAACAAAACATTGATCATAAAGGTGTGCACAAAGACAAGTATTAACACATAAGCACAATTAATGTATTAAGAGAGGCAGAATACTTACCTTAAGAATTTACGGGTGTTACATCATCGAAACATTTTGTCACCAATAAAGAACTTTGGGGAAATGACACATATATGTTTCGACATGACCATAGTTATGACATAGTGATCTGTGTATTGTCAAATACATAGACACATTCTCTTTCAAGTGAAAGGCAAAATGAGGCAAGATGCAACTGTCGACTTCTGCAGCATAAGAAGCAACATTGCCATCATAATATGCCCTATCGAATACCTAAAACTTTGGTATATACCCTAATCCTTAGCCAATACAGGAATGATATCATCCTAAAGCTAAGGACATAATACAAAAATATTCCATTGTTTCAACGAATACAAGGTGATATTTATGGACATAAACATCCAGAATGCGGGCCATTAAAGTACCTTATGGTTCTGGTTTCGACATGATGAACGAATGTCGTATTATAGTCCACATGAAATCCTGCACTCCTAGCACTAGTTATACGTTTAAGGGCTCACCACCCTGATTATTTCATCAAGTCTACATGACTTGGAATGCTGGAGAATTTACATCATAAGGATTTGATGTTAATTGCATACGTATTAGGATCAATGTAGAGTTTCCTATACCCCATGTGTATATATAAAATGGTTTCATAGAAGTTGTTATCAAAAGAATATGATGACATCTAGGGTATAAGTAATGCGCACCAATTTACCCACATCTACCTGGGGTTATGCAATTATTATATGCAATTTTTTTGTTCATTTTTAGACCCACTGCTTGCTAACCAACCTCATGCGTACCAGTTGGTAACTGGATATAATCCTGATAGTTTACATTTACGCATGTTTGGTTTTGTAGTATATGTGCCAATTGCGCCCCCACAGCGCATCGAAATGGGTCCGTAAAGACGACTTGATATATGTTGGATATGAACCCCCAACAATTATCCGCTAATTAGAATATTTGACTAGTGATCTCTTTACCGCTAGATTTGCGGGTTGTCACTTTCATGAGACAGTCTTCCCGTCATTAGGGGGAGATAGGAAAAAGGATTTTCCATGGGAACGACATGAAGTGTCATTGAATATTCTCACTCTGTCTCATTTCGATCCCCAAAACTTCACAATGTAATGTTGAAGTCAAACAAATCAGACTCGATACCTGATACATTTAATATTCCAAAAGTGACAAGATCACATATACGAGATGCAAATATACTCGTAAGGTTAAAAAGTCTCCAACAGGGGCACAACGCCACTGGAAAGTGTGTTGCAATCATACATGGTGGAGGTGTGGTTGAGGTCGTAGCTCCCAAATGGAAATGGGGGAAGCTACTTGGTTCGATAGATACTTATCTAAAGGAAGAGAAGAGTAAGGCACAACTATTTGTCATCAATACATAAACCTCTCATGAGATTGTCTCTGATTAAACTATGTCTATGAATCATCATTGGAGGACGCTCCGAAGTTAATATTGATTCTAGAGATGAATATTAATCTCAAATGAACTATGAGAGTACATATGAGTCGATGGACAAATCATATATAATCATTGATGATATATTTCACATATATTGTTGCTTATGAGGTGATATAGCACATTGACATCGAACCATGCTCAGTTGAAAAATATCAACAAAGAGCAAATTGACCTAAATAAGCAATCCAGGATAATCATATTATTTGACAAATGAACAGGTATTTGGTTTGGTAGTGCTAACCCACCAAGTGTAAATCCTGTAAGACATAGATAAATCATCTGTCCTAAAGCGTAATGAGAATAATTAAGTCATAATGTATGAGACTTTCCTTTGGCGCAAGGTTTCTCACAATGCCCTGGATTGACCACGAGAAGACTTACTCTCCCGTGATAAACGTTATAACGTTCTGCTAATTAATTAACCTAGTAGTTTCCGAAGGATTGGAAATGCAGCTCATGGATGTGGTTACTACATATCTCTATGGGGATCTAGATTTATAGATATATAAAAGTGCTTGATGATATTACATTACCAAAATCAAGTAACTCTAAACCACGAAATGCGTTTGCAATAAAATTGGAACGCTCACTTTATAGATTAAAGCAATCTAAGCGGATGTGGTATACCCGCCAAATGGAATACTTTATTGGGAAATGATATATAAGAACAATGATTTGTTCTCTTGCGTATTTATTGTGAAAAACAAGTTCTAGATTTTCAAAGTAGCTCTATATGTCAATGTTATGAACATAATAGGCACTCTTGATGAAATAAGAGAAACCACAAGCTACTTGAAATTTGATTTTGAGAGGAAAGATATTGGGAAAACTTGTTTTGTCTAGATATTTGAGCTAGGACACCGAGTTTGTGAAATATTAATTCACCGATCGCATATGTCCAGAAAATAATCAGGCAATTTAATATGGACAAAGCGCATCCGATTAGCACTCCTATGATCAGTCGAAGTGTCGGATATAAGGAAAGATCCATTTCGTCTAAATGATGATGACGAAAAATGTTGGGAGATGGAATTCCCTATCTAAGTACAATATGCGCATTATCGTACTTAACATAATACACTTGACCATATATTATATTTCTCAATGAACTTGTTAGCTAGATTTAGCTTAGCGCCAACGCAAAGTCATTTGAATGATATCAAAATTAATCTTTTGGAACTATTGACATGGGCTTATACTTTCCCTATAGAAAGAAAAATAAGATTGATAATGGAACTTCAATACCTACTTAAAATGTAAGTAGCAAAGGTACTAGCTCTTATAGAAAAACACCAAACAATGTCTTGGTATGTCTTTGCTGATATTAGGTATCTGCCTAATCCATACAAGGGTTATTCCAAATTGGATAATGAATTACCACAAGGAACACGCCGATTGCTTGAAAGTAAGCTAAGCAAACCCTTGTAACTACCTCCTTGAACTAATCCAATAATATTACTCTCAATGAGATAATTAAATAATGTATATGATTAAGGACTATCATTACATATATTAGAGGAGCTAGTAATTTTGGGTTCAACTAGTATCCTACTTGCATATATGGAAATAATGCATCATGTATCAAAGAAATGAACATAAGATACATCAAGGGTGATAACACAAAACATATTCTGCTTAGGTTTCTATACAATCAGCAATAAAAGACTCAACCTTTAGATTCAAGTGAATCAAGTAAGGTGTCAAAAGAATGTGACATATTTTACCAAGTCATTACCTACAACCATATATTGCGAAACATGTAGAAAGTAAATGCAAATGTTTTCCAAACTCCCTTGATTAATGCACGAATCAGGGAGAGTAGTAGACAAAAGGGGGGGGGGGCTCTACTATATTTGTGATATTGGTATGTTGTGCTCTTTCCTTCAACCAAGGTTTTAGTGAGACAACTGTTTATATACCATCATGCTTTCCTAAATCTCATGATTAATGTACGAATCTAAGAGATTAGACTGAAGGAAAAGTCTATGTATTACAAATAAGCTGGTGCGTTGTACTATTTCCTTCGTCAGACTTTTATTTTTTCCCACTGGGTTTTTATTTTGGCGTAAGGTTTTAACGAGGCAACAATTGTACACCGTCACTCCTTTAACTCGGCACAAGGGGGAGTGTTGTAGGATAAATGTGCCATCGTCTAAAGGATATGACGATAGAGATAAAGATAGAGTTAGATTAGAACTGAAATATCTCATAGCTATTTACTTGTAACTCATCCCTATTTAAAGGACTTATGATTAATGAGAATTATAAACTTATTCTCTCCATGTTGTTGTTCCATTTGTTTTTCCCTTTAACACACACACACACACACACACACACACACACACATATATATATATATAGTTATATGTCCGCGTAATACGGCAGGTGTAAAAGTTTATTTTTATCTTCCAAATTTTGAATAAAAAGTTAAATAAAGGGCAAAAGGGACAGTTGAAGATAGACGTAAATTCCAATAATTTTATGCTTATAATATAATTAAATCAAGGATAACAAATATCACTTCGCTATACGGAATTCGCTAGTTGGTGATTTATGTGAACTATTTCAATAATTTGTTATGTGTGTTACATTGTAACTTTTTTAAAATAAAATGAATTGATGAAACGTGTTTTTAATATATTTTAATTGGTTTACGTATTTTTAATATGCTAAAGGTGAAAATAAAATAAAGTGTAAGGATATAAAACAATCTTATTTGTAGATATTCATGATATTTAATAGTATGGTTAAATAAAAAAATATTCAATATTGGGTTTGTTCGTATACGATTATTTATGTTAACATGATAAGAGTATAAAATGGAAAATAAGAAAACAAAGGATATAAAATAAATTAAATAACTAATTGTAAAAGTGATAAACGTAACATTTATATGAATTAGGAAGTGGAACATGGGGCAGAAAATTTTGACTTTCAAAGGTTTGTAAAAAATTGTATTAGAATTTTTATAATATAGTAGAGATTATAGTAATGTAATTTATAATAAGAATGAAACGTATTTTTAATATATTTTACGATTATGTATTTTTAATGTGTTAACGGTGAAAAAAATAAAACGTATGAATATAAAACAATTTAATTCGTAGATATTCATGATATTTAATAGTATTGTTAAATTAAAAAATATTCAATATTGGACTCATTTTGAAGATATTGACTAGACGATTATAATGATATAATTTGTAGAAAAAGGGACGTATTTTTTTCATTGCATTTTTGTTTATATACGATTATTTGTGTTAATAAGATAATGGTGTAAAATGAAAAATGAAAAAGTAAAGGATATAAAGTAAATTAAATAAGTAATTGTAAGGGTGGTAAATGTAACATTGTAAGGATGATAAATGTTATTGTACAAAAGATTGTATAGAATTTCTATATATTAGTATAGATAACTATAACTCTAATATTACAATTTTGAATTATGAACACCAAAAATAATTATATCCAAAATCAGAGCCGGTCCTGAGGTTTCCGATGCCCATGGCGGAAAGCCAAAAAAATGCCCCAAATGTAAAAAAAGGAAAAATAAAAATATTATTTTTAAGGGGTTCGAAACCTACTTAAGTTAGAAGGCTCATCCCCAAAAACAAAAGGAAAAAACACAAAAATATGAGTTTAGTGTGTGTATAACAGTCTTGTTAGGATGAAGACCATATATGAATGTATCACACTGTAATCATCAAAATGGTTAAGGAAAGTTCAAGAAACAAACACTCAAACAAAAAATATGAGTTTAGTGTGTGTATAACAGTCTTATTAGGATGTATGATTGTCGATTTCCTCAAATCCATAGTAAAACATAAAGAAGCAAGTAATGGCTTCAAAGTCTAATTTAGTTGGACTCTTTCAAACAACATTTAAATTAATAGCTGAAATTAATATAGTTTGATTGCAAATTTCTCAGTAACTTGAACTCAAAACTTAACGACATAAAAGCAAACTTAGACTCAGAATCAGAAAACCATAAATCATCCTCAGGCTAAGCAAACAATAAATCAAACTTGGTTGATAAAGTCTCTACAACTTTACTCATTTTTCAATTCATTCTGTTTCCATATGGTGTCATTTGTATTATATGGGCCAGAATTCGTGAATAAACAAAGTAACCCTAACAAATGTGTTGCATGAGTATATGATAAATGGGATGAGCAAACCCTGAAAGCCAAAACTCTAGGGATGAATAATGGCAATCAATCTTCTATACAAGTCTATTGTGCTATAATTCATTTTCTTTTGGATCTTAAATGGGATTATTGGCATCATCAGTTACTAGGTGGGAAAATGCGTCATTAAGATTTTTAAATTCAACAAAGTAAACTTAGAAGTTGGAAAGAAAACACCTGTGGTGGACTGTGGTGGACTGTGGTGGACTGGGGGCAGCAAGTTAGCAAGAGATCAACAAGCCCACAAGTTGTCTGATTAATCGATTTAGGGCAGCACCGCAACAATCCAGTAGTTGATTAGGGCAACCACCGATGGAGAATTTGAGAGAGATCAGAGATAGAGTCATAGAGTCACAAAAAGATTGAGTTTCCTGTTGTTGTTCGTCGAGACCACAAGAGTCGATTTATGGCAACAAATCAAGTAATCAACCACGATATTCGATTTAGGGCAACAAATCAACCACGATATTTGATTTATGGCAACAAATCAACCACGATATTCGAGAGATTGAGAGGCGATAGAAGTCGATAGACTGATGAGAGGCGAGAGGGAGAAGCGTGAGTCGAGAGAAAGAGTTGTACGCAAGGAAACTGAACGGTAATATGTTTATTGTTTAATTTTTATTTGGGCCCCCCAAGGTAAAACTCAGCCTACTAATACTAAAGCCTTGAAATTTTTTTTATGCCCTCTTGGCCCTGCTGCCCATGGCTGAAGCCACATTTGCCATGGGCCAGGACCGGCCGTGTCCAAAATATTAAGATTATCCGGACTATTTAACAATTAAAATAAATACATCTACCGATTGTATTAACTAAATTAATTACTAACTTTACAACTTTGAATTATAACAACATAAAACTATAAAAGTGTTTTTAAAAAAATAAAACCATTACACAAGCGGATCACTTTGTTTTAAACATAACGACTAGTGTGGTCCATAAAAGTTGATTCGTAAAATAAATCATAGATTCGCTTCAAATCCTTCACAAACAAGTTAAACTATTGTTTCTTTTTTTAGAAAAAAAGTTTCTTATTTACCTACATTTACTTATATATAAGTTGACCTTCCCGACCTTGACCCAAGCCACACTTAAAAAACGGGCATTCCCAAGGCTTAGCTCCAGGTTTGGGAAAAAAATCGGTTTGATTTTTAAGTCAGGCTTGGACCTTGGGCTCACTAGGTACGAACTTTAGATTCATGTCATTTTATGCTTCTTTAGTTGTTATTTTCATATAGAAACAATGAAGGAAAAGGTTGAGAAAATGATTCCTTAGTTATGGACGTTTGTAACAACTCTAATCAAAGAATAGACTGAGAAAGACGAAGATGTCTTAGGTGCCGTTTGTTTTTTAAGAGGTCTAAAGTCTGAAGTCTTATTTTAGTTATGATTAATAAGAGATGGTGTGTAAAAAAGTCTGAATGATTTAGATTTAAGAGTCATTAAGAGTTTTTTTTTTAAAAAACAAACAACCCCTTATTGTCATTATCACAATACGATGAGCTTGCACTAACGATTAAGAAAATAACCAATGTATATAGAACCAAATACCTAAAATTCATATTGGAATCATTGGAGCAACAATGAAACATTTTATAATCTAAAAGTGAAGTTCTTATAAATCACTATCACAGTGAAAGGTTCTTACAAATCACCAACATATTTTGAGTTTTTATACAAAAATCTTTGTTCTTGTCTTGATTATTGTACCACATGTTTCTTTTACTTGTATATCCATATTAAGTTTTGCAAAAATATGAGGTTCTTAATGGCTCATATTTAATTTATTGAGTTAATAATAATATAATAATAAAATACAAATATATAATTCTTATAATTGACTCCATTCATTAAAGATGATATAGACGACCGTCCAATCCATCACCACTTACGCGAGTTGGGACGCACCTATGCGAGTTGAAAGCCATGGTCTCGCGCGCATTGAATGGGGAAACAAGTGTCATCTCACATTGGAGCTCATAATTCATGCACTCACCAATAATGGTTGCACCATTTAATACCACTATAAATAACTAGCAACTTATTTTTTATTAACCGATTATCATAAAAGAATGTTTCTAATACATTTTAAAATATTATTATAAACAAATTATACCTTAAATTCTAACTATATTAATTGAGATATTTAAATTCAATTTAATTAAAATCATGTAAATTTAATTCCATCAAATCTCATAAACCAAATGGGCTCTAAATTAGCTCAAAGGGAATTGAAATAACAGGAAGGAAATAAAACAATTGTTACGTACAATACATTTATGGAAAATGAGGGGACAACGAGATAAATTGCGTGGGATCCAATTGACAGTGTTTGATGGCTTTGAGAAGAAAATTATACACGTCCTACTTCACCAAGTAGCTAGGGGAATAGATAGTCGGGGTGAACATGTCCTCATGTTTTTCCTTATACTGTGTACACAACCAACTTATAATTAGTATTGCATATCATACCGTGTAACAATCAACTTTACTTGGTACTAGGTTTTTCGGTTGGTACATGTTGGTATTAGTTCTATTGTTAATATTGCAAACTTGTAAATTTGAATACATAAACATAAACAAATATACGATCAGTGCCCAAACCAAGTGCAAAGTTATTATATATGTCCAATACTTCAAAAACTAAGGCTATGTTTGGCAAACTAGCTGATAAGCTAGCTGATGAAAAAGTCATGTTTGACAAAAACTAGCTTATAAGCATTTAAATTACCAAAAAAGACATTAATTATTTATTTATAATTAAAAGTTAATATATAATTATGAATATTAATGAGGGGCATAATTGGAATAATCACAAAAAACTTCTCATAAGTTACTCCAAGTAACTTATCAAAAAGCTAGCTTATGGCCATCCAAACCTGTACCCAGAAAATAAGCTAGCTTATTTTTGTCAAACAATGCCTAAGACAAGGTTTCAAACAAGATTGTGTTCCGTGGGATATTCATAAATCAAACAACATTTAAAACATGTAACAAAACCCAACTTGAAAGACAAAAGTAGGGAGAGAGAATGAGAGAGCAACGAAGTGGCTAGTTTAGGCATAAGAAAGGAATTTAAATTATCAATTAAATTAGAATTAGAAAATAGGAAATTCTCAAAAGTTAATTAGGGTTATTGTAGTTAATTAAATATAAATTAATATTGCAGATTTAGTACAGTAGAACCAATCGAATTAAGTTTATACCAATTTAACTAAAATGATTGGTATACATGTTAGCTAGTTTTGTTTGATACGAAATTGACACCCTAATATATAGCCATGACAATGTTAATCGACCACAAAAGACCAATGATTAGTTCTCGATGAACAACATATATATATATATATATACCAGTCATCAAAAAACATAGATGTTGGAGCATGTTACAACGTTAGTTGGATATCAAAATAAAAACCACCTGTTCAAAATTTCAAGTCTTATCTTGTTCCACTAATGAAATTAAGACATATTAGAGTTTTTATTTATTTAATTTATGTTTACATTCTTTCTCTCATTATGTATATACTTGTGATTGATGGATAGTAATACGACGTGGAAATCTTGGAAAGGAGATTTTTATCCGCTAATTGATGATAAATGAGTACAACTTGTAGAGATATGAGGCTTTGGCGTTTACATAAAGACTATTACATATATTGATCAACAAACAAGATGACATAGAAAGGGCCAATATTATTAAAACCCGTTGGTACTTGCATGCGACTTCCAATTGTCACGTTCACTCTCGCTTGGTCTTTCAAAAAAGATGTAGGCGACAATGAAGGCAAGCTCAGGAGCTCGCATACGAACTCACCGAGGAGGTACCGAGCGTTCCTCCCCACTATCCAACATATTGGACTACTTATGAAACTCGTGAAGTAAGCATCAAGGGCTGGTCTTGCTTGTACGCAACTTTTTGCACGAGATGTCTATTAGACATGATTTTATCAAACTCAGATTGATTTTCAGATTAACTAGAAAAAAAAAAGATATTTCTTTCGATTTACAAAAGGAATTGGAATCTGTATAAACTATGTATATAACCCAACCCAAAGTACATTAAATGTTGGTTTATTTCAAGATAAAAATGAACTAAATGTCATGGCTCCACATTTGGCTTACTCTAAGCGACTAATTCAACAAGAAAATAGTAAATTAATTAATGAGATAGATATATCACTCCTACTCCCAATTCAACACACACACACACATATATATATATATATATACATATATATTTCTCAAATAAACCATTCATTGAAATACAAGACTAAAGCTTTTCGTGTTTAATTAAGCTCTTGAACCACATATGGATCATCATCGGTCTCTTGGAACCATTTATGTTTTCATTATCATTTCAATTATTTCGATGAATAATATGTTGTGCACCACATCATGTCCTACTTTCTACAATACCACATGTCCCAAAGCACTCAAGACCATTAGAAACACTATTAGGAATGCAGTCTCACGTGAACGTCGCATGGCAGCCCTTCTCATTCGCCTTCATTTTCATGATTGTTTTGTACAGGTAATTAATTAATTACTACTCTACTTATATTCTTGTTAAATCACCTGGGTTCTTATAAAAATATGTGACTAAGCAAAAACCTATGTTCGGCCACCATTGTGGATGCTCTAATTATATACGATGTTGCATGCTTCTATGTATTTGCAGGGTTGTGATGCGTCCATTTTACTAAACGACAGGACCCCGAATGAAAGGACAACACTTTCCAATAGCGGGGTCGGAGGCTATGAAGTTATTGATGCTGCAAAAGCTGCGGTGGAGGAGATATGTCCCGGCGTTGTTTCATGTGCCGATATACTTGCCATTGCAGCACGTGATGCTTCTGTTGCGGTACGTATATATGGTTAATTAACTGTTTTTTGATGTGATTGAAATTTTTATTTTACATTTTTATTTGTAGTAATCTAACTTGGAAATATGCAGGTGGGTGGTCCGTCATGGACGTTAAGGCTTGGCAGAAGAGATTCGACTACGGCTAACCCAAGTGAAGCCGATAGAGATCTTCCAAGAGCTGATCAGGATCTACAATCACTCATTAGAAATTTTGATGACAAGGGTCTAAACGAAAGAGAAATGGTTGCTTTGTCAGGTTAGAATTCATATCCTATATGGTGCCACTAAATCATATGTTTAAATATCCTAACATACTGCTTTATATGACTTACATTTGTAAGATAAAATAATTCCGTAGTATGCAAAGGTGTTACAATAAGCTGAATATAATGTTTTTGAGCATCCTAACAAGTTTTCATGACACTTTTGACATCACTAGTCTTATTATTAGTCTTTTATATGATATTATTAGAAAAAATTGTCTTGTAAAAAGATATTTTTATATAACACTTCTGAAAAATGGCTTATAAAAAAGCTAATATGACGCTTTATTTCAAAAGTGTCATAAACAAATATATATAATTGTTTGTTTCTATAAATTTATGTTCTATAAAACATTCCATTATGACATTTAGGGGTTGTTTGTTTTTAAAAAAAAATCTCTTAGGTGCCGTTTGTTTTTTAAGAGGTTTAAAGTCTGAAGTCTTATTTTAGTTATGATTAATAAGAGGTGGTGTGTAAAAATGTTTGAATGATTCAGACTTAAGAGCCATTAAGAGGTTTTTAAAAACAAACAAACAACCCCTTAATGCGTCTTAAGTCTGAATCGTTCAGACCTTTTTACACACAATTTCTTATTAATCATAACTAAATTAAGACTTCAGACCTCTTAAAAAACAAGCGACACCTTAGACATATTTTGTATCTTATATACATGACTGATTTTGTTATAATGCCTAACTCACGAACGACGTTTTGTGTGCAGGGTCTCACACTATAGGGCAAGCACGGTGTGTTACATTTCGAGGCAGGTTATATAGCAATACGACAAGCATAGATGCTGGTTTTGGTAGCACCCGTAGACGTAACTGTCCACCGAATAGAGGCGATGGTGACACAAACTTGGCACCACTTGATTTGGTGACACCAAATTCGTTTGACAACAACTACTTCAGGAATCTAGTACGAAGGAGGGGTCTTCTTGCATCAGATCAGGTACTTTATTTTTTTTATAAAGTATGTAATATTTAGCTACGAGAAATACTCAAGTACATTCTTCATATTAATTTGCTTTGATTTGAACCCTTGTCCAGGTACTTTTTGACGGAGGCTCAAGCGACAGCATCGTATTAGAGTACGTCAACAATCCTTCAAAATTTGAATCCGATTTTGCTGCAGCCATGGTTAAGATGGGAAACATCGAGCTTCTTACCGGTAATAATGGGGAGATAAGGACCGTCTGCAGTGCTGCCAATTAACTTCAAACGAGAAGACATTCAATTTACAAGAAGACGAGAAGTTTCAAGACCACACACAATAATATATGATACAACACATGTTGCGTTGACCGACATTTATGTGTTCGTATTATATGTAATTATGTGTGATCTTGAAAATTCTCATTTTCTCGTAAATTGACCAGCTTCTCGCATTATCCTTCCATATATATATATTTTGTGAACCATGCATATGTGTTTCTTGGACCACCTCTTGTCTTGGTAAAATAAGTTTTCTCATTAAATGATAGGACAATTAATTGTAAATCATGATTGATTAAAATGTATTTCATTTTCTCATTTGCTTTCATGTAATAATTTATGTGTCCCTCGTTATCAACTATTATCAGCAGGCTTGGGATAAAGTTGTGTCATCATGATATGTTTTTCTTTTTAAATGGGTATTGTTTAGGGAATTTAATTAAAATACCCTTTTTTGAAAAATCAGTACCCAAAGTGCCCCAAATCTTGTATTTTTTGCCAAAATACCCCCTAGGTCCGTGTTTTTCACTGTTACACGCGGACCTGGTCCGCGTTTTGTCCGCGTTCACTATTACATGCGGACTTGGGCCGCGTTTTGGCCGCGTTCGAGAGTTACACGCGGACTTGGTACGCGTTTGGTCCGTGTTTCACCCTATAAACGAGTATTTGGTCTGCGTTTGGCTTCCATTAACCGAGAAACGGCATTCACTGTGAAACGCGTATCTGGGCCGCGTTTTTTACTGTTCAACGCGTACTTGGGGGGCGGTCCATAACATTGTTTAGGGTTTAGTAACAGATCAACGGTGTGGATTGATTACTTTATTAGGGTTTTATATGATGCCTCCTATAAATAAGTGAGGTCCCCCCCCCCCATAACCCCACCACCATCACTCTCTTTCACTCTCTCAAATATATCGTGTATTACACACGCTCGGATCTCGGCTCGGTTGGTTAGCATTTATAAAAGTCGGATATGGGTCAACCACTTTCTTCGGTAAGTTTTCTTTAACCGCGTTTTAATTTTATATTTATTTTAGTGATTATGTGTTAATTTTAGAGTGTTGCGTTTATGTTGATAATATGTTAGAGGTTGCGTTAATTTTAGTTTTACATATTACGTTGATTTTAGAGATTGCGTTAATTTTAGGATTGCGTTAATTTTATAAAAATATTGTAGAGATTGCGTTAATCTTAGAGATTGCGTTTTTTTTTGTATAAAAAAACTGTAGAGATTGGGTTTGTTTTAGGGATTGCGCTCATTTTATAAAATAATTTTAGAGATTGCGTTAATTTTAGAGATTGTGTTTGTTTTTTTTTGTATAAAAACTGTAGAGATTGAGTTTGTTTTAGAGATTGCGCTCATTTTATAAAATAATTGTAGAGATTGCGTTAATTTTAGAGATTGCGTTTTGGTTTTTTTTTTTGTATAAAAACTGTAGAGATTGGGGTTGTTTTAGGGATTGCGCTAATTTCATAAAATAATTGTAAATATTGCGTTAATCTTAGAGATTGCGTTTTTTTTTTGTATAAAAAAACTGTAGAGATTGAGTTTGTTTTAGGGATTGCGCTCATTTTATAAAATAATTTTAGAGATTGCGTTTGTTTTTTTTTTGTATAAAAACTGTAGAGATTGAGTTTGTTTTAGGGATTGCGCTCATTTTATAAAATAATTGTAGAGATTGCGTTAATTTTAGAGATTGCGTTTTATTTTTTTTTTGTATAAAAAAGTGTAGAGATTGAGTTTGTTTTAGGGATTGCGTTAATTTTATAAAAATATTGTAGAGATTGCGTTAATATTACAGATTGCATTTGTTTTTTTTTTGTATAAAAACTGTAGAGATTGAGTTTGTTTTAGGGATTGCGCTCATTTTATAAAATAATTGTAGAGATTGCGTTAATTTTAGAGATTGCGTTTTAATTTTTTTTTTGTATAAAAAAGTGTAGAGATTGGGTTTGTTTTAGGGATTGCGTTAATTTTATAAAAATATTGTAGAGATTGCGTTAATATTAGAGATTGCGTTTGTTTGTTTTTTTTGTATAAAAACTGTAGAGATTGGGTTTGTTTTAGGGATTGCGCTCATTTTATAAAAATATTGTAGAGATTGCGTTAATCTTAGAGATTGCGTTTTTTTTTTTGTATAAAAAAACTGTAGAGATTGGGTTTGTTTTAGGGATTGCGCTCATTTTATAAAATAATTGTAGAGATTGCGTTTTGGTTTTTTTTTTTTGTATAAAAACTGTAGAGATTGGGGTTGTTTTAGGGATTGCGCTAATTTCATAAAATAATTGTAGAGATTGCGTTAATTTTAGAGATTGCGTTTTTTTTTTGTATAAAAAACTGTAGAGATTGGGTTTGTTTTAGGGATTGCGCTCATTTTATAAAAATATTGTAGAGATTGCGTTAATTTTAGAGATTGCGTTTTTTTTTTTTGTATAAAAAAGTGTAGAGATTGGGCTTGTTTTAGGGATTGCGCTCATTCTATAAAATAATTGTAGAGATTGCGTTAATCTTAGAGATTGCGTTTTTTTTTTGTATAAAAACTGTAGAGATTGGGTTTGTTTTAGGGATTGCGCTAATTTCATAAAATAATTGTAGTGATTGCATTAATTTTAGAGATTGCGTTTTTTTTTTTTGTATAAAAAAGTGTAGAGATTAGGCTTGTTTTAGGGATTGCGATGATTTTATAAAATAATTGTAGAGATTGCGTTAATTTTAGAGATTGCGTTAATTTTATAAAAATATAGTAGAGATTGCGTTAATCTTAGACATTGCATTTTTTTTATAAAAATATTGTAGAGATTGCGTTAATTTTAGTTGCCTAAAACCGAAATAATAAAAACCGCAACATATCGATTTGGATTTTGTCAAACGGGTGTAAATAGCCCTAAGGTTTTTAGAGATTTAAGAAATCCACGTGATTCCCCTACTACCTGGAAATCCAATAGATTCAGTGGTTTATTTTTTATAAAAATAACCAATAGACGAAATCAACAAAATGTACATCGTTAGTTATAAGTTAGGTGCGTTGACAACATCCTTGCATTACTATGTAGGACGATTTTGATAACGTTGATCTTTCGTTCAAATGCCGCATCGCCATGGTAAAGGAAATTAGAGATGCTTTTGAAGCGTGTCCACCTGAACGGGCACAACGTTTACACGAAATGTTTAGCCGCACATCTTTCGGGCCATGGCTCGAGCTTACCAATATTGGACAGGACCCCCTTCTAGTACACATGTTTTTACAGATGGAGGTCGAGGTTGCGAGACCACAGCCGGAGGAATTGTATTTCCACGTGTGTGGGACTCGCATGCACTTTGGTCGTCGTGAGTTCTGTATTGTAACAGGACTCCTTTTCGGACAAATGCCCGACCTTCCTACCTTGACAGATGAGTCCTTCGTTAGTAGGGTTTGGCCCGGCCTTGCACCAGGTATCTTGACGCTGAGAACCGTCCTCCAGACGATGAGAACTGGTCTGGGTGCGATATCCGATGAGGATGCTGTGCGTGTTTGCTTGGTGGTGATGGCGGAGTTAATGTTCATGGGTCGTGATCCAAGGCTGCCGGTTTCCTCTACTGTACTTATCGCTGTCGATGACTTGGAGAGGTTTAACCACTATTCTTGGGGTAGCTACATCTGGAGTCACTCATACAAAGGACTCCACGGTGCCATCGCCAGACGCAAGCAGAAGAACCAGCAAAACAACAAGATGACGTTGAACGGGTTTGCACACGCCCTAAAGGTTAGATAAGTACAATAACATAAATATCAATTCATTAACTAATTTTGCTAATTTTGGATTTATTCTAACGTACTTGTTCAATTTATGTAATTCCAGATATGGATCTTGGAGATGTTTCCTGCCTGCCGGCAAAATTTCACCAAGCGCTCCGACAGGTTGATTAGGGGAACCAAATGGGATCGAGATGCTGTCCTTAGTAAGTCTGCATGCATTGGGATCTTCAACTCAGCTTTGAGCGTACGCCCTCTTACTATATTTTTAATTGTAGTAATTAAAAAACTATTTGTGATTTATATGTCTTATAATTTTTTTAGGTTGGAAATGCGCCATATGCGGAACTGAGGCCTACTCAGACTGAGCAGCAGTCGAGTTGGTTTCGACGGAGCGTCGCCTTTCTTGAAAGTTCGGCGGGCAGGCGACCGACAAAGAGGTCCCGACGTACAGATCCTGATCCCGATGACAATGATGACGATGATGATGAAGATGACGATGATGGCACGCGACGTCAGGCTCCCCCTAGCTCTAGCTATCAAGCTCCCCCTAGCTCTAGCTATCAGGCTCCTCCTAGCCCCACCTATCAAGCTCCCCCTAGCCCCACCCATCATAGGATGCCTGATATAGACCCATACCAAGATAAGTGGGAGTACATGACCTCCGTGGACAGACGCGTAAGAGACCTCGAGGCCCTCGATATGGACAGACGCATAAGAGATCTCGAGGCCCTCACCGCACACCTTCGCCACACTCACGTTAGTGTTTAACTTAATTTCGGGATATTACGCTCAATACTTTAATATTGGTTTGTGTATTGATATTATGTTCCATGATTGTATTAGGTGTCGACGAACATGGCGCCCACTTACATGTCACCTGGGCAAATTCATGGGTACACGGGTGCGGCATATGCGACCACATCATCCCAGCAAAATGTAGGTTATTTTTTTGTTATTACGTTTGAAAGTAATTATTAAGAGTGCTCATTAAAATCCATGTCACCAGGTTGGGATGACAAGTATGACGCCATCCTACACGTCACCGGGGTACACACAGGCGGCAACAGGAGGAAACTACCCTTTTTCGACCCCATCATTCCAGCAAAATGTAAGTTACGACGAGTGCTCATTGTTGTTATTTTTTTGTTATTACGTTTGAAGATTCTTATTAAGAGTGCTCATTATAATCCATGTCACCAGTTTGGGATGACAAGTACGAGGCCAGCCTACACGTCGCCGGGGTACACACAGGCGGCAACCGGAGGAAACTACCCTTTCTCGACCCCATCATTCCAGCAAAATGTAAGTTACGACGAGTGCTCATTGTTGTTCTTTTTTTGTTATTACGTTTGAAGATTCTTATAATGACCTACGTCACCAGTTTGGGATGCCAGCGGGGGACTATTACAGACCCCAGATGATGGAGTCGGGGTTGGGGCTGTCCGTCATAAGCGGGTTGGTGGAAGATTTTTTGGGAACTTCCATCCCTTATTCGATGGGGTCGGAGTCGGGGGTTGAAACCACCCAGGCGCGGGTGAGTACTCTGATGGCTGATAATATCATCGATGACCACTTCGAGGATGATGACATGGCCATACATGAGCCAGATCAGGCAGCACATGAGAGGGCGAGACGGGTCGCTGTTGTGGGGCCAACCCTTTGTTCCCCATATGTCCAACAACCTTCGACCACAACAGTACCTAAGAAAAAAACCAAGGCAAGGGTGAAGGAAAAGGGCAAGGGAAAGGTTGGGGGAGACACTACGATGACTGACGCGGGGCAATCGGTGTTTGTTTCGGCGGCACAGATCAGGGAATTATGTATCAGTGATCAGCTCCCCCACCTGATGTGTCCATTTTACGGCGGCCTTCAAATGAATGTCGGTTTTTTCATGCTACTGTTGGGTGTAGGTGGTAGTGGGGATTTCGAGGATCTGGTTAGTATTTAAATATAGTCATATAAACAACTACATTTCTAATGACAGGTCTAACAATCTATGTTTTGTGTATAGCAAATCGACGCTTGGGTTAGAATGATCCAAGAATCCCGCTCTCCACATGCCAGATGGACGGTCATGGACTCCAACTTCTTTGAGTGGCTTACACGGCCGGGCCAAGGATACAGGTCTGTGTTCGAAACATGCAATGGACTGGGCCATAGAACTCATCCAGCTTGGATGGACATCGACGAGGTATGGAAATCGATTTACATAATTTTTGTTCAACTTGTTTGTTACTAACTATTATTGTGTTATTGTAAAATCTCAGGTATACATCCCCATATGCGTCGTGGACAAACATTAGGTGCTCGGTGTTCTGTACCTCCGTGAAATGAGGCTGGTCTTATTTGACAGTTTACGAGCAAGAAGGTACACTTTGCCCTTGGAAGAACGCCTTGGGATCTTCAAAAAACAATTGCCGAAGTTGTTAAAAAAGATACACGACACGCCGGATCGTATCAAGGCCAGCAAGAAATTAGAGGTTATCTATGATTCTGATGCACCTCAACAGACAGGGGGCCTTGGGGATTGCGGTGTGTGGGTGTGTCGTAACATATCCATGTTTATTGAAGGTCTGCACCCAACAGTTGCACCAGATGCAACTGAGCATGTGGCAAGGGAATGGCGTAATTACATGGCAGAGACCCTTTTCTCGTTGGCTGTCCAAATAAACGATTAGGTTGGAGATACTTTTTATGTTATTTGTGAGTTGTGATGGGCCTCTTGAAATAGCAAATATGATTCTTTTTTTTTAAGTCATTTTAAATATTAAAACCCTTTTTTACTTAGATAATTATATTGGATCGGATGTTTTATTTTATATAAAAATAGAATTCGTTAACTCCCAAGATCACAAATTGATATGAAAAGGGTAGTATATGAAAAAGTTCTTTTGGTAAATAAAAAACAAAATATTATTTAAACTTACCAATTATTAATGACAAACTGGTAGGGTTCGAAAACAACCGGTACAAGTTCATCTAAACAAACATTGAAACGACGTCATTAAATGAAGTGGGTAGGTAACATTGTCGGTCATTGAAATGTCAAACTATGGCTACACGACACTTGGTTTTTTTGGAATCCCCAACGACTTCTTATATGCTCTGGTGATACAATTTTGGAAGTGTTAAGCTCAACTTTCTTGCTGTACACTTCAATGACGGTATAATTTTGTAGTATAAAAATATAAACGCATCAAACCACAAAATACATTGGACGATTTTATTAATGAAACAAAACCATAGAAAGTAAAAGTACAAACCGACAACTCTTTAGTGTTGTGAATTTCACAGTTACTATAACACGGGTATTTATAGCCACAAGGAACAATTGTTAAAAAAAATGAATCGTTTCAGTATTTGCAGAGGAATCATTTCAGTATTTGCAGAGGAATCATTTCAGTATTTGCAGAGGAATCATTTCAGGCTTTCCAGAAGAATCATTTCAGTATTTGCAGAGGAATCATTTCAGGCTTTGCAGAAGAATCATTTCAGTCTTTGCAGAAGAATCGTTTGACCATGTGCACAAACCTATCTCCGCATATGGTAACAAAACGCGGGGTTAGTCCGCGTTTTAGTGGTGTAACGCGGGGTTAGTCCGCGTTTTAGTGGTAAAACGCGGGGTTAGTCCGCGTTTTAGTAACAAAACGCGGGGTTAGTCCGCGTTTTAGTGGTGTAACGCGGGGTTAGTCCGCGTTTCAGGCTTTGCAGGGGAATCGTTTGACCATGGCACAAAAAACAAATCATTTCAGGCTTTGCAGAGGAATCGTTTGACCATGCCTTTGAAACTATCATGAACCGATCTTCGCATGGACTATAAGTAGATGCTCCGGTGAAGTAGTATTTCACAACTTCATATCTATCCTTTCTACCCTCACTTTCATTTACAAATATTATCTACATTCTATACATTATCTACATTTTCATTACTTGATGGCTGGAGGTTCACGCGGTAGGGGGAAAAGGTCAGCGAATGGGGCTGGCACTTCACGCTCCGTGGACATCGACCAATTAAATGATGGAGCTTCAAGGATTGACTGGAATGCACCAGATACAACTGAGGATTGGGCGCAGTTTGGGTTAACTGCTTACGATGAACCGATAACGCCTCAGGAGTGGGAGCAGTTTAACAATGCCCAAGCCGCATACTACGCTGCTCATGGAGGAATGCCCTCACCTACGTATCAATCCAACCAGGGGCCAGGTCTACCAATGTCTCAGGTACTGCCTACCAGGTTGAAAAGGTCCTGTGATGAGGCAAATGAAGAGATACGAAATACAGGCAGGACGTGGCTACAAAACATGGAACTTCAGAAGGAGAAAGAAGCAACTATTGCGGAGCAGAAGGAGCTCCTGGAGAATATGAAGCGCGATCTCAGGGAGAAACAAAAGGAGATTAGAAAGTTAGAAGATGAACTGGTAGACATAAAAGAAAACTACACCGTCATGGAGGAGCATATGAAGGCAAAGGCTAGCTGGGTTACGAAGTGCCGGGAAATCTACCCGTAGTAGGTTTCTTAAAGGGTGGTTGTTGTATGGATGCACTTTAACGTTTAACCTAAGTTTTATTTTATGAATTAATTTTTACTTTATCGATGCTTGAATGTTGTACGGATGTACCATTTCGTTTTCTTTAATTTCAATAAAACGATGCTTTTATGTTTTAACTTTTATTTACACATAATATAATTTCACAACCACGATAAGGTAGATAAAATCAACAATTAACATAATAACAATATCACTTAGCATAGAAGATGAGGTGGTTACAATCAAGGGAATTCAATGTTAAGGTCAATGCTATCATGCCTTAAAGTTCCATGTGGTTCTAGGTTCGATGACCCTTGAGAGCGAAATCTTTGGCTAGTAGAAGCTCTCCTGGGCACGGTTGAAGGGGCAGGAGTTGGACATTCACCACGAGTATGTCCTACTGCTCCACACCTAGTACACGTTCTCTGTATCGGATCCTCACCACGAGATGGACTCCGATCGTTCTTTCTTGGTCTCCCCGCACGTCTCTTGGTTATTAACGGTGGATAGCATGGCGGAAGGGGGACGTGTGGCAAAACCCATGATTGAGGGTGTCCAACAGGATAGATCAGCTCATGATATGTTTACCGGTAAGTACTGGACGCGTAGTAAGATATAGCCAGATCGCTGCAATGTCAACGATTCATTGACCTTGCAGTAGCGATGGCATGACCGCACGGTAAACCAGAATATTGCCATTGGTTACATTCACAAACACCGTTGACCATATCGACAGTCGCGTGATAACGGATATCCCGAACGTTGAACTTACCATGTCCAATCTGACTTACCCTCAATGTCGCAGACTTTCCCGACCTTCTGCTAATTATCTCCTCCGCCATTGGTGTGAGATGATTACGCATTTCATCTACAAATATGTGTTAATTGTGTTACGATTTATACGGAAGACGAAAAATGCAACAAACATATAAGTTAAAGATTTTAGAGTTTATCAACCTCCCTTTCGTCGTCGAAGTTGGTACCACTCTTGTTGAAAATCTCGGAAGTACTCTATAAGGCCGACAATGGGTAACCTGCGTGCAAAACTGGACAGTGCATTCACCGACTCTACACTATTAGAGGTCATTATGTTATACCGTTGTGTAGGAAAATGGGCCCTTGACCACCTCTCTTTACCAGCCTCGTCCATAACTTGTGCTCCACGAGGTACTTCATATCGTAGTGAATTCATGTAGGTCTCGAACTCCCTAATAGTATATGCTTTGCACGCCTTCCAGTAGGTGGTCTTGTTTGTTGTGATACGTTTGTCCGCGCTTTTCACGTTCATCTCCAAATGTCGACAACATAGGGCGTGAGGGGTGGAGGGGTACACGGCAGAAATTGCCGCGCTTATGGAAGGAGCCCTGTCGGACATAAACACCAACCCTTCCGGGGCTCCGATACATTCCCGCAACATGTTCAGAAACCAACCCCACTCCTCCCCCGTCTCGGACTTGCCTACTCCGAAAGCCAAGGGCACAATGTTGTTATTTCCGTCCATGGCAACCGCCAAGAACATCATACCCAGGTAATGCCCCTTTAAATGGGCAACGTCTATTACAAGGACATGACGCAGATTTGTCAAAAACGTCCGGATCTGCAATAAACGTACGTGGTTATTATTTGTAAATGTTAAAATTCATAATATGTAAAGCTACGACGATTTAATATACTTACCGCACATCCAAGTGCAGCGAAACACAATTCGAAACGTCCGTTTGAATACGTCCTTATTCTGGTGCGTGTACCCGGATTCTTCAGCTCCAAGTTATATAAATACGCAGGGAGTCGTTCGTACGACTCCTCGGGAGTGCCTCTCACCATTAGTAGTGCCTTGCATCGCGCACGCCATCCTTGGTGGTAACCAATGTTGATCCCGTACTGCTGATTTATATCGTTGACGATGTCCTTCGGCCGAAATGACCTGCTAGCGTCAAGAAACTTGTCTTTCAGTATGTGGCCCAAAGTCCTTTTGTTGGCCTGCCGGTGGCTGGCATTTAGTTGTGTCCTCGAACATGTGTGTACGTCGTTCAGCTTTCTAACGACAAACAACCCTCCTTTAGGGCCCACGGACTTCGCGGACATACTCTATTCACAATTTTGTTGGTCACAGACAGCCTTGTATCTGCGTTTGTCGGATTTCTTCGCTCTAAACACGAAACCCTCTCGCAAGAACTTCATTCCCAACTGTACGGTCATTTCCTCCTTCGTATGAAATATTTGACCTTCATGTATAGTTGTACTACGATTGTAAGGTGCGGGTTGGTAGGCTGGTATATGGGTCTCCAGGTTAGGAAGGGAAGGGGGCATATCAAAATAATCGTTTAACGCACCAAATGATTTATTGCTAGGGGTATATGTTTCTTCGTCCTCGTCATTATCGGTATCTGATCTGTCCAGATCAGATATACCAGTTGTGAAAACATGTATTTCGTCATCAGCAACTCCAACAAACCGTCTTTTTGGGTCTTCTTCTTCTTCTTCTTCTTCTAGTTGCGTCTCCGGAACAACTTCGGGATAAGATTCGTTAGGACGATATGCATGATCAGAATAAAGTGTGGTGTCGTAGGATGCCTGAAATTGAGAGTCAGGCTCCAGTTGACTACCACCGACATGGATTTCGTCATCATCTTCGTCATCACCTTCGTCATCATCTTCGTCATCGCCCATCAATGGTGCGACATACACAAAAAGTTGTGGAGGTATTTCTGAATCGGCTGCAAGTAGCATAAAACCAAGGATTTCGTCATCGTTGGTTATCTCCATCAGTGAGCCATCTGCACGTCTGAACACCAACTTGCAAGCAGCAGAATCTCCGATTCCACACTTTCCCACGACGTAATCGATAAACGTCTTATACGAAACCATTATTGGAATATATACACCACGCTTTGTGTAACCAATATAATCCCACCCATTGTTGTTTTGCACCCATTGACCATCGAAACATAATAAGACTCTAGTTTTTTTAACAGATGAACTCATTTTTTCAGTAGTATGAAAAATGAAGCAATTCAAGTGGATGTGATGAACGATTTTGTATCTAATCTTACTAATCTTTATAGGAAAAATTGAATGGAGAAAATGAATGTGAACCACATATTCAATGACAATGGTACACTTATTGTATGAGAATCAGACTAAAATGTGGAAAAAAACAGTAAAATCATTCAAAAAATACGTCACAAACAGTTGACCACACATGAAATCATAGGCCTGAAACCCTAATTTTCCAAACCCTAATACGCTTTACACTATTAAACGCGGACCTAACCCTCGTTTTTTAACAAAAAACGCGGCCCCAACCCGCGTGTAACAGTGAAAAACGCGGCCCAAACACTCGTCCCCGTGCATTGAAGCCAAACGCGTACCAGGTCCGCGTGTAACTCTCGAACGCGGCCAAAACGCGGCCCAAGTCCGCGTGTAATAGTGAACGCGGACAAAACACAGACCAGGTCCGCGTGTAACAGTGAAAAACGCGGACCTAGGGGGTATTTTGGCAAAAATAACAAGATTTGGGGCATATTGGGTACTGATTTTTCAACTTAGGGCATTTTAATTAAATTCCCTATTGTTTATAAAAAGTTGATAGGAATTTATTACTAAAATATTTAATTCATATATAGAAAATTATAATTATGAAAATAAATAAATTAGAATTCAATAATTGAAATGATTGGTTTTAATATTTTGTTTATTTATTTTATAATACATTAATAATTAATGTTATATATATATACTATATTTTTAATTTATTTAAAAGATAAACCGAGAAAAAAAATGTAAAAAAGACGAAAATATATTCGACTAAACGGAGCAAATCTAACGGAGTTAGGGACTGTTTGTTTAGCTCTTAATGGTTCCATTAAGAGACAACATCTAAATCGGTAAGAGGTTAATCTTGCCTCTTAATGATTCCAAAACCTTCTGAATGATTTTGTATCCTGGGCCTCCCTTAACCATTAAATCCCCCGATTTCATTCTGAACAATTACCAAACAAACATATTTCATTTTGCACTATATCATAAGAGCATTTTAATCATTCTGACCACTTAATCATTCTGCACTAAATCATTCAGCAACTGCCAAACATCCCCTTAGTATTAAGAGCATCTCCAACAACATTGCTAAAATAGAAAAAATTGGATTTTTGTTTTCTATCCTTCTCCAACAGCATTGCCAACTTGTTTGCTATAATAGAAAATCTTGAAAAAATCTCTAAATATAGAGAACTCTCTATAATTCTCTAAATAGGAGAGATAAATATTATTTTATTCCATCCCACCAATGAGATTCAATTTTTAACATTTTATATTAAGTTATTTTTTATAGTGTATTGTGATGATAAATTAGAGAATATTTTAATAATATAAGTTGTTTTAAAATTTCTAAAATAGCAAATATGTTGGAGTTGAATGTAATACATTGTAGAGATTTTTACTTTTTGTTCCCTATTCTAGAAAAATTATAAGAAAGATGTTGGAGATGCTCTAAGGACCCAATCCAAAATAAAAATGAAACCACAAATACCCTATCCATAAAAAGTTCAAGGAACCCAATACATATAATCTATACTATCTTTTTTTTACCACCTTATAAACCATCTTGTTTAAAAGTCCTACTTGGCTTTTTCGCTCAACTTGGAAGGAGCTGTTGTCCCCATTAAGCTGACCATTTTACACCCCTTACCCCTGATTTGTTCACATGTCTTTCCCCTAAAAACAAAAAAACAAAGAACATGGTCTCCCCATCTCATCTAAAAAACCCTAGCCTCCCTCCATACGATTTTCTCCATAAGCTCTTCTCTACACTGGTGACTCCATAATCCTTGCTCTAACTCCGGCCACTGAGGCGTCCCTGCTCGAACTCCGGCCACCGCTGCTCCATTATATCTGCTCGAACTCCGGCCACCGAGGCGACCCTGCTTGAACTCCGACCACCGCTGCTCCATAGAACTTGCGACCGTTGGTTAACTTTCCCCCTCCCCTTTCACTCACCACGCTGCTCTATAAGACTTGCGACCGTTCTGAAATATCTACAAAGGTATCCGTTTCTCGACGATCTCCCCCCTCCCCACCGACGACCATCGATCCACGACTGCAACTCTTTCCCCTCCCCATTGGCGACCATCGATTATGTGTTTGTATGGATTCTGATTGATTTTGATTTGATTTTAATTCTATGTTTGTTTTTTTGTATTGATTTTGATTATGTATTTGTATTTTTGTATTGATTTTGATTCTATGTTTGTATTTTTGTATTGATTTTGATTTGATTCGATTATGTGTTTGTATTGTTTTTTTTGGTTTGATTTTGATTGAAGTGGTGATAACAAAAATTTGTTCAAACATGTTCAAGAAAAGGTAAACAACAACACATTTTTGTTTGAGGGGTAGATTAATCATTTTTGTCATTCAGACGGTTGATTCAGGTAAAAAAGTAAACAACATCACATTTTTACCAGACAAACAAATTTATCCACACAGACAGATTTATCCATACAGGACTTAATCAAAAATTTGGTAAACAACCCCTTAGTCTTAAAGACAACATTTTATACACAAAGTACTACCAATTTATGCAGGAAATTTAAAAATTTCTTAAATACACCTCTATATGCATAACTTACAAGTCTTTGATGTAAATATCTCTAACCCATACTTTCTCCATCCCATTGTACAGTTAAAAAATCTGCAGCCCATACTTTCTCTGACCTCTATTCCTTCTATCTCCTTAGGCCATCTACACACACAATGCAAATGCAATTGCAAATGCATTTATGTCAGGAAATAACTAGTGTTATACCCGTCCCTTGGTCGGGTACACGACATGACTTTAATCTAGATTCAATTATTGGATATTATCATTTCAAAAGTTGGATGAATTTAAATGGTCCAGATCGAATCAACAAACGATTAACTCGTCTAGATCCATATATATATATATAATCCCTACAAAGTAGGAGAATCAAACCCATGAAGAATGCCAAAGGAATAGTGCATTATCTTTCTTATTGGTACAATTTTTTACTTAAAATCTACATTATCAAGTTTGCCTATTTGTATGAGTATATCTTGGGAACTCTATTAGGTCCAACGGTTCTTTCACCAGGAATCATCTAATATACAATAACCCATCTTAGCAAGTTGATGATTTATGTGAAGGGAAAAGGTTGTCCAATTTGATCCAAGATATGTTTAACTAATTACTTCAAAAACACCTTAAAAACCTTGTTCAAGTTTATTACACCACTAGTTAATCACCTTTCATCTCTAGAAATAAACATACTTGGAAGAAAAAAGTCCACACATCTGTTTACATCTATGTGTGTGATGACAGTTACGGACCTTCGAAAACTAACCCATCCAACCGAAATGTTTCTCGAACATCAATAAGGTGAGGAGATGTAAAGAGCCCAGTTCGAAAGCCATAATTGTGTAGTATAGCCTCAGTAAACGTGTATGTAGATCCCTCTAAAATCTAAATAATCAAATTATTGAATTACATCAGTATAAATCAAAAATTACATCTAACTGTCTCTTTATATCTAAATCCTGTTATGTAAATCCAGTAGAAAAAGCATATCACGATAAACTGGACCGGACCTGTTTTGAGGTACAACGAGAATCATATTCCTTTGAAACAAAATTTTCATTTGCACAGACTACCTTTGAATTGCAACAATTGCGTGAGAAACAAGGCGGTCAAAAGCCATTCGGGCTGATCTTCTAACTTAACCGGAGGAAGGAGGAAATGCGCTAAGGTTAGGGCAGTCAGTGATCGTACCCTCCATCGTCGGCCTTCCAAAATCTGAAGCTCCATCATGTTAAAGATAAAACATGCACGCAAAACATACATGTTAACACTTTGATTCTCAGGAGTGTTTTCTTTGCCTTTTCTCCACCATAAATTCTTAACTTGGTTTCTAAAACCTTTTCTTGTTGCAGATACCTATAACAGTATTGGAACAGAAGTAAGATTATCCAAATTAGGAATTAAGAATAGAATTGATATGAGTAGCATAAGATGTAAGTTTTCCTTAGGATCTAAGTGGAAAATGTAGAAGATAAAAATAACATGTTGATTTAGAACACGGATTCTCCACTCCATGTTAGGAATAATATCTTAAATGATTCTCTGCAAAAACCATAATAAGTTGCATTCATCATCAGATATACAGTAATCAATCTAAATAACAGTAAATCACATTTATTATGATAGTCCACAAACAACAATAATCCAAAAAATAACAAAACCAAATGCAAAATTCAATTAAAAACAACAATCACAAATACCAGTAACTAACTATTGCAATTCAATCTCTGGAACAAAAACCGAATGATAGTCCAGAAACAACAATGATCCAGAAAATAACAAAAACCAAATGCAAAATTCAATTAAAAACAACAATAAAAATACCGGTAACTACCGATTGCAATCCGATCTCAGGAACAAAAACCAGTACTGTGAAATTAGAGTAAGAGATTAAAACAAACGATATATTCTGCATAAACAATAACATTATGAACACAACCCTCTCCGGAACACTATGAAATTGATAAAACAGATCGAAAACTACAATATTTTCTACATACACCATTAATTAACGATCACAATCCGATTTCCAGATACAAAAATCAGTACAAATGAAGTTGGAAAATAGATAAAATCGACTTACAACAACAACAATTCTGAAGTAAAATTCCCCAAATTGGTTCCACAACTCCAGATAACTTAGATTTCGGTTCAATCTCGATCCACCAACCCAATAAAAGATCTTGAAAGTGCTTTTCACTTGTTCTTTGCTCTCTTTCAATTCACTTTTTTGAGATCATAATCTCCATGAAAGCGTAGTGCAAAAGCAGTGGGCGGGATGTTGACGAGCTTAGGGTTTGTTAGCAATGGCGTGAACTTGATGTTTTTTGAAAGAGCGCTGCAACAGGGGAGGAATTTGGGGGGAAAATAGGGATGGCGGTGGGCATGGGGGTTTAGATATAGATGAAGATGAAGGGGTTGATTTCTGTGTTTTTGGGCAAAGTGGGCTGGAACTCACTATCTCTCGCTTGCTCTGCTGCTCATATCATAGGTGGCCGCTGTTTCATCTTCACCGCGTACTTGCCGACGCTGTGCAGTGAAGACTTGCAGTTGAAAAGCGAAAGCCCAAATGATACCTGAGAAGCCTACGTATTTAGAGGTTTGAGGAGAAGAGGGGGAGAGAAATGTGGGGGAACTGGGGTGAAAAGCGGATAGGAAGGGGTGGATCGTGTGTGAAACAAATGGGGAGTGGGTTGGATGTGTGAGTTTGGGAGAGTGGGCTGGATCTTAGGAGTTATTATAACAGTAAATGAATGAATTTAAATGGCTGAGATTGAAAGTTAGATGAATTTAAACGTCTAAATCGAATCAACAAACGGTTGATTCGTCTGGATCCATATATATATGTATATATATATAGGGTGTGTTTCTTTTGCAACCCAAGCAATTTGTACAAACTATGCAAACCACTATATTAGAAAACAATAGATATATTTATGGATAATGATTATGATTCATTAATAATGATTGTGATATATATGGAAAATGTTAAGTTTATTCATTATAATCATGATTTTAAATTAGGAAATGTTAAGTTTATTCATTATAATCATGATTTTAAATTAGGAAATATAATAAAATCATATATTCATTAGACTTGATGAACGGTTAAGACTGGTTTGCATAGTTTGTACAAATTACTTGGGTTGCAAAAGAAACGTACCATATATATATATATATATAATTGCCATATACGCAAAGTAATTGCAAAACTTGCAATTCAACTTGCAAGCTACGTGGCCATTAAATACACCATCTCATCTTTTTTTTTCATTTATTTATTTAAATAAACTAAACTTATTTATAAAAAAATATTTTTTTATAAATTAATAATTAAATTTATTTTTTAATTAAATTAATTATTCTTATTTAAAATAAAAAATGATTGTAATATATTATTATATCATATATTAATCGTTTATTTGAAATTGATGTTTATATTTTAATTAACATTAAATTAAAATAAAGAATTATATATGAAGTTATTAACTAAAAAGTTATGAATGTATATAATACTTTATAAAGTAATTAATGGAGATCACTTTTGAAAATGTAGGTGAATTACATGAATATAGAAGATAATTGTAAAAGTTGATATGACACAATTAAAAGTGCAAATGAATTGCTGGAATGTGGATAATCTTAGGGGGCGTTTGGTTCGAAGAATCTGATGGAATATGGTAGAATTGGAATGTTGAATTTCTTTGACCAGATTTCATTCCTTTGTTTGGTTCAAAGTTTTCAATGGAATGGAATCTACCAATTCCATTAAATTCCATACATAAAGAATTTTAACATTCCATCATCAAACCCAAGTATTTCAATGGAATGGAATTTGTTATTTTCATAATTCCAAAATTACCCCTTACCCCAAACTAAACCCTACTACTGATATTGATTATCAGCAGACACCATCTCTCTCTCCTCTCTCTCTCTCCTTTCTCTCCCCTCCTCTCTCTATCCTCCCTCTATGTCCCTCCTCTCTCTCCTCTCCTCTCTCTCTCTCTCCTCTCTCCTCTCTCTCTCGTCATCATTCGTGTGCTAAAATAATCAAAGCGGTTTTAGTTAATAATTAAACTATTTAATGACCATATCATTAAAATAATTTTTATTGCAAAAAATTAAAATAATTAAAAAGAGTATTTTGGTCATTTATCAAAATTCCATTCCAATTATAAAGCTACAATCTGTGAACCAAACAGAAAAATTCCAATTCATTTAACAGATTCCATTCCAATTATGTCAACCAAACAAGTAGTCAAACCTGACAACATTCCATTCCAATTCCTTCAAAGTCAAATTTCTTTGACATATTCCATTTCATCCAAAAACATTCTGCGAACCAAACGCGCCCTTGATCCCACGTCTCAGGCTATACCGTTCTCCCTCTTATCTCACGTCTCAAAGCCATATCTATTTGGCTTTCTTCATACTTTTCTCTGAAATGCAGTGGAAGGTTAACTTCTATTTTTCCTTCATTGAAGTACGATGTACACCATCGATTTCACCCCTTCCTTCCTCCTCTATTTACACACACCGCCTCTGTCTTCTTCATCTTCTCCATTTTTCTATGTACATGTTGTTGCAGACATGAACGGGGCAACGAAAATAGCCCTAATTAACTTAAACGACTCCCCCTTTCACCTAAGAACCGCCCTCTTTCATTCAACTCTTGTCCTTGATTGTCGACGACGCACCCACTGGGATCTGTAAGCCCATCGCTTTCCTTTTCTTTAGTCTGTCTAGATGATTTTTTGCGTTTTAATCTACAAGGAGTTAGCGTGTTTTATGGAATAGTTTGCCGTTTTGGGAGTCAACCAATTAGGGAATTGAATATGATTTGGGAATAAGTAATTTGATTAGAGAAATTGCAAAAAATGTAATATTGTGATGCCTAAATTAGAATAGAGCAAATGAACATTTGTGGAATTCATGGAATTATTATTATTTTTTATTTTTGTGAATCAATCTGGGCCAATTACATAGGGGATTGCGTTTTTTAAGTTTGGAGTTTCTTTCAAAATGCTCAGTATCATGCCTTTTATACCGGTTAATAACCTATTCTTTTACTTTCTCCCTGCAAAGTTATCAAAATCCTGAAGCTTGTTAGGAGGCATCTTTGAGCAAGGTATGTTCTATCAAGTCTTTTATAACTGTTTTTTCTACTTTGCTATTATATGGTCATTATAGCATGTGTTATTCCTACAAAACAGAAATTCAGATCAAAATGTTACCTTTGTTGACTTGACTGTTGTACATCATTGGTGTATCAAAATGTAGCTTGTTAATTTTTTATGTTAAAAAGATTCAGCATAGGGTAAAAAGTTCAACAAGAAAATAGTTGTTAGACTTTTACGGGGCGTTTGGTTCGCTGGAATCCGTCGGAATCTGATGGAATTGGAATTGCTGCTGTTTAGTTTCCAAAGGAATGGAATTGAATTCCATGAAATCCTTCAATCAAGGATTTGGTCATTCCTTCTCATTTTGGATGGAATTGAATTCCATTCCATTGCATTTTCTCAAAATGACAAAAATACCCTCCAAACCCTCTTAACAAAATTAAAACCCATCAGATGTGGATTTGGTCTCCTCTCTCTCTCTCTCCTCTCTCCTCTCTAACCTCTCTCTCCTCTCTCTCTCTCCTCTCTCTACCCTCTCTCTCCTCTCTCTCCTCCCTCTCTCTCCTCTCTCTCTCTTTCCTCCCTCTCTCTACTCTCTCTCCTCCCTCTCTCTACTCTCTCTCCTCTCTCTCTCCTCTCTCTCTCCTCGTTCTCTCTACCCTCTCTCTACTCCCTCTCCTCTCTAACTTCTCTCTACCCTCTCTCTCCTCTCTCCTCTCTCTCTCTCCCCTCTTTCTCTCCTCTCTATCTTCTCTCTCTCCTCTCTCTCCTCTCTTTCTCCTCTCTCTCCTCTATCTCTCTCGACATTTAAAAAAATATAAATAAATAAATAAATAAAAATAAAAGAAAGGGTATTTTTGTCATTTTTCAGAATTCCATTCCAATTCCTTTGCAAACCAAACAGACATATTCCAATTCATTTGACTGATTACATTCCATTCCTACCAACCAAACAGTTGGTCAAACTTGAAAACATTTCATTCCAATTCCTTCCAGATTCCAATTCCATTGACAGATTCCATTCCATCAGAAATCAATCTGCGAACCAAACGCCTCCTTATAGTTTTATAAATTTGGCTGCTTGCAACACGTTTTTTATTTTGAATGGTCGAATGGATGTACTCTAGTGCACAAGGGTTGGGATGATTCCGAAGAGCTATATTGTTGCCTTCTTAGAACTTATTTAACTTTTGATAGTAAAATCATGGCACCGCATATTACAGATGTAATATTTGATATGTGGGGTATTATGGTTTCTATAGCATACACGCTATTATATATAGTCCAAGTCATAAACACTTCATAATTTGAATTACCAAACATACAAACACTTTAATGCATACTTAAGAATGCTTACATTTGTATATTCTAAGAACCATATAAAATACTTTGGAATTCCTTCATTGGTATAATTTTGATAGCCTTCTTTAGTAATTGGCAAAAACCTTTTGCATTCCAAGTTTTTCCTTCAATCTTTGCCCATGGATCAACTACATACTGTATTTTTGCAGATTATGTGAGATGGAGATATTGCATTAGTGGATATGGGAGCCAATTGCCATTTCCATGTTCTACACAATCTGCTCATTCCATGGTAAGTATATGTGCAATAACATGTAATGAAAGATAACTATTTTTTGTACAACTAGACGTGGAGTTCAATATATTCTCCTAAGTTCATTTTTGGATTTTCATTGTATCAGTTCTCTACTGATTTGCATCTAGCTTGCAGATTCTGTCCTGTGTCAAGTAGTAGATTGAGAACTTTGACAAAGATGAGCAATAAGTGTAACACCCGGTTTTTCGCAAAGTAAGTTTCCGTCCTTCCTTGGTATTTTCTCCGTCTTCCGTTTATCTTTTGGGGTGAGTTATGTTGTACTTTCGAGCCTTAAATCGACTCATGTGAGAATCGCGAGTTTTTGGACATTTTGGGCTTCGATACAGACGGCGCGATTGTGCCACGCGATAGTGACAGTGTCACTATCGCCAAGGAACTATCGCGGGGAGGATTTTACCCGCGGTACAATCCGCGTGATTGTGCCACGTGATAGTGACAATGTCACTATCGCCAGGCACTATCGTGAGCGGGGTCTGATGAGTTAAAATCTGATTTTAGCCTCATTTCTCATTTCTATCTCAACCATTCCATTTTAATTCACTCTCTTTCAACCTCTCCTTCCAAGAACCGAACCTAGGGTTTCTTTAACCCTCATCTACCTCTCTTATCTCTAGTTGTTGGGTATTTCTTCAAAGGGTTCTAGTCGAGCATTTATTCACCATCTACACCTTCATCTTCTTCATCACCTTCATCAATTTTCTAGGGTTTTCATCCAACCTTTTTATCATCTTGAAGATTGGGAGTGTATGGCTCATTCTTGGTGACCTAGAAGTGTTCTTGTTGGTGGATTGGAGTTATGGTTAAGGTAACCTTTTGTTTTCTTCATTTATGGAAATTAGGGTTTTGACATAAGTTGAGATCTTTATGTTAATGTTTGGGGGATGATTTTAAATGGTTAAATATGGATATTTATGGTTGGATCCTTGTGGATCTAGGTTTTGGAAGATTTGGCTTGAAAGTTCAGATTCCTTCAAGGAGGCTCAAGTTGGGGTAAAATCTAGATTTAGCCTAAATCTAGCGAGGTGAGTTCAAGTTAATTTGTGAAAACGGTGTACATGCCAAAATGTTTATTTTAAAGCGTATGTGTTTTACATTAAATTGTTAACTGCTGATAAGTTTCGGTTATTTTGAAATGTTTAGTTCTATAAGCATGGTGAAACACCCACTTTGGGATTTTTGAGAATTTTGGTAAATAAATCATGTTGATACATTTCATTGATGATTTTATATATATAAAGAGAGTTTATTTGATGAAAGTGTCATTTGGGGTATTTAATCTTATAAACCTTTTCGGAAAATGCATATTTGTGTCATGGGGCATTTTGGGAATATGATGGTACGAGTCCAGTTGGAAAATGGTTTGCCTCAACCAATGATGAAATTTGACTTAATCATGCTTTTGGTCGTTGTGTTTGCATAACAGTCGGTCAAACGTGTTTCAAAGTTATACTGGCTTTCATTTGGGGGTTTACGTAAATTGTTGGGCCTTTGGCTCGGTTTTGACTAATTTGAGTCTTGAGGACATTTGCCTGGAGTAATACCCGTTGTGGGGTTTTGAAGTATAATGATGTACTTTTTGTGTCATTTGGGAGTTACATGTTTTGGGTTATCAAGTAAGGAGTTGAGACTCCTATCTTGAATGCTAGTGAGTAGACACTAAAGGTCGAATGGGAACCTTGAGGTTGGAACTCTACTAGAAAGCGAATGGGCACTAAGCTCGGGTATCCTTGAGGTGACGCCCGCTACGTGGTGTGCACTAAAGGTACCGTGTCCTTGAGGTGACGCCCGCTAAGTGGTGGGCACTAAAGGTGTTGGGGACTTGAGGTGACACTTAAGTTAGTGTGCACTAAAGTCAACGATCTGAGGTGCAGTTCGATAACATAGTTATGTGGCTTAACTCTGTGTTCCGCCACGTACAATGGAATCGGGTATTCCCCGTCACCGGAAGGTGCTATTTGAGTATTTATTTGTGTCATTTTATTATCCATGTTTTCAGCGACGTTTTACTTATGGGGAATTGTTTACTCAAGATTTATGGGTTGTGTATTATGCCCCGTCCATGTTTTAAGGTATTTCGAGAAGTAAAAGTTTTATTTTATATTCCTATAAATTGGGAGCTTTACTTACTATTCACGTTTTGGGTGAGTTTGGGATTAAAGTGGTTTCACGAAAGGAGGTTCATGTTGAGTTCCTTGTGTTAAAAGTGTACTTTTGGAATATGGTGTCGTTTGATATTTAAAGTAAATCTTTCTGGAAGTGTGTGATTTAAACTACTTTCTCTCCCTTTAGCAAATGTATTTATTCCCTGTTGTAAACTCTTGAACTCGCTAGGCGTTAGCCTAACCCTTTTTATTTGTCGGCATGTGCATCAGGTTCCAGTTGGGAGTTTGGTCTAGCAGTACCGAAGAAGAGATGTGCTTTAGTTTCCACAAGTGTAAGTATTTGGTGAAGTCTTCTGCAATTTGGAGAGAGTGACTATTATTGGGTTTTAGTCGCACCCGTCCTCGTTATAGATCGTATGTAGAGATTGAATTGTGTATGTTTGGGGTTAAACCTTAAATGGTGTTTGTATATGAATCATTCATTGATGTATTTAGAAAATTTTAAGTTAATTGCTATTTCCAAATTTTAGGGTGTTACAATAAGTGCAAGGGACAGATCTATATTACATTTGGTAACTTTCCTTTTCTTTTTCTTTGTTCTGTATCAAGTAGTAGATTAAGAACTTTAACCAAGATGAGCAGCAAGTGTAACGGACATATTGATATGTATAAATGGTAAGTTTTCTTTTCTATGATTTACTGTTGGGGTGGTTCAAAGTTATACTCCCTCTGTCGTTGCACCTCTGCTTCTTCCATATATTGTTTCGACTTCATGAAATGTCCGTATTTTACAAAAGGACACATTTGTCAACAAGTCCATAAACGTCATCCGTAGGTTTCTAAAATATCAATTAGTTCATTTACCCACATCCTCCTTTTTAATCCTACTCACAACTTTTAAAAATCAATTCAATTTTAGTTCTTCTCCCACGACCCTAAGGTTGAAGCCAGTTGTCATGCAACAGTAATTTGTAGATGGCTGCCTGAACATCTGTTTTGGAGGTATGACATTAAAAGAGATTGTGGTTTTCATAGGACAGACTCAGAAACACTTCATATGACACAATGTTGGCACAACTTAACAAATATCTTTCAGTTGTTTGCTTTGTCTAAGCTTAATTCCACATGCAATTATAGTTGCTATCTTTCTTTCCAAATGCATGTACTTTCTAACCCTCAACTGGTCTTTATCACGATCGCAGAGACGGTTAATAAGTTGTCTACATTCTTTTATTTCGTGGTTTTATCCATGACCTTTTTTTCCTGTAAGATCATTATATTAAAAGGATCATTCTATTAATCGGTTAATTCTGATGGGTTTTGATAATTGTTACAGGAGAAGCTAAAAGAAGGAAGAGAAACAATAGTGTGATGGTAGCCTTTGAACAATTGTGCAGATCCATTGGACTGTTATTGCAATGGCCTTTGGCCAAGGCCACTGCAATAATCATTTTGGAAGCTATGGAATGTATTGATTTCAAAGATCTTGATGATCTTGGCTGCCAATTTTTAGCTGTTAGTTGGTAGTTAATCATGCTTCAGATGTTGTCCTGTTTCTCTCGGATCGTTTTTTTTCCTACTGGTTGAGTTTCTGTTTGATCAACTATGGATTGTGGTTAGAATGCAGGTTATGTTTGATCAGTAGTGGTGATATAAGGAAGATGGAAAAATAGGTTGGTTTAGATTTGTTTCTTTCATTTTTTTTTTGCATCCGTACCTTGGTGTGCTGCTATTTTAGTTGTATTTTATGGGAGGAAAAATGTGCAGGTTTGGAAGTTACTTCTGTCATGGATCCAACAATGTGGATTTAGTCATCTTTACTAGTGGGTGGTATCAATTTCTTATGCTTATTTTAATGAAAATTGAGGAATTTGGGAATGGAGATTGGAGATTCTGGAAGGTTAAAGTAGAGTTTCATCAAATTCTCATGAATGGGAGATATGTTTCTATATTCTTATCATTGCATTTACCGGGTAAGATTCTCAATTTTTGTCATGTTTATCCAAATGACTCGATAAGCAATTACCGGGTAATGGTTTAGTAAACGGACCTTAAGTACAAATCCTATCATTGTAATGTCTTAAAATCACCTCCAACAAAACCACCAAAACCTCAAAACCGTTTACATTTATGACTCCCACCGTATTGCACGGGTACAAGACTAGTGTTCATATAATCATAGAGAAATATACATTATTTTTCTTAAAACTTCCCAAAACTTGTCGTACCATTCAAACTTCTATTCTTATAAGTTACATAAAATAAAAATATTGTCAAAATGACTTTTTTTTATATAAATTACTAGGTTCAAACCCATGTATTACATGGGGTAATTTAAAAAAGTTAATAATGCCAGAAAACTTATCTTACAGATATGAATGATCATTGAAAGTACGATGCTACTTTTTCAAGTTTTTTTCTCTTCAGAGTTGTTTTTTTTGCAGCTGGTTACAAAATGTCCTTGTTTTAGGCAGTTTTCACAAAGGATGTTTTGCAAAAAAATAATAAAAAATATGAATAAATATTAAGAATTTATAAAACAAAATTTATAATAGAACGTAATGAAATTATGAAAAAGTACATAGTTAAAATATTAATAAAATAAGAACCACATATCATAAATTACAAAATACTTCTTTATATACAATATTCTTTGTTTTATTGCTAATTATACCTTCATCATCTATAATTAATATTTTTAAACCTTGCTTACTTTTTACTCTAGATAAAGCAACATACAACTGACCATGTGTGAAGACTGGTTGTCTCAGAAACAAACCAACCTTCAATAATGACTGTCCCTGCCTTTTATTTATAGTCATGGTAAAACATACATCAATTGAAAATTGTCTTCTTTGAAACTTGAACGGAATCCTTTTGTCTGTAGGTGTCAAAGACATTCTTGGAATAAATGTTCGACTTCCAATATTGCTTCCATATATGATCTCTGCTTCTATAACCCGATTTCCCAAAGATAACACCCGTAGTCTAGTTCCATTACATAACCTAGATTTCTGATCAATATTCCTTAGTAACATAACTGGAACACCGACTTTTAGTACTATCTTATGGTTTGGCAAACCCGATAATTTAAGACCATTTAAGACATGGGGTGAGTACAAAGTTTCATTAAGCTGTTCGTGAAGATGCTCTAATTCTATAACACCCCAAGTTTCTTTAGCTTTCCGTTTAATACTTTTCGGTCCGGTTAGGACGTCGGGTTATAAATACATGCTTATGTGTTTCGTACGTGTGTTATATGTGTGCTTGTTATGGGTGCATGACTATCTGTTTTATATATATATATATATATATATATATATATATATATATTAGTTGAGAAGTGAAAATTACATCGTTGAAACTCCACTCTCGTTCTTAGGATGCGTCTTTTGGTTTGTCAATAATCGTTAGAGAGTCGAGAGAGGTCGGGAGAGGGTTGTGTAACAATGCCCGATGTTTATGCCGTGGCACCGTCGCTGTGGACTCTAGCGCACCGAACAAACAGCAGCACGGGTCGATGGTGCGACTATGCCCGACGACTTTGCCGTGGTCCATTTTCTCATCGAACAAAGAGAAGCAAGGGTGAGGGCAACAACTATGCCCGACGACAATGTCGTGGCATAGTCGCGGGGTCAAAGCTGCTCACGGGGAGCGGGGTCCTGCAGCTTAAAATCGATTTCAGACTTAGAAAACCCATTCACTCTCCTTTCAAAAAACGCATATCGAACCCCTCTCTCTATTGGCGATTTTTACTCCATTCTCTCTTCTCCCTCCTCATTCAATGCTCCTAACCCTAACCTAGCATTAAGTGATTTCTAAAAGGTTGTTAGGTCTTAAAGTGTGCTTTTGGTGTTATTAATCCTCAAGAGATTCAAGCCTCCCTCAAGACTTTGCATCCTAGGGTTTCTACCATCTATTTAGGGTTTTCTCCATACAAACCCTAGTTTGTGAGTTCTTACTCTTTAAATGTCTATGTACATACTTATTGCTTACAATAAACACTTACACATAAATATTAATATACTTATCATTGGGTTTAACCTAATTTCTAGGGTTTCATAGATTTGGTCATAAAAAGCATGTTAATAATTTATTATCTTGTTTAATGACCTTGTAGAAGTTATATGATTAGAAAATATGTATTGTATGGGTTACAAGAATGTGATGAATAATATATTGAAATGGAAAGTTCCTTGTGATGAATTTATTGTTGTGAGTTGAAATATGAGACATGTCTAATTGTGTATATCCGTTTTGTTCGTGTTTTCGTGATATGAACTTTGGTTCCTATGTCCTTGTGCACGAGGATGTAGTTTGTCTATTTATTGGACTTTTGTTGTTGGCCATTGTGGGCGTAAGCGAGTAGGCAATAGGGGACGTGAGTCCTTAAGGTGTAACTCGTTTAGATTGGGTAGGAAATAATGTCCCGTAAGACCTTGAGGTGTAACTCGACAGAGTAGGCAATAAATACAATGTTATGGTTTGAGGTTGTGATGTCTTGATGGCATGGGAACTAGGATCGGGACATGAGGTGTAATCCGATAACATCATAGGTGACTCCACTCCCATGTACATGTCACCTCGATTGAAACGGGTCTCCCTCGTATTTCAAGAGTTATCTCTTGTGTATTTATGTTCAGGTTTGGGACATCTTTGCAAGTGGAATTATTACGGTAACGTAAAGGGATCCGGTAACGCAAGTCTTATATTATGATAATTCTTGTTTGTGAATTGTTTAATTTATGAGATCTCACCAGGCTTCGTCCTAACACTTGGTCTGGTTGTTGATTTTCTCACAGATCCCACTAGCGGTGGAATCTAGGATGTCGGGTTGTCAACCATGCACGTAGGAGATCTTGAAGTGTCGGTCTTTTGGGGAACTTTCGTGGAGAGAGATTTTTAGTGGAATAGCAACACCCATATTAATCTAGTTTGAAATCAACTCTAGATTAAGTAGGTTGTTGTAATCTATACGTCCCATTCCTTTGCAAGCTACTTCAATGCAAACTATCCCACATTAATTGGGGTTTTAGTTGTCATGAATTTGGAGAATTATTATTATTTAGTTATTCTATTTACATGGTATTTTGGACCTCCGAATTTTAGACGTTATATTGCCGAAATTTCGAGTTTTTATTTTACCCAAATTTTAGGGTGTTACAAGTTGGTATCAGAGCTCTAGTTTAAGTGAATTAGATATGTAAACTCGATACATAGACTTAAGCTGAGACTATTAGGTAATGAATTGTGAGAATCGGGTAGAACTTTTAAGATGAGATAGTCTTAGAATCGACGGAAACTACACCGTTGAGAATTGTAAGAAGTGGTAGCGAGAATTCTTATATAAAATATATTCATAATCACAATTAGCTATTGTTATTATGAATATATTTCTATGTGAGCATGCTTGAATTATAATGATTATGATGATCGATGAACTGTATTAATACGTTTCTTGTGTATAATCTTGTGTAGCCCATCTCTTACCCTCTCTTGATTGTATGACAGACGGAAATGGTAAATACTCGAAGTCATCTTCAATCGTCACCGGAGGGTCAAGCTGTGACCGAATTCACGACCCATAGGCCAAATGAAACTGTAACATTTGTACCTCCACTTCCGTCCTTGCTTGGCAAGAGAATAGAGCAAATTCCGAGAACCAACATTGCCACTGCTGATCTAGTTCTGACTGAGGCAACCCCTCAAACGCAAATGATGGACATGATGAGAGCCATGAATGAGACCCTGGCAAAGCAACAAGAATTGTTCATGAAGCTGCTAGAGGACCGAGAGGTTAATCACCGCCGACATGAGACAATTAAAGAGAATGTGGTCATAGCGGTTTTCGGGGGTACCGGAGACAAGAACCGCACCGAAGGGTTGGTGACCTTGGAAACGAGGCAACCGGGAAAAGGATGTTCGTACAAGTCCTTTCTATGTTGCAAATCGCCGGAATTTGTCCATAAAGTGTATGAACTGGCTCAGAGAAATTGAGCAGGCCTTCCGATCCTGTGACTGTGAGGAGGGTCAGAAAGTGAAATATGGTTCTCAGATGCTCCGGGGTTTGACCTTAACATGGTGTAATGTCTTCACCGCAACCCTAGAGGAATCCGTGTTGGCCAAGATTGTAACATCCTGATTTTCTTTGTGGATAAATGATATTAAACTTATAAGCACTCCTTTGTGGAGCTATTTTCTCTGTAGTAAACTCCTCCTTCCTTTTTGTAAGTTTACGCGTCGTCTCTATAGTATCGATTAGTGTAGAATATATAGGTATATATGTTATATTTGCATGTGTACGTATGCTCAATATATGAAGAAGTAGTTGCATGTTCATGTTTGGGTGTGTGTGTGTACATGAACTTGTGAATGTGTAAGTGTTCGACCCTCTTGAAATTGTGCATGCTAGTCCATTTTAAGTTTGTCCTCGAGATTTCCAACCGCGTCTTTAGGACATGTCACCTTATAGTGTTACCGACCGCAAGAGGAGTTCGTGGGAGCCGAAAAGAGGTCATGCAACTATGCCCGGCGAGTATGCCGCGACATAGCCGCTATTAGTCTTTATCTCGTCGAGAGGCAGAAGCTTAGAGAGGAAGGGCGACTATGCCGGCGAGATTGCCATGGCATAGCCGCCGGTGGGCTTTGTCGTTGCACCAAAACAGAAGGGAGGGGGTGTCGGGCGACTATGTCCGATGGTCAAAGTCGCACAGGGGGGGCTGCCTTCATAAGCCGATGGATTGGCCCAAATCCATATTTCTATTTCTCACTCCTAATCTGCAGGTAACTCTTTCTTTCTCTCTCTGTCTAAGCGTATTCTCTCTCTCTCTCTCTCTCTCTCTCTCTCTATTCTCTCTCATCTCATTTATTGATCTAAGGGACCATAGCATTGAAGAGATCACAAGTTAAGTCATTGAAAGGTAGTAAAGTTTACTTGTTCCATTTAAAGCCTCAAGGAAAGAAGATTAAGTCTCCTAGATCTCTCTATTTTAGGGTTTTCACTTCACAAAACCCTAGTTGGTGAGTCTCTACTCCTTAAATGCTCTTTTACCTATTTATTACTTGCATTAACCCTACACTTTACATATGTGATGTTCACTTAGGGTTGGTGACCTAACTTGTAGGATTTTCATATTATAAACCCTAAATGGTAGGTATGATTCATAAAACCTAAATAACTCTTATTATGGTAGCTATTTGTCTATGGAACTTTATTTTCAAGATTGTATGAATGGCATATGAGGAAACCCTCATTTCTATAATTTTGATTTAACTGCTGATAACTTTTCTGATAATATGGTAAGAGTAACTTAATCATTTATGACTAAATGTATGGGAACATGGAGAATGTACTACTTTGAAAAGTAAAGTTGAGTTGTTGCCTTAGAGAAAATATTGAGCTCATGGGCTAGAATCTCATGTGGTGATTACATTGTTTACATGTAGAAAAAAGGAATGTCATAACTATAAATGCTTATTCAAATTCGAATGTCTGATAAGAATGTGAACACTACTCCTTGTGCACGAGGATGTAGCTATATGGGTGTTTCAGACCTATCGTGTTGGTCATTGTGGTTACTAGCGAGTAGGTAATAGGGGGTCGTGAGCCCTTGAGGTGTAACTCGTCTAGAATTGGATAGGCAATAATGTCCCGTAAGACCTTGAGGTGTAACTCGACGGAGTAGGCAATAAAGGCAATGAATATGGTTTGAGGTTGTGATGTTTCGATGGCATGAAAACTAGGACCGGGACATGAGGTGTAATCCAATAACATCATGGGTGACTCCACTCCCATGTATATGTCACCCCGATGGGAACGGGTCTCCCTCGTATTTTCAAGGGTTGTCTCTTGTATGTTTATGTTCAAGTTCGAGAACATGGTTGCGGTGAAATTGATTATTTATGAGGCAAAGGAGTTCGGTAACACGATTATTGTTTTATAATATCTTGTTGTGATTTATATAACCTATGAGATCTCACTAGGCTTCGTCCTAACACTTGTTGTGGTTTTTATTTCCTCCCAAATCCTACTCGTGGTGGAAATTAGGTTGTCAGGCTTGTCAATCGGGCACGTAGGAGTTCTCGAAGTGCCGGTCTTTTGGGGATTTTTGTGAAGAGAGATTATAGTGAATTTGCAACACCCATTTTAATCTAGTTTGAAATTGATTCTAGATTAAGTAGGTTGTTGTAATATTATTGTCCCATCATTTTGCAAACTTTATATTGCAAACCAACCCATCTTTATGTGGGTTTTTAGCTGTCTATATTTTGGGTTTGTCTCGTTGAAAGTTTACATCTACAAGATATTTGGACCTTCGTATTTTAGACGTTATATTGCCGAAATTTCGAGTTTTTATTTCACTTAATTTTTAAGGTGTTACAATGTCTTGGGCCGAGTTCAAGATGAATCTTTTGGAAAAGTATTGCAATGAAGAATAAATGGACTTGATAGAGGAGGAGTTTCGGTCGATCAAAAAGGGAGATTTGTCGGTGAAGGAGTATACCCAATTGTTCATGGAGAAGCTAAACTTGGTGGGACATCTGAACTTAGGTACTCATTTTCGTCTCCTATAAAACAATGATAGCAAACGATCATTTATTTCTTGAACGACTTCATGCTTTGGTGCAAGTATTGCTTTTTCCTGAAAATAGGATGAATTCTTGACATTTACAAGAATAGAATGATAGACAAATTCAATTAATGCATATATACGATCCGTTGACATGGTAATGAGAAGATCATCAGGTATATCGATAATTGCCTCACCATCATTCACACTACCAACCTTGCCTTCTCCTAAATCCAAAATCCAGTTTACAAAAATCGTTGTTTATTCGATATCAGAAGCTTGACTGTCAACAATTAACCTCATGGTTTTAGTTAACCTTAGGACTTTGCATTTTTCCCAAATGTAAGATGAACTTAACGATGCATTAACAATGTCTTGTCTACTTGCGTTGGGAATAACCGACATAATTTGTTTGAAATCTCCTCCAAAAACAACTACTTTGCCGCCAAAAAGCATTTCTGAGTCAGTAATGTCTTGACTACCAAAAATATCGTTCATACTTCTATCCAATGCTTCAAATGCATGCCGATGAACCATTGGTGCTTCATCCCATATAATCAACCTAGTCTTCTTTATTAACTTGGCAACATCACTATCAAGCTTTCTGTTACAAAGAGAATCTTCGTTAAGAATTAGAGGAATTTGAAAACGAGAGTATGTTGTCCTACCTCCTGTAAGAAGTAAAGAAACAATACCACTCGAAGAAACGTTTAAAACAATTTCTCCTATAGATCTTATTGATGTAGATAATGTCTTCCATATAAATGTTTTACCTCTTCCGTCATAACCATATACAAAAAACACACATCCTTGGTTATTTTGAACCGTTGTGATAATATCGTCATAAACACCTCGTTACTCGTTTGTTAAAGCACCTAGAAGTTTACAAAACTCGTTATGTAGATTAGCTATGTCGTAATCTAGCTCCTCCGTAATCAAACGATTGTTTGAAGACTCAACATAATCATCATCACGGTAAGGCATAGTGGATTTTTTAGGCTAGAAGTGTTATGAAGTAAAATCTTTTCAATCTCAAACAATGTCAAGTTTTTGACTTGATCATCATTAAGTGCTAAACCTGTAACATATATAATATAAATGTTAAACAGCCATAACATAGAAATAATAACCGAAAAAATATTTAAAAAAGAAAATAATATTTAAAAAATAATAAAACAATAAATTGGTTTGTATAAATACCTAAATAGATAATTAACATACCTGGAGACTTTAGTGCAATTCGTTGATTGTAAAGAATCCCATCTGCCAAATATTGCCATATTTTTTGCCAAACAAATTCAGGTCTAGATAGCTATTTGAAATCAACACGGTTGCAAATAAAGACCGTAGATAAAAACCAGAACCGCTTAAACTTGTTTTCTTCAATGACATCAATATATTCCTTGTCATCATCTAAAAGCCCAATAGCATAACATGTAGTCCTGACAAAAAATGACACGACACGCTAACTCGACACGAAATAAACAGGTTTGGGTAATACATTTCAACCCGTTTAAGTAAATGGGTTGACACGACACCACACGAAAATTAAACGGGTAAGGTCGGGGTCAAAAATTCCAAATCGAAAATGACCCGAATAACCCGTTTATATATATATATATATATAATATTATAAGTTTTATTTTTAATGCTATGGATTTTATTGTTTTAGATTTGGTTAGAACTTTTAAGTTTGAACTATAAAACTTGGATTTTTAATGCTTTCATTTGAATTTTGGATTTGTATTTTTTTGTGAATTTTTTATTTTTAATTTTTAGTTTTATAAATGTTAAACGGGTTAGGCGGGTCGTGTCGGGTTAGGCGGGCCGGGTTAGGATTGAGATTTTCTGGCCCGTTTATTAAAAGGGTCGGGATAGGGTTAGACACTCTCAACACGTTTAACTTTGAACCCGATACGAACCCGACACGACACGACACGTTTGCCAGGTCTAATAACATTGATATGCATTGAGAATTCAATGCATAAGAACACCTTTTCTTTCTTTTTAGATAGATCATTTTGTTTAATCCCAACTTTGAGTCCATTTTTCTTATCTTATTTTCCCTTTTCTGTTATATGGAGCTAAGTTTATGATTTTCCTGTCTTTTACTACTTATGGAAGCTAACATATATTTTACGCTGATTTCATTATTGTCAGTCAATGCTACAACATCTCGATCTGCTTGTTGGAAGAGCCATGGACGAATTTGATGAAGATGACTAACAAAATTAATCCAAATCCAACCTTTTGTTAGAATGGAACCATATATTTTTGGCAATAATAGAAGTAGTAGTTGGCTGGAGTTGGAGTGTTGGCATCACTTGGAGTGTAACTTTGGAAAAAACCTTTAGTTGTTGTACTTTTATTATTATTTTAAGCTTTTTATTTATATTTTTGTCATCCTTGTTTGGTATAAATAGGGGTGATGGGTTTGTGTTTCTAAGATGTAATAAATCAGTTTTAGAACTGATATTGTGACTCTCTCTCTAGAACTTTTGATATCAAGTCTTTAATCTTTTATAATTTTTGTTCTTCGTTATTAGTTGCTGTAGCATTGCTTCAGTATTACTTGTCTTTACATTTCTTTATTGCTTATAGTCTTTACTTTATGCACTTTACATTTCCGTCATTTAATTTCTGTCATTTACATTATGTCTTTACTTTATGTCATTTACATTTCTTGCAATTTATATTACGTAATGAGTAGCTAATTTTATAGTTTGGGTGTGAGACAAAAAGGGAGGTTGTAAACCAAAAACTAGTGGACTTTGTTCTTCAATAACATTGTTCCACTATGTCATTTTAAGTTTTATAAATCCAAACGCACTTCTTGACAAATTGATCACTTTGAAAGTGGTAAAGTGTAGTGGACTCAGGCATGAGCCACATGAATACACGTCAATTTGAATGATATGGGAAGTATACTTGGAAGAGTTGCTAACAAGGGAACTTGTTGTCTATGTTTTTCAAACTGATTGATTCTTGACGGGTTGATCACTAGTCAAAGTGTTAAAGTGTGGTGGACTCAAGAATGAGCCACTTGGAACACGTCAACTTGGATGATATGGGAATCGACTCGGAAGAGTGATTTTTTAACAAAGGAATTTGTTTATCCATATACTTTGAAGACATCGTTGGCACTATCACTGGTTCTGATACTACACAGGAATGTGTTTAGTAGAAGCTAAATACAAGTGTCACGGTGAGAATTCGGAAGGATCACTTTCAAAGTAGATGGTGGAACTAGTTGTTGAAAAACACAATGATGTAGCATTCCTACAGCATTGGTCCACAGAAACTTGTGTTTAATACTCACCAAAAGTCTTACACCTTTGCTTTCTTTATTCTCTGTTATTTTAATTAACTGTTCGCTCAACCTAAACAAAGTCTTCAAACTCGCCATCTGAAGTTAGCTTTTCATCTCGAAATCTTGCAACATAAGATACCTATCCCTGTGGAATACGATACTTGGTTCTTACCATTTTATTACTTGAAAAGACGATATTGGATCCCATTGTATACTTGCTTTGAGGTTCAATTATCACATGTCTAGAGGTGTGCAATTCGTTGATTGTAAAGAATCCCATCTGCCAAGTTGTAACACCCTCAAACTGGAAATAGAAACTAATTTAAAATTTTCTAAATACATCAGTAATTGATTCATCTGCAATCACAATCTAAGATTTAATCTCAATACACACATTCATTCTATACATAAGGTCTATAATACGGACGGGTGCTACTAAAACCTAATAGAAGTCACTATCTCCAAATTTTGGAAGACTTCACCAAATACTTACACTCACGAAAGACTAAGCACATCTCTTCATAGAATTGCTAGAACCAACCCCCACCTGGAACCTGATGCACATGCCGACAAATAAAAAGGTTAGGCTTAACGCCTAGTGAGCTCAAGAGTTTTAACATGAGTAAATACTTTTAAAAGACAGATTACTCTTAAAACATGATCTTTCAATTGATGCACCGTAAAACATAGAAACAACTCTTTTCAATGTCATGCGCTTTCAAAGATAGACATCTTATTTCAAACATGCTTTATAAATTGATTGCAATTTAAATTAACTCGAAACATGCATGTGAACCGACTCCCATTCAAGAAACGTGGATAAAACGTTATATTCCAAAACACCCCAAAAATCAACTTCAAAACCATATATATCGTACGTCCGAAAACACCGACACTAGGCCCAAAACTCACGTGACCATAACAAAAGGAATCTAAATACCAAAACACGAGGACAACATATTTCATTCAAACCTTAATATACGAGGAGGGAGGTCCAATATTAAGGTTCTCATTCATTGTCGACTATATAGAACAAATGACACTACAGTAAAACATCTTTATATTTAAATTACTGATAGCCGACAACGGGGGATACCCGTATCCGTTGAGAGTGGAGGAAACACAAAAGTATACCACCCATGCAACGTTAATCGCATGACACCTCCCGACATCACAGGCCGGTGTCCCTACGACTCCTTTACAAGTGTCACCCCAAGTCAGTTGACCTTGATGGATCATTCCTAAGAACTCCATCCCGAAGGCCCGACACACTTAAAGACTACCTCCCAGGCATTACTTCAAGCGGCAGAGGTCCTAGCGCCTACTATTCTGATAGCACTAGCTGACTCAACCCTCCTAGCGATCACTTCTAAAGTTTCCGGTCATAAAACATGGGTACCGAAGTTCAACCCCGCAATACCCAATTGACCATCCCAAAACAGACTGACTCACGTGCCTATAGATCCATTGCAACACAGTCTAACCTTCCCGGACTAAACATGAATGACTAGAGCACTCAAGTTTGTAACCAACCTCAATACGCATCACAACGCATTAATACGTACGTCATAACTGGACTCTACATTGAGCCGTATAAAACCGGACAAGTGTCCTCGACACTCCTTTAATACGACATTGAGCCAAAATGCTCAAAACCTCTTTTTGACCAAAGATTACATTTTCCAAATAACAGACCCACTCTACCCATACCATGAAATCACATGCTCCAAAATACTCGAATGGACTCCAACACAGTTAAGTCGGGTCAAAAGGTTTTCCAAATAGATTTATGTTCCTTATCCTTTCAAAACGTCCCATAACACAAAATTGAACCTTTTACCCCAAACAACACTAAAATTCCTTTTAACCAAATAATCTCATTTATGCAATAAGTTACCAAACACACACATTTATGACTCATTTATCAAAATGCCCAAAAATCATAAGAATCTGTGCTATACAAGTTTATAAAGTTAAACACTTTCAAAATAACCAAACTGATCAGCAGTAAACAATTTCATGTAAGATGTAAAATACTTTAAAATAACCATTTTGGCATGTACACCGTTTTCATAAATCAACTTGAACCCACCTCGCTAGATTTAGGCTAAATCTAGATTTTACCCCGCTTTGAGCTCCTTTGAAGAAACTTGAATCTCCAAGAAAAACTTTCAAAACCTAGATCCATAAGTTTCCAACCATCAAAACATATAACCAACCACATAGAAACATTCCCCAAACACTTAATCATCCAAATCTCTATTTTGGGCAAAACCCTAATTTTGACCCAAAACTCCCAAAATCTTTCAAAACGAAATTAGAGGAATCAAACACTAGGTTGACATCCATCGAGCATTTATAACCCATAAAGAAGTTTGGAAGTGGAAGGGATGAACTTACCATTTAGGTTTTGATAAAAACCTAGAAATCCCCAAAATTCTTGAAGATGAAGATGATGATGATGAGCTCTTGGTCTTAGCTTCCAATCCACCATTATAATTTACCAAAATAACCATCTAACCTTGACAAGCTCTCAAAACCGAAACCATAGCAACTTGAATCACTGAAAACGGAGTTGGGATGAAGAAGATATGAAGAAATGAAGTTTGGTGGCTGAAAATCGGTTTTTAGCTCGACCAGGGGGTTTCACGACTTATCTCGCGACCCTAAGTCGCGGCATAAGTCGCCCGCTTCCCCTGGTTTTCTTCTCGTTCACTGTTTTGGCCGTAACTTCTTCGTTATAGCTCCGTTTTTGCTCCGGAAAGAACTGTTGGACTCGTAATTGAATCCTTTATCCATCAAGACTATAAAATCTAGGATTCAAGTCCAAAATCAAAAATCTTATTTTTCCCCTTTAAGGCTACTGATTTCTGTATTAACTTGAAATGGTGCTTTTCAAAACTCGGGGTCTTACACAAGTATTGCCATATTTTTTGCCAAACAAATTCAGGTCTAGATAGCTATTTGAAATCAACACGGTTGCAAATAAAGACCGTAGATAAAAACCGCTTAAACTTGTTTCTTTAATGACATCAACATATTCCTTGTCATCATCTAAAAGCACAATAGCATAACATGTAGACCTGACAAAAAATGACACGACACGCTAACTCGACACGAAATAAACAGGTTTGGGTAATACATTTCAACCCGTTTAAGTAAATGGGTTGACACGACACCACACGAAAATTAAACGGGTAAGGTCGGGGTCAAAAATTCCAAATTGAAAATGACCCGAATAATCCGTTTATATATATATATATAATATTATAAGTTTTATTTTTAATGCTATGGATTTTAATGTTTTAGATTTGGTTAGAACTTTTAAGTTTGAACTATAAAACTTGGATTTTTAATGCTTTCATTTGAATTTTGGATTTGTATTTTTTTGTGAATTTTTTATTTTTAATTTTTAGTTTTATAAATGTTAAACGGGTTAGGCGGGTCGTGTCGGGTTAAGCGGGCCAGGTTAGGGTTGAGATTTTCTGGCCCGTTTATTAAACGGGTCGGGTTAGGGTTAGACATTCTCAATACGTTTAACTTTGAACCCGATACGAACCCGACACGACACGACACGTTTGCCAGGTCTAATAACATACATCTCTAAAAGTAGGAAATATATATCCATTTATTGTACGAATGTGTTTGAATGATTTAGGACCTTTGACTTTATTCAAAAGAATTCTTAAATAATACGTTTCACCAAGAGCAGAAGAAACTGAATGAATTCTTCCAATTGAAAAGTCTTTTTTCCTTTGATCCCAACCTCGCTCTTCTAGTTTCCACACAAACTCTGTAGGGAATTCAACATAAGTAAGTTTATGTGCTTCTTCGTAAAGGTCATTACACTTTATCCAAGCTAAGAACATTGAAGACGCCGCAGAAGTTTTGTTTATGACATTTTCAATATCATCTTCAGCACCAAAAACGACTTGTTATTGTCCAGGAAGATGGAAATGAAGCCTCAAAACATAAGGACTCTTGTAATGAGCATCATACCCAAATATACGCCAAGAAGCTTCACATGCACATACATATCTATAGTCATAATATTTATTTATTTCATGAACGAAATTATTATTATCTTCTTCATTACTGCTTTCTACAACCGCAACAGTAGCTCTATCCGGACCCTTGTTGATATATTTGAACAAATATTTTATAGAAGAAGCCTGATTGCATCACTCAATATTAATGTGTGCGTGATTTCTTTTCAAAAGATATTTGTTATAAGTAACAACATTTCTGTTATCAATTTAACACCTAACTTTTCAACAAAACATCCATCATTTCGTCTGCGATATAGAGGAAAACCATTATCATCAATGGAAGTGTGTTCAGAAAACCTTTTTGGATAGTTTTTTGAACACTTTCTATCAATCATGCAAGGACAATTAATGTTTTCTTCACCACAAGGACCATGGATCATGAACTCCTTCACAAGTGAGTACAAATCTGGATCTTCGTCTTTGTCTGGGATCTCAGCTGAAATAATCGGATCAATTTGTTCAACAGTAGGTAGCTTGAAATCAGAGTACATAAATTGACATATATGACTATGAGGCAATCCACGATTCTGAAACTCCACTGTATAAACAACTACACAAAAAGTGAAATTTGAAATTAATAAAGATAAACTATTAGTATTAACCTTTTGTTAAAATTATAATCATAAATGTAACATACCTGTTTGAACCTTACCGAATAATACATTGTCTTTCAACTCTTTAATAAGTGCATCAAACTTCATCTTAAATAACCGACAAAGGATATCATGCCTGTCTTCTGTCTTCTGGATTTACCATGGTGTCTTTAAGAAACCTTTTAATTTCTGGCCATTTAGGGTTACATGTCACGGTTATGAAAAAATCTGGATATCCATACCACTTACAAAGTGACATTGCATCCAAATAATTTTGCATCATGTAGCGAGCACCACCGGTAAAAGAAGGTAAGATAACACGTTGTCCAATGTTGGAAACATTCGTCTCTCCTTGTTCTTGTATGGTACGTAAATTCTCATAAGTTTCGCACCTTAGAACTTTTTGCTGCTTACGTATGTAATGCAATCTCTCACTTTCAATCATCGTATAACCATCAACAATAAATTGTTGGAGAAGTATAGATATGTACGTATGTATCTAAAGATAATTATAAAAGTATAACTCTTGAGGTGGATATACCATATCTAATTCTTAATTTTTAATTCTTATCTCTCTCTCTCTCTCTCTCTATATATATATATATATATATATATATTAAGTTAATCTAGATAAAATGGAAACATTTATAAATTTATAATAAACATTTCTTTTTGAAAAATAAAAAATATAAACTATGAGGTTGGATATGTTATTTTGCTTAAAATGACTTTATAAAATAACTTTTTTAAAACGAAAAGAGAATATATTTGATTGAATATTATGATTAATTGATTCAAGGTTTTTAAGTAACTATATATGGATATTTGCTATAAGACAATCATAAGAAAATAAAATACAAAATCTTGTGAATTTTTAAGTCTTGAATCGATAAGGTCGGCATTTAATCATCCATAAATTAGCAAAAATACATAAAAACACTTGATTAAGGTGTCGTTTATCCGAACACTTACCCGTTAAGCGCTTATCGATAAAATCCAACATCACTTACTTAACGGGTAAGATAGATTAATTTAAAGTGAATTGACGGGAAGCATAACAATTTGACTTTGAAAATATCATTACCTAACCATCCGTTGATAACTGATATTATGTAGTTCAATTAAAATTAGATGAAATAATATAATAATGATTACAAAAGTATAAATAATTAAATATACTATACTAAAATATTTGCATATTTATATTTTTGAAAAAGGTTCGAACTCATAATCCAAAAGTCAGTTGATAAGTGATATCTTTTTTTTTTCAAGTAATTAAATCTCTTATGATAATTCTAAGGGTGTTTCGTTGACAGAATGAAATTTGATAGAATTGTAATTCGTCGAATGAATTCGACTTTGAAGTAAAAATTGATATGAAATTGCAAAAGGAAAATCACGACAATTTAGTGATTATTTGTATCAAATCCCATACTAATTTCAACAAATCTCATACTAATCACGACATATTAATTCGTATATATTTATGATATTTAATAATATAATTAAATCCAAAAATATTCAATATTGGGCTCATTTCAAATATATTGACGAAACGATTACAATGGTATAATTTGTAAAAAAATAGAAATGTTTTTTTAATGCATTTTAGTTCATATACATTATTTATGTTTATATGATAATAGTCTAAAATGAAAAATAAAAAAGTAAGAGATTAAAAGTAAGCTACATACCTAATTATAAGGGTAATAAATGTAAAGTATAAATTTAAAAAAATGAATTACGGAGAGATTTAAGAAGGAGTGAAGATGAGTGTACTAATTTAACTTATAATGTAAACTGCGTCCAGATACATGTTTAGACGGAAAGATATTGAAATCGGCTCACCTGAAGACGACACGTGGCATGCTAGTTATTTATTTATTATATGTATAGACTAGTGTCCGACACCGCACAACACAAAAATATATTTATTAAGAAATAGGTAACTAAGTTAAAATTAAATGTAATTCGTTAATTGGCAACTCATGATATGTAATATAATGCAATGAAATATTATACTTGGTTTGTAACTTTATTAATTTGGGCAAAAGATTGATTACTGATAGCCCTAACCAGCTCCATAAGGATCTGCCTCCAAGAACACCAATTGAGGCAACTCTTTTAGCTTACTCAAAGGTTGAGGCTACCTGACCTACCTCGTATTTGGACAGTCGTCTTATCCCTTTACAACCTAATTAACTAAAACGATTATGAACATTTTATGTAAATAATAAAAATTAACATCATATGAAACTTACTTTAGTGATTAGAAAAACACCATGACAAAAATTTAAAATAATAAACAATATATTGTAAGCAAATTTTGTTTATAAATTCATGACCATATATCCACAGTTGCGATAAGATGTGAAATGAAATATGAGTAACAGATGTTGTATCCATTAAACATGAAAAAATTATCCGATGTAAGACATATAATAATAATGCAATCTATATCAGAAGGAAGAAAAAACAATAAAAAATGAATGGAAAGTTAAAACACATGAAGCACCAACTCGAAGCGTTCATAGAAAATCCAACCTTTGATCATCGTTTTTCAGATTGCCTTTCATTATCATTTTTCATTCAGGTTCACTTGATCCATTATCATCTTTTAAATTGCCATTACCCACCTCCAAATTAGAGATTGCATGGAGGATGTCTGAGAGAAAATAGCATATATGTTTTGAAATTGGATATGAGTACATATTTCTTGAAATCCAAAATCTTTTATAGGAAAAATCAAGATTAGACAGTACCTTTTACATAAATAGATTATTCAAGGATCGTACTAATAGCATGTAAACAACCGCCAACAGCTAAAGCACCAAGATTGTTTGCTTCAACTTTAAGGGTATTGATACACCTCTAAACTGTAGCGGACTATATCACACCAACACACGAAGTTAGAATGGGAGAAAAATAGAGTTGCAAGTGCACTTCACATTTTTTTTATTGATTAATAAAATATCACTTGGGTGCCATAACCTCTCCAAACTTGTCAACAATAGTCTCAAGGGTAAACACCATATTGTCATTTTCAACTTTATCCGTTAGCTTGAAAACCAATGTGAAGGGAAAACCAAATTCATGACATGAATCAATATAACTTATTAAAAATACATACCATCAATTAACTATGGAAGAACATGCCTGATTTTACTAAGATGTCATTGAAGGTCTTTCTTTGTAACCTGAAACTCCATAAACACGTTTCCCTAAAATCTATATAAATGCGTAGAAAACAGAACAACTGTTGGGAAAAGAAATTTCTCATGAAGATAAGTAAAGAAAAAGCACCATTTGGCGATATGCAAAGTTTAATGTGCATACATGTATCAAACTTGAAATAAATAAATCTATCTTTTGACTTACAAATATAACGTGGTTTTTAGCGCGTTACCCCAATAGTGCTAAGTACAATAACATTGTTTATCACATTACCCCAAGAATGTCAAATACATCAAAAGAAATGAACCACATGAATAATTAAAATAAAGGGAGGTAACTACAAAAATGCTTCCACAATATATGACAAATGAAGAAGAAAAGAAACATAAATCCACGTGGGCAGGCTTTTTTTGGTTTTTATATTTATCTATGTTTCATTTCACTTTAGAAATAAAAGGAAGAAACTTATTCTTTGTAACTTGTTTCACACCCTATTTTGATTGTTCTACAATACAACAAAAGAAAAAGACATCAGACTGTGAACTACATTGAACATGAATTCAGTAACTTATGTTGTAAGATCCTACAGAATGCCAAACCATTGAGAGGTAGTAAAGAAGCAAGACCTGATCCACGACAAAAAGGTCTTGATCCAACTTGCCAATAATAAATCCAAGATTGATTTGCCCAATAACCTAGAAAGAAAGGAAAGAACAGAAACAAATAACTTATTACATATTTGTAGCCTGCTATATTACCATGATGAATAAAATGAGCTATAGAACATCATATACATTTTCGTTTATTGTTTCAAGTACAATAATTCAGTTAGCAAGAAAACCACAATGATAAAAACATATAGAAAAAAGAAAAGCACTATTTTCAATCATGTTCATCCATTCAATTATTCGTGAAACAAAGTGAATATTTTCAGGTAAAGGGTAGAAACAACAATATAATCAAATATGTTTACCTACTTTTCAAGGGAAGAAAAATCACCTTCCACGGTGTTCTTCATATAAGTGGCAACATGCTTAAAAAACATAGATGCATTTGACTTTACTTTTATAACATCATTGGGTAAATATTTTTGGGAGATGAGGATGGCAAACCTAATCGATTACCATTAAGTAAAAGAAATTAGATATGATGACTTGTCTTCAACACATGCTCCTAACCAATATGCATAAGGCTCATCTATTTCCATAACACCCTATATGGGATCTTCGTTCAATCTCTAATCAAGTCTTGTGTCACTCTACACTCATCTTGAGGTAACAAATATTCTTAACCATGAGCATTACATTTTATTAAAATGCATAATCAAAGTCATACTTATTGAGAATGCCAACTATTATAAGATCACTTCATTCTAGTAGGCATTAGTAAATTTCATAAACAAATTTTGCATTGAATAAAAAGGACCAGAAGAAAACAACACAGAAGAGATGATCCCCAATGCCAAAAAATTACAATGAAAAGCTATCATATCAATACATAAGGCCACAAAATGAAGATATAAATTGTCAAGTTAATGCATTACCTGATGAGAGTAGCTGCTTTCCGTTTTCTATAACAATTAAAGCATATAAAATTAGTTTAAGAACAAATCTACAATTGAACAATAAAGAAGAAATACATAACAAAGAACAAAGACGAATACGGAAAAAATAACTAATTTTATAACAGACCTGAGTGACAAAAACCCAAAAATAAACAAATACCGGGTTTTTTTTTTACAAATAACCTCAATGGTGTTGATGTTAACTTGTCACCAAGGATGTTGCTATCCTTGGTTGTCGGCGTAAAATTGTTGACAGGAATGTGAATATGTGATGCTAGCAGAGAAACCAATAAAGTACTAACCTTATAATTCAATTGAAAATATGGATTTCACACTACGTAAACCTCATTGATTCACAAACATCTGTGAACGTAAAGCAAACGCGGCACATCCGAACCTAATAAATCACATTAACGATTCTATACCATTTTGAAACACAAACATAAACCCTAGCCCTAACTAAACTATTGGACCTAGCCGTAACTAAACAACTTGAACGAATTGATTCAACTACAATAGTAATCAACAAACTCCAACATTTGATTGCAACATCCAGTTAGGTTAATAAAAAAATGGAGCAGAAGATTACGAATAGATGTGAGGAAATACCTCCAATTCCGAAGAAATCAACAGAAAGGACATCAAACGGTTGGGGATGAGAAGAGTGAGAGGATGTGAAATAGAATCCGTAACTATCTAATCGAAATTCAACTACAAAACGAAACCACAAAATTAGCGAGCTAGTAAGGAAAACCGAACCCAACCATAAAATCAAAGGGGAGAGAAGGTGAATAATAAGAATAAAACCACAGGTGGTTTTGGACGGAGGGACAATCTTGTCGATCAACACTCTGTTTAGGCATGGAATCAGATGCTTCGCCACTGTTGGATGGATCGATGCGGAATGAAATGGGGATTTCAAGATTGGTGGTGGAAAATTAATTGACAACTGTATCGATGGAGAAGTAAATAGGAGGCCTACCAGGAGAGATGTTAAAGTAGACCAAAAGTTTGTAGTTAATATATGGAAAATTAGGGAAAAGTCAAAAACGGGAAAAAATAGAGAGGAGGGATTCAATGTTTAGAGAGTGCCACGTCATTCCTCAATGATTTTGCTTTATATATGTATATAGATATAGATTAAAAGTAAATTACAAATTTGGCCCTGTGGTTTACATTTTCTATCCACACTGGTCCTCAAATCAAAATAAATATAAGGATGAGACTCTTGGTTTCACATTTTCGCACTTATTGATCCTTCCACTAATGGAATCAAAAAAATCCGTCAACCAAATTAAATAAGGGGGTATTTTAGTCCTTTTCACAAACTTTTTGTTTGTCTTTATCCTTATTAATTAAGAAATAAAAAAAAATATATTATATATTAATTATGTTATATATAATACATTACATATACCTACATATATATATACACACATACATATACATAAATCACCGTAAACCCTCCCAACCAACACCCAACCCTCCCAACCAACACCCAACCCTCCCTGTGATGATCTCCGACGTGCCCCAACGATGTCGATCACCATCTTTGGTATTTGTCACCACCATCAACTTCATCATCCACCAGCAGGTTTTGTTACAAGAGGCTAGAAATGGGGGTTGTCGGAGAAGGGCCTATAAATGGTGATGGTTGTTTTTCGTTTTAGATCTAGATATACAAGGGTACGAGACCATAAAGGGAAAGGAGGCCAAAGTGGTGTTTGGAGAAATCAATGACTTACCCTCTCCCTGATGCTCCGGCCTACACCGTCGTGGTCTTCGTCGGAGACCTTCCCCACCTTAACCATCCCCATGTTTCTTTTTCTCGGAGCATCGCCACATCATCTCCATCTCGGCATCATGTTATCGTCCCACCCTAAATGTTCGTCTTCGTGAACTTCGATGGAGATGAAGGCTAAAAATGGCTTCACACTTGGTATAGAGCTTCGATGCTAGGCAACATGTGGAATGGTCGAGAATAAAGAAATTGAGGGTCTCCTTCATGATATTCCTATTTAGGGAGTGAAGGCTAAAAATGGCTTGTGAGGGCCCTAATGTTGTGTTGGCAAAGCCAACTTATTAGGTTTCGGGCAGAGAAAAGCGGACCGGCTGCATCGGCCCGGTAACCTTCGTTACGCTGTCTCCCTACTGATGGCACATTTGACCGCCCCCAATGAGATGGGGAATTTATAACTCACTATTTAGGCTTTTGGGTCCTTCATCGTTTTTTCTATGAAAGCAAGAAATGAAAAATTTTGTTCTAAGGGTGTGTTAGGGATTGCTTATTTAAAACAACTTATGCTTATTTTGAAAAGTGCTTATCAACTTATGTGGTGCCAAATCGGAGTTTTTTAGAAAGTGTTTGGATTACCTTATTGTGGTACCAAAACGTAATAACTAATAAGCTGTTATTTAAGGGTGTTTGAGATTGCTTATACATATAAAATAACCAAAAAAGTCATAAACACTTTTCAAATAAGTTGATAAGTTAAAACCAAATGATTTATCAAAAACTCATGTTCAACAGTTTGACACCGATATAAGCCCTTTTAATTTTTCTCCATCCAAACACTAGAAAGTGCTTATCTCCGATGCCACACCGCAATATGCTAAAAAACACTTCAAATCAGCAATCCCAAACACCCCCTAAATTCTGCTTTATTCCATAAAAATGGGATAGGTTTAGGTATGGGTCCTAAAAACAATGGGAACCGGCCAATGGAGACTTTTGGGCCCTTTATCGTTTTTTCTATGAAAGCAAGAGATGAAAAGTTTTGTTCTAAATATAAAAGATTTTGGTTTAATTTATGCTTTGATTTAAGGTTTTTGGTTTATGGTTTTTAATACAAGTTGTTCATGGTTTGTTCATGTTCATCTATTTGTTCTTTAGAGAAGATGGAGATTCAAAATAGGAAAAAAGACAAAACAATGATAAATGACCAAATTGCCCTATAAGTTAACTAGGTTAACGGATTTAATTTGTTAGAGGGAGGGATTCAATAGGTGCGAAAATGTAAACCAAAAGTCCCATCCTTGTATTTATTTTGATTTTGGGAACATTGTGGGTAGAAAGTGTGGACCATAGGGACCAAATCCTTGATTTACTCAATTATTAATTTGTACATAATGCTATAACACTTTTATTATAAAAAAACTAAGAGTTCTTAATAAATACTTTATAGTATAATATACACATATAATAAATACTTTATGTTATACTATAATAAATAATACCAAAATGTTTTTTTAACTTTGTGGATGACTTGTGTGAAAGAAATACTTGTAAAAAATCAAAATGAAAATTAAATTGAGATTGGAGAATTATATAGAATGACTTATATGCAATAATATATATGTACAGTGACGATGAGTTTTCATGTTTCGCCATATTTTGGGATCTTCACGATGTGTTTAGACAATACATTATTTGTTTTTATTTTAATTGTGACATGTCTACAAAAATAAGGTAGAAACTCGACACAACACTAAATATTTTTACGATAAATAAACATTCACTACTTAGAATAATCTTTTACCATGAAATTTAGTGAAAGAAAGTCAAATCTAGTTAGACAGATAAGAGAAAAAAAAATATTTACAATAAGTTTTTTTTAATTGTCATAACTATTCTATTTATATACATTGATTATATATTAATTGTAATAAGTTTCAATTGATTTATTTTATCATGTATACTAAAATATATTAAACTTCTCATAAGTATTTCATTTATATACATTGATTCATAATAATTAAAAGAAGAATATTAAAAGTTAGAATAATTAATGAGATATATTGATTTATAATAATTAAATATATATATATATATATAAATATTTAACCAATTAATAGGATATATTGATTTTAGAAAACCGAAAAAGGATAAAATAGTAAAAAGTATCATCAAAAACCTCTAATAAATGCCAACCTACATTTTTTAAATTTTTTTATAATGATATATTGATTGTTACGTAAATAAAAAAAGTTTTTTTTGGAAAGGGTGTCCTGGGCTTTTGGCCCAGACTAATCCCTTGGCAATGAAACCGACTGCTAAAGCATGCAGCCCTGAGGTTATACCCAGTGGCCACAAAGTTGCGAATGCAGGGAATCGAACCTGTGGTGAGCGCTATGAACTCCCCAGGTGATTACCGCTACACCACAAGCCTTGTGGTTAAATAAAAAAGTTAAAGGCAAATAAAAAAATTGTTCTTAATTATATTGGTTGTAAAAAAATATATCTAGTTATATATATAATTTGATACTAATTTCATTTATAAAAAATCAAAAAAGCACAAAAATGAAAGGTTTAGTAATAAATGTGTTGAGTTTATATTAAAAATAAGAGTAAACTAAAATAAAAAGAAGAAGAATAAAATGATTGAAAGTTTCTCTTTAAGCCATGCATTAGTTTTTTCTTTAATATATATATATATAGATAGACTTAAGTTTGCGTGAGACCAAACAGTTTCCGTGAGACCGGTGAGACCAAACTTTAAAATATGAAACTTCACACCAAAAAACTGTGAAGGTAAAAAAAATCGAACTTTTCATAGGGAAAACACCGTAAATGTTACATTCACGGTGTTTTTCGCTGTGAATGTTCGGTTTTTTTTACCTTCACAGCGTCTTCACTGTGAAGGTTCGGATATACCTTCACAGTCTTTTATCTGTGAATGTTTGATTTTTTTTAACTTGGGTTAGGTTTTTTTTATCTTCATAGTGTGATTACATTATGAAGGTTCGAATGTTTTTTACCTTCACAGTGTTTCGGTGTGAAGTTTCATGTTTTAAGGCTTGGTCTCACGCGGTCTCACGGAAACAACTTGGTCTCACGTGAACCTGACCCTATATATATATATATATATATATATATATATATATATATATATATAGGGAGAGGTTAATTTGAGAAATGGTAAATGTATGAGAAATAGAGAAGTAATCTTAGCCATTCATCTGGTCAACATTTGCGGCTTTGACCGCGAAGCACCGGATAATTTCTTGCATGATCTATAGAAGGTAGATGGGTAGTTTCGTAAAATACGCGAGATGAGTTCATATATGAACCTATATGATTCACATATGAACTATACGTTCATATATGAATCAGTTAATTAGTTCATATATGAATCTGTTAATTAGTTCAACTGATTCATATATGAACTTACAGTTAATTAGTTCATATGTGAATCAGTTAATTAGTTCATATATGAATCAAAAAGGTTCATATATGAATCAGTTAAAAGAGTTCAGATGTGAATTACACTGATTCATATATGAACATATAGTTCATATGTGAATTATACAATTTCATATATGAACACAACTCGTGTATTTTGTAAAAATTACGAAAGTGTCCTTTTATATTTGGAATAGCCGTAACTTTTGACTAGTCAAAGCCACACCTTTTGACCAGTCAAATCCGATCTTGACCATATGAATGGCTAGGATTACTTCTTTATTTCTCATATATTTACCATTTCTCAAATGAACCTAAGGCTATATATATATATATATATATATATATATATATATATATATATAATATCTATTGACGTTTTTTTATAAATTACGTAACTAATTTGAGATGAAATGGAATTTGTCAATTAAATAACAATTAAGAAAATATAATGTACCACAATAAACATATTTTAGCGTATTATAGATGTAAATTAATTTATTTATATTGTTTCTATAAAGAGAATTTCAAACATGTTCTTATATTTTATAAAAGAATTAATTTTCCAATGTAATATTATGTTTGTATACAAATAGTTAGTTGCAAATATCTATGCAACATCAAACATTATTATTAGAGAGCTCAAAATTAATATCCTAAATTTAGCTTATAATGCTTATATTGCAATCTCATTATAAAACCAATAATAGATACATAGAAAGTTATCACTAACCGCCACATAAAAATTATTTTACATAATATAATTTGTTTGCAAAAAATAAAAGAAGAAACAATATATTATAACTACTTATTTTTAAGGAACATTACCTCCAACGTCAACTTCTAGAAGGATCTTTTACCCACATAAATTATTGCACAAAGTGAAAAAGAATGTGTGAACTAACTAAAAATTAATAAACTATGAGGAATGACTCTGAGACGCTCCGAAATCGTTTGTGTTTAATCAACAATCGCTCGCAAAGAGATTTCTCTGTCTTGGAGTGACTTCGAAAGAATTTCGATTAACCACCATTTTGTTATTAGCTTATAGAAAGAAACAATTATTATATGAGAAAAATGGAATATGGAAGGGAAAAACAGAGAAGACGTAAGAAAAAAAAAACCTGGATTTATAATGCAGTTTCGACCATGATTTCGATTTTTTGCTTTTCGATTGAACGCCTATGTGATGCAACTCTCTCTCCCCACAACTACCTCCTTCGCCGGCTCTCCAATTCCAACCGTGTAGAACAATATAGATTTATGTTGGAGCTCTCCAATTATAGGGTAGAAGAATATTATTGATTTGCGATGGAGATTGCATCTAACCAAATGAATTTATTGAAGAATAATTAATAATTAATTATTAGGGAAATAGAGAGTAAAGGAAGAGGAAACCAGAAGATTATTCTAAATTGCAAGTATGTAAAAGTACCAAAAAAACCTTGTAGATAATAAAACAAAAATCTACATATAAGTGTAGAAAAGTCTTTATAATATTAGACATTTAAAAAAATCAAAAATCTAGAAAAAAAGATAAATATGAATCTTGATGTTAGAAGATACCACCTACGACTATTGGGTTTTGCTTTAATATATACTAATGTGGAAATCGCGCGTTGCGCGGTAGCGTGAGTACTTTGTGTTCAATAATATGTAAATCAGCCATATAATACTGATTTATTTTAATTTGATTTTTATATATTATTTTTATAGTTTTTTTTTTCTATACATACTATTATATTGATTCTAATTTTAATTTTTTTGATTGTAGTAACTTTTATTTCAATGATCTGATTCTAATTATACTGTTTTAATTTAATTACTTTTTCTAAGTGGTATTAAATGTAATAAATATTTCATTTATTAATAAGGGAATTAATAACAAGTATTTAATTTATATTGTAATGTAGTGATTCTCATTTCATTTATATCTATAAATTTATTATTTAGGATTTAGAATGTTTTTTTAATTTGTATATTGATTACAATTTTTATTTTAATTCTAATCATATATATATATATATATATATTTACTTTATCTTGAAAATAGTACAAATCAATATATAAAGTTGACTAAAGAAAATCGTACAAATCAAAATATATATATATATATATATATATATATATCACATCACCGACCACTAATTATTCTAAATAACATATATAAAATGTAATGTGAATAATAATAAATGATAATGGTCATTTAATAACATTAAAATATGTAATGAATGTTGTGTTAATAATAATTAATGATTATTCATTAATATATAAAAATAAATAAGAGTACTATGTAAATATGTAAGTTATATTATTTTCAACTATCATAAGTATTTGATTTATGTATATATATTTTTTTTTGCAATGAGATCTTTTTTGTGTAACTAAAACTTTTCATCTTCATTTTGTTTATTTATATTAATTAGAGTATTATTTTTAGTTGTTATGTATAAAAACATACATGTTATTATATTTAAGTGTAGTATAAATTAAAATTATTTATTTTAATGAGATTTTAAATAGTTAATAAAATTAAAATCAAAGAAAAAATATAAAAGACATAAATAAATAAATAAAACTCTAAAATCCCAACATAAGTAAAAAAGAAATGTATGTCATAATTAGTCTTCTTAAAGTAAACTGAAAAAAATACAAATAATAGTTGAAAATTGATTTGTTAATTTTGTATCAATGATTGTAATGTTTTCAAAATTCAGTTATCAAACCGTTGTTGCCATATAAAATCACGACCACGAATAAACCCTCGGTTCCCTTGGAAAAACCTTAAGAGAAATAAAGAAGATAGAAGTAAAAATAAATAAATCTAAAATCCCAACAAAAATACAAAAAGAATAATACTTGGATCAATATTCTTGAAGTAAATTTGAAAAAAAATTGTTAAAAGAATAATGGTTTGTGTGAAAAAAACAGATCAAGTGATGGAGAGATAGAAAAGAGTTTGCTTAAAAAACGACAGTTTGTGAAATGAATATTACATCAAGTGATGAAGAGGGTAAGAAAGAGTTCACCTAGAAAAAAAATTTGTTGAAGAATAGCCGTTTGTTAAATGAAGAACACATAAGGAGATGGATAGAAAGAGTTTACCTGAAAGACAATTTTGTGGAAGAATAACGGTTTGTTTTGTGAAATGAAGAGGACATCAATTGATATGAAGAGATATGACAAAAAATTAGTGATCAACAAAGCATGAGAAAACAAAATGAGCACATGAAAAGTTTGGAGGTTTCACCTTCAAGAATGAAGATGAATATGTTTAAAAGATAAACTTTTGAAAATTATTAAAACAACCCTATCTTTTTAAAATTACCAAAACAACCATATCTCAAGGAATTTTATGTTTTTAGTATGGTGATGAAAGAGTCTTTAACATATAAAATATTTTTAAAAATAAAATAACTTAGAAAAAGGAAAAAAAAGGCTTGTGATGTTTAGGAGATGACATACCATTGGCTTTGGTTGCTTCTTTTGTAGATATATTAGATAGATAATAGATGATAGACATATAAAGTAAAATATGAAGATAAACTATATTGGTTTTCTTGTTCAATATATTGGGAGATGGAGAGAAGTTAAGAAAATGAAGGGAATTGTGTTAAATTCAAACATAATGAATAATTAATGTGGGAAATTAAAGTGAGAAAATAGGGAAAAAAAAAGAATAAAAGAAGGATGAAGGAGAAAAAAGATAAAGGGGTTTCTAGGCTTGAGGAGATGCCACCTCATACATGGTGGTTTCTCCTTTAATAGATATAGATATAGATATAGATAGATATAGATTTTCAAACAATGAAAGTAAAAGAGAAATCAATCTAAATAGTCATTTCTCTCTTCATAATTGGTCTTATAATTATCCCTCAACTTGTTTTATCAAAATGTCTTTACCTTTGCAAATTGCAAGTGATAACTCCGCAATTTACAGAGGGGTGAAAAAGTAAAAAAAAAAAAAAAAAGGTTTTTGAACATGGTTCGCAAGTATATAGACCAAATCTGTAATTTTTTCCTACATCTTCAACAATTGGTGGGCAACGGCCAACGGACATTGTAACACCCTCAAACCTGAAGATAACAACTAATTTAAAAATTTCTAACTACATCAATAAATGAATTGTCTACAACCACATATTTAAATTCAACTACAATACACGAATACCACCTTATATATACAGACTATAAAGGACGGGTGCTACTAATACCCATTCCATAGTCACTATCTCCATAATGCGGAAGACTTCACTGAATTCTTACTTTCGGATCTAGCTAAGACTTTACTCTTCACAGGATTGCTAGAACCAAACCCCAACCTTGAAACCTGATGCACATGCCGACAAATAAAAAGGTTAGGCTTAACGCCTAGTGAGCTCAAGAGTTTTCAACATGATTACAAAGACCATTAAATGGAAATAATGTAACTTAAATTATGATTCTTTAAAAACGAACTTCTTTAAGCATGGGGGCGGCCTGTTTTTCAATAATAAGCAAATATAAATGGACGCCTCGACGCCAAACATTAACTCATGAAACAATGCAACCCAACACTTACTCAAAACGTGAATAGTTGAAAATGCTCCCATGGTGACTTTTGAATAAAACTTTATAACTCAAGCGACCAAAATAAGATTACATTCAAGTTCCCAAAATTATATTATAAGGAGAAAACCCAGTATCTCAACTAGTTATAAATGGGAAGTGACTATCCCATAAAAATCGGCTTAGAAATTAACTCGTGGATGCAGGTCCAGGTCTTGGACTCCACGAGCCCTCACCGTCTTATCCTCGAAATCCCCCGAGACTAATCCCGACAACAACATAAAACAGGCTCAGAGATTAACTCGTGGATGCAGGTCCAGGTCTTGGACTCCACGAGCCCTCACCGTCTTATCCTCGAAATCCCCCGAGACTAATCCCGACACCAACATAAAACAGGCTCAGAGATTAACTCGTGGATGCAGGTCCAGGTCTTGGACTCCACGAGCCCTCACCGTCTTATCCTCGAAATCCCCCGAGACTAATCCCGACACCAACATAAAATAGGCTTAGAGATTAACTCGTGGATGCAGGTCCGGGTCTTGGACTCCACGAGCCTTCACCGTCTTATCCTCGAAATCCCCCGAGACTAATCCCGACACCAATATAAAACAGGCTCAGAGATTAACTCGTGGATGCAGGTCCAGGTTGTAACACCCGTAAATTTCGGTAAGTAAATGTCACCCGGACATTTCTGTGACTTGTAAACAGTGGAGTTTTGTTGCGGAATGCATTGTTTAAAGTCCCTCGGAGTATCGGGAGTATTGGCGTTGAAAAAGTCGGATTTTTGGAGTTCGGGGGCACCCGGGCGACTATGCCAGCGACAATCGCCAAAGCTTGAGCACCCACGGTACATTTCTGTCGATTGTCCCAGCGATTGTGCCATGGCACAATAGCCTGGCACAATAGCCTACGCGTACCAGTGGGTTAAATGTTGCGATTTTCACCATTTATTCTCATTTTTCTCATTTCTATCTTCTTCCCTTTTCTCTCCCAAACCCTAAAACCGAACCCTAACCCATTTTGATGGTTTTCCCCCCTTGAACCACATAATTCTTCATCATCTAACTAGTTGGAACCTTGAATCACAAAACCTCCATCTTCATCTTCCTCATCAAGTTCATCGGTTGGGAGCTTGGGTTGAAAAGTTGGATTGGGTGTTCTCGGAAAGTCTCATCATCTCTAATGGTAAGATTTCTTGAAAATAATGTTATAAATGCTCCATTGATGGTTTCTTAGTGTTTGGTATCTCAAATCTCGGATTTGATGGTTTCGGAGAAATTAGGGTTTTAATCTCGTTTAGGGATTTTGGTGTATAATGTTTGGGGAATGTTTCTAAATGGTTTGGATTGTATGGATCTAGGTTTTGGAAGTTCTCGGCTTGAGGATTCAAGTGGCCTTCAAAAGAGCTCGTTGGGTGAGATTCTAGATTTAGCCTAAATCTAGTAAGGTGAGTTCAAGTTGATTTGTTAAAACGGTGTACATGCCAAAATGTGTATTTTGAAGTAAAAATGTGATTTACTTGGTTATTTAGTGTGAGTATTTTGATAAGTTTTCATGTTTGGTAAACTTGGGTTGTTTAATCTCATAAAATGCTCATATCTGGGTTCTTAGCAATTTTGTACAAATAGAGTCCATTTCATGACTTATACGTCTTTGGTGATTTTTGGTACAAACGTAATCTATTTGATGATTTATGCATTCAGGAGTATTTTGCATTCATAAACCCTTTGGAAAACCATTGGAGTATGGGTCTTTATAAACGTCGTTTAAAGTCATTTCATTGTATGGAAATTGTTATTTATCGGTCAAGCATGTTTCAACATTATACTGGTTTTCATTTGGGGGTTTACGTAAGTTGTTGGGCCTTGGGCTCGGTTTTGACTAAATTGAGTCTGGAGGACATTTGTCCGGAGTAATAACCGTTGTGGAGTTTTTGAGTATAATGACGTACTTTTCGTGTCATTTGGGTGTTTCATGTTTGAGTTATCAAGTAAGGAGTTGAGATTCCTATCTTGAATGTTAGTGGGTAGACACTAAAGGTCGAATGAGAACCTTGAGGTTGGAACTCTACTAGAAAATGAATGGGCACTAAGCTCGGTTAACCTTGAGGTGCAGCTCGACGGAGTGGGCACTAAAGGTACCGTGTCCTTGAGGTGACGCCCGTTAAGTGGTGTGCACTAAAGGTGTTGGGGACTTGAGGTGATGCTTATGTTAGTGTGCTCTAAAGTCTTTGATCTGAGGTGCAGTTCGATAACATAGTTATGTGGCTTAATTTTGTGTTTTGCCACGTACAATGGAATCGGGTATTTTCCCGTCACTGGAAGGTGCTAATTAGGTATGTAGTTGTGTCATTTTATTATCTATGTTTTCGGTGACATTTTACTTATGGGAATTGTTTACTCAAGATTTATGGGTTGCGTATTATACTCCGTCTACGTTTGAAGTATTTTGAAAGTAAAGTTTTGTTTCATATTCTTATAAACTGAGGGCTCTACTTACTATCCATGTTTTGGATGTTTGGGGATATGAATGATTAATCACATTTTCACAAATGGGGTGTTGAACTATGATCCCGCTTGGGTGAGTTATGCGTTACATCATTTTGTAAGGAATATGTGCGTTTGGAAACATTGTTTTTAAAAGGACATATTAAGGAAAATGTGTCGTTTACATTTCTAAAAGTAAACTATTTTGAAAGTTCATGATTCGAACTAAATTCCTTCCTTTCAATGACATATTCTCTCATATTAAAACTCTTGAGCTCACTAGGCGTTAAGTCTAACCTTATTATTTGTCGGCATGTACATCAGGTTCCTAGCAGGGGTTCAGTTCTAGTGGTGCTTTGAAGAGTTGAGCCTTAGCCTTACAAGAGTGAGTAGTCGGCGAAGCCTTCCACAGGACGGAGTTAGTATTCGGTATTGGATTTAGTGACACCTGTCCATTTCATAGAATGTTTGTATAAGATGAATGAGAGTATTGAGGTTGATCCCCCAATTTATGTTTGTAGTTCAAAGTATTTATTGATGTATCTAGAAAATTTTAAATTTGTTGCTATTTTCGGATTTGAGGGTGTCACAAGTTGGTATCAGAGCTTAAGTTTGAGAGATTTAGGTATTGATTTTAGGATGCATAGACTCAAGCTAGCGTTCTTAAAAGCGAAGATAAGTGGAGTTGCACATTAGGTACCTTAAGATAAGATAATTTGAGGTTGACCGAGTCGTTAGAAACGGGAAACTTGTCGAGGGCCTCAAGCATGATTGTGTATTGTGCGTTCATAATGGCACCTGGCCAGTGTCATGGTGAACCTACATGCTACATATGTATACTTGGGTTACCTTATGATGATGACCGTTGGGGTAGTGGGAAGTCCTAAGCGAGTTAGCTAAGGAAGGATTGATGTTTACATCAAGGTCACCTGGGAGTGATAGCTAAGTGCGAGGAGGTCACTAAGTTGATCCTCTTGGGTCGGAAATCTTGGTTGGATTGGATTCGTGAGTTGGTAGACCGATTCTATTCAAGGAGAATTCGTAAGTTTATCAATTATTGAGATTCTGGCTTTAAGATGTTTGATGCATCCGGATGATAATAGTATGTCGGGAATTTTGGGGAGTATAGTCCTATGATGCCAAGTGTCGGTCAAATTCATGCACTAGATTTATTTCCGAAATAAATTTGCATAAATTGTTTCTTATGTTCGTAAAACAAAAGGTGGTTTATATTATAAAGTTTTGGTAAAGCATTTAACACACATCAGATTTGAAACTGTGAGCTTAAGCATACTTGAAATTGTTTTGTTGCATGTAATTGCAAATTGTTATCAAAAGTCTCCTTACTCACGTCTCGTGTTTAACGTTATTTTCGGATATTGCAATATCCATGTTTAATGCCAATTGGGGTATTAGGCAAGTAACTATGAGAATTTAACTTAGACATTGGATCACCTCTACGTATGTCAAGGGTTTTAAAGGAAAGATTAATCCCACGTTTTGAGTCGGAATTTCTTGAGAATTTTTAGTTTGTGCGAGTTTGCTAAATTTCATGGTGTACTGTTTTATACGATGTCCATTTTATGCGTGAGTTTTAATTTTGCTTTTTTAAGCTTGCGAGTTTATTTAGCGTCCTGTCCCATGTAAATTTTGTAAAATGTCATTTTACCTTTCATTTCAGTAAAAGGAGGAAACTCCTAAAGGTTAGATGTTAAAAGCGTATCGCCGCTTTCTTGGCACTCTTTGTTGAAAAATAAAAACGAAAATTTTGACATCACTTGATTTTTAGCATTATTGAGTTTTGCGAAAATTCAGTTGAGTTTGTGGTGTCTCATCTTACGTCATTTTGCGTCGCGTAAATAATTTCGGGATAATGTACTTGTGCATCATGGTGTGGGTTATTTTATGAATGTTGTTATTTGAGGTCATCCCACATGTTGTTTTGGGAATTTCATTATCATGCAAATTATTTTTGGTCCTTATACCAATGTCAATCGTCTCATACTTTTTGCAATTGGAATAAATTATGCTGTTGGTGTGAGTAATTGTATAAAAGATTTACGCTGTTTCAAACAGAGCTTTTGTTCTGGGCATATTTCAATCATTAACTTTTGCCATTAGAAGTTTCTGCAATGCATTTAACGAGCTAGCAATTTTGATGTCGCTGTGGTTTCTATTTGGTCAAATGTGTTTATCTGTATGGCTCAAAGCTTTAAACTCGATTTGAAACTTATTCGCATTTCCATCATTTTACATGGCTTTGGGAAAATAAACTGTTGCATATGGGGTTGTTGATATTTTTGTGCTGCAACGTCTTTTGGTTAAAGAGGAAGAATTTTAAAGTTAAAATTGTGATTTTCTCTTTTGGGAGTTGTACAAACAGTTATTGCACGCGTCGTAATATAGGAACATATTTTCACGTATAGTGTAAATTATTGCGCATGTTTTATTACTGTCTTTATTAACGTAAGTATTGAACAAATGAATTTTGGAAATGATTTCATATGCGTTGTGTTAATGATCAATTTTGAAACCTATCGAATGAACGGTAGTGTATTTTTGTCGCACGTTTAATCGTTAAGAAGCTTTTATATTCGAAAGTTTTATAAACTCAAATTGGCATATTGGTTGAAAAACCTTGAACTCATTAGGCCTATAGATTTAAACCCCTGGCGCAAGAGCAGTTGTAATTAGGGACTAAGGAAGTCCTTGGGATTTGAAGCGTCGGATGATCCGCCTTGCGGTCAGTCTTGGATCTTGGGCTTCAGTGATGAATCGGTGCGCCCGATTAATGGAAATAGTAGACTTAAGTCTTCCCGGTTAATTAAGGGGTGATTTTATGCTTCGGTGATCATGCGAGTTAAAGTTTAGGTAATTATTGGCTACTAGATTGGGTTTCGTTTTGGTGGATTGCTCGTCAGTATGGCACCATGGCTTATGTGGTTGGTCTACCGTCTTAGCGAGTCCGCGATCAAAGGAAATTTTGGTGATCTGTCTGCTAGAGATGTAAGATTTGAAATTTTAGCTCTCTGTTAGGTGTCCACCTTGGTGCGACAATCCGTCTGGAATAGAATTTTGGGCGAGATGTCCACGTTTTCGAGGTCACCGTTTAGTCCTAGGCGTCGACTTGTTTTCTTGAGGTCAATGGATTTTGGAATGGATAGATGTAACCCGGTTGGATTAGGGAAAATAGTGACCTTTCGGTGATGGATTTTGAAAGGAGTTTAGGTATTGAGGATTGAGTATCGATGTGCCCAAGCATTCCTGTGGTGATAAGGATGTTACTTTAGGAATGTTGTGAGATTGGTGTTGGGTCGGAGTTGAGTGACATCCGAATCTGTGTTAACCGGTTGCATGAAGGACGTTTTGGTGCGCCTTGGAAGAATGTATTTATAGATATTAGGAGTGGATCGGTAGGAATATGAGGATTCATGGGAGTTTGATTGCCATCTTTGACGTTGGGTTCGGATTCGTGATGCTCCGAATGGAATTGATTGGTGAAATGTTGAGGTCACGAACTACCCTAGAGGTAGTAATTGTCACTCTAAGGTTGGGAGACGACCGTAACCTTGTGGGTAAAAGGTTACTTTGGAGAGTTAAGTGTTCACTCGGTTATGAGTATAATGTGCCCAAGAGGGGCAGTATATGTGTGTATCAGTGCAAAGGTCCTGATAGTGGGTTAAGGGAAATCCTTCTGCAGGCAAAGCTTCATGGGAATCTAGATTTCGAGGACGAAATCATTCTAAGGTTGGGAGGATTGTAACACCCGTAAATTTCGGTAAGTAAATGTCACCCGGACATTTCTGTGACCTGTAAACAGTGGGGTTTTGTTGCGGAATGCATTGTTTAAAGTCCCTCGGAGTATCGGGAGTATTGGCGTTGAAAAAGACGGATTTTTGGAGTTCGGGGGCACCCGGGCGACTATGCCAACGATTGTGCCAGAGGGCACAATAGCCTGGCACAATCGCCAAAGCTTGAGCGCCCACGGTACATTTCTGGCGATTGTGCCATGGCACAATCGCCTGGCATAATAGCCTACGCGTACCAGTGGGTTAAACAAATCAACCACAAAGAATCGTTTCCCAAACCATAAACATGAATATCTCAACTAATACCAAAACCCTAACTTCCATAACCGAAGAGAATAGAAGATTACCTTAACCCAAGCTTGAATCCACCAACCAAAACACTTCTAGTTCACCAAAATAACCAAAAATCTCCAATCTATGAAAGGAAGCACAAAGGGTGAATGAAACCCTAGAAAATTTGGTGAAGAAGATGAAATGGGAGAGATGAGGAGCTTACCACCACAAAATATTCTTGTATACTCCAATAGACCTCCAATCTCTTGCTAGATCCTTGAAGATCTCTCAAAAACGAAACTGTAGCACTTTGAATCACCCAAATCGGAGTTAGGATGAAGGAGATATGAAAAAATGAACTTTGGGTGCTGAAAATCGGTTTTAAGCTCATCCAGGGGGTTTCGCAACTTGTCTCGCGACCTTGGGTCGCGTCATAAGTCGCCCGCTTCCCCTGGTTTTCTCCTCGATACTGATTTGGCCATAACTTCATTCGTTATAGCTCCGTTTTCGCTCCGGAAAGAACCGTTGGACTCGTAATTGAATACTTCATCCATCTAGACTATAAAATCTAGGATTCAAGTCTAAGATTAAATATCTTATTTTTCCTTGATATATCGGTTTCTGTATCAACCTGAAATGATACCTTTCGAAAGTCGGGGTGTTACAATCCTCCCAACCTTGAAAGAGATTTCGTCCTCGAAATCTGGCATCGATCAAACGCCCAACGTCGCCCTTTGTAAGGTCAATCGACTCTTTACCCAAAAGGAATGCCTTCACGATACCTTGCCTTATGCACGAACCGATCACGTCCCATCTACGATTGTCACTATAGTTCCCGTAACGAACCGTCACAACTAGATCCCAAGGTTCGATGTGTCTTACCGCTGACGAGACGAACATCGAGTCCTCAACAACCACTTTCTTATCCTTAAGATCTCGATTGTCTCCCAACCTTGGGTTGCACATATCCCCTCAAGAATAGTTCCACCAAGAATGCTCCCAAGCGAACTCATCTCTTAGGCATTTAATTCCATCCCATTAAGGTCTCCTCAATAGTCGATTTCTACTTAAGGTTTACCTCGACATTCTAAACCCAAATCCTCGATAATCCATACTATAAAGGATTCATCGTCCCCTTCCTTAACGATATTTCCTAACACTAATTAGTTTCGATCCAATCATAACCTTCGATCTGCACAATTGATGCGACACGACATTGGTGGACAACGAATTACCCCAACTACACGGTTACCCAATTCCCAGAGTGCGGTCAAGCATCGGTCGACGAATCAGTGAAACCTTGTTGACTACAGAATTACCAATGATCGATTCCTAATTTCCATCATCCAATCTTCTCAAGGTTACCACTTAAATTGCTGACACACCGGTTTCATCGGAAGTATAATGAAGCATTCCAACGGTTATTATTCTCTAATCGGATGTCGACACTTATGTTCAAAACTTATACGCCTCAACCGCGGATATACCACCATAAATTTCCTTCCAAATTTTACACCGATGATTCAAAGTTGACATCTATCATGATACTAGATTCCGGCAAACAAATCACCATAATTTCTTATTCCTTAAGACTCACCCGGATGGTACACATCCGACCCATAGGCTCCTATCCTACCGAAGTCAAGCAACCACCCAAAGATTTATCCCGAAGGTTTACCGAAGCAAAAATAGCACCACTTAATTATCTAGGAGAGTACACAATTCTACTACTTCAATCATTCGCGCGTGTACCGATTCATAAATTGGAATCCAAAATTTGGACTGACCACTAATCGGATAATCCGACGCTTCATTTCCCAAGGACTCCTTAGTTCCTTATTTACCACACCTTTCACGACAGGGTTGAAATCTATAGGTCTAATGAGTTCAAGGTTTTCAACTACTATGCCAATTTAAACTTTTATGAAACTTTCGAATACATAAGCTTTATAACAATTGCTTGTGCGGTAAAATCCACTACCGATCACTCGATAGTTTGAAAATTGATCATCGACGCTACACGTATAAAACCATTTCCAAAATTTGTTTGATCAATATTTTCGTAAATAAAATGGTGGCAAAAGGTGTGTAGCAATATTCACACTATAAACATGAAAATAAATTCCAGTGCCCCAAACACGTGAAATAAATGTTTGTACAGCTCCGAAAGAGGACTTCACAACTTTTAACTTTTCCTTCTTTAACCGAAAACGTTGCGGCATAAAATTTTCAGCAAGTCTCCTATATATCAGTTTATTCCCTAAAATTTTGTAAGATAATGGGAAAACAAATAAATTTTCAAATCGAGTTTAAAGTCTTGAGTCGCCTCGATAAAACACATTTGACCAAGGTGGAATGACTTGGTCTATCGGTGCGTTCACCGGTCGGGTAAACTCCGGAGCGGTTACACTTGCTTCATTTGCTTCTTCGGTCGCCCCGATCCGACTTCTCGTGTTTACCATAACGAACTGTCACACATGACCAGAGTGGTACCGATTAATTCTTTAAAAGATAATCGATTTAATACGTACTACTACAAGGATTAATCATCACAATAATAACTTCAAACATGCTCACGTAATCATAGATTCAGAGCAACACTGTCCAAGTGAGATTGTGAACATATTTTACACAAGAATCCTCGTTGTCATCATTATAATTCTCAATCAATGTAATTCCGAATTCCTAGTACTCTCCCCACCTAAGATTGCTCTACCCAAGTGGACAGTGATCTTATAAGCCTCGTCAGTCTAAGTCTAGGTATGCTAAGGTCAACACCTAGTTCACTTAAACTAGAGCTCTGATACCAACTTGTAACACCCCAAAAATGGGGCTAACAAAAATTTCCGGAAAATGGAAATGGGGTAAATAAATTGCCAAGACAATAAGCTCATACACCAGGAAACCATAAATGCCAGTTAATTACAAGTTTGTAATAAGAAGCAATAATAGATGACAACACTCTAATCTAGGCCTCACTAGACATAAGATTACAAAAGGTTGTCAACTATATCCAAAAGTATAGTCTTCAATATTGGCATCCCAAAAATGCTCCCAAGCTCACCACTAAAGACGTCTAGGCCTCCTTGGCGCTCGCGCCGCTAGAACCTGAGATACATACCAACAATCAAGCGTTAGACCAAACGGGTCTAGTGAGTTGCATAAAACATAACATAATTATATAAAGCATGTTATGAACAATTAAGACACTTCCAACACCAAAGTCCATACGGGGCCAATCATAGGGGAGACCCATCATACCAATGAGTTTTACCTCGAGTCAATGTACCTTGATGTTCACTCGCTTGAGCAACATCCCGAAGGCCCGGCACACTTGAAGACTACCTCCCAGGCATTACTCCAAATGGCGGAGGTCTAGGCGCATACCGTTATGGTCCTAGCACTTACTCCTGGTTCGTTCGGTGTACTTACAATGTCCGTCTCTATACATCATTTCATACCCATAAGATACATGTATAAGACCACCACAATTCCAAACACACTTAGGTACAAAACTCTAAGATATGCAAACACCCAATATAATCCATGACTCACCAAGACATATATGTAAACATGCTTAAGACATCAAGAGTAATAACCTCATCCATGTCCATAGTCATATCCAAGTCTAAATACCAATAACACCAAAATTAACAGTTAGGTCAAACTTATCAGGTGATCAGATCTTATCATAACAATAACACATTAGACATGAAAGCATATAAAGTATGTATCTCATTTGAAATTAATGTAAGAAACTCACTATCTAGGGTTTCACACAAAACCCTAGAAAACTTGGATGAGAGGATGAGAACTTGAATGTGCCTTAAATACTTCACTTGATGACTCTTGAAGCTTCCTCAACCACCAATAAATGTCCCCAACTAATCTAGGGTTTCAATAAATGTTTGGTGGGTTTAGAAGTAGAAGAAAATCGCCTAAGCTAGTTCCAAGCCGGCCCCAAAACGATATAAGATGAGAAGTGAAGTCAAAATAGTCAAAGTGATGTTTTTATACTCTCAGACACCGTCGGCGATAGTGCCTGGCGATTGTGCCAATGGCACTATCGCGGGGGCATCATCGCGCCACTCTAACGACTCTCGGTACAACTCAGGCGATAGTGCTTGGCGATTGTGCCAAGGGAACTATCGCGGTGGCACAATCGCGACCACCACCGACCCTACGGTACAACTCCCGCGATAGTGACCAGCGACTGTGCCCAGGGCACTGTCGCGTGGCACTATCGCGCCACACCCCCTTGGCACCAAAACTTGACTTTTCTCATGCTCAATGAAGTGAAGCTAAATACGCAGATGAACATGCTATTAACAGGTTAATATATCACACATTAAGCACACAAGAGATTCTCAAGTTAGCCAAAAAGTCAAGTAACGAGGGGAATACTTACCTTAGATTTTCGGGTGTTACAGTCTTATCCTCGAAATCCCCCGAGACTAATCCCGACACCAACATAAAACAGGCTTAGAGATTAACTCGTGGATGCAGGTCCGGGTCTTGGACTCCACGAGCCCTCACCGTCTTATCCTCGAAATCCCCCGAGACTAATCCCGACCAACATACAAATAATAGCCCATTTTCTTTTTAAATAACACGACCGACTCATATGCCTGTGGATCCACTACATTATAGTCTAAAACGCTACATGACTCCAACTGAATGACCAACGCACTCAAAACATGTAACTCTCAAATGACACGTAAAATAACGCCATCATACCAAAACTTCCCTTTCGGGCTATTAAACCGGACAATTGTCCTCACGGCTCATTTTAGTCAAAACCGAGCCAAAAGACTCAACACTTTACTTAAATAACCATAGAAAGCCAGTGTAAACTTTAAAACACGTTTGACCAGCGGATAAGCAAATGCCATGACTAAAATGTTATTTACCCAAATATTCTCATTATATGAAACCAAGCATTTTCCCAAACTTAACTGCTGATAAGAATGCAAATCAGAAAATGAAACTATAAACATTCTTTCAAGTACTTCACATAAATGTGCAAGTGATACTTTATAAAACATTTCCTTTTATGAATGACGCATAAAACTCGACAAACATTTAAAAGCGTATTTCTTTGACCAAAGATCTATTTATGCAATAGGACATCAAAACACATTCATTTGTGACACATTTATCAAAATGTCCAAACCTTCCAATTGTGGGTGTTATACAAAGTTTATAAAGTTAAATACTTCAATTAATCAAGATCAACAAATAACCCAACATTTGATAATTTCATGTAAAACACATAAACACTTTTAAAATAGACATTTTGGCATGTACAACGTTTTCACAAATCAACTTGAACTCACCTTGCTAGATTTAGGCTAAATCTAGATTTTTCCCTCAACTAGAGCTCCTTTGAAGAACACTTGGATTCTCAAGACAAAACTTCCAAAACCTAAATCCATACATATTCAACCGCAAATAAACATAATCAACCACAAAGAATCGTTTTCCAAACCATAAACATGAATATCTCAACTAATACCAAAACCCTAACTTCCATAACCGAAGAGAATAGAAGATTACCTTAACCCAAGCTTGAATCCACCAACCAAAACACTTCTAGTTCACCAAAATAACCACAAATCTCCGATCTATGAAAGGAAGCACAAAGGGTGGATGAAACCCTAGAAAATTTGGTGAAGAAGATGAAATGGGAGAGATGAGGAGCTTACCACCACAAAATATTCTTGTATACTCCAATAGACCTCCAATATCTTGCTAGATCCTTGAAGAGCTCTCAAAAACGAAACCTAGCACTTTGAATCACCCAAATCGGAGTTAGGATGAAGGAGATATGAAGAAATGAACTTTGGGTGCTGAAAATCGGTTTTAAGCTCATCCAGGGGGTTTCGCGACTTGTCTCGCGACCTTGGGTCGCGGCATAAGTCGCCTGCTTCCCCTGGTTTTCTCCTCGATACTGTTTTGACCATAACTTCATTCGTTATAGCTTCGTTTTCGCTCCGGAAAGAACCGTTGGACTCGTAATTGAATACTTCATCCATCTAGACTATAAAATCTAGGATTCAAGTCCAAGATTAAATATTTTATTTTTCCTTAATATATCGGTTTCTGTATCAACCTGAAATGATACCTTTCGAAAGTCGGGGTGTTACAGACATGTTTAATTTTTTTTACACATCTGGCCCTACACTTGGGGAGCATTTTCAGATTTTTTTTTACTTTTTACTTTTTCACCCCTCTACAAATTGCGAAGATGTCACTTGCGCATGTAGTGACATTTTGGTAGAACTGAGAGATAAATGATTAGGAGACCAATTTAGGTGAGAAGAATCACTATTTGAGTCAATTTCCCAAAACAAAAACAAGAATATCAAATACCTACCCGGGTAAATGCTTACCCGTCACATTACCTTATTGGATGCATTTGATAATGAACAAGAATTTTACCGGGTAAGAGCGAAAGTAAGGACTGAGAGTCTTATTCGATAAGTGAGGACCATAAAGGGAAAGGAGGCCAAAGTGGTGTTCGGAGAAATCAATGACTTACCCTCTCCCTGATGCTCCGGCCTACACCGTCGTGGTCTCCGTCGGAGACCTTCCCCACCCTAACCATCCCTATGTTTCTTTTTCCCAGAGCATCGCCACACGACCTCCATCTCGGCATCATGTTATCGTCCCACCCTAGATGTTCGTCTTCGTGAACTTCGATGGAGATGAAGGCTAAAAATGGCTTCACACTTGGTATAAAGCTTCAATGCTAGGCAACATGTGGAATGGTCGAGAATAAAGAAATTGAGGGTCTCCTCCATGATATTCCTATTTAGGAAGTGGAGGCTAAAAATGGCTTGTGAGGGCCCTAATGTTGTGTTGGCAAAGCCAACTTATTAGGTTTCGGGCAGAGAAAAGCGGATTGGCTGCATCGGCCCAGTAACCTTCATTACGCTGTCTCCCTACTGATGGCACATTTGACCGCCCCTAATGAGATGGGGAATTTATAACTCACTATTTAGGCTTTTGGGTCCTTCATCGTTTTTTCTATGAAAGCAAGAAATGAAAATTTTTGTTCTAAGGGGGTGTTAGGGATTGCTTATTTAAAACAACTTATGCTTAATTTGAAAAATGCTTATCAACTTATGTGGTGCCAAATCGGAGTTTTTTTAAAAAGTGTTTGGATTAGCTTATTGTGGTACCAAAACGTAATAACTAATAAGTTGTTATTTAAGGGTGTTTGAGATTGCTTATTCATATAAAATAACCAAAAAAGTCATAAACACTTTTCAAATAAGTTGATAAGTTAAAACCAAATGATTTATCAAAAACTCATGTTCAGCGGTTTGACACCGATATAAGCCCTTTTAATTTTTCTTCATCCAAACACTAGAAATTGCTTATCTCCGGTGCCACACCGCAATAAGCTAAAAAACACTTCAAATCAGCAATCCCAAACACCCCCTAAATTCTGCTTTATTCCATAAAAATGGGATAGGTTTAGGTATGGGGCCTAAAAGCAATGGAACCGGCCAATGTGGAGACTTTTGGGCCCTTTATCGGTTTTTCTATGAAAGCAAGAGATGAAAAGTTTTGTTCTAAATTATGCCTTGTTCCATAAACATGGGATATGTTTAGGTATGGGGCCTAAAAACGATGAGAACCAGCCAATGGAGTTGTTTTAGGATATGTTTATGTATTTAATTTATGTTTTAGGATCTGTTTATGTATTTAATGGTTGAAAAAATATAAAAGATTTTGGTTTAATTTAAGCTTTGATTTAAGGTTTTTGGTTTATGGATTTTAATACAAGTTGTTCATGGTTTGTTCATGTTCATCTATTTGTTCTTTAGAGAAGATGGAGATTCAAAATAGGAAAAAAAAACAATGATAAATGACCAAATTGCCCTCTGAGTTAACTAGGTTAACGGATTTTGTTAGAGGGAGGGATTCAATAGGTGTGAAAATGTAAACCAAAAGTCCCATCCTTGTATTTATTATGATTTTGGGAACATTGTGGGTAGAAAGTGTGGACCATAGGGACCAAATCCTTGATTTACTCAATTATTAATTTGTACATAACGCTATAACACTTTTATTATCAAAAAAACTAGAAGTTCTTAATAAATACTTTATAGTATAATATACACATATAAATTTAAAAACTAGAGTAAATGACAGTTTTGAATTTCGTGGTTGTCACTTATTATCAAATCCATACTTTAAACTAATTATACTCTTGATCATTGTGGTTGACACTTTGTTTCGATTTGGTTCTTATGGTTAAATGGCCGTTAACACAAGGGCATTTTGGTATTTTTGTCATTTATTTACTTTTCTTTTAAAAATCTATAAAAAAATTATTATTACATTAAATATTTTATATATTACAAACACCCCAAACGTAAGAGGCTCCCTTTCCCATCGACTCCCCTACCCCTTCCCCTTTCCCAGTGACTCTTTCGGCCTCTCAGATTTGGCCAACCCTGTCTTCGCTCCTGTATTAACAGCATAACTATCGTGACCGTCATTGACTCAACTCTGAGATAACTACCCCCACCCCCTCTAGTGACCCTCCAACATCGAAATCACCATCTTTTGCCTATGTGTGTATGTGAACAATTGCAACACCTGTCCCCTCTCTCTCTCTCTCTCTCTCTCTCTCTCTCTCTCACTTACTCACACACACACACATTTCTATGTGTGTATACCAAATCTGCTGCGTGTAGAATCACCATCGTAGATCTCGTTTTGTTGTATTATTAAAAAAACGAAGACCATATAAGAACACATATATTTGGTATACATGTGTGTGTGAAAGAGGAAGGAGGTGTCAAAAACAGTGTGTGCAAGGGGAATAGACGTCGAAAATGGTATGTGTGCAAGGAGAAAGGGGTGCCAACAATGTCATTTGACTATTAAAAAAATGGGAAAAGTTCATAAAAATCCAACAAACTATTCCATTTTTAATGATTAAATTCCTGAACTATTTTTTTGAATGAAAAAACCATTAAACTTTCTCATTTTGAATGATTAAGTCCCTGAACTATTTTTTTGAATGAAAAAACCATTAAACTTTCTAGTTTTGAATGATTAAGTTCTTGAACTATTTTTTTGAATGAAAAAACCATTAAACTTTGTCATTTTGAATAAAGAAATCATTAAATTTTCCCATTTTGAATGATTAAGTCCCTGGACATTTTTTTTCCAATAAATTAAGGGGCTATTTGTTTTTATAAAATAAGTACTTAAAGTGCACTTTTCACTTTTTCGGTCAGATGTAAGTGAATTAAGTGTGTTTGTTTTTTCAATTGTTTCAGACTCACTTTTCACTTAATTATGTCTTACCGAATAAGTGATATTTCATTCACTTATTTTCACTTTTTCAAACCCCACGCCTCCATCACGCCTCCTGCTTCATTCCAAATTCAAGATTCATCTACTGTCTCCTCTTCAATCGACCGAACACTCACCTCTCAAATCAATCTTCTCTCCTCTTCAATCGACCGAACAAACAACCCCTGATTAAAACTCGTTTTGTATTTACAGGTAGAGTGAGGTACATAATGGGTTTTGGAGAAATTTTTAACGGCGGAATAATAGCGTTGATTCGAAAACCCTTCAAGATCTCTCTCTCCCCGACATCTTCTTTGACCTTTTCACCTCCTTTTTCACTATTATCGGTTTCTTCATCATCGTCTTCATCATCTTCATTATCGGTTTGTTTCTTTGACTTTTTTCACTCCTGATTTGTTCATCATCGTCTTCATCATCTTCAAACCACCCACTGGGTTTTTTTAGAAGGTGATTGATTTTGGTTGAGTTGTTGTTGATGATGAGTTTGGTTGAAATGGGTTTTGTGGAATTAAAGTTTTCGAAATATGTTTTGTGGAACTTGAAGGTTTGGAAGTGGGTTTATGGAATTCAGATTTGAAGTGGAATTTGCAGTGGTGGATTTGATGATGTTTTTGTTCTTGGTGGGTTTTAAGAATTGATTAAAAAGAATTGTTAAAAAGAATTGATTAAAAAGAATTTAAGAATTCAAATTTGAAGTGGAATTTTCAATCCCGAAACATGTTGTTTTTTAAGAATTGATTAAAATAATCGATTCAGATTTCAGATGTTTATCAGTTTATAAAAACAAACAGTCTTATTGTTCCAGATTTCAGACTTCAACACCACCTCTTAAAAATCAAAAATGAAATCAGACTTCAGACTTCAGCACCTCTTAAAAAACAAACGCCACCTCTTAACGGTGGTTGTTTTTTATTCATTTTTGTTCGTTTATGTTCATTTATGTTCGTTCATTAACGTTCGTATATGTTCATTTATGTTCGCTCGTTTACGTTCGTTTATGTTCATTTATGTTCGTTCGTTTACGTTCGTATAGCTCTTAATAAACGAACATAAACGAAACGAACAATCATATTTTCTTAACGAACGAACATGAAGACAAAAATTTTCGTTCATTTACAGTTCGTGTCCGCTCGTTTGTTCGGTTAAGTTAAACAAACGAACACGAACAAACCTCCGTTCGTGTTCGTTCGGTTCGTTTACAGCCCTACCTTCCATCATCTACTGCCCATCAATTATTATTGCTTGCACTCTTATCTCATTCAATTTGTTCAAATTCACAATCATGTTCATATTTACTAAAATAACTCCATGCTATCTTTATTTCAATTTTCAAACAATGAAAGTAAAAGAGAAATTGATCTAAATAGTCATATTTCTCTCTTCATAATTGGTCTTATAATTATCTTTTTCCTTATTTTATCAAAATGTCTTTACCTTTGCAAATTACAAGTGATAACTCCGCAATTTACAGAGGGGTGAAAAAGTAAAAATAAAATAAAATTTAAACATGGTTCGCAAGTATATAGACCAAATCTGTAATATTTTCCTACATCTTCAACAATTGGTGGGCAACGCCAACGGACATGTTTAATTTTTTTTACAGATCTGATCCTACACTTGGGGAGCATTTTCAGATGTTTTTTTTACTTTTTACTTTTTCACCCCTCTACAAATTGCGGAGATGCCACTTGCGCATGTAGTGACATTTTGGTAAAACTGGAAGATAAATGATTAGGAGACCAATTTAGGTGAGAAGAATGACTATTTGAGTCAATTTCTCAAAACAAAAACAAGAATATCAAATACTTATCCGGGTAAATGCTTACCCGTCACATTACCTTATCGGATGTATATGACAATGAACAAGAATTTTACCTGTTAAGAGCGAAAACAAGGACTGAGAGTCTTATCCGATAAGCGAGGGTCGTCAGCTCTTATCACGGTTAATGCTTACCATGTAAATTGTTGTATTCGATACTTTTTTTGTAGACAAATATGAAATATCTTACCCGATAAATAAATGATAATATTGAATTTTACCGGTAAATATTTACCCGTTAACCTATATTTTGTTGATATTAGATTAGGATAATACTAGTCCGAGTTGGACAAAAGTACAATTTTTTTATGACGATGATTATTTTATTTTTATTTAATGAATTTAAATAAAAATAACAATTATTTTTTTTTTCAAAAAATCCACCAATGCTTAATATTAAGCATACATTTGCGGCTAACAATATTTATACAAATTGAATTTCAATATCCAATCATTGTTTTTCAACCAAAAAATATAAAAATGTAAGAAGTTCTTTAGTTACAAGAAAACTTATGAATGAAAATAATTTACATAGAAAACACCCCAATACAATCATCGTTTTATGTCAATATACCATATATATATATATATATGTATATATATTGATTTATTATGAAATTACGTTTTTTTCAACTTAATTACATATTTCCTAACATCAATATCAATATCAATATATATAAGCAAAATGTGGTGTTGCTTAAACGACACAATAAGAAGCCATCATTAGTATTTATCTATTTTTCTAGAATTTTGATTTATTTTCAAATAAAAGTCATACATTAATTGTCTCTTATTAATTACTAAAAGTTTTCATTTTTCATTTTGAGATATATAAAAATCACTAAAAAAAACCTTTATTTTTATTTAGATTTTATTTTAAATTTTTGAAAACCAATTAATATATGTATTGAAATTTAAAATTTTCATGAAAAATATAAAAAAAAAAACACTATATTAATATATTATAATTGGTATTTATATATTTTTCTAAAATTTTGATTTATTTTCAAATAAAAGTCATATTTCTTATTAATTACTAAAACTTTTCATTTTTCATTTTGAGATATATAAAAATCATTAAAAAAACCTTTATTTTTATTTAGCTTTTATTTTAAAATTTTAAAAACCAATTAATATATGTATTTAAATTTAAATTTAAAATTAAAATTTTCATGAAAAATATAAAAAACCACTATATTAATATATTACAATAAATAAATCTTATAATGAACTTATTTATTTATTTATTTTTATTTTTTTAGTAAGCTAATAATGATTATAAATAAATTTTTTTATTAAATAAGTCTATTTTTCACAATAAAATAACAATGCTTATAAATAAATTTTTTATTAAATGAGTCTATATTTGTTTATTTATTTAATTTCTTATTTTCTTAGTAAGTTCACAAACGTTTATAAATCAATACATTTCTTAAATAACTATTATTATTAAAATCAATATATACAATTAGAAAGTCTGTTACAATCAATATTCGAAAAGTTATAAGTTTATTAGGGTTAATCTAATAGTATGTATAAAAAGGATAAAAAACAATGTTCTGTAAATTAAAAATAAATGAAAAATTACTATGATTATTAATATATATAAAGATTATTTCATTTTTTTAATTTACATTAAAACCAAACTATATACATAAATGAAATAAATTAGAATCAATTCTTTTATTTATTTAAGAAATATGAATTAATGGAATGTACATTCTATATTACTTAAAGTCACTCATGAATTCAAAATACGTTTCATCTTTTCCAATTATGAATTATTAATATATATAAATGAATATTAATTACAATCATTTATCATTCAATATATATAGGACACAAGTATTGTGTTGTCATTTTAGAATTGCTCGGTACATGAGTTTTTATTTGTCAAATTGCATATGAAACAATTGTGAGGTATACATTTTCATTACTTTTAAAAAGCATATTAATACACAATTTTCCCTTTTTATGAAAATTATAATGAAAGTATATATTAAAGGATAACCTAGAGTGATGAGGTGACATCTTCTAACATAAAAGTTCTTTTTTTTCTAGATTTTTAATTTTTTTAAAATGTTTTATATTGTAAAAATTTTTCTACCCTCATATATAGGATGTATATTTCATTATCCATAAGGGTTTTTTAATAATTTTACATATTTGCAATTTGAATAACCTCCAACTATATCTCACTTACTATTCCCTTCCTCTTCATCTCCATCATAATTAATTGTTAATAATTATTCATTAATTCATTGGTTAGAGGCAATCTCCATAATAAATCAATATTATTCTACATGACTAGAATGAGAGAGCCATCACAATAGGGAAATTTGTTTTACATCAAATTCAACATCGTAAATCGTTATTCAACATCATCTCCGTCAAATTCTTCGTCTAAGTTGATATGTTTACTTATACTTACTCCAGTTGGGAATTTTTTCAATCTCACAAAGCATTTCGTCATGTTCTTGGTTTTTGGTTTAGTTTTCAATCTCTTACATGTATTGCACAAAACATTCGTCGATGTTCATGGTTTTTGGCTTAGTTTTCAGTTTTGCCAAATGCCCTTAATTTCCATTGAAGATAAGAACTCACTTTGTCTTTCGATTTTGTACTTGTATTTTCAATATTTCTCTGTTTCTATTGTAAGGAGAAGTGGACGTTAATTTGGCGGCGATTGAAGTCCCATGAAGACGAGCTCAGTATGTTCTTCACTCCTTAAATCTTGAATTTTTTTTTGTATTTTTGTTTTGATTTTTAGGGACTTTTAATTATGATTTCTATGGTTTTATAGGTTTAAGGATTTTTTTTGCAAGCTTCCTCTTCACCCATCCCTAACTCTTGATATGTTCTTATTAGGTTTTATAGGTCTTATGTTTGTTTTATGCTCGATCTTGAATCCATAATATTACAATTTTCTAAGGTAGATTTTAGGTCAAATTATAGTCTTCACAACTTTCTGATATAATTTTATTCCATATATTGTTAGTACTATCTCAACGGGTAGATTTGGCTGGATATTTTTAAAAAGTTTTTATGTAGCAATTCATATATAGTTGGAAGTATATATATTTCATTTGGGATCTTTACATCTCATTGCCCTCTTCTGTAAAATGTAAGATAATTGTAGTAATAATGTTTCTTGATCTTCAAAAGTAATGGTTGAGACTATAAATCTTTTTTTTTTAATTTGGTAGCTTAATGCATGAATGATAATTAATTAAACTATTCGTTTTCTTTGTTTACACCTAAGTTTCTTTATTTCTTTTATTTCACAAGGATTCTAATTTTTTAATTATTCACATAACATTTAATGAATATATATAATCAACGTACTTAAGAACTCATTATAGAAATGAATTTACAAACAACAAAATCTCTCATTGGAAACTTTTATTGAGGATTTGATGTTTATCATAATAGTATGAAACATTATTATAACCATAGTTTCATTCATGTTAGTTTTGTCAAAATACATCTTTCTTGATTGTAATTTCAACACGTTAAAAAATATAAACAATTGCAATATTGCATATTTTCTTTCCTCATGTAGACCGGATAAGTCTAATAAAGTAATAAAATACCAAAAACTCAAATTGCTTACAAACTAAACCCACCCCACTCCCACGATTGAAATATTGGCAAATAGCAACTGATATTTGGTCCATATTTTATCATATAATTGTCACAAGCATTGTTATTGTTATCTTGGCTATGTAGTAAATTTATCATATGGCTAGTGGTTCAAGGGGAGATCTTATGCCACATTAAGATGCTTGGAAACAAATGTAGTTACTGGATCTCATACACCTCGAATGCACTAATGATGTATTTATGTCTTGCTGCAGTTTTGTGCATTGTTGAGTAATATACTGTTTTGTACAACTTGTGCTTTATTATGAGTGTATTATTCTCTTTCCTTATGTGCCTATTTAAAGATATACTCTATGCCTCTATTTATATAAATCAATCGAGAATGATATATAGAAGCCTTTTCCCACTGAAATCCCCTAGTCAGATATCATACTTGTTCTAAACTTTCTAATGTAGTTTTGAAAAAAGAATCTATCTGTTGTCCCAAAACCCCCAAGACACACAAGTGAAACACCATAGGGATTTGATTGTTGCTACCAATTAGAAGCAACTTTATTGGAATTGAACAATAAAGTTTGGATATGGAATTAGGAGTAAAGATCAGTTGTAGACGAAAAATTGAAAGTGTTTTAAAAAATGGGAATAATTGCAGATGTTAAGAATTGAAGATAGGGACCGGTAAAATCATTTTTCCTAATCTGCTAGGCTAACCCCTTGGCTCCACATAAACCAACCAACTAAGATTACTTCCAAGATTAAATAGACTAAAACACCCTAAACACACTAACCATAATAAGATACACATCGTCTTCAACCCAAATTTATGAACTTCTTCAAGAATTCCAATATGAACTTACAAAAATTCGTAGAAAAAAAAGTTGAATAGAAAGAGGAAGAAACGTTTGAATATGATATGGAGCATCGATTGAGAGATGGAGAGAGCCAATATCCCCCACCTGCACCAAACAAATTTAAATAGAAAGAGGAAAAAATAATGTAAAAATCCATTTGAAAGATTCAACAAAAAAGACATGAATCTCCATGGATAAATGTTAGAAATCGGTGATCAAAAACATCAGAGCAAAAACAGTCTTTTTGAAACCTTGAATCGTCTTCGTTATTGAAAATGAAAACAAATAAGAACCCTAATAAACAAACATGATTTGAAAGAAGATGAAAGAGCTCACCTATTTAAAAGTGAATGGTGATTGACGAAAAATGCCATCAAGACTTCTGGAGCATGAACAACTTTCTTGAGAGCTTGAATCGTCTTGTTTCCACCTTGAGAACATAACCTGGCGTATGAACGGGTATATATGAATTGGCTTGCAAAAACAGGTTTGTGGAGTATTGTTTATGGCTCAAATCCAAGAAATCCAAGCAAAAACCAAGAAAAAAACGATAGTAAATCCAAGAAAAAAACCAAAATTAAGATAGAACAAACACTAACTCAAACAATCCTTAAATAATCATAAATCGAAGCTTGAATCAGAAAGAAGATTTGAACCCACAAACATAACATATTGAAGAGGGGAAACTAGAATCAGGAGGATAAGTCAGAGGATCGATGGAACCCTAACCATATTGATATATGGTCTTGCATTAGTAAATATCCTAGTGGGGGCGAATCGACATATTGGGAAAATAAGTTTGTGAAGTTCGAATCGACATCTTGGGAAAAGAGATTGGGAGCGTGCTGAGAGCAGTGAGAGAGTCCGTGAGATAGGTGTTAGGAGAGGTTGTACATTATGCATAAGAAACTTGTAATTAAGAGATTTTAAGAGATTATGCTTAAAACAGTTGTACATTGTGCTTAAAAATGTGTTTTTAAGAGATTTTGAAATCTGTTTTATAAGGTAGTATAGATAATACTAGTCCGAGTTGGACAAAAGTACAATTTTTTTATCTTATCAAAATAGACTATAAGCGTACTCGCGCAATGCAGCGAGATACATCACGATTTTAATGTTTCATTTTATTTTTTGTTTTTTTGTCGATTTACAGTACGGTTTTGGATGGTTTTAAGAAAGTGATAATGTTTTTTTTTAAATTTGTTTAATTTAGGCTTAAAACCAATTAAATTTTGTTTAATTTAGGTTTTTTATATAAAAAAAATTAAGTATTTTGTTAGAATTCAATGATTATCTTATATATTTTAATGACATTTAGAAAAAATAACCAATTACATATTTAATAATATAATTAAAACAAATTTATAGTAATATAATATATTAATTAATAGTGATACATGGAAATATTTGCATAAAAGGAAAGTCCTAAACATACCAAATTGGTGGGTGTTAGAAGTCTCCAATAGTAATATGTATCTTGTGCTTTGATACTTGTAAATTAAGAGATTTTTAAAATCTTGCATAAAATGATGATACCTTGTGCCTAATAATTTGTATTTAAGAGTTTTTTATCCGTGTTTTATAATATAGTATAGATAAAATACATAAATATTGAGACTAATAAATTACTAAATTACTTTATCAAGTTAAACTTTTAAATCTAAGATAAAATACAAAAATAATGAGACTAATAAATTACTAAACCTATATCTATATCTATATCTATATCTATATCTATATCTATACTATCTTATAAAACAGATTTCAAAATCTCTTAAAAACACTTTTTGTTGCACAATGTACTGCTGTTTAATGCACAATCTCTTAATTACAAGTGGGCAAACACAATGTACCACTTGCTATTGCACAACACTTTATTATTAAGCTTTATATTCCCCACGCCTCTGACCTTTCAACCCAACACTCTTTCTTTTTCTCCGAGGCGACCCTTCATGTTTCCAAGACGACGCTTCGGTCGATTAATCGATGATTTCAAATATGCAGGCCTCCTTAGTAGGGCTGGCAACGGGTAGGGTATGGGTAGGGTAAGGTCTAATCTGTTATCCAATCCATTTAAAATATCGGGTAACGAAACGGGTAATTATCCATCTCATAAAACCCTTATCCGTATCCTACCCTACCCATTAAAAGTTGCGGGTAACGAAATGGGTAATGGATAAATGGTAAAACAAAATTTCATTTTAGACTAAAATTGATATTGTTAAACCTCAAACATATAAGTAAAACGTAAGTTCATAAATATAGTTATTATTTTATATCTAATTTATTGTAGTAAACATTTTATTACTCTAAATATAATCATATATAATATTTTTAAAAACAATATGAAAATTGTAAGACTAAGGGGTTGTTTGTTTTTTTAAAAAACCCTCTTAATGGCTCTTAAGTTTGAATCGTTCAGATCTTTTTACACACCACCTCTGATTAATCATAACTAAAATAAGATTTCAGACTTTAGACATCTTAAAAAACAAACGACACCTAACACTTTTCGTTTTATTTATTTTTCTAAATCCGTCTTGTTTCTCATTTAATCAGCATGAAATCTTTTATTCGATAAATATAAAAAATAAATTAAAGTACACGTTAATGTATGACAACATTATAAAAAAATATTAATAATTAACTTAACATAATTATGTGTATATACACTAATATTTAGTTTTATATAATTATACATACATATATATATATATATATTATATCGTAACGGGTAACGGATAACGAAAAACCGTTTATCCATACTATACCCATTAAAATTTCAGGTAGACGGGTAATGGATAAGTGGATAAATAGATAAAACTTTTTTTATCAATACCCTTATTTAACGGGTCGAAACATAACGGGTAACCCATTGCCAGCCCTACTCCTTATGTGTTGCATCCTTCTACTCTTCTCCTTTCCATCCTCTCGACAAAGACAAATCAATTTTGCAGGTATACCATTCATCCGCTTTGATTTAGGGTTTCTTTGATTTTGATTATGTATGTTGTTTTCAATCTACATAATCGATTTTGCAGGCATACGATTTTGAATTATGTTTTCTCTCTCATTCGATTTTGATTATGTATGCTCATCTCAACTGATTTTGATAATGGTTGCTTCTATAAATCCATTTTACAGAATCGATTTTCACATTCGTTGCTCAATCGTTTTTCAATCTACTGAATCGATTTTCAATTCAGGTATACCATTCATCCTCTTTGATTTAGGGTTTCTTTGATTTTGATTATGTATGTTGTTTTCAGTCTACATAATCGATTTTGCAGGCATACGATTTTGAATTATGTTTTCTATCTCAATCGATTTTGATTATGTATGCTCATCTCAACTGATTTTGATAATGGTTGCTTCTATAAATCCATTTTACAGAATCGATTTTCACATTCGTTGCTCAATCGTTTTTCAATCTACTGAATCGATTTTCAATCTACTGAATCGATTTTCAATTCAGGTATATCATTCATCCTCTTTGATTTAGGGTTTCTTTGATTTTGATTATGTATGTTGTTTTCAATCTACAGAATCGACTTTGCAGGTATACTGTCTTGTTTGCCTTTGTGTACAGGTTTGCTCGAATTCTCCATCTCCACGAGTACTTCTAACCTCAGGTTTCATCTCGAATTTCCACTCATTTTCTCATTTCCAGGTTTGTTCGATTTTTGCATTCGGCTAAATGTATTAAATTTCTTGATTCTACTATTTTCCCTATTCAATCTTCATCTACTGGAACCTCTTCATCTTCTATTTTTGTTTCAAAATTCAAACCGACTCAAGAAGCTTTATCTATAACCCCGGCCACAACTTTCCTATTCATTCTCGCTAACAATGGTGATTCTTATTTCTTATTATCTCTTTCTTTTTGTAAAGTATCATCTCACATGTTTATTCATATTTTGTTCTATTACCTTATTTTTAGATTTATGTAAGCATGGATTTGATTCTTTTTGTCAAAAATTTGTGACTGTTAACAGGTTTCAAATAGGAATGAACAATTTGTTCCCCATGCTTTCAGGTTCGATCAATTTGTCTTGCTTTCTCCATTTCTAATCTATGTCCAACTCAAATTTGACAACTGCAAACCGGTTTCAGGTATGATATATTGCATTTATATGTTACTTAATTGCTGCTGCATTGGTTTTTTTTTGCTGTTTGTACTTCTCTGGAAATTGGTACTTCAGTTTTGTTGAAGTTTGATTTACTTGATTTTCTTGTTGTTTAAAGTTTGTTTTTCCTCGAAATTTGTTGTGGTTCGAGTTGTTTCCGCTTGTTTTAGGCTAGGAGGCAGAGTTTTATTATATTTTTAAAAAATCTATGTGCTCTTGGTACAATTTAAAAGTAAACGTTAACTTCATTTTATGAGGGAGTTGTGCAAATGATGAGAATTAAAAGTATTTGGTGTGAAGAAGATGGTAGTTGGAATAGAAGCATCTTTTTTATCCAATGCATTAATGGTCTTAATTGATGTTATACCCTGTCCTCCCACTAAATCTTTTATTAGATTGCAGGTCTTTCAATAGATTATGGAATAACAAACTTATTTGGTACACACTATGGTAACACAAAATGCCTTTGAAACAAAATTTTGTTATACTTCTGCCATTAGCAAGCTATAGTGATCTTGTACTTTTGGTGCGAAGTGTTTTAACTTATGAATTACGATGGCCATTCAAAGGTCAACTAATCCACTGTTAATTTAAAGTATGTAGTTTTATAGGAATATAAACTTTGAAATGTAGAAGGTTCATTGATGTTGAATCGACCTATCATTTTGCAGGTTCATTGGAATATAAAAAGTTTTGGTTGTTTTTAACCTTCTATCATGCCATCTAATGTATGGAAGAACAGAAAAATTATACTAATTTTTGCAAAGTATAAAATACATACCACATTTTGAAATATTTTCCCCATTTAATCAATATATTTTGTCCAAGTTGCTTCTTGTTGGAAACTATGGCATTCCTTTGCCCTTTTTGCTAGGACGACGGTAGTAATGAAAGAATTGATATTAAATTGAAGTTGATCTTCTCCCAACGGTTGTTGATGATTCTAAATTTTTTTCTTGGCATTTAGGTTTGGAGACACCCGAGTCTTTTCATTTCAATTCACCTTTTGGGGTCATTGATCCATCCTTGTGATCTGTGATTTCCCTAGAGTTATAGACACCTAGATTGGAAACTGTATCCTTTCCATTCTAATGTGGACATTGTGTTTGTAGTGAAGATTGTTATTTTGATACTTTTATCTAAATAAAATGAATTTTCAAACATAATTAGTTTGGTGTTCACCAAAAGAAGTGACAAATAGAGTATTTGGGTACCCATGAAACTTAAGGTTGAGACACTTACACAACTATACACTTGTACATGAGAAATGCTTTTACATTAAACCTAATGTGTAGTTTTTAGTTGACAAACTTAAAGAGTTATTAGGAAAAGTGTGTTTTCCCTTTGAGAAGAATTCTCCTTATATAATTATAATAAGAGCTAATCTTATTATTGCGATTTCTGAAGCTGTGGAGATGGCAACTCTTAGGGGTTGTTTTTTTTTTTTTTAAAAACCTCTTAATGGCTCTTAAGTCTGAATCGTTCAGACCTTTTTACACACCACCTCTTATTAATCATAACTAAAATAAGACTTTAGCCTTTAGACTTTAGACCTCTTAAAAAACAAACGACACCTTAATGAGGATACTACATATTGTTTAGGAAGTGTTTTGAATCATGTTTTGGTGTATACTTGTAGTCTTGTAACACTTTTACATATGACAACAATTATTTGGTCCTATAAATTTAAGGCTAATAAAGCACTATATTAGGATATTTAGACATATTATTATCCTGTGAAACTGATGTTGTAGAGTCTTGCATTCTACATAATAATCTTGTAATATTGATCACATATCGCTTTAAATTGAATGATGATAATGTAACAATTTCATCAAAGATTTGTGGACTTTTGCAGGAGGATTGTGTTATCATGGTATGGCGCCACTGCTTTCATATATCTACTGACTGGGTTTCATGAAGCAATTGCAATTCCACAGGTGTTTTTGAGGTACAATTGCATCATTTTCGTTTGTCTTATAGGCTAAAACTACTTATCTGCTGCCATTTCAAAGAAAATATGACCTTGATTTGGGTCCATTCTTGTTATTAAAACTCATTTCTCTAATCAATTGTTTAAATCTGATCATGAAGCCGCAACGATTCATGAAGCCCTTCACTGCAAAGAGACTGGTGAATCAAAAGTTATATTGATGGCAATGTGCGGGCATTGCCATTTCGACCTGCCTGCGTACGAGAAATACCTGCACGATGGCATGGTTAATTTATCTTTCTCAGAGGACATGATACAAGCTTCTCTTGCCAATATTCCACATTTGGGGTCCTTAAAATGTCAACACTTTTTATTGTTTTTGCTTCATTATCGTATAACTAATTATTGTTTGTCTTTTATTCGAGTAACACCACAATTTACTGCTAATAAAACCATCCATATCATTGTATAACAGTTAAAAGTATAGTAATTTTAAGGGTTCATTGCTATTGTTTTTATCAATTTTAAAAATTCATGGCTATTGTACCTTGAATGATTTCTTAGGAAGAAAAGAATTAAGCATAATGAGAAAACAAATATTATGGGGAAATTGGTCATTTTTATCGTTAGGTGGGTTTGTGGTTGTGGGTGGTTTATGATAAAAAGGAAAAAATGTATATGTTATGGTTCGAGTACGAGAACAACGAAGTTAAGTCTTACATTAGGTGCAAGTGAAGTATTTTTATCACTTGGGGTACATGAATGCATGTGTACATTTTATCCATATAGACCTTGTTTTTGAAAAAGGTATACCGACTACCAAGTATCTTCGAGTCTGTTTTTTGATTCATAAATAAAAGATTGACATCTCGTCGCATTGCGCGGGCAAATGACTAGTTATTTTATCAAATTAAAACTTTTAAATCTTGTGCAATTATTCGATTTAATTCGGGTCCGTGAAGAAAAAGAAATAGAGAATGGACCCACACGAATTTCTTCGAAACTTCCAAGCTAAGCTATGTTGGTTTCAACTTTCATCTGTTCATGATGCTAAGGGTCTGTTCGGTAGTGATACAGACCGCCTAGCCCGACAGATCGAGGAGAAACGCGACCGAGCCGTCCAGAAGCATTTTCGCACCGCAAGACCTTAGCTCGTGCCGCGAAACATGTTAGCTCCACCAGATCCAAATCTTATTCTTTATTTAATTATTTAGTTTCCTTTTCATAATTTTCTTATTCTTTATTTAATTATTTAGTTTCCTTTTCATAATTTTCTTATTCTTTATTTAATTATTTAGTTTCCTTTTCATAATTTTCTTAGCCTTCAAGTTAAGATTATTTTAGCTAAGTTTAGTTTCCATTCCTTTAACGTTTCCTAGTTTAGCTACAATTCTTAGCCTATTTAAATGTTTTAGCTTGTCCCTTATTATTCATTCAATTAATCAAAGCCTTTAAGCAAGTTTATCAGCTTACAAGTTCTCTCGTTTTAAAGCTTCACGCTTGTGAAGGTTGTCTTAATTTCGGGTTTGACGCTAGTCGATCCGTTCCACGTTTCTCACTGAGTCAGTTGGTATCAGAGCACATAATCCCTGTCTCTTTCCGGCGTCCTAATGGGAGATCAGCCAATACTCAACCAAGCCGATATTGAGGCAATCACCGCGGCCTTTTCCGCGACCCTCGATACCGCCTTCGCAAACGCCAACAACAACCTCGCCGAACAAATCGTCACCGCACTCAACGCCAACACCACCATCCTCACCAATAACCTCACCAATAACCTCGCCAATCTACTCAACGGGCATCCGATACAAGACAGGCCTCCCGTCCATAGACACCCACCCCGTCGCCAACCAACCCCTAGTGTTCTTTCCAGTTCCGAATCAGAACATGAGGAGGAAGAACGACCACCCCGTAATGACCCCGACTATCGAATGAAAGCCGACATCCCGTACTTCTACGGCAACACCAACGTAGAAGAATTTCTCGACTGGAAAATCGAAGTCAATAGATTTTTCGAAATCATGGAGATTCCGGAACAAAAGCAGATAAAGATGGTTGCTTTCCGCCTAAAAAGCACCGCCGCAGTCTGGTGGGATAAACTAGTGACCCAACGACAACGTCAACGCCGAGGTCCCGTACGATCTTGGAGACGGATGAAGCAATTAATGACGGAGCGTTTTCTTCCAGAAGATTATGAACAAATCCTCTACAAGATGTATCTAGATTGCTCTCAAGGGTCTAGATCCGTATCCGACTACACGACCGAATTCATTCGTATATCGGACCGAAACGAGATCGGTGAGTCTGAAGGTCAAAGAGTCGCCCGCTACATCAATGGCTTGAAAACTTCGATTCAAGAAAAGATTGGGCTTCAAACCGCTTGGACCGTCGCGGAAGCATCCAGTTTGGCCATAAAGGCCGAACTTCTAGAGAAGTCCACGCGATCATCACCCTATCGAATGTACCCATCTCAAACCAAAACCGACGCCTCTAACTCTACATCCGATAAAGGAAAAAACGTCATAGCCAACCAAGCTCCTCGCAACCCTACTCCACCCCAAACTACAACCACCGCTAAACCAACCGCACCAAAACCCGTCAACCCTTACGCGAGACCAATGGGTTCCAAGTGTTATCGTTGCGGTGAACCCGGACACCGATCCCACGAGTGTACCCAACGGCGGACTATCGCACTCGTCGAAGAAGGCGAAAACGAAGAAGAAAACGAATACGATGATCTAGACTTTGCGGAAGAAAATCTGGAGGAAAAGGTGACGATCGTACTCCAGCGCATCCTTCTCGCTCCAAAAGAAGAAGGACAACGGAAGAATCTCTTTCGTACATATTGCGCGATCAACAAGAAAGTTTGCAACTTGATTGTTGATAATGGAAGTTGCGAAAACTTGGTGTCACAAAAGCTCGTTGGCCACCTTGGTTTGCCGACCCAACCACACAACGCGCCTTACTCCCTTGGGTGGGTAAAGAAAGGACCCCAAGCGCGTGTTACTCAAACATGCAAGGTTCCTCTATCTATTGGAAAGCACTACAAAACGGAAGTTCTTTGCGATGTACTCGAGATGGACGCATGTCACATTCTACTCGGCCGACCATGGCAATTCGACCATGATGTGACTTATCGGGGAAGAGACAACATCATGTTCTTTCGTTGGGGTGATCGTAAAATCGCCATGGCACCCGTAGCTCAATTCGACCGCATCCCGGAAAAGAAAGGTGAAAGCTTTCTAGTCGTCACATCCAACGAACGCCTCCTCGAAGACACCTTCAAGGAAACACAAACCTTTTGCCCCGTTGTTGTTAAAGGTTTAATGAGCGTCGAAAAGTCTAACGAGGCCCCGGAAGAAGTTAAAGAGATACTCCGAGATTTCAAAGACTTAACCGCGGAAGATTTACCGCCCGAGCTACCTCCCATGAGGGATATTCAACACTAAATAGACCTCATTCCGGGCGCCAATCTACCGAACCTTCCTCACTATCGCATGAGCCCAAAAGAAAACGAGATATTGCGGGAGCAAGTCGAAGACCTTTTGAGGAAAGGTTTTATTCGAGAAAGTTTAAGTCCATGTGCCGTTCCCGTTCTCCTCGTGCCAAAAAAGGGTAATCAATGGCGGATGTGTATTGATAGTCGCGCCATCAACAAAATCATGATCAAGTACCGTTTTCCCATTCCTCGTTTGGAAGACATGCTTGATTCGCTATCCGGCGCCAAGATCTTCACTAAGATCGATCTCCGAAGTGGTTACCATCAGATTCGAATCCGTCCGGGGGATGAGTGGAAGACGGCGTTCAAAACCCCTTTCAGATTGTATGAGTGACTCGTCATGTCTTTTGGGACGTCTAACGCCCCAAGCACTTTCATGCGAACTATGAACCAAGTTCTACGCCCCTTTATGGGATCTTTTGTCGTCGTCTACTTTGACGACATTCTTATCTATAGTCGAGGCAAGGACGATCATCTCGCGCATTTACGGCAAGTTTTAACCGTGCTCCAAGAAAATAAGCTTTACGTTAATCTCAAAAAGTGCAGCTTTTGCACCCCAAAGCTTCTATTTTTGGGTTTTATCATTGGAGAAGCCGGTATTGAAGTCGATGAAGAAAAAGTGCGCGCAATACGAGAATGGCCCACTCCTAAAACCGTGTCCGATGCTCGTAGCTTTCACGGATTGGCCACTTTTTATCGGAGATTCGTAAGGGATTTTAGCACGATCACCGCCCCCATCACGGAATGCCTCAAGAAAAACAAATTCCAATGGGGTCCCGATCAAGATCATAGCTTTGCCTTAATCAAGGAAAAGTTAAGCTCCACTCCGGTCCTTGCCTTACCCGATTTCGATAAAGTATTTGAAGTTGAATGCGATGCAAGCGGAATTGGGGTAGGAGCGGTTCTTTCCCAAGAAAAGCGACCGGTTGCCTTCTTTAGCGAAAAATTGAGTGAAGCTCGACAAAAATGGAGTACGTACGATCAAGAGTTTTATGCCGTTTTCCGTGCCTTAAAACAATGGGAGCATTATCTTGTGCAAAAAGAGTTCGTCTTATTTACCGACCATCAAGCCTTGAAGTTCATTAATAGCCAAAAATCGGTGAGCAAGATGCATGCTCGATGGGTTAGTTACTTGCAAAAGTTTCCTTTCGTGATCAAACACAAATCCGGAATTTTCAATCGCGTAGCCGATGCCTTGAGTCGACGTGCCACTTTGATGATTACTCTTGCCCAAGAAGTTACCGGATTTGAAGTCCTCAAAGAACAATACGAAGAAGATGACGACTTCAAGGATATTTTTCTCAAGTGCAAATTCGGGTCACCGATGGATGACTACCACATGCGGGATGGTTACCTCTTCAAAGGCAATCAATTTTGTGTCCCTAACTCGTCCCTTCGTGAAAAATTGATTAGGGATTTGCATGGAGGAGGTTTAAGTGGCCATCTTGGTCGTGATAAAACCGTCGCTAGTGTGCTTGAGCGATACCATTGGCCGTATCTACGACGAGATGTTGGTACTATTGTGCGAAAGTGTTACACCTGTTAAGTTGCGAAAGGTCAAAGCCAAAACACCGGTCTTTACTTACCTCTACCGATTCCGGAGGATATTTGGCAAGATTTGTCAATGGATTTTGTTCTTGGCTTACCTCGAACTCAAAGAGGAGTTGATTCGATTTTCGTTGTTGTGGATCGTTTTTCAAAGATGGCCCACTTTATTGCATGCAAAAAGACGGCGGACGCGAGTAACATCGCCAAACTATTCTTCAAGGAGATTGTCCGTCTTCATGGTGTTCCGAAAACTATCACTTCCGATCGTGATGCAAAGTTCCTAAGCCACTTCTGGATCACTTTATGGCGTCTGTTCGGAACCGCGCTTAACAAGAGCACTACAGCGCACCCACAATCTGACGGTCAAATGGAGGTTACAAATCGCACACTTGGGAATATGTTACGAAGTGTTTGCGGGAGTAAACCAAAACAGTGGGATCTTGCCCTCCCACAAATCGAGTTCGCTTACAATAGTGTCGTCCATTCCGCAACGGGTTGCTCTCCATTCTCTCTGGTTTACACCTCCGTTCCAAAGCATGTTGTGGATTTAATCCAACTCCCTCGACTTCCGGGAACAAGTGTTGCCGCTGAAAATATGGCCAAAGATGTCCAAGCTATTAAAGAAGATGTAAAGGCCCGTCTTGAAACCGTTGCCATACGGAACAAGGAACTAGCGGATCAACACCGACGAAAGAAGGTATTTCAAGAAGGGGATGATGTGATGGTATTCCTTCGAAAAGAACGTTTTCCCGTTGGAACCTACGGAAAACTCCAGCCCAAAAAGTACGGACCTTTCAAGATCACCAAAAAGATTAACGACAATGCCTATGTCGTCGCTCTTCCCGATTCGCTTCACATCTCCAACACTTTCAATGTCGCCGATCTGTACGACTACTACGCGGATGATTTTCCCTTAGATGAGAACTCGGGGTCGAGTTCTTCAGAGGTGGAGGAGACTGATACAGACTGCCTAGCCCGACAGATCGAGGAGAAACGCGACCGAGCCGTCCAGAAGCATTTTCGCACCGCAAGACCTTAGCTCGTGTCGCGAAACATGTTAGCTCCACCAGATCCAAATCTTATTCTTTATTTAATTATTTAGTTTCCTTTTCATAATTTTCTTATTCTTTATTTAATTATTTAGTTTCCTTTTCATAATTTTCTTAGCCTTTAAGTTAAGATTATTTTAGCTAAGTTTAGTTTCCATTCCTTTAACGTTTCCTAGTTTAGCTACAATTCTTAGCCTATTTAAATGTTTTAGCTTGTCCCTTATTATTCATTCAATTAATCAAAGCCTTTAAGCAAGTTTATCAGCTTACAAGTTCTCTCGTTTTAAAGCTTCACGCTTGTGAAGGTTGTCTTAATTTCGGGTTTGACGCTAGTCGATCCGTTCCACGTTTCTCACTGCGTCAGGTAGCAGCTTAATGGGCTGAATAAGGGATATGGTTGATTCGGTAAGCATATCTGAGTGTTCGGTAGTGGCTTAATGGGGCAGCTAGTGGCTGACCGAATCAGCTACCAAAATGAAGTCTCCTACACTCAGCCATTTAATATGTTTTAATTTCCTCATCTACGCCTTCCAACTCCCAACTACTCACCTTTATTAAAATTAACTTAACCTGTATTTTTAAAACCCAACCTCTCCCATCGATTGAAGAAGCAGTACTCTTTTCTTCTCCGTACTCTTTTCCTCTCCATCGATTGAATAACCAAGTGAACGAGATCAGACCTTCGAAGAAGCAGGTTCGAGACCTCTCTTTTCCTCTCCAGGTACTCTTTTCCTCATCGATCTCTCTTTTCCTCTCCAACGATCTGAAATCCACCATGTTGACATCGATTTTTTGGGTTTAAACCCATCGATTTTGGGGTTTAAACCCATCGATTTGGTGAAATCGACATTTAGAAACTTGTATCGTTTTTTTCTTTTCACATACCAGTTTTTCCATCGATGTGGACAGACCAGTTTTTCCATCGTTTTTTCTTTTCAAAGTTGTTATTAGAAACTTGTTATTTTGATATGTGGGATTGATTATTAGAAACTTGTTATTAGATGGATCACAATGGGGTGCTAATAGCACACAATATATGGCTAATTTGCATGATCAAATTGCAAATGGACTAGTTTGAAATGTTTGAAATTTTTAAATGTATCCAAACTTAGAGCATCTCCAACAGCTTTGCTAAAATAGAAAAAATTGGGTTTTTGTTCTCTAAACCTCTCCAACAGCTTTGCTATCTTATTTGCTAAAATAGAGAAAACTTGAAATTTTTCTAAGTTTAGAGAATTCTCTAAAACTTGATTATTGGAGAGAGAAATAATTATTTTATTCAATCTCACCAATAAGATTCAATTTTTATCATTTTATATTAAGTTTTTTTTAAAAAGTGTATTGGGATGATAAATTAGAGAATATTATAATAATATAAGTTGTTTTAAAGTTTCTAAAATAGCAAATATGTTGGAGTTGAATGTAATATTTTTTAGAGATTTTCAATTTTGATTCTCTATTATAGCAAACAAGATAGCAATGCTGTTGGAGATGCTCTTATGATGTTGACTTGTTCCTGTTATAAGTACTTATTAATGTTGTTTTGTTTGCAACATTGAATTCATATTATTATGTTTAATCAAGTTGTTTTTATTTAGAAAACTTTTAAATTTATTTTTTTAATAATTATAAGTCATTTATTCCATATTTTTATCAAACAACTATTTTATTTAGACAAAAATAAAGACCGGGGATAAAATGGTTATTTCTGACATTCAGACTATTTATTAAGCATACTAACCGAACAACAACTTTTCTTTTCTGTTAACATACAAATAACTATATCCAGACAGACAGTATATCCATTCAGGTTTTAACAGAAAACGAACCGAAAAACACCTAACTTTGCTTAGCCACCAAGAAACAAGGGTAGTCAGGTCATTTACTTTGCTGTACGGAGTCTTCCAGTCAAGTCTAGAGTCTTCTCAGTTCTCCGATTTATAAGTAAACCACGACCAAACAATCTTCTCATGCAAATCATTTACGCAAAAAAATCAGTTTTTTTTAATACTCAATTTGGAATTCATGGAGCAGAGCAAAAACAACTATAATCGCGGCGGATATGGTGCCGGCAACACCCGTGGCGGCCGGAATAATGGAGGCCGAGGTCATAGCTCCGGATATTGTTTTCTTAATTTCCTTCCCCTATAATGATCGTTTTGTTTCATTTTATCAATGTATTTGCGTTTCGAATTGACCGATCAAAGTTCCTTCAATCATCTGTTTTCTTAATTTCCTTCCTCTATAATGATGATTTTGTTTCATTTTATCAATATATTTGTGTTTCGAATCGACTGATCAAAGTTCTTCAATCATCCTAACGATTCACGATCATAACTGGCTTATCCGTTTGTGATTTGGTCCCGATTTATTAGATTCAGATTGTCCTCAGTTGCACATATTTTAACCTAATTATATTGTTTTATGTTTTCATTTCAGATCTTCAGATTCAGGAGGTTCCGGTATCATCTTCAAAGGATGTTGTAGAACATTCAAAAAATGATGCAGAAAATGGTTATGTACCAATCAAGCGTCCTGATCAGGGTACACTTGCCATTAGGTCAGTGAGCCTTCTCGTTAACCATTTTCCGGTCAAATATGATCCATCGAACAGCATCTTACGCTACGAAGTCGATGTTAAGCTAGAAACCTCCTCTTCTGATCGATCTGTGAAAAAATCAATCCCCAAATCGGACCTCCGACTGATCCAGGAAAAGTTATGTTCCGATTACCCTGATCAATTTCCATTACTCAAAACCGCCTACGACGGCGAAAAGAACATTTTTAGTACAGTCTTGTTGCGTGCCGGAACTTATAATGTGCAATTATTTGGTAAATCTTATATATGCACCATCAAGTATGGAAGCGAGTTAAGGCTTTCAAGGCTGCAAGATTTCTTGAATCGAAATGCTTTCCAGATCCCTCGTGACGTGCTACAGGCACTGGATGTAGTAATGAAAGCCCATCTTTTCCGCGAAAAGGTTTCGGTCGGCCGAGGGATGTACCCTCGAGTTCACCGCAGAGAAGATGATCTTCGCTGCGGTGTTCCTGCCATTAGAGGCATTCAGCAGAGCTTAAAGGTCACTTCCAATGGGTTGATATTGTGTACGGATTACTCTCATCGCTGATTGGAGTAGTTGGTTGTGTAATCCGGGGTCGACGTAACCGACAGCAAGCTGCGGCTATTCCTCGACGTAGCCGACAGAAAGCTGCATCGCAACTATTTCTCGCCTGCAGTGTAGGTTACTCTTCGCATACAGGCCATGGTTGTTGCTTTCTTGAAGTTTTGTGGGTTTTGTCTTTGTTTGTAATCGTGTTTTGTGGTGTTCTACTTGTCTGTTTTGTTGGGTTCGTTTCGCGTTGTGGACGCTTTTTGTATTTGTTTGGTGTTTTGGTTTGTTTGTTTGAAATATTATTGTCTTTTATGGCAAATATATAAATTTTTATTGTTTTTTGATGTTTTCTTGTATAATGTCATAATATATATATATATATAATTTGTATAAACTATGCAAACCAATCTTAGTCGTTCATCAAGTCTAATGAATATATGATTTTATTATGTTTCCTAATTTAAAATCATATAATGAATAAACTTAAAATTTCCTAATTTAAAATCATGTTTATAATGAATAAACTTAACATTTTTCATATATATCACAATCATTATTAATGAATCATAATTATTATCCATAAATATATCTATTGTTTCCTAATATAGTGGTTTGCATAGTTTGTACAAATTGCTTGGTTAGCAAAAGAAACGCATGTAGCAGGGCGTAAAATATGGACCTCTCCCTACTTGTTAAAGGGTGTTCTTATATGTTCTTAAAACCAAATCTAAGGGGTTGTTCGATTGTGGCTTAATGGGCTGTAGGCCGATATAGATTATTCGCTCAATCATAACTGGATGTTCGGTTGTGGCTTATTCGCTCAGTTAATGACTGAATAGCTCAGCTAAAAAATATTTGTCCTTTACATTCAGCCCTACAAAAGACATATTCTACCCCTGATTCCCTCAAGCCGTTTCCCACCTTCTCTGGAAAACCCATTTTCCACCCTCTATGTGAAACCCTCAAACCCACATATCGATCCACTCACTTGCCGCACCATCGACGACCGTTGTTGCCTTCTAAATCACCATCATCGTCCCACGATACTGTGCTGGAAGAGATGATCAAAAGTTGATGTTGAAAGGGTAAAATGGTCATTTTTGACATTTATACTGTCTATTCAGCACAACAACCGAACAACAACTTATCTGTTAACACACAGACAACTATATTCATACAGAGAACTATATCCATACAGGTCTTAACAGAAAATGAACCAAACAGCACCTAAGACAAAAACATGAAGCAGCATGCATTAACAGAAAATGAACCAAACAACACCTAAGACAAAAACATGAAGCAGCATGCATTATTTTTGTTGGTCACCCACCTTGACATTTTCTCCTTTTAATTATTGTAACTCTCTTTCTTCCAATTCAATCTATATCTATATCTATATTAAAGCAAAACCCAATGGTCCTAGGTGACATCTTCTAAGAGCAAGATTCATATTTATCTTTTTTTCTAGATTTTTGATTTTTTTTTAAATGTCTAATATTGTAAAGACTTTTCTACCCTTATATGTAGATGTTTGTTTTATTATCCATAAGGTTATTTTGGTATTTTTATATACTTGAAATTTAGAATAACCTCCAAATAACCTTTTGGTTTCCTCTTCCTTTACTCTCCATCTCCCTAATAATTGGTTATTTTGGTATTTTTTACATACTTGAAATTTAGAATAACCTCCAAATAACCTTTTGGTTTCCTCTTCTTTTACTCTCCATCTCCCTAATAATTAATTATTAATTATTAGTCAATAAGTTCATTTGGTTAGATGCAACCTCGATAGAGCTCCAACACAAATTCATATTCTTCTACACGGTTGGAATTGGAGAGTCAACGAAGGAGGTAGTCGTGGGGAGAGAGAGCTGCTTGAGAGGCGAAAAATTGAAATCATGGTCGAAACTCCATCATAAATCCAAGTTTTTTTTACTTCCGTCTTCTCCGTTTTTCCGTTCCATATTCCATTTTTTTCGTATAACCATTGTTTCCTTCTATAAGCTAATAACATCTTCCCTTACTCTCCATCTCCCTAATAATTAATTATTAGTTATTCTTCAATAAATTAATTTGGTTAGATGCTATAATTGGAGAGCTACGCCATAAATCCATATTATTCTACACGGTTGGAATTGGAGAGCCGGCGAAGGAGATAGTCGTGGCGAGAGAGGGTTGCATCACAGAGTCGTTCGATTGAGAGACAAAAAATCGAAATCATGGTCGAAACTCCATCATAAATCTAGGTTTTGTTTACTTACGTCTTCTCCGTTTTTCCCTTCCATATTTCATTTGTTCTCATATAATCATTGTTCCTTTTATAAGTTAATAACGAAATTGTGGTTAATCGAAATTCTTTCAAAGTCACTCCCAAGACACAGAAATCTCTTTGCGAGCGATTGTTGATTAAACACAATCGATTTCGGAGCGTCTCAGAGTCACTCCTCCCAGTTCACTGTTTTTTAGTTTGTTCACGTATTCTTTTTCACTCTGTGCAATAACTTATGTGGATAAAAAATCCTTCTAGGAGTTGACGTTTGAGGTAATGTTCCATAAAAATAAGTAGTTATAATTTATTGTTTCTTCTTTTATTTTTTGCCAACTAATTATATTATGTAAAATAACTTTCGTGTGTCGGTTAGTGATAATTTTCTATGTACAATCTATTATTTTTTTTATAACGAGATTGCAATATAAGCATTATAAGCCAAATTTAGGATATTAATTTTGAGTTCTACAATAATAATGTTTGATATTGCATAGATATTTGCGACTAATCATTTGTGTACAAACATAAAATTACATTAAAAAATTAATTCTTTGATAAAATATAAGAACATGTTTGAAATTCTCTTTGTAGAAACAATATAAATAAAATTAATTTACATCTATAATACGCTAAAATATGTTTATTGTGGTACATAGTATTTTCTTAATGGTTATTTAATTGACAAATTCCATTTCACGATCTCAAATTAGTTACGTAATTTTTAAAGAAAAACGTCAATACATATATTATATATATTAAAGTAAAAACTAATGCATGGCTTAAAAACAATTTTTCAATCATTTTATTCTTTTTTCTTTTATTTTAGTTTACTTTTATTTTTAATATAAAATCAACACATTTATTACTAAACCTTTCATTTTTATTTACGTGACAATCAATATATTAATATAAATATATCATTAAAAAAAGTTTAAAAAATGTACGTTGACATTTTTAGAGGTTTTTGATGATACTTTTTACTATTTTATCCATTTTTAGTTTTCTAAAATCAATATATCATATTAGTTGGTTAAAATATTTTTATATATTTTTAATTATTATAAATCAATATATCTCGATCTAATTTTTTATATTCTTCTTTTAATTATTATGAATCAATGTATATAAATGAAATACTTATGAGAAATTTAATACATTTTAGTATACATGATAAAATAAATCAGTTGAAACTTATTACAATTAATATGTAATGAATGTATATAAATGAAAGAGTTATAAAAATTAAAAAAAAACTTATTATAAATACCTTTATCTCTTATTTGTCTTACTAGATTTGACTTTCTTTCACTAAATTTTTTGCTAAAAGATTATTCTAAGTAGTGATCGTTTATTTATCGTTAAAATATTTAGTGTTGTCGAGTTTTTACACTTATTTTTGTAGATATGATATAATTAAAATAAAAACAAACAATGTATTGTCTAAACACATCGTGAATATCCCGAAATATGTCAAAACATGAAAACTCATCATCACAGTACACACACACACACACACATATATATATATATATATATATATATATATATTATTGCATATAAGTCATTCTATATGATTCTCCAACCTCAATTTAATTTTTATTTTGATTTTTTACAAGTATTTCTGTCACACAAGTCATCCACAACGTTAAAAAAAACATTTCAGTATCATTTATTATAATATAACATTATTACTCACCAAAGGGTTTGTAAAATCCACATTTCTTAGTTTCAATTCTTGATTTGGTATCTACGAAATAAATGTTTTTAATGTTTCATTTGAGAAATCAAGATTTTTAGAAAATGTAACCATAGTTTTGAATCATGTTTAAAACTATATTTGTTCGAACAACTTGCGTTCACTCCTTCAAATATGTTAAAAGGTGAGTCTTTCAAAGTACTTCAGTATGATGCATGTTATTATGTATATATGTTCACATATTTATAAAAAAAATCTCTTTACATCAAATGTTACATATAATTTTTCAAGGCATATGACAGTATACAATATATGTTAATTAATCGAACATATTACGGATCAGTAAGAGATCCATATGAGGATGATAAATGTTGCTTTCATCTTTCGACGAAAAGATCAAATAAGATGTATCGCTTGGAATGTGCATATCCAACATATTCCATAATCATATAATCAAATAGTTTTGAAACAAATCATTATAAGCTAAATTGAAATGATAAATTTTTTTATATCCAATTTCATCATTCTCAATACTACATTCTAGAGTAGATGAGATCACCGTGCAACGCACGGTTAAAACACTAGTTGGTTTAAAAGAGAACTCCAGTTTTGGTCCTTGTGATTTTGCCAAAAATCTGAAATTGTCCCCATGCTTCAATGAGTATCATATTACTCGTTATATTTTGTTTTTTTGAAATGGTCATCGGCTAAATCTATTAATTCAAAGATCGTTTTTCACTTTTTCTAGGTAAAGCACAATTTTGGGATTGTTGGGATATTTTCAAAATGCATAGATTTTTGTTTTAATTCAATTGGTTTAACTATCATTTCTAACCAAAAAAAAATATATGTTTTGGGTTAAAGACCATTATAGTCGAATTCTTTTTATTACTTTTACATTTCAAATTTATGAATAAATTTGTTTTTATACATCAAAATTATATTGTAAATATTATTCTTTCATGTTTTTTTTTTTCATATGCAAATATTTAATAAAATATAATGTCAATAATATTTTCGAATTATTTTTTCATATAAATCCTTTTATAATTATATCAAAAATCAAAATAAACTTCCATACTCACAATTACACATAGCAACCCATAAACCAAACTTAGAAAATAGGATACAACTGTAACACGATGAAATATAAAAACCATGCTAATATATGTTCCTCCATCTCTAAGTTGTTTCTCATATCTAAAGCTTTAGAGTTCCCCATATATCATATTTCTAAATCCTATATCAATTGCATATTCAACAACCCTTGAAATTCTCTCAACAAAACCCTATACTTAGGCCTTGTTCGGTAGCAGGTTAATGGGCTGAATAAGGGATATGGCTGATTCGGTCAGCCATATCTAGGTGTTCGGTAGCAGCTTAATCGGTCAGCTGGTGGTTGACCGAATCAGCTACAAAATTTAAGTCTTCTAGGCTCAACCATTTCTTTTCCATCCTTACCCCTCTTCATAAAAAGAAAAAGAAAAAAAGGAGAAAAGCACGCCTAAAAAAAGGAGAAGCACGTCCTTCCTTTTCCATCCTTACCATCTCCGGCGGTCTCCTCCCCTCCCCACACTCCATCTCATGTGGCCTCCTCCCTTCCCCCACACTCCATCTTCTGGATCTCCTCTCCATCTCGATCGATTTTCTGGATTTGTGGATCAATTTCCTGTGTATTGATCTGTGGATCGATTTTATGTGTATCGATATGTGTAATTTTTCTGGTTTCCATACATTAGTTTCATCTCTTTTTTCCACTTGCTTCATCTCTTTTTTTTCCTCGATCTGTGTTTCGATCTTTTGTGTATCGATCTGTGTATTGATCTGTAGATTTTGTGAATCGATCTGGATTTTCTGTATATTGATTTATGTGTATCGATCTGGATTTTCTGTATTGATCTCTATTTTAATTTTGTGGATCGATCTGTGTATTGATTTGTATATTGATTTATGTGTATCGGTCTGGATTTTCTGTATCGATCTGTATATTAATTTTGTGGATCGATCTGTGTATTGGTCTGTATATTGATTTATGTGTATCGATCTGGATTTTCTGTTTTTTCGATCTGTAGATTTTGTGGATCGATTTTTATGTTTCTGGTTTACATACATCAGTTTCAGCAAGCTGTTAATATTCATGATTCTGCTTTTTTTATATCGATCTGTTTCGGGTATATCTAGCAAGTTGGGGGTAAAATGGTCATTTCTGACATTCAGACTGTTTATTCAGCACAACAACCGAACAATAACTTATCCGTTAACATACAGACAACTTTATCAATACAGCCATCTATATCCATTCAGGTCTTAACAAAAAACTAACCGAACAGCACCTTAATTAACTGTGTTCTCTATCTTCCTTTTATAGACAAATGAATCATTGCTAGTCTCAGTTCTATATTAAATAGACATACATAAAGAAAATAGCAAGTGACTACAATAAATATATTGATTTAACAATAAAGACTTTTCATATTATTGTTAATTTAATAATTACAAGTGAACAAAAAAGGTTGAAAAAATACAACTCAGGTGTGGATAAAACTACGACAAAAATCAGAAGGCTCTCCTGTATACAGAACCAAAGAAAAACTAAGAGATAAACACCAATTTTTCAAATGGAATCCAATTGTATTAGACTGTCCTGACCATCACAATACACAAGTACCATAAAAAGACATCGCAAGAAAATATGAACATCAAAACATGCACGTATAGGTATTATTTTGTTGATTGATTTATCAAAAAAGTTTTAAGGGTGCGACTAAAAGCTGGAAGAAGTAAATCAAGTAAGATTTCTTTTACTGCAACTAAATCAAGTAAGATTTCTTTTACTGCAACTAAGGACTGGAAGAGGTAAATCAAGTAAGATTTCTTTTACTGCAACTAAGGACTGGAAGAGGTAAATCAAGTAAGATTTCTTTATCAGAAGCTGCAACTAAAAACTGGATATTTATTCAGTCACAAGTAAATCAAGTAAACTTCTTAGCCCGTGATAAATAACAAAAATGAAGGAAAAAAAAAATTAGAAAAATATAAAAGAGTCTAAAATCTATCAAATCAACCCTGAAAATTTAGAAATATTCTACTCACCATAGTTATCTACCTTCATATATATGTTGTTTTTTTCTTGATCATAGTAGAAGATAACATGTGCTCTGGTGGAAACCAATTTTAATCTTCCTATGAAAACGTGAAACAGATGGTTAACTAATTAAGTTCTAGTAAACAAAGAGGATAAGGCAACTTGGAAGTTGCAGAGTTCGACAAATTGAAATGGTAGCAAAATCTTCAGCATGAGGAGATTTCCCAGGATAAAATGGTTGATTTTGCAGTATGGGGTTTTCGGTGGTGATTGAGATGTTGAGGGAGAGATTCACTGGTTGAGATGGGGTCTTAGTAAATCTGTATATTGATTTTTTAGTGCAGATCATTGAGAAAAGTCCAAAGACAAAGATGAACTTTGCAACTGTGAAAATTTAGACCAAATATGAAAAGCTAAAATCAGAAAAGTTCTTTATAGATAATACAAATGTAACTTCAAGAGTGCTTGGATGACCACCCAACACCTTTCCACATTTTCCACTTGATACAGACATATGATTTTTGAGTTATCTATTATTTCAAATTAGGTTTCTGAACATATATAATATGAGAAAATGATTGTGTGAGAAACATTTTGTTCACTTTCAATCACAAAGTCACAGCCCGTTAGTTCATCATTCCTGAAATCCACGAGTAAGTTGTTCATGAAAAGAATGAGCACGGTGAGTTTGATGTTAGCATAGATTTAATCATGAAGCAAAAATGGTTTAACTGAAAATTTGCTTTTTCCCTCCCTTCGACATCAACACCATGGCCAAGAAGCTCATCAATATAGGCCTAAAGAACATTAAGTATCTTCTCGTCCAGAAAGACATCAGTAAACTTCTGCCATCTGTTTGTGACAATGGCATATTTACCATCCTTAAAACCAAAATCATGAAAGTAAATTTTATATATATATAGGGTCCCCTTCATTTGCTAACCGTGACATTGGTGCTAACCAAATTTCGACCGATCAGAAGCTTCCTAGAGTTTTTGTTATCCCATAAATGCTATTAAATATGAAAGGGTAATATGGGAATTTGCTAAATATCGCTCATTTAATCTGTTACCATATTTAAAGGAGTTTTTTATTTCAGTAGTTATCCTGATATTAAATATATTAATTAATTTAAAATTTTATTTTGATTTGCATCTTATTAATTTTGGAAGTTATCTTTTACCTTTTTTTAAACATTTTATTTATTTCTAACTGCACAATTAGTTTACCCATCGATCTAAGTAATTTTTTTTGACGTTTTGGAACTGTTATTGAAGAAATTTGTTCCTTTATAGTGATTAGCACTATGCATTTATGCATTTGGGAAATATGTTTGTACCATATCCGATAGTTGTGCACATATGCATGTATGATTATAATACATGTATGAATTTCCACAAAAAGTGCACATATGCATCTTTAATTATAGTGCATATATGCATGTATATATGTCAGTATGGACATGTGCACTTCATTTTCATTATGTAATTTCCAAATATGAGAAATGCGCATATAATCATATGTGATTGAAAATTATGTATTGATATACCCAAATATACACATATGCATATGTGCAATGTGTATATGTTAATTCTATATGGACAAACACAATCATATACCATACAACCACATATGCAGTGAGGACAACCACAGGTTTTTGTTTTCCCTTTGTGTTTTGATGGTTACCTAATGATTCTAGGGGAAGAAATCCCTAAATGTTAGGGATAATGATTCTAGGGGAAGAAATCCCTAAATGTTAGGGATTTTACGAGTTTAAAACGTGTTTCCGTAAATAAAGTTGGATTGTTATTTTACCAAATTAACCATGTGCACTTGTGCATTGTTTTAAATCAATCTTTATGTATAATAATTAATTAAATGAAAATTCAATTAAATATGGGTCGTTGATCATCGCAATGGATGGTTGAGATTGGTTAGCACGGTTAGCACCAATGTCACGGTTAGCAAATGAATGAGTCTCTCTCTCTCTCTCTCTCTCTATATATATATATATATATATATATATATATATATATATATATAAGGTACAATGGCATATTTACCATCCTAAAGCAGGTGCTTTTGTGGTATTCTTCTTCTTCCTGTATACAAAGAAATAGGAAACTACTCTCAAAAGATGCCACAACTTCCACAAAACGCAGAAAACAGGAAACTACTCTCAAAAAATGAACCACAAAACAAACTCAAATCAATAAACTATAAAAAGATAATGAAGTGGAAATCCAATTAGGGCATATCATACAAAGCCTTCAAAATCGAACCCGACTCATGATACAACTCTCAGAAATAAATCTTTAAATTCAATACAGGGCACATAACTTGTCACAAAATATACTCAAAGTCGTATCGGTTGTTACGAAAAAGAGAGCAGTAAAGACAGAGAGCGAGTCGGAGAGAGGGTGCACATCACTATCTCTGGAATCAAATATCTGAAAAGGAGATGAGAATGGCTACCATACCTTTGTCAGTGAATCTTTACAACATGGAATCCTTTGGGAAGAAGAAGAAGAAGAAGAAGTAGTCGGTATCTGATCGATTAATGAATTGAGGAGAGTGGGATGCGGGGTTTGAATCGCGCGAAGGAGGTGGGTTGAAAGAGTTGAGGGAAGTGGGAAGCGGGTTCAAGTTAGTTCTTGTATTGAAAGAGGTTTGAAATTTGAAAATTTGAATTAGACCCAATTAGCGGGAATACGCTTCAGGACAAAAATTATGAAAAGCAATAGGTTGGAATCAGAAGTCAAGTACCCAAATCGAGGGTATGGGTGAAAGGACATAAAACTGTGTGGAGTATGGGAGCAAGGATATATTTTGGGTTAGGATATATTTTGGGTTAAAAGTACTGGTTGAAAAAGTATGTATTATATATTTGTACATTGTGCTTATTAGATTGTACTTAAGAGTTTTTCAAAATTTATGCATAAAATGGTAGTTCTTTGTGCTTCTTGGGTTGTAATTAAGACTTTTGGTCTAAACCAATATTAATGTAGTAATAGACATACACACATATATAATATACTCTTCAGAGAATGATACATTTTTTTAAAAGTGTAACTAAAAGATATCTTTAGAGAGGGTTTACAAAAAGCGTCACTAAAAGCCGATACAATTAGAGAAAGGTTTTGATTATATGTATCTAAAAATAACACTCAGAGAAGGTTCATGGAAGTGTAACTAAAGTGTACCTTTAGGGAAGATTTACAGAAAGTGTCACTAAAGCCTATACCTTTGCAGAAGCTTTTACAAAAACTTTCTCTGAAGAAACCTTTTAGTGACGCTTGAAAACCGTCTCCAATGCTCGAAAAACGTCACTAATACATACTTTTAGAGATGCTTTTTGGGAAAAATGGGTAAACCTTTAGAGAAGCTTTAAAAGTGTATCTAAAGCCTGAAAAAGCTTCTCTAAAGGTTAACATAAATGTATCCTCCGAAAACCCTCCCTAAAACTTTTATCTACCGTTATATAGGGAAACTTTTTGACGGAAGTGAAAAGCTTTTCTTAAACCTTTAGAGAAGTTTTTTTACTTTTAAATATAAAAAAAACCCTTCTCTGAAATTCTTATTTCTTGTAGTGTAATAACACACAGAGTATTTGTGTTTGTTATTTTTTCTTCGATTATTGTATTTCTGGAATTTTTTTAGGTTTGTTATAAAAGTGTGTGTGGGTGTAATATGAAAGGAAGTTACATACTTGTTTCGACAAATTTAAAAAACACCCAGATTTTGTGTGTGTGAAAGGGAAAGGGGGCATCGAAAATGGGGTGTGTGCAAGGGAATGGGCGCCGAAAATGGTGTGTGTGCAAGGAGAAAGGGGTGCCAACAATGTCATTTGACTAATAAAAAAACCCATATCTAGGGAGGAGGGCAGGGTTGTAGAAGCCTAAAATGGCCTAAGAAGGCGATGAGCAAGTGACGAACCCATGGTGGCCGATGATGTCTACGGTTGGAAGAAAAGGGGTTGGTGGGTATACATGATATAATGATAATTTTGTATAATTTTCTAGAAGAAAAAAAATATATAAGAAAAATAGTAAAATGCTCTTGAGTTAACAGATATTGTTAACACTGTTAGCCACTTGGAATAAATGCAAAACAAACTCGCAGCTACAGTGATTAAAACATAGTTATATAGAAAATAGATTTGATAGTGAATAACAACCATATGAACCATAAATATGATTTCCTCGAAAAACTATTTAAAATCAAAACAAGATTTAATTTTAAAAGAACTTTAAAGGCAATACTTAAATACTATTATTAAGACGATAATTTAGAGGAACATAAAATATTAGAATATATGTGGATGGTCAATGTCTTTGATTTATTTATTCCATTGATGTATACGTTTTGGTTCTTGGTCTTGTTGTTTCCGTCATCAATTTATTGCTTTTACTCTAATCCTCTTTCAATTTGTTCAAATATCACAATCATGTCCATATTTACTAAAATTGAGGAAAAATCATGCGGGAAGTTAAATATTTTGCGAGAAAGCCGAAAAGTGTGATATCACATATAATTACACCGTCTGTGGGTGTGCTTAATCATATATGATTAAACGCCTATGTATTACCAATATAACATATGTTTAATCATATATGATTAAGTGTGTGTATCATATATGATTAAACACTTATCGTCTTCTCGCAAAATGTTTAGTCATTCTACTTCTCATTTTTCCAAAATGTCACTACATTCACAGTTAATAACTACACAGTTTATGGAGGGGTGAAAAAGCGTATACGGACCAGTAATTTTTTTTCTACATGGCCAACAATTGATCTAATCCACAACATACATGTTTAAATTTTTTTTTTTTTTATAGATTTGACTCCTGCATTTATGGAGCATTTCAGAAACTTTTATAAAACTGCAAATTGTGAAGTTATCATTTGTGAATGTAGTGATATTTTGGTGGAATAACTATTTGGATCAAATTTTCAAAATAAAAATAAGAATATTTTCATTAGGGTGTATTCGATACGTGAAATTAAACGGGACATGACAGACCAAAATTTTGTTTTCCTATATTATGTTGATATTAGATTAGGATAAGGTTAGACAAAAATACAATTTATCTTTTCAGTTATTCGATTTAATCCGGGCCCGTGAAGAAAAAGAAGAAGAGTACGGACCCACAAGAATTTCTTCGAAATTTCAAAGTCTATTGGTTTCATGATGCTAACTTTGCTTAGCCCCCAAGAAACAAGGGCAGTCAGGTCATTTACTTTGCTACGCGGAGTCTTCCAGTCAATTCTAGAGTCTTCTCAGTTCTCGTTTAAAACTAAACCACGATCAAACAATCTTCTCATGCAAATCATTTACGCAAAAAAATATCAGTGTTTTAATACTCAATTTGGAATTCATGGAGCAGAGCAAAAGCAACTATAATCGTGGTGGATATGGTGCCGGCAACACCCGTGGCGGCCGGAATAATGGAGGCCGAGGTCATAGCTCCGGTGGCGTACAAGCCGGTGGTAGAGGTGAAAATGGCCGTGGTGGAACGGATGGTGGTTATTATCCACGTGGCCGTGGTGGACGAAGCAGAAATTACCAACAGCGTTACAGTAATCAACAGCAGGAACAGTATGGAGACGGTAGAGATCATAGAGTCTCCGGCGCCGGCGGTGGTGCTGGTGCTGGTGGTGGTCAGCAGAACTCCCGGACTCCTACATACCCGAGGCAGAATGTGGATCGGGTACCCGATCGTTTTGGCGTGAATCAAGAAGCAAGGGCGTGGAGTAGTGTTGTATCTGGTTCTGGTCAACCAGTCAACTCACCTCCGTCTCAGATCGACTTTTCAGGTATGTAGACTGTAGAGAAGTCGTTAGATCCTTACATGTTTTAATTTTATTTCTATTTCGAATTGTTTTCTTAATTTCCTTCCCCTATAATGATGATTTTGTTTCATTTTATCAATCTATTTGCGTTTCGAATTGACCGATCAAAGCTCCTTCAATCATCTGTTTTCTTAATTTCCTTTCCTATTGATGATTTTGTTTCATTCTATCAATATATTTGTGCTTCGAATCGACTGATGAAAGTTCTTCAATCATCCTTACGATTCACGATCATAACTGGCTTATCCGTTTGTGATTTGGTCCCGATTTATTAGTTTCAGATTGTCCTGACTCAGTTGCAACTATTTTAACCTAATGTTATTGTTTATTAGATTCAGATTGTCCTCAGTTGCAACTATTTTAATCTAATTTTATTGTTTTATGTTTTCAGATATTAAGATTCAGGAAGTTCCGGTATCATCTTCAAAGGATGTCGTAGAACATTCAAAAAATGATGCAGAAAATGGTTATGTACCAATTAAGCGTCCTGATCAGGGTACACTTGCACTTAGGTCAGTGAGGCTTCTGGTTAACCATTTTCCGGTGAAGTATGATTCATCAAGCAGCATCTTACGCTACGATGTAGATGTTAAGCTAGAAACCTCCTCTTCTGATCGATCTGTGAAAAAATCAATCCTCAAATCGGACCTCCGATTGATCCAGGAAAAGTTATGTTCCGATTACCCTGATCAATTTCCATTACTCAAAACCGCCTACGATGGTGAAAAGAACATTTTTAGTGCCGTCTTGTTGCGTGCCGGAACCTATAATGTGCAATTATTTGGTAAATCTTACATATGCACCATCAAGTATGGAAGCGAGTTAAGGTTTTCAAAGCTGCAAGATTTCTTGAATCGAAATGCTTTCCAGATCCCTCGTGACGTGCTACAGGCACTGGATGTAGTAATGAAAGCGCATCTTTTCCGCGAAAAGGTTTCGGTCGGCCGAGGGATGTACCCTCGAGTTCACCGCAGAGAAGATGATCTTCGCTGCGGTGTTGCTGCCATTAGAGGCATTCAGCAGAGCTTAAAGGTCACTTCCAATGGGTTGATAATGTGTACGGATTACTCGGTCATACCTTTTCGTAAGAGGATGCCCGTTATCGAATTCCTGAAGGAGCATATTCGGGAGATTCAAGGAGTTAACGACATCGGGAAGTTTAGGAACAAAGTTATGTGTGCATTGAAAGGATTGAGGGTGGGGGTGACTCATCGTCGGACTAACCAGAAGTACATAGTTTCTGGATTGACCGCAAAGCTTACAAACGAGATCTCCTTTGAACTAGAAGATCTCGAAGGGAAGAAAGAGCCGGAAATCGTCATGCTAACGGATTATTTTCGAGAGAAGTGGGAGATAGAAATAGTTCATAAGGGTATTCCGTGTTTGAAATTGGGAAATGGTAAAAAGCCGAACTATGTTCCGATGGAATTCTGTGTTTTGGCTGAGGATAGAAGGTTTCCGAAGGAGCAACTGGGCCGGGAAGCTGCCCGGCAACTAAAAGATTTGTGTCTTCTTCCTCCGGATTTCCGGCGGAATGAGATATGCAGCATGATGCGTGAAGAGTATGGGACTGGCAGTCATGGGTACGTAGTTGCTCTTTTCGACTATTTAATTGTCTTCAACTCATATTACAACAAAATTGATATTATACAATGTCTTAATATTCTAATAGACTGTTTTATAGGACTGTTTGTGTTAACTGTTTCTAATAACGTGGTTGCATATTTGCAGTGAGGAGGTGATTCAGAATTTTGAAGTCGGGGTTGGTATGAACATGACAGCAGTCGATGGCCGTGTGATGCCACCGCCTAAACTGAAGCTTGGTAGTTCGGGTGGTAAAACGATCACCGCGACAGTTGACAGATTCAAATGTCACTGGAATCTTCTTCAAGGGAAGACTTTAGTTGATGGCAAATCGTTGGAGAGGTGGGCACTGATCGACTTCAGTTCTGGTGATCGTTGGAATAGGCTAAATGTTAACCAGTTCATTGGGAAATTGATGAACCGATGTGGAAGTTTAGGGGTTCACATGGAAGATCCGATTGTGGTTCATGAAACCAACATGAAGGAGTTCTTGGATGTTGATAGGATCCGTCGTCTTCTTTCAAGGGTTGTGGAGGAGTCTCGTAGGATAGCCAATGGACGGCTGCAAATGATCATTTGCGTGATGGCTAGCAAAGACGATGGCTACAAGCGTCTCAAATTGGTTTCTGAGACAGAGATTGGGGTGATGACTCAGTGTTGCTTGTCGATTAATGCCAATAAAGCGAGCGATCAGTTTCTCGCGAACCTAGGTATGAAGATCAATGCGAAACTAAGTGGCAGCAATGTGGAACTCATTGAGAGATTCCCACGATTCAATGGTAATGATCATTGTATGTTCATTGGGGCGGACGTAAACCACCCGGCTGCATCAAATAAGTTATCTCCATCCATTGCAGCCGTTGTTGGGTCCGTTAATTGGCCTGCGGCAAATCGGTACGCTGCTCGGGTCTCCCCACAAAGCCACCGAAAAGAGGAGATTGTTGATTTTGGGAAGATGTGTTTGGATCTGGTGAACACATATGCTCGGGAGAATGGAGTGAAACCAAACAGGATTGTGGTCTTTCGTGATGGTGTTAGTGATGGCCAATTCGATATGGTTCTCAACAAAGAGATGGTCGATATGAAGAAAGCCATTTATGATGAACACTACCGCCCGTTTGTCACGTTTGTTGTGGCCCAGAAACGGCACACGACTCGTATGTTTCTAACCCCAGGTGGGGGAGAGTCGGGGAATGTGCCGCCAGGAACGGTGGTGGACACCACCATCACCCATCCATCTGAGTTCGATTTCTATCTTTTCAGCCATTTTGGAGGGATTGGAACAAGTAAGGCCACACACTACTCTGTGATTTGGGATGAGAATGGGTTCTCATCTGATGAGATGCAGAAGCTGATATACCATCTGTGTTTCATCTTTGCACGTTGTACGAAACCCGTGTCGCTGGTACCACCGGTTTACTATGCGGATCTTGTTGCTTACAGAGGTCGGATGTTTCAAGAGGTGGTGATGGAATTGGAGTCTGGTGGGTCGTCTTCATTCTATCAGTCCTTCTACAATCTGGAGCCTCACCTCAAGGATTCCATGTTCTTTGTTTAAGGAAGGAAGGCGAGTGGAGATGGTGTCGAAGTGCCAATACGCAGGTCAAACATCCTTTCCTAAACGAACCTAGTGAGGGAGTTTGTGCGTGAATCTAATGCATTTCGTGCTTTTTCAGTGTCAGTTTTTGGAGTCTGCTTTTGAGTGTTGTTTCTTTGATAGTCAAGCCTGTGTGTCTAATAAGCCAACCTACAGTTCTGTTCTGTAGTTTTGGTGGTGGTGTTTGTGGTTGAAGGGTGAAGCAATGTATCAAGTATTGTGTTGGTTTTGTTGAATTGTTTTTGTTATATATATATATATATATATATATACATATATATACTAGTAGTAGTGTACCCGTGCGGTGCAGCGCGGGTGAATCACAATTCCGAAAAATTAATTTGTCCCTGAATCATGTTTCTTTATCACCTTCGATTTATTTCATGAGTTTGCATGGTTAATTTGCAAGTCAAATAATATATAAAGTTGAAAGTTAATATGGTCTTCTAAACCCATATACTCAGAACTCATTACCAAACTTGAAATTCTTGATGGAACAAATCGTATCTATAAACTTCGGAAATTTCAACAAGGTTGTTCTTAACCAATTAGGACAAAGAATAGCCACGCAGGAACAAACAAGACCATAGAACTTGCAATAGAAAATTAATACTCTACTTGAGTTCTAAGAATGCAACTTATGAGACTCTAATGACGATAACAAAAACTCAGATGACCCTCATATCCCATAATCACTCATATTTCAGATTCAAAGTTTCAAGCACCAAACAAATACAAAATCAACTCAATTAGATGTCAGTTCAATTAAGTTGGCAAATTTTGGTCTGTGAATATGATATCAAGAGTTGGAATCTAAATTCAAAAAAGGGTTATATGATAATAAATTAATACGTTATGTGATGTACTTTGTAACTATAATGATACCATGACCATCAAATAACATTCAATAATCATGAATGTATTTATAAAAGAAATTTTGAAATTGCTATTAAAAATATTGAAAAAAAAAACATTAATTTCACAAATTTAAGAGATTAATTTTATAATTTGTCATAATATTCTTTCAGCCATTAGTTTTAATGGTTTATATTATCTTTGAATATGCACAGGGTGGTTCAGAAAAGGATAGTTGAGAGGTGTCATGAGAGAAAAGGATGGTGTGGCTGTGGCCTGAAATGGGGTTTGAGTTTGATATTGATTTTGATGGTTTGAGTTCTAATTTTGATGGATTTGGGTTTTCAATTTTTTTTTTTTTGGTTATGGTTTGGATTTGCATTAACTTGAGATGTTGTGTGTCCCGAAATGACCTAAGAAGGTGATTGGTTGATTTGGGTTCTTTAAAATGATCTTTTTGTTAAAAACACAAAAATAACCTTGAGTAAATGGAGCAAATTAAACGGAGTTAGGACAAGAGATTTGGTCCGTAACAAAAATGAAACCACAAGTAGTAAATTATAAAAAGACATTTCGCGGACCCAATCTATAGTTTTCATATAACCGCGATAACAATATACCCTTATTAAAAATGTGATTCAACTGTATTATATATGTTTTTAGAAATAATAAAATATCATCTCAAGTCCTTTTTTAAACTCTAATAAACCGATAAACTTCAAAACCTTGGGTGGCCTTTAGTTCGCAGAATGTTTTCAGATGGAATGAAATATTTCAAAAGAATTTGACTTTGAAAGAATTGGATTGGAATGTTGTCAGGTTTGACCAGATGTTTGGTTGACATAATTGGAATGAAATATGTTAAAAGAATTGGAATATGTCTGTTTGGTTCACAGAACGTAGCTTTGGAATTTGAAAGAAATGTTGATAAATGACCAAAATACCTTTTTTGACAAATTTAATTTTTTTAAACAAAAAAGGCTTTAATAAAATAGCCATTAAAAATACTTTATTTATAACGGTGGTTCAGATTGGTGGAGGTCGGTGGGGGTTCAGAACGGTGGTGATTGTCGGTGGTTTAGATTGGTGGTGATTGTCGGTGGTTCAGATCGACAGTGGTCGGCGGTGGTTTAGATCAGCGGTGGTCGGTGCTGGTTCAGATCGGCGGTGGTTTAGAACGGAGGTGGTCCGCGGTGGTCGTTGGTCAGTGGTCCGCGGTGGTCATTGGTCGGCGGTGTTTCAGTTCCAGCTCCGTTCTAGGCCACATTCCAGTACTGTCTGAGCCACGTTCTTGCACCGTTCCCGATCAAATTCTAGCCACGTTCCAGCACTGTTCAAGCCCAAATTCCAGCCCCGTTCCAACACCGTTTTGGGCCACTTTCCAGCACCGTTCAAGCCCCAAATTCGAGCCCCGTTCCAGCACCGTTTTAGGCCACGTTCTAGCAAAATTTTAGACCACGTTACAGCCCCAAAAATGCAAATAGAAGAATACTAAATCTGAATAACAATCTAAAGAAAACTAACTCTAACGGCAAATAGAAGAACACTAAACCTAAATAAAAATCTAAAAATCTGTAATGGGTTAAGTTTTAGTTATTTCTCATTGCCGTTTTATTTCTGGTTTATAAGTGTGTGGACTTACAGCTACTGACACTTGCATGTCCATCATTTCTTTTATTTATTCTCATCTGTTACCAATATGATTTCATATTATGCCTTCAACCTACTCCAACTTTGAAAAAAACATGGCAGATGTACAAGTATGGGGTTGTTCATATGGATGACTTAGTTCAAGACATGCTGAGCTGGGAGAGGTTTTACCTTAGTGGTCGCTTGCAAAAACTTGTATACGTCTCAGCTGACACTGCTATCTTTTCTCATATCCTTGTTGCTGAGACTGCTATCTTTTCTCATATCCTTGTTGAATGCGTCCTGTACGCAGTTTATTTTAACCAAATTATTCAATCTATAGGGTTCATTAGGCGGTTATAGTGTATTAGTGTTTTCCTTGCTATTTATTAGAGAATCATAACTTTCTATTGCTAATCATGTAACAACAGTCTAGACCAAACGGAGAGATAAGAGACAAGGGTTGAAAAACCAATGTGGCTCTCAACAGTAGAAGAATAAAAGTGGTATAGGCCAATAATTAACACCAGAAAATTTGGCATAAAGCCATTAACACTGCAATAACATGACAACTATAACATGTATGTCTTATGCATATGCCACTGCCATTTCATGCCTCATTAGTATTGCAAGAGATTAATATAGTAACATACGATACAATAGATTAAATATCTTCATAATGCAAAAATTAAAAGGTTTGTTTTAAAGCTTAATATATGACAAAATGATAGCTTCACGAAGAAATGAAAGACAGAGTGAGAAAATATTTTGTGTTTGTCTCTGATTTTGTTGAAGAGGGAAATTAAATCAAATCTCTATAAAAGGGATCTCGATCTCCATAACATTTTAAACATAAATATTTAAAAAACAATCAGACTAAACGGGATGCAAAGAAAGATTAGATATTTTTACACCAAAAGGGAATGAGACTGTAGCCATTTTTAAGACGAAAAACTTAGACATGGATATGAAGTTTGACGTGCAATAAAAGTATGTCAAGGTATTATGTGTCCTCAAACCTGTTGAATTTAGCTTTCAGTTAGTTGTTTATATCTAAACTTCTTGTTGCAACTCGAAAAAAATATGCACATCAAAAGTCATGGAATTCAATAGATCAAAATGAACTTTACAACTGCATATGAGGTGAAACTTATGAAAGGGAAACAAAATTTGCCAAAAGAAGAAACTAATTAGATATATAACTAATATAGATGTTATTTCTTTGTTGAATTTTTTGTCGAAGGGTTCTTAATGGATCAAACAAATTCATGTAATCTACTACAAAGTGGAAACAGAAACCAACTAACCTCGGAACAACAATGGAGAGTTTTGGCGATTGAACAAAACCTGTAAATTGAGAAACAAAGTGAAACAAAAGTGGATCAAGCAAAGAAAAATTGAAAAGCAATGAGAAAAGGGATAAGAAAGAAAATTTCTTACTGGAGGCCAAAGCGAACAGTGTTGATTCTCAAACAGCAAAGGCCCTCAATTAAATATGTACACAACCTGATTATCTGTTGAATGTTATAGGCCAGTTTTGCAACAATACTTAGCCATTGCCCATTACATAGAGAGCCTCATTAGGAACTTAAATTTCACAATGAAATATGTCTTCCAATACTTCCCATACCTGCAACCAAATCATTACACCATTATTTCCCATTTCCATCCATATCAAAGCACAACATGGTGATGAACACGAAATAGAACCATACCTGCACCCAAATCATTACACCATTATTTCCCATTTCCATCCATATCAAAGCACGAAATGAACACAACATGGCAACAAATACCAAACCAAAAAGATATATTTAAGCAAGGATGAAACAAATTCAAAGAGTAAGAAGGATGGTTCAATCACAAGTTCACAACTCACTTACCCTAACTGAAGGATGCCATCTGGATTTAAATTGATATATATTTAAAAGACAATCAATTATTGAAATCAGATGGAGAAACCTGTGTAATCAAGAAATAGATTATCAAAAGGCAGAAAACTATTGAGTACTAATATCAATATCTAACACAAAAATCACTTTTGAAGCAAGAGAGTCAAAACTTATACATTTGAAGCATCACAACAGGAAACAAAAATCATAAATCACACCAGGGACGGAGTGCAACAACAAAAATCAAAATGGCAAAGTAGAAATCAAAATCAAGAACAAAATTTAAATCAAACATCGTAGAAGAGCAAAATATAGGTTTTTTTTTTACAAAAACAGTCTCGTTCAAGAACTGATGGACAAATTACTTGAAATAAGATATAAATTTGGTAAACCTGAATCAGCAGAGAGCGAGATTTGGGACAAGATTGCTTATCGGAACCTATTTCATCGAATGCTACCCTTCTCTTCATAATCAGTTCTGCCGATACCTGAAGATAAACCCAGAGAAAGAGAAAACGAAAACAAGATACAAACCCGCTGGAGGAGAGATTTCAAATTTGAAATCGGTGTGTACAAGGAGAAGTTAGAAAGCGTATGGATGCAGCCTCTCAGTATGGTCCGTACGGTCTGAGAAATTGGTAGAAAAAGAAAGCGTGTGGTACTCGGTATGGCCTGACACGTGAAGAGGTATTGTGTAAATCAAAAGGCTTTCAACTTGTACGGTGTGCATCATAGATTGTAGAGTAAACTCTAATTATGGTCCCGTTTATTGATTTGTTTGAAAGAGGTCTCTATGGTTTCATAATTCAAGTTTACATCTCCAGGGTTTGGATTTTGCTCTAGAAATGGTCCCTGACCCCTAACGACGTCAAAATGGTCCGTTAGAGGCAGGGGTATTTTTGTCCAGCCATATTTTTGTTCCTTTTTTGTAATTTTCTTTGTTTTTTCTTATCTTTGTAAAAAAACCAATATTTTAGAGGGATCAAATCTATAAATTTTACTCTCCTTTCCGGTCATCTTCTCCGGCCAAATCGTTGGTCATCTTCTCCGGCCAAAAAAATTCAGACACAAACTCTAATCCAAAGTCCAAACCTTAATCCAAACACCAACATCAATTAAACCAAGACCAAATCCAAACCTAAACATCAACATGAAAAATTAAAATGAGACACAAACTCTAATCTAAACCTAAACCTTAAAACCAAAATCAAAACCCAAAACTTGATCCAAAATTGAAGTTTACTCTATATTGTAAAATTGGAGTTTAGTCTGAACACCAAAATCAAAATTATCCTAACAACAACATCAATTAAACCCAATCAAATCCTAATCTGAAAACCAAAATCAAAATTAAAATCAACCACAAATATCAGAGCTTTATTTTTCTTTTATCATCATATTCAAATCTTCATCTTCTCCATCAATCATCTTCAATCAAGATCAAGATCAAGATCAAAAACCCCTGGAAACCCAAGCTAACAAACCTAAATTAAACAAACCTGGAAACCCCCTCCTCCTGTTCATGTCGATTTCAAAAACCATGATCCATTCCCCCTGTTTGATCATGTCGATATCCAAAACCATAACAAGAACCCCCTCCCTTGTTCCTGTCGATTTCCAGAACGAGAACCCCCTCCCCTTGTTCATAAAAATCGAATCTAATGTTCATAAAAAACATTTAGGCGACGGTGGTACTTTTTGGTTTATCTCGGTCGGGAAGGCATGGCGGAGGGGATGGGATGGTGGTGGCCAAGAAACGAGTCGAGGAGACGATGGCGGTGGCGTGAAGGCATGGCGGAGGGGATGGGATGGTGGTGGCCGAGAAACGAGTGGAGGAGACGATGGCGGTGGCGGTGGCATGAAGATGGTGGCGTGAAGGTGGCTTCTTTGTTTGGCGGAGGGGATGGCGTGAAGACGATGGCAGTGGCGGTGGCGGTGGCGGTGGCGTGAAGGCGGTGGCGGTGGATGCAGAACAAAGGAGTTTTTTTATCATACATACATACATATCACACACACACACTTATATATATATATATATATATATATATATAAATTAGAGTTATTAACAAATTTGGTCCCTAAGTTTTTATGATTTTACACAATAAAAAGAAGAAACAAAGAAAATTACAAAAAAGGGACAAAAATATGGTTGGACGAAAATATCCCTGCCTCTAACGGACCATTTTGACGTCGTTAGGGGTCAGGGACCATTTCTAGAGCAAAATCCAAACCCTGGGGATGTAAACTTGAATTATGAAACCATATGGACCTCTTTCAAAGAAATCAATAAACGTCAGGGACCAAAATTAGAGTTTACTCTAGATTGTATTTAAGAGATTTTCAAGTTTCATGCTTGAAAAGGTTGTACTTCATGAATAAATAGTTGTAATTAAGACTTTTTGTCTAAATGCTTATTAATGTAGTATAGATACACACACAAGATGTAAACAAGAAAACACTGAAATATTGTGATGCCACTAGGTAGAACCCATAAATACACTTTGATTCATTGCGATGCATCTATAACTTAAACAAAAAAATGAATAAAAACAAACTCTTATTCGAGATTATCAACCGGATTTGCAACGAATCCAAACAAACGCATGAAAAATCAGTCCTTAAACCGTTTGGGGAAAAAGAACCCACCGGAAAAAAAAATCGATCCGTTGTGGCTGCAGAGGAAGCGATTTGTTCATATTGTAGGATAGGGAGAAGTGGAAGATCAACTGAAGCAGATCTGCAGTTGATAAGAGAGAGAGCGAAATCGTTCAAGAACCTAGTAAGCATATTTTTTTGCCTGTGAGTTTGAGAACTTTTTGAATTCTGTATCCAAATCGTCTTCTCCGGTTTCGATGACCATTCCCATATGTGGTGGAGATTGATTTCATGAGACGATCGCAACCAAAGCATTCTGATATTCGCGAGACATACTTTTCTCCGGATTGTAGTAAGAGAGTTTCGGAGAAGTGGAGGCCAAGGACATGACTTCAAGGGAATGTTTTCAAGGATAAAGAATTAAGTTACCAACATAACCTTTCACATTTAGGTGCCGTTTGTTTTTTAAGAGGTCTAAAGTCTGAAATCTTATTTTAGTTATGACTAATAAGAGCTGGTGTGTAAAAAGGTTTGAACGATTCAGACTTAAGAGTCATTAAGAGATTTTTTTTAAAAAACAAACAACCCCTTAAAATTAAAGGATTGACTCACGTTAGATTTCACTGTTATCACATACTACCGAGTTCTCATTTGATCGAGCCTCTATATATACATATAAAAAATACTCGATACAATATCAAAAACTCGAAAGGGAATTGTTTGATTCAAAACAACTGTAATACAGAAAATATCAACAAGTTCTGTAAATCAAGAAGCTGCCTTTGACTTATATGCCTTGGCACATACTACATAAACCACCATATTTAAGAAACTAAGCCCACCCAAAAGCCAGAAGAAGTAATCCAAATGCCCTTCATTCAAGTTATCCGGTATCCAACCCGACTTCCCGTCCCCGCTCGTAACATACATCACCACCGTCAAAATCAAAGAACTCAAGTAATTCCCCAACGCAGTCGTCAACAGCAAAAGCGCGCTACACAAACTGCGCATCACATCCGGTGATTGGTCGTAAAAAAACTCGAGCTGCCCGATCACCATAAACACCTCAGCAGCACCTAAAAGGAAATACTGAGGAACCTGCCAGAAAATACTCATCGGTACCGCAACGTTCTGGTTCACCAAATCGAGCGATCTTGCAACGTCTAGACGCTTTATCTCCACCAATGCTGCAACCACCATGCAAAAGATGGAGATAAAGAGACCGATACCCATCCGTTGAAATTCAGAAAACCCCCTTCCCTGGCCTGTGAATTTTCTTGCAATGGGTACGATGAGTCGGTCATAAAGTGGTACCCAGATCATGACACTAAACACGTCAAAAGTCGCGAGAGAAGCAGGGGGAATGGCGAATGACCCGATACTGGTGTCCATCATCGTCCCTTGCTCCACAAACAATGTCGACATTTGGGCGAAAACAGCAGCAAAAATGATTACCGTTGCCCAGATTGGGAACATTCGGATCAAGATTTTGAGTTCTTCTACCTGTGTTACGGTGCATAGCCTCCAAGGATTCGAGTAGTTTCCATTTTCGGGCTCAACAGACGATACCACAGCAGCTTTATCAAGATACCTGCAAATGGAAATGAAAAAATTGGAAAGAAAGCTTAGCAAACAGCGATCGATTCAATATACAAGAAATTTAGGAATACTGATATAAGGGAGAAGGTTCAAACGAGAATATAAATATTTTAGGAACCTGGGAATCAACTATTTCATGTGTTATTCATTATGAATAGAATATCTATCATGATTCATGACATTCATATTCATCATGAATAAAGTATGAACAGTTGGTTCTTGGTTCTCAAAATATTTATGGTTCTCGTTTGAAAAATAAAGAAAATTACTTTAGCTCATCAGTATGCATGAGTTTCCGACTACCATCAATTGCCGAGACTTTATCAGGAGTTTCAAACAGAAGAGAGCTATCGATAGGAACATGAACATCTCTTTTGCGAAATGATGCAACCACAACTTGGCACATTCTTGTAATAGGGCTCCCCCCTGGTTTCTGAAATCTATAAAGAGGTGTTCCTAGAAAGAAACTCAAAGTAGCGATCCCCATGAAGAATGCAGGAATGCCGGACCCCAAGTCCCATCCTTTGTTTTCTTGAACCCAAACTACTAAAGTACCCGAAACCAAAGCCCCGATGTTGATTGAGAAATAAAACCAATTGAAGAAGGATCCCTTACTCACCCTCTCCTTCGGATCCGTGTCATCAAACTGATCAGCCCCGAAAGATGAAACACATGGTTTGATCCCTCCAGTTCCAAGTGCAATCAGGTAAAGCCCGGTAAAGAAAAACGCATACTGAGAAGGCGTAGCTGAAGGGCATATAACATCCACACATTCGACAGGCTTTAACGAAGGGATTGATGCCGAGAGAGTCAACGTGCACATTCCCTGTGGCGAAATCATGAGATAACAATGAAGAACACAAGAAACTAAATGACCTCCTGAAAACTTTTTTAAGTCTATGACCTTCTGACAAGTTTCTAGGCATTCTTGTGTATGGAAGTGACATTCTTCTGTCGAACATACTAATATGATCTACATAAAGCTCATCCTTAAGCTCACCATCAGAAAAATCAGTAGCATGCCACACACATGACTTATCATTGTGTTCTTGAACAGACATAGTAGGTATAACTACAACAGCAACAGATTCGAATCAAGAACTTAAGCATCCAACATAACAACTTTCATATAATCAACTCCATGAAACAACATCACAAAAAAAGGTACTTATTCATACAGAGATGATTCGCGCAGATCTTTAACGTTTTCAATTGACGCATTAGAAGACGAACTTTTCCTGTTTGTTTATGCTTTAAAAACATAATGGAACCAGCGCCTCGCTCTTTCCACTAGTTTCCATCTTTATCAAACGATATAACTTCGCTTTACTGGAAATTCGAAAAATAGGTTCAAGGTTCAAATCATAACGATAAAACCACAAAACTATTGAAAATCAGATTGAGAAAGAAACATTACAGATCGAGTATAGTGTCTTCATTTTCTTCACCGGTAGTAACATCAACTTCTTCGAGCTTGACGATCGGAGCAACCAGTACCTCTTTGAATATCGTCGTTTTAGGGGGATTAGAGATTGCATGGGAGAGGGGGAGAGAACGCTTTTGAGGAAGCCGAAAGGTGGAGGCGATGGTTGGAGTTGGACATGGAGGAGGTTGAAAATGGGAGACGTGAAGGCGGTCGTGCGAGAGGAGAGAAATATGGAAGACGTGTGAGATAAAGGGGGAAGTGAGTGCCGGGTAGTAATAAGATTGGGTTAAAATGAATTTAAACGGTTGTGATCAAATTTAAGATGATTTTAAATGGTCCAGATCAACTCAAAAGTTGGTTGACTCGGCTCCATCCATATATATAATAATTTGTTTAAATATCATAATCATGTTCATATTTACTAAAATTAACTCCATGCTACCTTTATTTCTATGTAAATAGTCATTTTTTTCTTGGGTTATTCTTCTTCTCATTTTTCCAAAATGTCACTACTTTTGCAGTTGATAACTACACAATTTATGGAAGGGTGAAAAAGTATACAGGACCATATTGTAATTTTTTTTTTCTACATGGTCAACAATTGATCTGATCCGCAACATGCATGTTTAAATTATTTTTTTATAGACTTGACTCCTGCGTTTGTGGAGCATTTAAAAAACTTTTATAAAACTGCAAATTGTGAACTTATCACTTGCGAATGTAGTGATATTTTGGTGGAATAACTATTTGGATCAATTTTTCAAAATAAAAATAAGAATATTATGGTATATAAGTAAAAATGATTTCATTGCTATCTTAGGTGTTGTTTGTTTACTTCTTAATGATTCCATTAAGAGGCAACATCTGAATCGTTAAGAGGTGAATCTTGTTTGGCAAAGAAAATGTCTACCTCTTAATGGTTCCAAAACCCTCTTAATGATTTTGTATTCTGACCCTCCCTTAACAATTAAGAGCCCTGATTTCATTTTGAACAATTAAAAAACAATTGTATTTCATTTTGCACTATATCATAAGAACCTCTTAATCATTCTGACCGTTTAATCATTCTGCACTCAACCATTCAGCAACTGCCAAACAGCCCCTTAGTAACACATATTTCATTAGGATGTATTCGATACGTGAAATTAAACGGGATATGACAGATCAAAAATTTATTACTCTATATTTTGTTGATATTAGATTAGATTAGACGGAGTTAGACAAAAATACAATTTATCTTGTCTTATCAAAATAAATAAAACTAATAAATTACTTTATCAAATTAAAACCTTTTAATCTTACGCAGTTATTCGATTTAATTCGGGCCCGTGAAGAAAAAGGAGAAGAGTACGGACCCACAAGAATTTATTCGAAACTTCAAAGTCTATTGGTTATTTGGTTTCATGCTAATTTTGCTTTGCCCCCAAGAAACAAGGGTAGTCTGGTCATTTACTTTGCCATGCGGAGTCTTCCAGTCAATTATAGAGTCTTCTCAGTTCTCCGATATAAAAGTAAACCACGACCAAACAATCTTCTCATGCAAATCATTTACGCAAAAAAATATCAGTTTTTTTTTTAATACTCAATTTGGAATTCATGGAGCAGAGCAAAAGCAACTATAATCACGGTGGATATGGTGCCGGCAACACCCGTGGCGGCCGGAATAATGGAGGCCGAGGTCATAGTTCCGGTGGCGTACAAGCCGGTGGTAGAGGTGAAAATGGCCGTGGTGGAACGGATGGTGGTTATTATCCACGTGGCCGTGGTGGACGAAACAGAAATTACCAACCGCGTTACAGTAATCAACAGCAGGAACAGTATGGAGACGGTAGAGATCATAGAGTCTCCGGCGCCGGCGGTGGTGCTGGTGGTGGTCAGCAGATCTCCCGGATTCCTACATACCCGAGGCAGAATGTGGATCGGGTACCCGATTGTTTTGGTGCGAATCAAGAAGCAAGGGCGTGGAGTCGTGTTGTATCTGGTTCTGCTGAACCAGTTAAGTCACCTCCGTCTCAGATCGACTTTTCAGGTATGTAGAGAACTCGTTTGATCCTTACATGTTTTAATTTTATTTCTATTTTGAATTGTTTTTGTTGTAAAAATCTAATGTTCCGATAACCAACCTAAAATCGATGCTCCAAATTAGAATCCTATTGATTCAAGCAAAAATGAGAATAATTTACCGGACGAACAAATAACCCAAAACAATCGAACAACCCAATACACGTATGTAAATAAGTGCAGAAAATAAACGAGAAAAGACGACACCGTATTTACATGGTAAACCCAAAACAGGAAAAACCAAGGACGGAGGAGGCCACCGAGAAGTTCATTATCATGATGTTATTACAATGAAGAAATCGTAAAACGAAATTGAAGCCTTCGTCTAATATAAGAGCATCTCCAACAACTATGCTATAATTTTTCTAAAATAGAGTATAAAAAGTTAAAATCTCTAAAAGAAATTACATCCAACTCCAACAGCTACTCTATTTTAGCAATTCTATCATCAATTATATTATTAAAATATTCAGTACATTTAATATAATATTATTTCTCTTTCCTAAACACACAACTTCAATTTCTTCTATTGATGAAAATAATTAAATATTATTTTTCTCTCTTAAAAATAGAGTTTTAAAGATTTCTCCAAATTTGGAGATTTTTATCTTTTCTCTCTTCTTTTTTCTATTTTAGCATATGGTTTAACATAGCTGTTGGAGCAACAAAATTGATAAAATCTTACTTTTTTTCTATTTTAGCATAGCTGTTGGAGATGCTTAAAACCACCATCCCACTAACACATTTAAGTCATGTGAGACTCACGTGAGAAAGCAAAGGAAATAGAGAATGCATCGTCCAAACACAGTGAACAGCGTAGGTTTCATGTGGGTTGAGCTAGTATGAAACTAACATCAGAGGTGCCTTAGGCACTGTTTTGGATTCCTTCTTGAATGACTTTGGAGACAAATTCAACAGTTTTCTTAATTTCCTTCCCCAATAATGATGATTTTGTTTCATTTTATCAATATATTTGCGTTCTGAATTGACCGATCAAAGTTCTGTTGCACTCACAAATCAAACGTACACAATACACAGTAATTGAGAAGTACTGGATACTTTATTGATCACACCAATGGCTCTTTAAATAGCCTTACAAAGAAAGGGAAACAGCTAAAACTGCAGAAATTAACGAGCTAAAAAAGAGGAGTTTGTTACGCAGCAATACTAGGTTTGCTTTGGAACAAGTCAACCACTCTGACTACCAACCTATCTGGTAAATTTATTTGCAACGGGAAAAAACCTAGAAATACTAAATCAAACTTAACAATGCCTCCCCTAAACTGAATGTGGTCACATTCAGTTTATATCTTCACATACTCCCAGTTCTTCTCGTAGTCGAACGAAAGTCTCTAGATTGAGAGGTTTCGTCATGATATCCGCAAGTTGAGCTTTCGTGTCACAATAATTGAGTTCAAGTACTCCTCTTATAAGATCTCTTAAGAAATGGAAACGCACGTCAATGTGCTTACTGCGACCGTGAAGCACAAGATTCTTTGATAACTTTATTGTTGAATCGTTATCACATAAAATTGTTGAACTTCCAGATTTCAGCACCCCAAACTGCTCAAGAATTCTTCTCGTCCAAACACATTGACATGCACAGTAAGCTGCAGCGATAAATTCTGCTTCGGTTGTGGATAGACTCACCACAGGTTGTTTTTTAGATGCCCACGACACTGCTCCACCACTCAATAAGAACACATACCCGCTTGTGCTTCTTCTATCATCAAGATCACGAGCGTAATCACTATCGGTGTATGCAACCAATTCTTCACATCTCCCACTCTTGTAAAATATCCCGAACGACATGGATCCCTTCAAGTAACGTAACACTCGTTTTGCCGCCTGCATGTGTTGTTGTGAAGGATTTGCCATAAACCTGCTTAATAAACACACAACATACATTAAATCAGGCCTAGTGGTTGTGATGTACATCAAGCTCCCGATGAGTTGCTTATACAAGGTCGCGTCTACTTTATCACCATCACCCCCTTTTGTCAATACCGAGCCTGATACAATAGGATTCTGAACAGAGTTTGCATCTTGTAGGTTAAACCTTTCAAGTAACTCTTCAGCATACCTTCTCTAGTTTATGAAGATCCCAACAGCCTTTTGAATGACCTCCACACCAAGAAAGTACTTCATTTTTCCTAAGTCGGTCATATCAAATTCTCTCTCCATGGACGACTTGAACTTTTCCATCATTGAGTGGCTATTTCCAGTAAAAATTAAATCGTCAACGTATAAGCTAACAATTAAAATATTGTTACCTCCCTCCTTTTTGACGAATAATGTATTTTCATAGCTGCATCTTTGGAATCCTTCTTTCATGAAATGTGCCTCTATCTTGCTATACCAAGCGCGGGGCGCTTGCTTCAATCCGTACAACGCCTTGCTCAACTTGTACACTTTATTTTCATCGCCCTTACGTATAAAACCCAACGGTTGTTCTATAAAAACATCCTCTTTCAGCTCTCCGTGCAGAAACGCACTTTTCACATCGAGCTGGTACACAAACCAATCTTTTTGAGCTGCCACAGCAAGAAGTAGTCGAATGGTATCCCATCTAGCCACTGGTGCGAATACTTCGTTGTAGTCTATTCCCTGCTGTTGTGCATAGCCCTTAGCAACTAGTCGGGCTTTGTACTTATCTACTTCTCCCTTCTCATTAACTTTGGTCTTGAATACCCACTTAACGCCAATTTTCTTTGAACCTGCAGGTAAGCGTGTAAGATGCCATGTTTTGTTCTTCTCAATAGCTTCTATCTCAGCCTTCATGGCTTTCCTCCATTTTTCATCTTTGATAGCTTCTTCATACGTTGTTGGATCTTCAAATGAGGTAAACATGGCAAAATTTGTTGCATCTTCCTCCTCCTCCTCCTCCTCAGATAGCCCTTCACCGGATGCATAGTCTTCCAGATGTGGAGGGGGTCTGCGACTTCTTGTCCCTCGATCTACCACTTGATGTGGTGTGCTTGCATCACCCGGAGTCTCTTCTTCATTTGCATTACTTGTTCCGATTTCTTCCACAACCGGGGTAGAGACTTCTTTATTGTCCTCACCGTCTTCCCAGGCTAACTTCTTTTCTTCTTTGGTGCCATTCCAGTTCCAGCCTTTGTCTTCTTCAAAAATTACGTCTCGACTTATCACCACTTTCCCTGTGGTTGGGTTGTACAAACGGTACACTTTAGATTCGTTGCTTACTCCTAGTAACACACATGTGATACTTTTACCATCCAACTTCTGCCTTTTCTGATCCGGTACATGAACATGGGCCAAACATCCGAATACTCGGAAGTAGTCTACATTGGGTTTTGCTTCACTCCACATTTCTTCGGGAGTCTTTCCTTGCAGAAACAAAGTAGGACTTCTGTTTAACACATGTATTGCCCACTTAGCAGCTTCTGGCCAGTAGCTTTTAGGAACATTTTTGTCGTCTAAAATGCTACGGATCATGTTCATGATGGTGCGATTTTTGCGTTCCGCCACTCCGTTTTTTTGTGGTGTGAACGCTGTTGTGAGTTGTCTCCCGATGCCTGCTTCCTCACAAAAAGATGAAAACTCATTAGAGGTGAACTCACCTCCTCTGTCAGTACATAAACCAACCAGAACCGACCCACACTCCTTTTCAACGCGATTCTTAAATAACTTGAAATGAGCTAAAGTTTGAGACTTGTGTGACAAAAAATAGACCCATACCTTGTTAAAAATAATGTAAATGTCAAAACATAGGTTTAATTATTATAGGTAGTTATGGTAGTTATTAGTGAAGGGGTGTGATTCATGAAACGTCACAACCATTACCGAACCATCGTGATGGTTCGATGGCACCCTTTTGGTGTCTATAAATATGTATCGATTTGTATAGTTTCAAGTGTGTGGAATTCTAAATATATTTCCAGATTATTAAAGGGTTCAACCCACGTTTCTTGTTCTTTCTTCTATCCTTATTCTGTGAATGATGTTGAATGCATGATGATCTATGGGATGGCCAGATTGCATGATCTTGGGAAGATCTAAACCTGTGCAGATTCTAAACATACCTTTCTGCTGTAGTCGTCTATGAACGTAAGCATGTATCTTTTGCCACTATTTGAGGATGGTGTTACTGGTCCACATATATCTGAGTGCACGAGTTGCAATTTTCTTGATGCACGCCATGAACTCTTCTTTGGAATGGATGATCTGTATTGCTTCCCTACCAAACAGCTAGTGCACGTTTTTAACTTTCCTTTCAAATCTGGAATTCCGCTTACCATGTTTTGATACTTTAGAGTTCTCAACCCCTTATAACTGAGATGTGCATATCGTTGGTGCCATAGTTGAAGCTCTTCATCGTCAGTAGATACGTGCAAGCAATTAGGTTCTAATTCAGCAAGCAATGCAAACATTCGATTGGTTGAATAAGAATAGTTAAGCCCTTTTCTTGAAGCTGACCCATACTCAGTAAGTTGCTTTTTAGTTCGGGCACGTAATAGACATCGGTGACGACAAACGTATAACCATCTATCTTCAAGCGAACATCTCCTTTTCCCGTAACTCTTATCCGACTGTTATCTCCGAGCTTTACATAGTGTTGAAAGCTTTCATCTAAACTTGTAAAACGCTGCTTACTTCCAAACATATGATTGCTACAACCTGAATCGAGAAACCATTTTTCTTCCTTTCTTGAATTGTTTGTCTCCACAAATGCCACAAGTAGCATTTCATCTTCTTCGTCAATCTCAGCGTATTGTGCTCTTCTGTTCCATTCTGGACATTCAGATGCAAAGTGCCCAATTTGATGACAATTGTAGCACTCTAACGTTGCTCTATTCACTGACCGTCCTCGGCCTCTCCCTCTTCCTCTTCCTCGCATCACATACCCTCTGCCTCTGCTTCCTCGTTCTTCATAAGACGCTTTCAACACCTGTTCTTCCCCTCCGTTCGAAGGTTTCTTGAACTTCTGTTCATGAACCAGAAGTGAGCTTTGCAAAGCATCCACCGAAAGACTATCGATGTCTTTGGATTCTTCAATCGAACATACAATGTAGTTAAAATTCTCCGTTAACGTGCGAAGAATTTTTTCTACAATTTTAACGTCGGGCATATCCTCCCCACAGTTACGCATATCGTTAGCCACAACGCAAAATAATCCGTTACCGATTCCCCGCACTTCATCTCTAACAACTCAAAGTTTCTCCGCATCGTTTGAAGTTGAGCACGTTGAACCCTTGCATTCCCTTGATACTTGACCCGCATCGAATCCCACAGCTGCTTGGAAGTCTCCTTCTGTGTGATCGTCTTCAAAATGGTCTTGTCAATTGCACACATCAGATAGTTCTTTGCCTTGAGATCTTTCAACCTTGTTTCATCCAAAGTCTTCTTTTGAGCCGGAGTCATTCCCTCTTCAGTGTCGGGAACAACAAAGCCGTTCTCTACCACACTCCAATATTCTTTAGACTTTAGCAAATTCTCCATGAGAAGTGTCCAGTGATCGTAATCCCCATCAAACTTGGGAATACATGCCTGCGCCAAATTGTTTGCATCTGCCATCTTCGTGATTTCTTACTCTGTTTCTCTCGTGTATATGTGGCTCTCATACCACTTGTTGCACTCACAAATCAAATGTACACAATACACAGTAATTGAGAAGTACTGGATACTTTATTGATCACACCAATGGCTCTTTAAATAGCCTTACAAAGAAAGGGAAACAGCTAAAACTGCAGAAATTAACGAGCTAAAAAAGAGGAGTTTGTTACGCAGCAATACTAGGTTTGCTTTGGAACAAGTCATACTAGGTTTGCTTTGGAACAAGTCAACCACTCTGACTACCAACCTATATGGTAAATTTATTTGCAACGGGAATAAACTAGAAATACTAAATCAAACTTAACAAGTTCTCCAATCATCTGTTTTCTTAATTTCCTTTCCTATTGATGATTTTGTTTCATTTCATCAATAAATTTGTGTTTCGAATCGACTGATCAAAGTTCTTCAATCATCCTAACGATTCACGATCATAACTGGCTTATCCGTTTGTGATTTGGTCCCGATTTATTAGTTTCAGATTGTCCCGACTCAGTTGCACCTATTTTAACCTAATTTTTTTGTTTTATGTTTTCATTTCAGATCTTCAGATTCAGGAAGTTCCGGTATCATCTTCAAAGGATGTTGTAGAACATTCAAAAAATGATGCAGAAAATGGTTATGTACCAATCAAGCGTCCTGATCAGGGTACACTTGCCGTTAGGTCAGTGAGCCTTCTCGTTAACCATTTTCCGGTCAAATATGATCCATCCAACAGCATCTTCCGCTACGATGTCGATGTTAAGCTAGAAACCTCCTCTTCTGATCGATCTGTGAAAAAATCAATCCCCAAATCGGACCTCCGATTGATCCAGGAAAAGTTATGTTCCGATTACCCTGATCAATTTCCATTACTCAAAACCGCCTACGATGGCGAAAAGAACATTTTTAGTGCAGTCTTGTTGCATGCCGGAACTTATAATGTGCAATTATTTGGTAAATCTTATACATGCACCATCAAGTATGGAAGTGAGTTAAGGCTTTCAAGGCTGCAAGATTTCTTGAATCGAAATGCTTTCCAGATCCCTCGTGACGTGCTACAGGCACTGGATGTAGTAATGAAAGCGCATCTTTTCCGCGAAAAGGTTTCGGTCGGCCGAGGGATGTACCCTCGAGTTCACCGCAGAGAAGATGATCTTCGCTGCGGTGTTGCTGCCATTAGAGGCATTCAGCAGAGCTTAAAGGTCACTTCCAGTGGGTTGATGATGTGTACGGATTACTCGGTCATACCTTTTCGTAAGAGGATGCCCGTTATCGAATTCCTGATGGAGCATTTTCGGGAGATTCAAGTAGTTAACGACATCGGGAAGTTTAGGAACAAAGTTATGTGTGCATTGAAAGGATTGAGGGTGGGGGTGACTCATTGTCGGACTAACCAGAAGTACATAGTTTCTGGATTGACCGAAAAGCTTACAAATGAGCTCTCTTTTGAACTAAAAGATCTCGAAGGGAAGAAAGAGCCGGAAATCGTCATGCTAACGGATTATTTCCGAGAGAAGTGGGAGAAAGAAATAGTTCATAAGGGTATTCCGTGTTTGAAATTGGGAAATGGTAAAAAGCCGAACTATGTTCCGATGGAATTCTGTGTTTTGGCTGAGGATAGAAGGTTTCCGAAGGAGCAACTGGGCCGGGAAGCTGCCCGACAACTAAAAGATTTGTGTCTTCTTCCTCCGGATTTCCGGCGGAATGAGATATGCAGCATGATGCGTGAAGAGTATGGGACTGGCAGTCATGGGTACGTAGTTGCTCTTTTCGACTGTTTAATTGTCTTCAACTCATATTACAACAACAACAAAATTGATTTTATAGAATGTCTTAATAAGTTTTTTATTACAAATGTGAATGGTGTGCCTTTCTTAAGTTGTTTCTTTGATCTACTATGTCTTAAGAGCAACAAGATTGGGGTATACTCCACATGAAGCTCGTACGGTGGTTCCCATCCACAACTTTGATGAGGAACTAAAACGTCCTAGAGTATGGGAAACAGACCAAGGTGCTACATCGACAACTGATGCTTCTCGAAATAATCTTGCTACCTTATATCGCCCTCCTTTTGCTTTGATGTACCATGGTCCATTTGAGAAGGTAAATTGAGACTTATCTTGGTGACCACTCTTTTTAATTTGCTACTCCCCCAAAATAAATAAACAAAGCCTTTGGTCAATGAACAAAAATGAATTTTGTTGTTGTTTTGAGGTGTGAACACCAAGGTCACTGTTGATATACTAGGTTAAAATAGATAAACTATCATTGTACTCCTACAATTTTTTCCATTACACTCTCGAACAAAAAGATTTATCAGTTACATACCTATTCTCTTTATAATCATATCAATCACACCATTTTTATTTAATTTTAATCAAATTAACTGACGTAAATCATCAGTGACGGTTAATATTCTTTTCGTCAAATTTCTTTTTTTCGTCCTCTTGTTCCATATTGACCATTCATGTTGGTTAATTTGATTTAAATGGGACAGAAAATGATGTAATTGATATGCATATAAAAATATAAGAATGTGATTGGTTAAAATTTTGTTCGAGTATGTTATTGAAATAAATGTAAGATCATTGTAACATTTTCATCTACTTTTCACAATATACCATCTATAAGCATCTAAAGCCATTTTGCCACTAAACATCTCAACATATTACAATTGAATATCTTTGCCACTAAATTTTTCATACTCGTGGCTTACTTGTGTCTCTGATTTGTTTAATTGCCAGGCAAAAGAAGCTGCTAAAACCCAAGACCGATGGCTTCTAGTGAATTTGCAATCTACCAGGGAATTTAGCTCACATATGGTATATCTTCCACTAACAGCCCCCTAAATACACGCACAAACATACTTAGTAACACAGTTCTCTTCTATGTAGTTGAATGTTATAATCATGTGTTGTTCTCAATACTTTTTGTGCAGCTTAACCGAGATACCTGGGCCAATGAAGTTGTTGCTCAAACAATCACCTCCAATTTCATCTTCTGGCAGGTTTGTTTATTCTTAGTTATGTCTTTTTTTAATATCGTAATAAAAAATTGTGCTGACAATTCTTTGTACTCTAGAACTGTGGATATTGTTTGTATGCTTACACTTTTTGGTGTAAAATCAACACTTCTTGTGTTATGATTGTATTAATGGCAAGCATCTATAGTAATTGATTTGCCTTCTGGAATTAAAGTGAAAGTTGGACCCATGGTAATGATGTTCCATGTTTATGATGTTCGTCTAGGGAAAAGAGAAATCTTGGAGATTAGGTGTTGACTATGAAATCCTTAACCAACTCAACTTATGTGGTAAATACCCAATCCTAAACATTGATGAACTTCATCGGCTACCATCTTTTCTGAAATAGGATTACTGTATGGCTACCATCAGATACAATTTCACCCACCATATGCACAAAACAGCCTTCCGCGCTCACTAGAGCAAGTATCTGTTGGTGTCATGTCTTTTGGACTTGCCTATGCCCCATCTACTTTTCGGCCGTCCATGGGTGGTCTTCTTCATCCATACCCCCTGAAAATTTATCTGTCCTAATCTACACAATCATTGTTTATGAGATAATGATGTGGTCTTTATCTCCCTAAACCCTTTTTGCTCTCACTTGAATGCCATACCTTTTGCTCGTTAATGCTAAACCTCCAAGCATTGGCCTGTGTTGCTTTCAAGTCAACAAGTTTTTTTTTTTTTTTTTTTTTTTTTTTTGAAAGGGTGTCCTAGGCTATGCCTAGAGACTAATCCCTAGGCAAATTATGACCGTAAGATATCAACCCTGATTAAATCTCAGTGGCCACAATTGTTGTGTACGCCTGGATTCGAACCCTGGGCAGATGGGATATTTCACCACATCCCCCAGGGCCTTAACCAGTACGCCACAACCCTAGTGGTTCTCAAGTTCAAGTTAACAAGTTGCAGACCGTTTCTGTGAAAACCCAATCTCAGACATTGATGAACTCGTTGATGAACTTCATGGTGTTACTGTCTTTCACAAATAGACATATGATCTGGGTCACATACAAGTTCACCTGTCAGACATACATAAAACAGCCTTCCATGCTCATACATGAGTCAATTGTCATAACAACCATCTACTTTTAGGTCAGCCATGAATGATCTTTTCAGTCCGTGCCTTTGAAAATTTGTTCTTGTATTTTGTTAACATATTGACCAGTGGCCTCATCCATGAGAAATTATCAAACAGACCCAGTATTTCCCACTCAAAAGCAAGGGGCTGGGAGAGGTGGGATGTACGCAGACTTGTCCTCTACCCCAAAGGGTAGAGCAGCTGTTTCTGTGAAGAACCCCGGTGTGTGTAAAAGTTGGCGAAAAGTTAAAGGAAAAGGGAAAGAAGAAAACTAATACTAGTAAATACTAAATAGTAAGCAGCAAGTAAGGAAGAAAAAGGCAATAGGCACAATGAAATATATACAAAGGAAACCCGCACCTCCCTCCATCTATTATAGGATTCAGTCTTCCTTCCTAACCCTCCCCTCCCCTCCCCCCTGTCCTACACTCAAGCTCTCTAACTTCCTTCTTCCTGCCACTCTTGAACTCCCTTTTTCCTATCCACACTAGCTACGGATCCCTACCCTAAATCTACTACCCTAGTCCTGCGTCTCCAATAACTCCTATGAGGTTATCTGAAGACTCTAAAACATCTAACCTCTAACCTTTTCTGGTCACATATGAATCAAGATGTGAAGTTATATGTCCAAACTGCCGTGTGTGTCAGCAAAATAAATACTAGACTCTTGCCTCTGCCAGACTTTCAGCACCACTTCCTGTACTAGAGCATGTTTGAGGAGATGTTTCTTTGGACTTCACAGTGGGTCTGGTAGTTCTAATACCATTTTGGTAGGTGGTCGACTTCAGCAAGCATAGCGGCTTCTTTGCGCTATCTCTTCATTCTTTTGGAAAATTGGTGGCTGGTGTATTCTGTGGGGAAGTTGGTAGGCTGTATGTCATCCTGTTTTATTTGATTATGATTGCATTTTTTCAGTGCATTTTGGCTGGAATTGTTTTAGCTTAGGCAGACACGTATTCATGCGTAGCCTGGACTGAATACTCCAGCACTGCTGCAACTCCTTTGCTGGTACGGCAGCACCTTTCAAGATCGTTTGTGGCTTCACCCTATTCTTATCTTGCAATGCAATGCTGCAACTTCTTTGCTACATGTATGAAAGCATAAGCTGATTCTAAGCAAAGAGAGCTGAAATTTATGTTGGGATTTTTTTGTCTTCAGCATTCAGCCATTCTGACAGTGTTCCTCTGCTAAGACCCAATATGAAAAGCTTCTTGACTTTCGGAGATTACACAATGTTCTCTAGTGGTACCTGTTGCATATATGGATTAGCTGCCCACACTTCTAATATTGGAAAAATACAATGAGAGGGAGGAAGGAAATTTCATTGAAAAATTGGAATCTTTTGTAAGTTGACTAATAGACAACACATTACAGGATAAGTTAGGGACATGGAGGACTGATTCTAGAGTTATAGAATCTGAATTTTTTTTTTGGCATCCTTTTCATGCAACTGTGGGAAATGATCCATCTGCGATTTTACTTGGATGTTGCCAGCACATGGAAGTATGACGAAAAAATACGATGATTACCGGTCATATAATCAAGTCGGCTATTGAGGGCTTCATTGAGTTGACTAACCACACGAAGACCATTGATTTTGCTGATTTCTACTTCTGCATAGAAGGATTGGTGGAAGATGTTTTATTTATTTCAGCAGTGAGATAACCCAATTTCCCAATTTTCACTTACCATCAATAACTAATTTAATCAATTGAGCCCATTCAGGAAAATTATTCCCATTAAATTTCTCATCTGAGAATTGGAATTTTGGCTCATTTGACGTCATGGTTTTGGTGTTTTCGGTCTCTAAGGATGGTATTTACCATTTCTCACCAAGGTTAGACATTCCTTGGCTCTGATACAAGCAGAAAGAACGATTTCTGTGTTATATATAGTAAAACTTAGAAACAGATCCCCTAAATTATGGCCTAAAGATGAGGAAAGATATTGTGCTAATCCCAATAAAATCAGGAAATGAAGAATCCTAATTTAAGCCATATCATCATCAATAAATTCGAGATCTCGACAGCTTTCCTTGTCCCACATTCTTGAAGTCTACATAGGTAGTCAATGAGTAAGGGAGAGTGTTATGAGCTAGATTGGTTAACAACTCATATACACTTTTATTGAGTATTATAAATTGGAGTCAAGTTGTTATGTTTCTTTTACTCATCATTCAATAGGTTTGTTGTACTTGTTAAATTATTATATGCATGCATTGTGAATTGACAAAAAGTGATTAGATTTAACTTGTATGAGTATGGTTAATTTGATTAATTAGAAATAGTTGGTTGACCTTTTATCAGCCTTTGTGACGGTCCACAACCTTTCTTCTTTAACACATTTATGAAGGAAAACTGTAGAAAGGGTCAATATTTTTGCTTTACCGGTTTCCATGCTTTTAAAATGCTGGCGTCTTTGTGGTGCATGTAGGTATGGGATGATACAGAAGAGGGCAGCAAGATAAAAACGTACTACAAATTGGATTCTGTTCCTGTAACTCTTGTCATCGATCCTGTCACGGGCCAAAAAATGCGCTTAAGGCGTGGAATGGTTCAACCAGAAAATTTGTTGGAGGTAACGTTGTTAGTGTAATACAATTAATGAAATATATGGTAGTCGAATATTTCAGAATTAGCATTTCAAGCTGAATCTGTGAAGTTTGAATTAAGACGTAAAATTATTTTTGGATAATAGGATCTGTTGCAATTCATGGATGGTAGCCCTAAGGATCATCATTTCAGCTTGTCCCACAAACGTCCAAGAGAAAATTCTCAGGCTCCACCTCCCAAAATCCAAGCTACGCCAGGTTCTTTTATTTCTTCTATGTGGTCCATTTAAAAAAAAATTATCATCAGTGTATGAGTTTCATACTTGAATTTATTATATACCAATTGATTCATTATCCTTGCACAAGGTAACATTTTTGTATTAAAAGAGTGACAATTTACATGAAACATGTGTGATCATTTGTCGCCATAAACTAAGGTGGAATTCTAGGATACAGAAAACGATATTAATTTTTTGATTTTGTCATCATATGGTTAGAGCTGTGATAGAAGGTCCAAGATGGGATTATTTTCTAATTTTTGCACCTAAAATTTGAAGCACAACTGACTTATGGGGCTGCAGTAGTTGCAGATGGAACAAGTGAAGAAGATGAAGATATGCGGCTGGCACGAGCATTGTCTATGGAGACAACGAAAGATCGTGTTGGAGAACCCTCAAAAGATTTGTGTCTTCTTCCCCCGGATTTCCGGCGGAATGAGCGTGAAGAGTATGGGACTGGCAGTCATGGGTACGTAGTTGCTCTTTTCGACTATTTAATTGTCTAAATTGATTTTATAGAATGTCTTAATGTTCTAATAGACTGCTTTATAGGACTTTTTGTGTTAACTGTTTCTAATAATGTGGTTGCATATTTGCAGTGGGGAGGTGATTCAGAATTTTGAACTCGGGGTTGGTATGAACATGACAGCAGTCGATGGTCGCGTGATGCTACCGCCTAAACTGAAGCTTGGTGGTTCGGGTGGTAAAACGATCACCGTGACAGTTGACAGATTCAAATGTCACTGGAATCTTCTTCAAGGGAAGACTTTAATTGATGGCAAATCGTTGGAGAGGTGGGCACTGATCGACTTCAGTTCTGGTGATCGTTGGAATAGGCTAAATGTTAACCTGTTCATTGAGAAATTGATGAACCGATGTGGACGTTTAGGGGTTCACATGGAAGATCCGATTGTGGTTCATGAAACCAACATGGAGGAGTTCTTGGATGTTGATAGGATCCGTTGTCTTCTTTCAAGGGTTGTGGAGGAGTCTCGTAGGATAGCCAATGGACGGCTGCAAATGATCATTTGCATCATGGCTGGCAAAGACGATGGCTACAAGCGTCTCAAATTGGTCTCCGAGACGGAGATTGGTGTGATGACTCAGTGTTGCTTGTCTATTCATGCCAATAAAGCGAGCGACCAGTTTCTTGCGAATTTAGGTATGAAGATCAACGCGAAACTAGGTGGCAGCAATGTGGAACTCATTGAGAGATTCCCGCGATTCAACGGTAATGATCATTGTATGTTCATTGGGGCAGACGTAAACCACCCGGCTGCATCAAATAAGTCATCTTCATCCATTGCAGCCGTTGTTGGGTCCGTTAATTGGCCTGCGGCAACTCGGTACGCTGCTCGGATCTCCCCACAAAGCCACCGCAAAGAGATTGTTGATTTTGGGAAGATTTGTTTAGATCTGGTGAACACATATGCTCGGGAGAATGGAGTGAAACCAAACAGGATTGTGGTCTTTCGTGATGGTGTTAGTGATGGCCAATTCGATATGGTTCTCAACAAAGAGGTGGTCGATATGAAGAAAGCCATTTATGATGAACACTACCGCCCGTTTGTCACGTTTGTTGTGGCCCAGAAACGGCACACGACTCGTATGTTTCTAACCCCAGATGGGGGAGAGTCGGGGAATGTGCCTCCAGGAACGGTGGTGGACACCACCATCACCCATCCATCTGAGTCTGATTTCTATCTTTTCAGCCATTTTGGAGGGATTGGCACAAGTAAGCCCACACACTACTCTGTGATTTGGGATGAGAATGGGTTCTCATCTGATGAGATGCAGAAGCTGATATACCATCTGTGTTTCATCTGTGCACGTTGTACGAAACCCGTGTCGCTGGTCCCACCGGTTTACTACGCGGATCTTGTTGCTTACAGAGGTCGGATGTATCAAGAGGTGGCGACGGAAATGGAGTCTGGTGGATCGTCTTCATTTGATCAGTCCTTCTACAATCTTGAGCCTCACCTCAAGGATTCCATGTTCTTTGTTTAAGGAAGGAAGGCGAGTGGAGATAGGTGTCGAAGTGCCAATACGCAGGTCAAACATCCTTTCCTAAACGAACCTAGTGAGGGAGTTTGTGCGTGAATCTAATGCATTTCGTGCTTTTTCAAGTTTGTGCTTTTTCAGTGTCAGTTTTTGGAGTCTGCTTTTGAGTGTTGTTTCTTTGATAGTCAAGTATGTGTGTTTTTGAGTGTTGTTTCTTTGATAGTCAAGCATGTGTGTCTAATAAGCCAACCTACAGTTCTGTTCTGTAGTTCTGGTGGTGGTGTTTGTGGTTGAAGGTGAAGGGTGAAGCAATGTATAAAGTATTGTGTTGGTTTTGTTGAATTGTTGATGTTAGATATAATATAATATATATATATATATATATATATATAGGGTGCGTTTGTTTTGCAAACCAAGCAATTTGTACAAACTATGCAAACCACTATTTTAGGAAACAATAGATATATTTATGGATAATGATTATGATTCATTAATAATTATTGTGATATATATGGAAAATGTTAAGTTTATTCATTATAATCATGATTTTAAATTAGGAAATGTTAAATTTATTCATTATAATCATGATTTTAAATTAGGAAACATAATAAAATCATATATTCATTAGACTTGATGAACGGCTAAGATTGGTTCACAAAGTTTGCACAATCTGACTGGTTTGCAAAAGATACGTCTCCTATACATATATATATATATATATATATATATATATATATATAGAGGGAGGATCAAACGGGAACAGTAACTATTTAAAAGAACACGAGAACTAACAAAATCATTAGTGATTTTATATTAACGTGCAAAAAAGTCACGCGAACCTGAAGCCGCGGCCAAAGTTCTTTTTTCGTGTGTTAATGTAAAATCACTAATGATTTTATTAATTCTCGTGTTCTTTTAAATAGATATTGTTCTCGTTTGAACCCGACTCTCACTCTATATATATATACACACACACAAGATGTAAACAAGAAAACACTGAAATATGGTGATGCCACTCGGTAGAACCAATAAATACACTTTGATTCATTGCGATGCATCTATAACTTAAACAAAAAATGAATAAAAACAAACTCTTGTTCAAGTTTATCAACCGGATTTGCAACGAATCCAAACAAACACATGAAAAATCAGTCCTTAAACCGTTTGGGAAAAAAGAACCCACCGAAAAAAAAAGTAGATCGCTTCGCAGTGGCTCATGCTTCGTCGATGGAGACGATGAGTAGTTCCGTTGTGGCTGCAGAGGAAGCGATTTGTTCATATTGTAGGATAGGGAGAAGTGGAAGATCAACTGAAGCAGATCTGCAGTTGATAAGCATATTTTTTTGCCAACGAGTTTGAGAACTTTTTGAGTTCTGGGTCCAAATCGTCTTCTCCGGTTTCGATGACCATTCCCGTATGTGGTGGAGATTGATTTCATGAGATGATGGCAACCAAAGCATTCTGATATTCGCGAGACATACTTTTCTCCGTAAGAGAGTTTTGAAGAAGTGGAGGCCAAGGATATGACCTCCCAAGGGTTGTGATACTGGTTAAGGCACTGGGATGTGGTGGAATATCCCATTTGTCCAGGGTTCGAATACAGGTCTAAACAACAATTGTGGTCACTGAGGTGGCTGATGTCTTACAATTATTAATTTACCAAATGATTAGTCTAGGCATAGCCTAAGATACCTTTAAAAAAAAAAAAGACATGACTTCAAGGGCATGATTTTAGAGAGAGAAAAAACTTCAAGGGAATGATTTCAAGGATAAAAAATTAAATTAGCAATATAACCTTTCATATTTAAAATTAAAGGATTGACTCACATTAGATTTCACTGTTACCACATCCTGCCGAGTTCTTATTTGATCGAGCCTCTATATATACATATAAAAAATACTCCATACAATTTCAAAAACTCGAAAGGGAATTGTTTGATTCAAAACAACTGTAATACATAAAATATCAACAAGTTCTGTAAATCAAGAAGCTGCCTTTGACTTATATGCCTTGGCACATACCACATAAACCACCATATTCAAGAAACTAAGCCCACCCAAAAGCCAGAAGAAGTAATCCAGATGCCCTTCATTCAAGTTATTCGATATCCAACCCGACTTCCAGTCCCCGCTCGTAACATACATCACCACCGTCAAAATCAAAGAACTCAAGTAATTACCCAACGCAGTCGTCAACAGTGAAAGCGCGCTACACAAACTACGCATCGCATCCGGTGATTGGTCGTAAAAAAAGTCGAGTTGCCCGATCACCATAAACACCTCAGCAGCACCTAAAAGGAAATACTGAGGAACCTGCCAGAAAATACTCATTGGTACCGCAACGTTTTGGTTCACCAAATCGACCGATTTTGCAACATCAAGCCGCTTTATCTCCACCAATGCTGCAACCACCATGCAAAAGATGGAGATAAAGAGACCGATACCCATCCGTTGAAGTTCAGAAAACCCCCTTCCCTGGCCTGTGAATTTTCTTGCAATGGGTACGATGAGTTGGTCATAAAGTGGTACCCAGATCATGACACTAAACACGTCAAAAGTCGCAAGAGAAGCAGGGGGGATGGCGAATGACCCGATACTGGTGTCCATCCTCGTCCCTTGCACCACAAACAATGTCGACATTTGGGCGAAAACAGCAGCAAAAATGATTCCCGTTGCCCAGATTGGGAACATCCGGATCAAGATTTTGAGTTCTTCTACCTGTGTTACGGTGCATAGCCTCCAAGGATTCGAGCAGTTTCCATTTTCGGGCTTAACAGACGATACCACAGCAACTTTATCAAGATACCTGCAAATGGAAATGAAAAAAATTTGGAAAGAAATCTTAGCAAACACGAAATTTAGGAATATTAAGACGAGGGAAAGAGAACATACATATTTATATATCTTTTGGGAACCTGAGAATCTAACTATTTCAAGTGTTATTCATCATGAATGGTAATAAATAAAATATGAACAGTTGGTTCCCAGGTTCTCAAAATATTTATGGTTCTCGTTTGAACCCGCCCGTACCGATAAGTTTCCATGTAAAGAAAATTACTTTAGCTCATCAGTATGCAAGAGTTTCCAACTACCCACAATTGCCGAGACTTTATCAGGAGTTTCAAACAGTAGAGAGCTATCGATAGGAACATGAACATCCCTTTTGCAAAATGATGCAACCACAACTTGGCACATTCTTGTAATAGGGCTCCCCCCTGGTTTCTGAAATCTATAAAGAGGTGTTCCTAGAAAGAAACTCAAAGTAGCGATTCCCATGAAGAACGCAGGAATGCCGAACCCCAAGTCCCATCCTTTGTTTTCTTGAACCCAAACTACTAAAGTACCCGAAACAAAAGCCCCGATGTTGATTGAGAAATAAAACCAATTGAAGAAGGATCCCTTACTCACCCTCTCCTTCGGATCCGTGTCATCAAACTGATCAGCCCCGAAAGATGAAACACATGGTTTGATCCCTCCAGTTCCAAGTGCAATCAGGTAAAGCCCGGTAAAGAAAAACGCATACTGAGAAGGCGTAGCTGAAGGGCATACAACATCCACGCATTCGACGGGCTTCAAAGAAGGGATTGATGCCGAGAGAGTCAACGTGCACATTCCCTGTGGCAAAATGGGAATCCATGAGATAACAATGAAGAACACAAGAAACTAAATGACCTCCTGAAAACTGTTTTTTAAGTCTATGACCTTCTGACAAGTTTCTAAGCATTCTTGTGTATGGAAGTGACATTCTTCTGTCGAACATACTAATATGATCTTCATAAAGAACCAAATTAGCAAATTAAAGCACTCGATTCCCAGTCCAGATAATAATTTGAATCATGGATAAAGAGGGGTGACATCCAAAAGAAGCAAAATCTTGAACCTTCTCATTGCCCTCACCATTCAAGATTGCAGCTTGGACTGCAGCACCGTAAGCAACAGCCTCATCGGGGTTTATACTCTTTAATGGACTACATAAAATAAACATTCTAAGCTAATACAGAAAGACCAAGAGAAAACTAATTCTAGATTTGGTCAATACATAAAGAAACAAAGAACCCAACACAATCAACTATAATTTCCATTTTGCGACGTCTCAAGCTTTTCAATAGTAAAAGATTTTTATTTCTCCATTGTAAAGAACATATGATATTGATTAAAAGCCCTATATTTGTGAAACTGATAATCAAACATCTAATACAACTATGAAAAACTTGCAACTTTCTTGGAACGATATATACTACATTATAGAAATTGCCCTCGATAATTAGTAGAGAATCTATTTGATTCATACAACTTGCATAAATAAAAAAACTGAAGAAAGGAACCAATAAAATGTAATCGATTAGAAGTGAACTTACTGTCAATTGAACCAAATCTAATGCAGAAAAGCTCATCCTTAAGCTCACCATCAGAAAAATCAGTAACATGCCACACACATTACTTATCATTGTGTTCTTGAACAGACATAGTAGGTATAACTACAACAGCAACAGATTCGAATCAAGAACTTAAGCATCCAACATAACAACTTTCATATAATCAACTCCACGAAACAACATCTATATCTATATCTATACTATATTATAAAGATGACATAAAAAACTTTTAATTACAATTCACTAAGCTTTATGTACTATCATTTAAAGCTATCTACTTAAAATCTCTTAAAAGTAACTACTAAAGCCTAATGTACTACTTGTAAAGCTTTTAACCCTAATTAATATATTTCATCCTTATCCCCAAAATCCTTATCTCTAATCTCTAAACCCTAAAATTATGAAATTTGAATTCTGATAAACATAATCAAAACAGGATATATCTATATCTATATCTATATCTATATTATAAAGATGGCATAAAAAACACTTAATTACAACTCACTAAGCTTTATGTACTATCATTTAAAGCTATCTACTTAAAATCTCTTAAAAATAACTACTAAAGCCTAATGTACTACTTGTAAAGCTTTTAACCCTAATTAATATATTTCATCCTTATCCCCCAAAATCCTTATCTCTAATCCCCAAACCCTAAAATTATGAAATTTGAATTCTGATAAACATAATCAAAACAGAATAAACATCTCAATTTAAATATAAAAAATTTAAAATATATAAGATAATTAATGAATTTTAACAAACTACTTAATTTTTTTTATATAAAAAACATTATATTGTTAAGCCTAAATTAAACAAATTTATATATAAAAAAACTATTATCACTCAATAAAAATCATCCAAAATCGTACTATAAATCAATAAAAAACAAAAAATAAAAATAAACACAAAAAAAGATACTTATTCATATAGAGATGATTCGCGCAGATCTTTAACGTTTTCAATTGATGCATTAGAAGACGAACTTTTCCGGTTTGTTTATGCTTTAAAAACATAATGGAACCAGCGCCTCGCTCTTTCCACTAGTTTCCATCTTTATCAAACGATATAACTTCGCTTTACTGGAAATTCGAAAAATAGGTTCAAGGTTCAAATCATAACGATAAAACCACAAAACTATTGAAAATCAGATTGAGAAAGAAACATTACAGATCGAGTATAGTGTCTTCATTTTCTTCACCGGTAGTAACATCAACTTCTTCGAGCTTGACGATCGGAGCAACCTGTACCTCTTTGAATATCGTCGTTTTAGGGGGATTAGAGATTGCATGGGAGAGGGGGAGAGAACGCTTTTGAGAAGCCGAAAGGTGGAGGCGATGGTTGGAGTTGGACATGGAGGAGGTTGAAAATGGGAGACGTGAAGGCGGTCGTGCGAGAGGAGAGAAATCTGGAAGACGTGTGAGATAAAAGGGGGAAGTGAGTGCCGGGTAGTAATAAGATTGGGTTAAAGTGAATTTAAACGACTGTGATCAAATTTAAGATGATTTTAAACGGTCCAGATCAACTCAAAAGTTGGTTGATAATTTGTTCAAATATCAGAATCATGTTCATATTTACTGAAATTAACTCCATGCTACCTTTATTTCTATATTCAGACAATGAAAATAAATAGTCATTTTTTTCTTCATAATTGGTCTTCTTCTCATTTTTCCAAAATGTCACTACTTTTGCAGTTGATAACTACACAATTTATGGAGGGGTGAAAAAGTATACAGGACCATATTGTAATTTTTTTTTCTACATGGTCAACAATTGATCTGATCCGCAACATTCATGTTTAAATTATTTTTTTTATAGACTTGACTCCTGCGTTTGTGGAGCATTTCAGAAACTTTTAATAAAACTGCAAATTGTGAAGTTATCACTTGCGAATGTAGTGATATTTTGGTGGAATAACTATTTGGATCAAATTTTCAAAATAAAAATAAGAATATTAAGGTATAGAAGTAAAAATGAAAAATAAGAATATTAAGGTATAGAAGTAAAAATGATTTTCAAAAAAAAAAAGTAAAAATGATTTCATTACTATCTTAGATGTCGTTTGTTTCTTAAGAGGTCTAAAGTCTGAAGTCTTATTTTAGTTATAATTGATAAGAGGTGGTGTATAAAAAGGTCTGAACAATTCAGACTTAAGAACCATTAAGAGATTTTAAAAAAAAAACAAACAACCCCTTAGTAACACATATTTCATTAGGATGTATTCCAAACGGGATATGACAAAAATGATTAGACGAAGTTAGACTGACAAAAAACACTTTATCAAATTATTCGATTTAATTCGGGCCCGTGAAGAAAAAGAAGAAGAGTACTTTATCAAAGTCTATTGGTTTCATGATATGCTAACTTTGCTTAGCCCCCAAGAAACAAGGGTAGTCAGGTCATTTACTTTGCTATGCGGAGTCTTCCAGTCAATTCTAGAGTCTTCTCGGTTCTCGTTTTAAGAGTAAACCACGATCAAACAATCTTCTCATGCAAATCATTTACGCAAAAAAACATCAGTTTTTTAGTACTTAATTTGGAATTCATGGAGCAGAGCAAAAGCAACTATAATCGCGGTGGATATGGTGCCGGCAACACCCGTGGCGGCCGGAATAATGGAGGCCGAGGTCATAGCTCCGGTGGCGTACAAGCCGGTGGTAGAGGTGAAAATGGCCGTGGTGGAACTGATGGTGGTTACTATCCACGTGGCCGTGGTGGACGAAACAGAAATTACCAACAGCGTTACAGTAATCAACAGCAGGAACAGTATGGAGACGGTAGAGATCATAGAGTCTCCGGTGGTGGTGCTGGTGGTGGTCAGCAGATCTCCCGGACTCCTACATACCCGAGGCAGAATGTGGATCGGGTACCCGCTCGTTTTGGTGCGAATCAAGAAGCAAGGGCGAGTCGTGTTGTATCTGGTTCTGGTCAACCAGTCAACTCTCCTCCGTCTCAGATCGACTTTTCAGGTATGTAGAGAACTCGTTAGATCCTTGCATGTATTAATTTTATTTCTATTTCGAATTGTTTTCTTAATTTCCTTCCCCTATAATGATGATTTTGTTTCATTTTATCAATATATTTGCGTTTCGAATTGATCGATCAAAGTTCTCCAATCATCTGTTTTCTTAATTCCCTTTCCTATTGATGATTTTGTTTCATTTCATCAATATATTTGCGGTTCGAATCGACTGATCAAAGTTCTTCAATCATCCTAACGATTCACGATCATAACTGGCTTATCCGTTTGTGATTTGGTCCCGATTTATTAGTTTCAGATTGTCCTGACTCAGTTGCACCTATTTTAACCTAATTTTATTGTATCAGTCCTTCTACAATCTGGAGTCTGGTGGGTCGTCTTCATTCTATCAGTCCTTCTACAATCTGGAGCCTCACCTCAAGGATCCCATGTTCTTTGTTTAAGGAAGAAAGGAAGGCGAGTGGAGATGGTGTCGAAGTGCCAATACACAGGTCAAACATCCTTTCCTAAACGAACCTAGTGAGGGAGTTTGTGCGTGAATCTAATGCATTTCGTGCTTTTTCAAGTTTGTGCTTTTTCAGTGTCGGTTTTTGGAGTCTGCTTTTGAGTGTTGTTTCTTTGATAGTCAAGTATGTGTGTTTTTGAGTGTTGTTTCTTTGATAGTCAAGGCTGTGTGTCTAATAAACCAACATACAGTTCTGTTCTGTAGTTTTGGTGGTGGTGTTTGTGGTTGAAGGGTGAAGCAATGGTATTAAGTATTGTGTTGGTTTTGTTGAATTGGTGATGTTAGATTTGCAAAATATAATATACATATACGGCAAGAAACAGACCGTTAGAATAATATATATATATATATAAGAGACAAACAAGAAAACACTGTAATATCTTGTGAACCCATAAATACTCTTTGATTCATTGTGATGCAAACTTAAACAAAAAGATTGAACAAAAACAAAATCTTGTTCGAGATCATAAACCGGATTTGCAACAAATACAAACAGAATACACGAAAACCCAGTCTTTAAACCGATCGACAAACAAAAAACCCACCGAAAAAAAAGGGCGACTGCTTCACAGTGGCTCACGCTTTGTTGTTGTGGCTGCAAAGGAAGCGGATTTCGTTCATATCGAAGGATGGAGAGAAGTGAAAATTTCAACTAAAGCAGATCTGAGGTTGATGAAAGATAAAAGATCGAAATTGTACAAGAACCTAGCAAGCATCTTCTTTTGACCGCGAGATTGAGAACTTCTTGAATTCTGCGTCTAAATTGTCTTTTCCAGTTTCGGTGACATCGTCGTCATCCCCATCACGGAAATGATTTCATGAGACGTTGGCAGCCGAAGGTTTCTAATATTCGCCGGACGTACTCTTCTCCGAATTTTAGTAGGAGAGTTTTGGAGAAGTGAAGGCTAAGGACATGATTTTGGGGATGGAAGAAACTTCAAGGCCAAGATTTTAAGGATGCATTGTCAAAAAATAAAATTACCGATATAATCTTCTATATTATATAAAATCAATAAAATCAAATGATTGCTCACATTGAATTTCATGGTTACCACAAATTACCGAGTTCTTATTTGATCATACCCCTATATTATATATAAGACTCGATACAAACTCAAAGTTCCCTTGTATGATTCAAAACAACTGTATACACAAAATATCAACAAGTTCAGTAAATCAAGAAGCTGCCTTTGACTTGTATGCCTTGGCACATACCACATAAACCACCATATTCAAGAAACTAAGCCCACCCAAAAGCCAGAAGAAGTAATCCAAATGCCCTTCATTCAAGTTATCCGGTATCCAACCCGACTTCCCGTCCCCGCTCGTAACATACATCACCACCGTCAAAATCAAAGAACTCAAGTAATTCCCCAACGCAGTCGTCAACAGCGAAAGTGCGCTACACAAACTGCGCATCGCATCCGGTGATTGGTCGTAAAAAAACTCGAGCTGCCCGATCACCATAAACACCTCAGCAGCACCTAAAAGGAAATACTGAGGAACCTGCCAGAAAATACTCATCGGTACCGCAACGTTCTGGTTCACCAAATCAAGCGATTTTGCAACGTCTAGACGCTTTATCTCCACCAATGCTGCAACCACCATGCAGAAGATGGAGATAAAGAGACCGATACCCATCCGTTGAAGTTCAGAAAACCCCCTTCCCTGGCCTGTGAATTTTCTTGCAATGGGTACGATGAGTCGGTCATAAACTGGTACCCAGATCATGACACTAAACACGTCAAAAGTCGCGAGAGAAGCAGGGGGAATGGCGAATGACCCAATACTGGTGTCCATCATCGTCCCTTGCTCCACAAACAATGTCGACATTTGGGCGAAAACAGCAGCAAAAATGATTCCCGTTGCCCAGATTGGGAACATCCGGATCAAGATTTTGAGTTCTTCTACCTGTGTTACGGTGCATAGCCTCCAAGGATTCGAGTAGTTTACATTTTCGGGCTCAACAGACGATACCACAGCAGCTTTATCAAGATACCTGCAAATGGAAATGAAAAAATTTGGAAAGAAATCTTAGCAAACACGAAATTTAGGAATACTGAGACGAGGGGGAAGGTTCAAATGAGAACAAACATATTTATAAATCTTTTGGGAACCTGAGAATCTAACTATTTCAAGTGTTATTCATCATGAATGGTAATGAATAAAACATGAATAGTTGGTTCCCAAGTTCTCAAAATATTGATGGTTCACATTTGCCGGTACTAATAAGTGTCCAAGTAAGAAAATTACTTTAGCTCATCAGTATGCATGAGTTTCCGACTACCCATAATTGCCGAGACTTTATCAGGAGTTTCAAACAGTAGAGAGCTATCGATAGGAACATGAACATCTCTTTTGCGAAATGATGCAACCACAACTTGGCACATTCTTGTAATAGGGCTCCCCCCTGGTTTCTGAAATCTATAAAGAGGTGTTCCTAGAAAGAAACTCAAAGTAGCGATCCCCATGAAGAATGCAGGAATGCCGAACCCCAAGTCCCATCCTTTGTTTTCTTGAACCCAAACTACTAAAGTACCCGAAACCAAAGCCCCGATGTTGATTGAGAAATAAAACCAATTGAAGAAGGATCCCTTACTCACCCTCTCCTTCGGATCCGTGTCATCAAACTGATCAGCCCCGAAAGATGAAACACATGGCTTGATCCCTCCAGTTCCAAGTGCAATCAGGTAAAGCCCGGTAAAGAAAAACGCATACTGAGAAGGCGTAGCTGAAGGGCATACAACATCCACGCATTCAACAGGCTTCAAAGAAGGGATTGATGCCGAGAGAGTCAACGTGCACATTCCCTGTGGCGAAATGGGAATCCATGAGATAACAATGAAGAACACCATAAATTAATCATTACAAGGGTTATTTAGCTAAATGACCTCCTGACAACTGTTTTTTTTTAGTCTATGACGTTCCGACAAGTTTCTAAGCATTCTTGTGTATGGAAGTGACATTCTTCTGTCAAACAGTGACATTCTTAAAACCTATCAGAAGGTTATGGATTTAAAGAAAACTTGACAGAAGGTCATTTAACCAAAGGACCCTTGTTACATTCTGCATATGGTATAAAGAATGGAAAACACGAGAATTGAGAATGTTAAAAAGTTTAAAAGATCGATGATTACAATAAAATATATAACGGAGAAGACAGAAATCGTCCAATATCTTCCCCAATATGCATCTGCCAAGACAGCGCCGATAAGGGGAGTGAGGTAGCAAGTTCCTTGCCACGTCGTGACATATCTGGCAGCCGAGGCATTTCCTTCGTGCAAATATTTGGTGAGATAGCTCACAAGATTAGTAGATATCCCGTAATAGGCTAGGCGTTCACAACACTCGTTACCTGTTTCAACTCGACACTATTAAAACACCGCATGAAACAAACAGATGAAGGAAGCATGAGAGAGTACTTAATTACCAAGTATAAAGGGGCATGCTTTCCAATTTCCAGTATTGCTTTTCAAAACAGGTTGTCCCTTAATGTTGACTGATCCATCTCCTGTATACAGGCTGCTCTCACTCTACATATATATATAAAAAAAAAAGATGTAAAGACACATAATGTTATAGGATTTTGGTTTAATCTTTAAGCTGCAAATATGAGAATTTTGTGGTGATTTTTGTTATTGGATCATCTTATAAGTATATTTTAGTTTGAAAACTTTTGTCACCCTTGTTCTGACTTTGTCTTGATGTCATGTACTGTCTGCTATCCCATTGCATCCATTTTCTGGATCTGTTCCATCCATCCATCCATCCAAGGATGCACCTTTTTTCTGTAAAGAAAAGGTAATTACACACGCTCACAGTCCTAATCCGAAAATTAGGGGTTTTCAAAAAAACCGAGAAAACGAAAAAACCGATAACCGAAAAATCCGAAATTCAAAAAACCGAAAACCAAAAAAACCTGGTATTAAAGGGTCGGTTTCAGTTTTGAATTTTAGGTACCCACGGGTACCCGAACCGAACCAAATATGATGTATATATAATATTTAATTTATATTATTTATTTACTTATTAACCTAAATTTCAACAAGTAAAAGTCTTTTACTTTTTGCTGTCAATCATTATGGTGGATGATCAAATTTGGCGGTATGAAGTCGTGAAAGAGTCAACATTAACCGAATAATGGAGGTTCTTATACAATTAAAAGTCAACTTTGATTATTTTTATTTATTTGTTGCGTAATAGTTTTAAATGTTATATTTTGGTACCATTTTTATATTATAATTGATATTTTTTATAACTTCAACCGTGAACCGAACCGCAGGTAACCGCCTTATTTCGGTTCGGTTCGGTTCGGTGCGGTTTTGTTCGGTTCAACCTACGGTTTGATTTCGGTTCGCGTAACTAGGTATCCGCCTCATACAGTTCGGTTCACATTTTTCTTACTAACGAACCAAACCAAATCGTGAACACCTCTAATCACATTGTGGAGTGTAAACCTTTGGTCATCAGATGTAACCACTATGGAAGACCAAAATTGACTACACCTGACGTGTGGTTAAGTTGGGCATGGTTGAGACCAAAATCACGGTTTGACCATGGAATAGTCGATTGTGTCAACCATATTTAATTTTTGTTATAAATTTGATTTCAAAGTATTTAATCCTCAAGATCAAGCGGGTGGATCATTCAAACGTCTAATTTTTTTCCTCTTGCAATAATTGAGTGGTGAGCGGGTGCACGGAAACCCGCTCCACTTTTAATAGGTCCGGCCCTCTAAGACCCTACCTGATGGAGCCCTTAGAGCATCTCCAACAACTTCTCCATTTTGGAGAAAATAAAGAAAATGAAGATTTTGGGTGTAAAATGAGGCCCAACAGCTTCTCCAAAACTTTCTCCATAATGGAGAAAGTAGGAGAGATAATGCATTTTTCTCCAAATTTGGAGATATCTCCAAAAAATAATTACCAAAAGAGAAAAAAATATTTTTTTATTACATTCCACCAATGAGAAACTTAGAAATGAGTTGTTTAGGTGAGAGAAATAATATTTTATTAAATATATAAAATATTTTAATAATATAATCAATGATTTATCTCTAAATGGAGAAGCTGTTGGAGATGGTTGTAATTCTTTTTTTGTAAATTTTGACTTTTGATTCTCTATTTTAGAGAAATTTTGAGGAAGCTGTTGGAGATACTCTTAACACCAAAAAATAAGTCAACTCCAACTATACTTAAAAAAAATCATGTAAAAAACATATTTCATTCTCCACTTTAAAGCCAGGACGAAGCAAAGCATTATTAAACGTTTTCTAAATACAATATTTGCAATATGTAAATAATAAATATCAAAGAAACCAAAAAAAAAAATTGGTGGACCAACCCATTCTACCGGGTGAATAGTCTCGCACCAAATTTGTCGATTCCTCCCTTTCGCTTTCCATGGCCGGCAAAATTGGTGATTTTGCCGTGTGATTAGAGTTGGCCTAAGACCATCTCCAACCCAACTAGAAAAACGCAAAAATTGTGGTGTTTTCATATCTAACTTAACACTAAAACACTATAAAAATAGAGGTTATTAAAGTAAGTCTATATATTTTGTGATCAATAAAGTAGACCTCTAAAATTAAATATTACTATTTTATTCAACTTTTATATTTATATATATAGATTAATACTAGCTTAGTACATTAAATAATATTATTTTATTATTATTATTATTATTATTATTATTATTATTATAATATTAAAGATATTTTTAGCGTTGGTTTTTGTAGTGTGGGGTTGAAATTTGATTTTTTTATAGTTTTCAAAGAATCCATAAAAATTTTAGTGTTTTTTGATGTTATTTTTTTAGTGGTTGATACCCTAAGGGCGCGTTTGGTTTGCGGGAATGGATTGGATTTCAAGTATGGATTTGGATTTGGAGGGATTTGGATTTGGGGGGATTTGAAATCTCATCCCATTACAAAGGATTTTCAAATCCATCAAGTTAAGAATTTTAAAGAGGTCAAATGATTTCAAATCCGGTCAACAAATTCCTTTCCAACAAACCAAACACATGATTGGAATGAATTTGAAATCTAAATCTCTCCAAATCCATTCCAATCCCGCAAACCAAACGCACCCTAAGGCATCCAAAAACATTTCAAAATGCCACGTTTCTATTAATTCTGGCATTTTCCTTTTCAAAATAAATCTATTTTAGTTAATGAACATAAGTCTCATAAATTTGAAGGTTTAATTTATTAAATTCTAAATCAGATAACATTTTCTTTAAGAAATTGTTTAACTAAGATTGTTTGTATATATTTTATTTGTTAATAATTAAAATAGAATATAAATATAGTTTCAGGTTCAATGGAAAATTTAAAAAAAAAAGGAAAACTGAGGAACATCTTAATAGTCATTCATTTGAACGGTATGCACTTGTGCATACAAGTAATTTGTAACATACACAAGTGCATAAAACCAAAAAACGCCTTAATTTGCTTGTATGTATAAGTGCATACCGTCTAGATAAATGACTACTAGAGTGTTCCTCAGTTTTCCATTTTTTTTTTGAGGTTTTCCCTTAAATCTCCCTCTGTAAATATAATATAGTCAAACAAAATAAAACAAAACATTAAGTTAAAACTTCAAAATATTCGGTGAGTTGAGAAACAATCAAGACAAACTCCATTTTCCATGGATGATGAAACTAGGGAAGCCAATTCGAATCATATAGGTTACTCCAGAATTAACGAAGAACAAAGCGACATAAAATTTGGAGATTACTACTAACAATCAGGAAATCAATTCCATCTAAAATTTGGAGAATGAAACAGGTAAAGTTAGCAGTAACGTCAATGCCCTAACACACTCAAAATTAAACCTCTTTTCGATTATATCAAATTTCCATTGTATGAAGAAATGAATTGATGAAGCAGATCAAATTGAAAAGTAGTTGAGAGTAACATATATATATTTCACCTGGATGAATGCACCTTCCAAGAGCAATACATCTTCTTCTTCTTCTTGATGACGCCTCATGATGAGGCCACAAATGATCAACTATATATTTCTCTGTAGAAATTAAGAGAAGCGATTCAACTAATGAATCATGTGGTTGCTTCTGACAGTATTAGGAATGAAAGATATAGCAGTAGCAGCCGGTGGTCAACCAAATGAATGAAAGGAAAGCGGTTGGGAGGGTAATTTGGGAATATATAATTTTGGTACCTGGTTTCAAATTTGTTAGGCTATAGATTACTCATCATTTTTCTAGAATCCGGGATATGTATATTTTCAATTACTTTTTTAGTTTTGTTAATCATCTTTAACATATAACTAGTGTTGGGCCCGTGCATTGCACAGGAGGATAAATTTTTTGTTGGAATATTGAACCGAGTTAAAATGAAACGTAATTTCTCTGTTAACAGTTAATGAAATACAATGTGAAAAACGAATGTATTTTCATAAGTGGTTAACTTGCATATAATCTTAATCGTTTGTTATTATGAGTTTGTGCAATAATATTGGTAATAGTTTTATATTATATTATTTAAAACTCAAACGACATGTCTCACAACATATCACTATTATTGAAATAATTATAAATATGAACATACGTTTTTACAGATTTTGCAATTTTTCTGAAACCTCCTCGACAACACTTGACAATCACTTTGAACGTATAAATCTGTAGATTAATTAACAGCATTCAACCCACATCAAATATCACTTTTAATGCTCGTGAAAAAAAAATACGTGTAGATTTTATATTAGCAAAAAAAAATACGTGTAGATTTTATATTATGCTAATATAAAATACGTGTAGAATTTATAAATGAAATAAAATAGATTTTATATTAGCAAAAAAAAATACGGAAGAAAAAAGAGTTTATATTACATCTCATTATGTAAAAAGATTTTATAAAATAAAATATGGAAAAAGATTTTATAAAATAAAGTATGGAACAATCATTATGAGATGTAATATAAAAAATACGGAAGAAAAAAGATTTTATATTACATCTCATTAATATAGATTTAAATGTAAAATCTACATTTAAAATAGATTATTCTAATATAAAATCTATTTTATAAAATCCTCCACCAAAAAAACAAATATTTATATTAATAAATGAGTATCCATTCCACAAATAGATGATTATTGAGATACTGTGCTTGGAAAGGTTGTACCAAAGCATTAAGAAATTGTAAATTAAGTAATTGGCTTTAATTAGTTGTATCTTGTGCTTAAAATGTTGTAATTAAGAGTTTTTTATGTCATTTTTATAATACAGTATAGATAGAAGCATACTCGTGTAATGCAGCGAGATACATCACGATTTTAATGTTTTTTTTTTAATTTTTTTGTCGATTTACAGTACGATTTTGGATGATTTTGAGAAAGCGATAATGTTTTTTTTTATAAATTTATTTAATTTAGGCTTAATAATATAATGTTTTTTATATAAAAAATTATATATTTTGTTATAATTCAATGATTATCTTATATATTTTAACGAAATCTAGAAAAAATAATCAATTACATATTTAATAATATAATTAAAACAAATTTATAGTAATATAATATATTAATTAATGGTGATACATGGAAATGTCTACATAAAAGGAAGACCCTACACATACCAAATTGGTGGGTGTTAGAAGTCTGAAGTAGTAATATGTATCTTGTGCTTTGTTACTTGTAAGTTAAGAGATTTTTAAAATATTGAATAAAATGATGGTATCTTATGCCTAATAATTTGTATTTGAGAGTTTTTTATCATTGTTTTATAATATAGTATAGATAATTTATCATATATGTTATTGATGTTTTACTAAAAATATAAAATATATACATATCAACCACGACGGCATCACTACCCTCCTACGAAAAGTTTAGTAGAAAGTTCGTTATTTAATAAATGAATGGATGTGAGTGCTTTTTTTTGTTCGTTCAGTTAAATGAACAAAAATAAACAATTGTCTCATTCGTTCATTTACGTTTATGAATACTCATTCATATATGTTCGGTTACATTTGTTTATATATCTCAGTGGCGGATCCATAAACTATTATGATTGGAGGCACACTTAAGGGTGTCGATTTTTTTTTTCAAAACTAAATAATTAATATAGACCAAAACGTTTTCAGTTTTTTGTTTTCCGCTTATTCGGTTCGATTTTAGTTGATTTTTTACTAAATAAAGATAATCTAATTAGTAGTGGATTTTTCGAGCTCGACTCGAAAAAATTATACTAGGCTCAAGCTCGACTTGGGCTAGAATAACTTTTTCATGTAGGGCTCAAGCTCAAATATTTTTTGTTTTACCAAGCTCGATGTTCGTTTACAGGTTCTACTCACGAGTTTATTGGCTCGAGATTTATAATTTTTATATTTTATATTCCGAACGAGCCGAGTCCAGTCGAGCATTGGGCCTTGTTTCCTCCTTGTTGGGGGCCTAATAAGAAAATTTACTAAAAAAATTATTTTTTATATCTAGTTTGAAAACATTTGGTGGGTTTGTTGGGGCCTAGGACCCCTACCAACAAGGGGTGATCCGCCCCTTTATATATATATATATATATATATATATATATATATATATATATATATATATATATATATATATATATTATGACATTAATATGTAAAATCTTTAGTTAGATTAAATTTTTAGAATTCATTTTTTATGTTCCTCTCCAAAGTTTAATTACCTGATATTCATTTTGTTATGTTATTTTGAAGAGCGAAATGATGAGTAATGGTGATTGTTTTTTATTCATTTGTGTTCGTTTGTTTAGTATCAAACATGAACACAAAAAATCTCGTTCGTTTGTTTGGTTAAATTAAACGAACGAACACGAACAAATCTTTGCTCGGTTCATTTACAACTGTACACTTTAAAACGAAAACAAGAAAGTTCATTGAATTGGGTTTTTTTGACCGACAACTAAAAGATTTGTCTTCTTCCTTCAGATGTCCGACGAAATGAGATATGCAGTATGATGCGTGAAGAGTATGGCTATATGCGACTGGCAATCATGGGTATGTAGTTATTCCTTTCAACTGTTTCATCGTCTTCAACTCACATTACAACAAAATTGGTTTCAAAGGATGTCTAAATGTATGTATTAATACACTACTTAATAGGAGTTAAGTTTATAGACTATAAATGTTTACCGTTCCAAATATGTCCCGGCACATTTGTAGTTGGGAGGTGATTCAAAAATTTGAAGTCAGAGTTGGCAAGAACATGACAATAATTGATAAAATAATTATTTAGAAAAAAATGATATTTTTGTAGACAAAAATAATATTTTTTGAAATTTATTAAATATTTTAATAATATAATAATTATTATAATATTTAAAATACAAAAGATGTTGAAAGTTAATAATTTTATTTTGAAAATTCAAACTTCTGATTTTTAATTTTGGAAATTGTTTTTCGTTTAAACCTATTTTCTAAAGAAAATGGTTGAAGGTGCGGCTATGAAAATATTGGTCAAAAATGGATGGTAGTCGAAAGAAGGAAAAATAGGGAAAGGAGGGAAAAGTCAATCAAGAACTTGGCAATTAATGAAAGTGATGGTTATATGTATTTAATTTAAATATTAGAACCAAAAAAATATTTTAGAGCATGCATAATAAATGTTTCTTTTAAGGATTTTATAAGAACTTTCACTCTAGGAGAGAGGTTCTTTCCCGGTTGAATGTTCTTATTAGAATTCAGATGCTTAAATAAGGATCGTTTATCAAATGCTTATTCGGGTAAATAATAAAGGGCCGTTTACTTTACCGGATGAATATGCTAAATACCAAGAATCTTACCCGGTAAGAGATAAAACAAAGATTGAGAGTCTTACTCAGTAAGTGAGACCGAAGATTCTTACCATGGTTAGCGCTTACCGGGATATTGTTCCATACGATACCGTTTTGGTGGACTAAAATCTTACTGGATAAGTGATAGTGTTGCATTTCACCGGGAAGCGTTTACCGAGATATGATTGGTAAACGACCCTTAAGAATCCATATTCTTGTATACAATCATTATTTATTATTTCTTAACAAATGTATTTTCTTTTAAAAAATCAATAGAACAAATAAGTTAAAACTGATGCAAAAAACTAATGATTTAATTATTATAAAATATTTTTTTAAAAACAAAATTTTCATAAATATAACATTTCACCTCATGAAATTCAAACATAATGTTCATATATATGTTATTTCACTACATGAAAGCAAACAAAATTTTCATCAGTAATCTATTTTACCTCATGAAATCAAACACAATTTCCATCTATATGTCATTTCACCTTATGAATCAAAGAAAACTTTTATCTGTATGTTATTTCATCCCATGAATCAAACACGGTTTTAAGAAAGAAAAAAACCCCACCACTGCAGACCCCTCTTCGCTTCCTTTAACATTTTAGCAGATTCAGACGGTGACTTCTGTAACACCCTAAAAATTCGGGTAATTTTAAAAATTGAAATTTCGGCAATAAGACATTTGTATTTGGAGCAAACCACCCAAAAAGGGTAAAAGTGTATGCGTTTACAAAACATGTATATGAAGCATGGGAAATCGACAACAAACTAATCTAAACCATTTCTGTCTAGATTACATAGGTTGTCAACCCAATTCCGAAAAATGAGTAAATTGTTTTAAACGACAAGACTCCAAAATATCTATCATCCAAAAATTCCCTCAACAGTCCCCGCTCTTCACTCAACCCTTTGACGACCCGCCGCTAAGGGAACCTGTTATACACATCATTTGAGAAAAAGTGTTAGGCTTAAAGCCTAGTAAGAACATACAATTTATACGATAATTTAGTAAGAAATTTAAATACAAACATAAGTAATTTGCTTTTCCTCAATCGCCTCTGAAAATCAGTTTGATAAACACATAATGACCTTGCGGCCCAAAATACATCTTGTGATGACGGAAAGACCCGATTTTCCAAGGATTGTGGCGGAACACAAAGTAAGCCACTTTCCAAGTTATTGAGCTCACTATACTAGGATCAAGGCCACGAACACATCGGCTCGTACTAAGATGTGGGGTAGCGCACCCAATGATCCTAGTTATACTCATTCGCTAGGATTTACATTTACAACCCACGGCTAGTATCCGGTCCCACATAACCCTACCGAGTTGCCACCCTAGGGTCCAATGTCTCAACTAGCTACAAACGGGAGTTATCCCCAAGATTAAGTCGACTCCATACCTATGGATCCATTAGTAATAGTCTAACGTCGTTACAGTTACATTTGTGACTAACTATAATCATACATATAGTTAATAGTATCAATCACTTCCCAAAACGCATATTTTTGTTCAACTGTTGATAAGAAAGTTAAATGCAAACATGAGCCACAATGTGGCCATTTTCTCATTTCAAAATATGTTTCCTTACCAAGTATACCTTTCAAGTGACAAACTCCTTTCAGGTGGTCATAGACCATAACAACAATAACCCATATATTTTCTCACAAAGATCCATTTTATCAAGTAAAACCCAATCATAAGTATGAGTGTTATAAGGGTGAAAATATACATAATCCTTCAAGTAACCCACATAAATGTGCAAGTAAATCCATATTTTACATCATATATAATGGAACCTTCATTTTAGTCGAATGTGGTAAAAACCCTAAAATCTCCCAAATTACAAGTTAGGTCAAAATCTTATAAACATGAACCAAAGCCAAGGAGATGTGTAGGAGTTTAAAAAAAAATAATATTTTGACATGTATAAAGTTTGAAAAAGGAAGTATGAACTCACAATGGGGGTTAATCAAAACCCTAGCAAAACTCTAGATGAAGAGGAGATGACACTAGCTCTTAAGGGGGAGAAATCTTCACAATGAGAGTTTATAACCACCTAGACAATCACCATAAATGATCTTAGATGAGGTTGTTGAGAGGATTTAAGAAGAGAGATGGTGGAGGGTGTTTTCTTACCCAAATACTGCAGAGAAAAACGAGTTCCAACTTCTCAAAACATCAACCAAATGACCTAGAAAATGGGGCTGGTCAATGTCGCACATACCAGTCCACATTCTGTTTGTTTTGTGCGATTGTGACACAGCGACAGTGACCGTGTCACAGTCGCATGCCAAGGTCGCCTAACACCTCCCGGGCCTCAAAACTTGACAGTTTTCGCACAGAAGACACCCGATTCACCTTGTGATTAAGTAGGGACTTTTCCAACGATAAAAAAATAAATAAGAATACTAAGAGATCGATCGAGGTTCTTACCGAAACTTCTGAGTGTTACAATCCTCCCCTTTTTGGAAATGATTTCATCCCCGAAATCCCAACTACATGAAAAGGTGAGGATATCTTCGCTTCATAACCTCCTCGGCTTCCCACGTCACATTGGCACCGCGATGATGCTTCCATTGCCCTTTGACCATAGTGACTTCCTTGTGGCGAAGTTTCTTTGACTTTTTCTCCAAAATAGCTTCGGGTTCTTCAACACAACGGTTACCCTTATCCACTCTAATCTCGGAAAGAGGGATAAGGCTTTCCTCTTTCGCCAAACACTTCCTAAGGTAACATATATGGAATATGTTGTGGATCCCGTTCATTTCTGGAGGAAGTTCCAATTGGTAGGCTTGCAAGCCCACACGCTTAAGCACTTTAAATGGTCCAAGGAAACGGAGACTCAACTTCCCGCGTTTTTCAAACCGGATAATTCCCTTCCATGGCGACACCTTAAGCATCACACGGTCACCCATTTGGAATTCCATCGGCCGTCTTTTCTTATCGACATAGCTCTTTTGCCGATCTTGAGCTGCTTTCAATCTTTCCCGAATGCCTTTGAACTTATCGGTCGTCTCTTGCATGATTTCAGGTCCGACGAATTGCTTCTCTCCCGCTTCCAGCTAACACACGAGAGTTCTGCACTTCCGCCCGTAGAGGGCCTCAAACGGCGCCATTACGATACTCGAGTGGTAGCTATTATTGTAAGCGAACTCCACCAAAGATAGGTGAGAGTCACAACTACCGCCGAAGTCAATAACACAAGACCTTAGCATGTCCTCAAGCATTTGAATCGTCCTCTCGCTCTGACCATCAGTTTGGGGGTGGTAAGTTGTACTCAACTTCACACGCGTACCAAGCTCTTTCTGCAAACCATCCCAAAATTTCGAAGTGAATAGACTATCACGATCCGACACGATAGACAAAGGTACTTCATGCCTCGAAACCACCTCATCAATGTAAAGCTTCGCCAACTTGTCCATCGGTAGTGTCTCACACATGGCCAAGAAATGAGCGCTCTTGGTCAACCGATCAACTATCACCCAAATGGTATCGAGACCTCGAAGAGTTTTGGGCAACTTAGTCACAAAGTCCATGGTAATGTGCTCCCATTTCCACTCAGGGATCTCCAAGGATTGGAGACTTCCATATGGTCATTGATGCTCAACTTTCACTTGCAAACACATCACACAATGCTCCACGTAACGCGCCACATCAAGCTTCATTACCGGCCACCAATAATGTAGCTTCAAATCCCGGTACATCTTTGTGCTCCCCGGATGGATGGAATACTTGGACTTGTGGGCATCTTCGAGAAGAAGTTCCCGATTGCCGCCAACTTTGGGCACCCACACACGACCGTTGAACAATTTCACTCCACGACTATCTTCCGTTAAGAGCAATCGTTGCTTCGTCATTACTTCTTCTTTGAGATTCTCCTCCAACAAGGATTCTACTTGAGATGCCTTAATTTTCTCAATAAGACTCGATACGAGCTCGATTCTTGAGAGGGTAGCCCGAATGCTACCGCTATAGTCCTTCCGACTCAACGCATCGGCCACCACGTTCACATTACCTGGATGATAAAGCAACTCACAATCATAATCCTTGAGCAACTCGAGCCACCTCCTTTGCCTCATGTTCAACTCCTTTTGATCAAATAAGTATTTCAGACTTTTATGATTCGTGTAGAGAGTACATTTCGTGCCATAGAGGTAGTATCGCCAAAGTTTCAAAGAGAACACCATTGCCGCCAACTCCAAATCATGGGCAGGATAGTTCTTTTCGTGAATCTTGAGTTGTCTCAATGTGTAAGCGATTACTTTGCCTCTTTGCATCAACACACAACCCAACCCCATCTTCGAAGAGTCTCTATAGACCACGAAGTCTTCCGATCCTTCGGGTAACGATAAAATCGGGGCTTCACATAACTTCTTCTATAAGGTCTGGAACGCCTTCTCTTGCGTTTCGGTCCAAACGAACTTCACATTCTTCCTAGTCAAAGTCGTCAAGGAAGAAGCGATCTTGGAGAAGTCTTGGATGAATCTCCGATAATAGCCCGCCAAACCCAAGAAGCTTCGGATTTCGGACGGACTCTTGGGAGGTTCCCAATTCATCATTGCCTCAATCTTGGAGGGGTCCACTTTCACTCCGTCTCGAGTGACAACATGACCCAAAAATTGAACCTCATCAAGCCAAAAGTCGCACTAGGAAAATTTGGCATACAACCTCTCTTTTCTCAACACTTCTAGGACTTCACGAAGGTGTTGCTCGTGTTCTGACTCGCTCTTGGAATACACGAGTATGTCATCAATGAACACAATGACCGACTTGTCGAAGAATGGTCGGCACACTCTATTCATCAAGTCCATAAACACCGCCGGTGCGTTAGTTAAACCAAACTGCATCACGAGAAATTCGTAATGTCCGTAACACATTCTAAAAGCCGTCTTTGGGACGTCTTCCCCTCTCACCTTCACTTGGTGATATCCCAAACGCAAATCGATTTTTGAGAAACAACCCGCTCCTTGGAGTTGATCGAACAAGTCGTCGATCCTTGGGAGTGGGTACTTATTCTTCACCGTGGCCTTATTCAGTTCACGGTAATTGATGCACATCCTCATCGTGTCGTCCTTCTTCTTGACAAATAAGACCGGAGCTCCCCAATGTGATGAGCTCGATCTTATGAAACCCTTCTCCAAAAGCTCTTGGAGTTGAGCCATCATCTCTTGCATCTCTGATGACGCCAACCGGTAAGGGGCTCGTGCAATTGGAGTCGCCCCCGATATAAGATCGATTCGGAACTCCACTTGACGATCAGGTGGCAAACTAGGCAAGTCGTCCGGGAAGACATCGGGGAACTCACGCACCACCTTCACGTCTTCGAGCTTCTTCTTCTCAAGTTTAGCGTTATCACATATGCTAAAATGGATGAACATCCTTTCACCAAGCACTTTCGCGGCTTATCCATGGTGATAACCGCCACATCCCCTTTCTTTCTTTCTCCATAAACTAATACCATCTCATTATCCGGCATAAGGAGTCAGATTAGTTTCTTGGAGCATAGGGTTTTGGCATGATAGTTCGCCAACCAATCCATACCGACCACTACGTCGAATCCACCAATGACCATTGGCATCAAATTGATTAAGAATTTCTTCCCTTAAATACCAATGGTACAATCTTTCAAGGCATCACGGATTATCACTTGACTACCATTTGCTATCTCGACCACTAACGCATTCTCTAGACTATTAGTGGTCATGGCAAGCTTTTCACGAAACAAATCAGATATGAAAGAGAAACTGGCACCCGAATCAAATAGTACAAGAGCAGGTACAAAGTTTAGGAGAAACGTACTCGATACCACGTCAGCGGATGCCTTGGCCTCATCGGCCGTCATCTGGAAAGCTCGGCCCGGAACTCTTCGAGTGTTCTCCTTCTTCTCGGGGGCACTTACTACCTTCCATTTCGGGCAATCCTTTCGGAAATGTTTCGGCATCTTGCACTCAAAGCAGATAATCCCCTTGATCGGATAATCTTTGGTAGGATGGTCGGTCTTACCACACTTAGCACAAGAGGTAAAATTGGGGTTGCAGTTTCCGTGGTGCTTTCTTCGGCACCTATGGCACCACTGTGCCTCTTGACGTTTGTTGAGATTCCGATTCCCAACGAATTGTCGATTTCTCTTAGGAGGTTCGGAATTGCTTTCCCACTTTCTCTTGTCTGCTAACTCCACTGCTTTCTCTGGCTTGCCTCTTGCATAAACCTCTTCCATAAATTGAGCCTCCTCTATCGTCTCACGAAGTTTAGAAGCCTTAGAGTTGCGGACCATGGACATCATGTCCGTCGGAAGGCCCTTGAGGTAGGCATTAATCTTCTCTTTTTCTGTTGGGGCCATATGCCCTACCAACCCTAGCTTCTCCTTGAATTGACGGGTGTACTCCCTCATCGTCAAGTTTCTCTTCTCAAGTGATCGGAACTCTGCTTCGATGTTGTCCAAAGCCCTCTCACTGCAGTACTCTTCTAATACTTTCTTCTTGAACTCGGCCCAAGTCAACTGAGCCAGAACCGTAGGGGAGAGGGTAGATTGGGTGACGTTCCACCAAGTGAGAGCCGTGTCCCTAAGCATCTGAGACCCGAACCTCACTCTGTGATCATCCCCACACTCAGATGAGCCGAAGGTTTGCTCGATTCCTTGGATCCATTTTATGCATGCTACCGGGTCTTCGAAACCAGAGAATTCCGACGGTCCATAGCCTAGAAAGGATTTGTAGGTGTAGCCATTCCTACCTTTCTGAGCACCAACAATCCTGTGCTCTTCAGTTCTGATCCTATTAGCGGTGTTGTAACACCCGTAAATTCCAAACGAACAGTCAACGTCTGGCCAAGGGACGGTCAGCGACCGACCGAGAGAAACGGTCGGGGAGCGATTTATCATAAGTCGCGAGGAGGCACGACAGGAGACACGCGCGGCCTCAAGCCGCGTAAGTCACTGTGGTTTGCATTTCAAAGAACACGCGCGGCTTGGCCCGCGACTTGAGTTCGCGGCCAAGGCCGCGGGGATGACCTGATCAATTTAAAACCCAAATTTTAGGGTTTTCTTTCATTAGTCTCCATCTCTATTTCTCTCCTCTCATTTGGTGCGATTTTGAGAAGCTTTTATCTCAGATTGGGGGCATACATGGTGGGTTCATCATAAAGAAGTAAAGGTTCGGCTTTCGGGAGCTTGGGTTGAAGAGTTAGATGGGTTTCCTTGGATAGCTTTGGGAGGAAATTATCAATATCTAAAGTGGTAAGTTTCCTTGAGTAACCTAAGCTTTAGTATATGGATCTTTGTAGATCTAAGAGTTTTACTTGTTGATGTTTATGCTAGACTTGAAGGAATGAGTGTTTGGAAACCATAGCTTTTGTTGGTAATAGCTTGGAAATGGTGGGTCAACATTATTGAAGGCTAATGGTTGGAATTGGAACCTAGGTTTAACCTAACCTAGCAAGGTGAGTTCAAGTTGATTTGTGAAAACGTTGTACATGCCCAAATGTTCATTTTAAGGTGTTTATGTGTTTTACATGAAATTATCAAATGTTGGGCTATTTGGTAATCTTTGATTACTTGAAGTATTTAACCTTATAAACTTTGTAAAACACCCACATTTGGGATTTTTGGGCATTTTGATAAAGGTGTCACAAATGAATATGTTTCGATGATTTATTGCACAAATATATCATTGGTCAAAGAAATACACTTTTAAATGTTTGTCGGGTTTTATGCTTCATTCATGAAATTGGATGTTTTATAACGTACTAATTGCACATATATGTGAGGTACTTGAAAGAATGTATATAGTCTCATTTTATGATTTTCATTCTTATCAGCAGTTAAATTTGGAAAATGCATATTATTGTGTTATGAGGCATTTTGGAAATATAAGAGTATAAGTTCATTTGGAAAATGGGTTGTCTCAACCAATGAAGAGTTTTGAGCTAATCTTACTTTTGGTCGTTGTGTTTGCATATCCGTTAGTCAAACGTGTCTTAATGTTTACATTGGATTCCATTGGAGATTTAAGTAAATTGTTGAGCCTTGGCTCGATTTTGACTAAAATGAGTCTTAAGGACATTTGTTCGGTTTAATAACCCGTTGTGGAGTTTTTGAGTATGATGACGGTTAATGCGCATCATTTGAGAATTACATGTTTTGAGTGCGTTGGTCATTCAATTGGAGTCATGTACTGTTTTAGACTGTAATGTAGTGGATCCATAGGCATATGAGTCGGTCTTCATTATTTAAAAAGAAAAAGGGCTAATATTTATATGTTGGCACCAAAATTAGTTATGGGATCTCGAGGATAATACGGTGAGGGCTCGTGGAGTCCAATACCCGGACCTGCATCCATGATTTAATTTATGAGCCTGTTTTATGGGATAATCACTTCCCATTTTTAGCTAGTTGAGACATTTGATCCTCGAGGGCCATTTGGTACAGTTATGTGAGACCGGCTACTAGCCATGGATCATAGGTAATTCTAGCGAATAAGTGTGACTCAGATTCCTCGGGGGCCCTCCCTCACATCTTAGTACGGACCGATGTTGTTCGTGGCCATGGATTCCTAGTATGGTAAGCTTAGTAACTTGGAATGTGACCTACTTTTATGTTCCACCACTAGCCTTGGAATTCGGGACTCCTCCGTCACCGAGAGGTGTTGTTTTGAGGTATTTAGTTTTATCCTTGTTTTCGGTGACGCTTTGAGTTTGGGTTATCTCCCTTATGCTATAGTTTTGGAGACTTGAGTTTACTCATATTTTGGTCGTTTGTTTTATAAAGTTACTCAAATTTCATTATTCGAGCATTACCATTATTCTCGTTTGAGTAAGTGTTGGATTGCATTATTTCATGAAAGAATGTTTTGGCGTTGAGGCGTCCATTTATAAAATGCATTTTATTGGTAAATGAGTTGTTCTATTATTTTAAAGTAAATCGTTTTAAAGGATCATGATTATAAGTTGCAATATTTCCATTTTACGTTTTCCTTTATAATCATGATATAAAACTCTTGAAATCACTAGGCGTTAGCCTAACCTTTTTATTTGTCGGCATGTGCATCAGGTTCCATTCCGGGTTTAGTTCTAGCGACACTGAGAAGTGATGAGTGCTGGTTGTGTGCTCGAGGAGGTAATTAGCTTGATGAAGTCTTCCGCACTTATATTGGAGATGGCGATTGTTTTGGGATATAGTAACACTCGACTTTAGTTAGCCTTTATGTGAGACTTTATTCATTTGTTGATGGTTCAACCTAGTTATGTATTTCAATTATGGACTAGTAGTGAGAGATTTATTATCCTTTAAGGTATTGTTGAAAGTTTTAAATTAGTCGCTCTTTCTAAATTTGAGGGTGTTACAGGTGCCACCAGAACCAACCACGATATTCTCTGCAACCGCCTCGTGTCTCTTGAGACTAGCATCGCGATCCTCCAGCATTTTCAGAAACGCATCTTGCTGATATCCTTCTCCATAGCCGACGTCACCATTTACATGACACTGGCCATCATGTCAGCTTGAGGGTTTGCCTCTCGAATAACTGGGTTTGTGGATGCCAAGTCCACTCTAGACACCTGCTCCACCTCTCCCGTGAATATTGGCGGCATACCCGGAGGAGCGACAACTACCGCCCTTACCACCAGATTCCGTTCGGGTGAGTTATCTTCACGCAAATCTTCGTCGACCAACGGCTGACTGCGCGTGTTCACCATTTTGGAGTAATGGCTGCCACACAAGCACGAGAAAAAGAGTAAGAAAGAGATTAACAAAATTAAGCACGAAAGGAATGTACTACTACATTCACCAATAATCATAATAACCGTAAAACAAGCACACTCACGTAAAACATCCTCATAATAAAGTTATCTAAGAGAAATTATGAACATATGATACGTAAGAGTTCCCGTTACCGTCACTACAACTCTTGACTAACATAATTTCCGTAGACTCTGAGACCAACCCATCTTAGAGGTTCTACCTAATCTCACAAATTATTACCTAATAATCTCAGCCTAAGTCTAGACATCTTACATTCATGCCTAGTTCACTTAAACTAGAGCTCTGATACCAACTTGTAACACCCTAAAAATTCAGGTAATTTTAAAAATTGAAATTTCGGCAATATGACATTTGTATTTGGAGCAAACCACCCAAAAAGGGTAAAAGTGTATGCGTTTACAAAACCTGTATATGAAGCATGGGAAATCGACAACAAACTAATCTAAACCATTTCTGTCTAGATTACATAGGTTGTCAACCCAATTCCCAAAAATGAGTAAATTGTTTTAAACGCCAAGACTCCAAAATATCTATCATCCAAAAATGCCCTCAACAGTCCCCGCTTTTCACTCAACCCTTTGACGACCCGCCGCTAAGGGAACCTGTTATACACATCATTTGAGAAAAAGTGTTAGGCTTAAAGCCTAGTGAGAACATACAATTTATACGATAATTTACAAAGAAATTTAAATACAAACATAAGTAATTTGTTTTTCCTCAATCGCCTCTGAAAATCAGTTTGATAAACACATAATGACCTTGCGGCCCAAAATACATCTTGCGATGACGGGAAGACCCGATTTTCCAAGGATTGTGGCGGAACAAAAAGTAAGCCATTTTCCAAGTTATTGAGCTCACCATACTATGATCAAGGCCACGAACATGCCGGCTCATACTAAGATGTGGGGGAGGGCACCCAATGATCCTAGTCATACTAATTAGCTAGGATTTACATTTACGACCCACGACTAGTATCTGGTACTACATAACCGTACCAAGTTGCCACCCTAGGGTCCAATGTCTCAACTAGCTACAAACGGGAGTTATCCCCAAGATTAAGTCGACTCCATACCTATGGATCCATTAGTAATAGTCTAACCTCGTCACAATTACATTTGTGACTAACTATAATCATACATATAGTTAATAGTATCAATCACTTCCCAAAACGCATATTTTTGTTCAACTGTTGATAAGAAAGTTAAATGCAAACATGAGCCACAATGTGGCCATTTTCTCATTTCAAAATATGTTTCCTTACCAAGTATACCTTTCAAGTGACAAACTCCTTTCAGGTGGTCATAAACCATAACAACAATAACCCATATATTTTCTCACAAAGATCCATTTTATCAAGTAAAACCCAATCATAAGTATGAGTGTTATAAGGGTGAAAATATACATAATCCTTTATGTAACCCACATAAATGTGCAAGTAAATCCATATTTTACATCATATATAATGGAACCTTCATTTTAGTCGTATGTGGTAAAAACCCTAGAATCTCCCAAATTACAAGTTAGGTCAAAATCTTATAAACATGAACCAAAGCCAAGGAGATGTGTAGGAGTTTAAAAAAAATAATGTTTTGACATGTATAAAGTTTGAAAAAGGAAGTATGAACTCAAAATGGGGGTTTAATCAAAACCCTAGCAAAACTCTAGATGAAGAGGATATGACACTAGCTCTTGAGGGGAAGAAATCTTCACAATGAGAGTTTATAACCACCTAGACAATCACCATAAATGATCTTAGATGAGGTTGTTGAGAGGATTTAAGAAGAGAGATGGTGGAGGGTGTTTTCTTACCCAAATACTGCAGAGAAAAACGAGTTCCAACTTCTCAAAACATCAACCAAATGACCTAGAAAACGGGGTTGGGCAATAAGTACCCGTTGCATCCCAACGACTAAGACCATGCGACAATGACATGGTCATTGTCGCTGGTTAATGTCGCACATATCAACCCACCTTCTGTTTGTTTTGTGCGATTGTGACACGGCGACAGTGACCGTGTCACAGTCGCATGTCAAGGTCGCCCAACACCTCCCGGGCCTCAAAACTTGACAGTTTTCACACAGAAGACACCTGATTCACCTTATGATTAAGTAGGGACTTTTCCAACGACAAAAAAATAAATAAGAATACTAAGAGATCGATCGAGGTTCTTACCGAAACTTCCAGGTGCTACAATCCTCCCCTTCTTGGAAATGATTTTGTCCCCGAACCTGGTTGATCAAGATGATTTGGTCAAGTGACGGATCCATGTGATGAGGGCGATGAAACCAACGAGTAAGGGCATCACCATCAGTCTCTAGATTAAAGAAGATATCGATTCCTCTAGTTCAGAAGCCATTTGATGAGAAAAAACCGAGTTGTGTTTGAGTGAGAGAAGATGCAGATGGAGATGAAAACCATAAACGAAAATAGATGATGAAATTGAAATGGGGAAAATCTGAAGATATTAAAAAGGAGGGGGGGTCTAAGAGGAAGGTAAGTTGTAACAAAAAAGTCGAAGAAGGCGAGTTGTAACAAAAACCCTAATATGCCCTTCCATTTTTTAATTTTGATGTGAGACTAAACACAAGTTTTACTAATATTACAAAAATACCACCATGTTTAATAACCTTTGATTAAAACACTTTAATGATTGAGATTAGTTCCTACGGTCCTCAACTTTTTTATGGTTCTCATTTGATTACCGTTATATATATATATATATATATATATATATATAGCCTTAGGTTCATTTGAGAAATGGTAAATATATGAGAAATAGAGAAGTAATCCTAGCCATTAATACGGTCAAGATCGGATTTGACTGGTCAAATATTTCGGCTTTGACTGGTTAAAAGTTACGGCTTTGACTGGTCAAAAGTTACGGCTATTCCAAAAATAGAAGAACTCTTTCATAATTTTTACAAAATATACAGGTTGTATTCATATATGAACCTGTATAATTCACATATGAACTATATGTTCATATGTGAATTAGTGTAATTGACATCTGAACTCTTTTAACTGATTCATATATGAACTAATTAACTGATTCACATATGAACTAATTAACTGTAAGTTCATATATGAATCAGTTGAACTAATTAACAGATTCATATATGAACTTTTGTGATTTATATATGAACTAATTAACTGATTCTCATATGAACTAATTAACTGATTCACATATGAGCGTATAGTTCATATGTGAATCATATAGGTTCATATATGAACTCATCCCGCGTATTTTACGAAACTACCCCTTTACCTTCTATAGACCATGCAAGGAATTATTTGATGCTTTGTGGTCAAAGCCGCAAATGTTGACCAGATGAATGACTAAGATTACTTTTCTATTTCTCATACATTTACCATTTCTCAAATGATTTCTCTCTCTCTCTCTCTCTCTCTCTCTCTCTATATATATATATATATATATATATATATATATTGGGGAGGGGGGAGAATTCAAGGGAGAACTCAGTTATCTGTGATAGCCGTGAGATCCAATCTTAACCATAAATCAGAAGATAAATTAGGAAATCAATAATTTTGGTAATTTTTAATTAAAATATTTATTAAAGGGTATTTTAGGTAGTTCATAAATCTTCTCACTCCTCTCTCCGACGAACATTATTCCGATGAACTATGATACATTTTGTAAACACCGAAAATAATGAAAATAAATAAAGATGTTGTGATACCCTTCGTAAAACAACGAAGACAAACTATGATACATTTTGTAAACAACGAAAATACATTGTGATACCTAAAAAACATCGACATTGTTCAAAAAATACATACAAACTATACATACTGTGATACAAACCACACTGTGACATAATTTGTGATACAGTGTGATTTCACGATTATGCATATATGATACCACGGTGTGATACCGAGAAGGCTGGCGGTGCAGATAACATCTTGGTTGTCACCGAGATGGAGCTTTATCATCGGGGGTGTTAGTCGTCGGATTTGATCGTGGATTTCAAAACAATATATTTGATATTCCATAATAATAGGGTAACCTAACAAGAATAGAATAAATTCTTCCACAAAATTAAGTAACTGATTAATTGTAAAAAATCCAAATTACCAAAATACTCTTTTATATTAATTTAATAAAAAAATTATTATCTTAAATGACTGGCTCACATTGGATCTTACAGTTATTACAGGTTATGCAGTTCTCATTTGATTAGACCCCTATATATATATATAATATTTTAGTTATTTATATATTCGTTTTAATTTTTTAATAAAAAATAAGATAATGTTTAAAAAAACAAAATACCCCTCAAATAAGTGGATTTAACATAAAAAGTTAACAGTCGCTAGACAGAGGGACGGAAACCGTTAGAAATTGACAAACATGAGGGACCAAATATGAGTTTTTAAAGTTTAGAATGATATCTGTTAAAAATGACAAACGTTAGGGACCAAAAGTGAAGTTTACTCTAAATAATAATGATAAATACTTAAAACAAAAAATATTACATGCATTATGCATAGGATAAAAAGAACCAAAACGTAATAGGCCCACTGGACCCAAACCCAATATAGTCCCAATTTTCTTTTTCTTTGGCCCAACTCGAATCAAAACAACCGAGGGATCGAATTTTTGGGTGTTTTTGCTCATATTTTCTAAACATTCCATAAGCATGTATGTGTACTAGATTTGAGCATAACTATTAGTGATTAATTAAATACTAGCAGTGTACCCGTGCAATGCATCGGGGTGAGCAAATGTAAATGGAAATAAAAAATTAATGTAATAGCTTATCAGAAAAAAATATATATGGAGTAAATCATATATTTATAATTTATGTAACATTAGTAGTGATAAACGCATAACTTGAGTTTTTTCAATCATGAAACATTAAAAAATTATATTAAAGTAATCGTTAAATGTATATTTGACTTTTAAAAACATGTATTAATCAGCGATATCTAACGAATGATAATATTTTTTCAAAATACTGAAATATAGAGTAGGTAAAAATAACAAATATAATGTTGGATAATATTATTTTGTATCTAAACGTATATATAGGTTCATTATTAGTTAGTTTTATAGAATTCAAAAGGCTTTAAAAACTTGTATACATGAAGAAAATACATGTACTATCATAATTAAATAAATATGTTAATTTGAGCAAGTAATAACTTTTCTTCTTTTGGAGAAACCCAAATGGAAGGGAAAAAACTTGAATATGGAAGGTAGTGAAAAAATAAAGTTTGAATTTTTTTCAAATGAGTTGTACCTTATGCATACTAAGTTGTGAATTAAGAAAATTTTGAAATGTATGCATAAAATGGTAGTACCTTATGTTTTATAAGTAGTAATTAAGAGTTTTTTATTACGTCTTTATAATATAGTATAGATATTTTGAGCCAATTTCACGAGTTATGGCTAATTGTGTTATTGTTAAATCAACTTGAAACTCAAATTTAACTATTGAAAAACTACTGATAATCCATAAAAACCACACCATTTTAAGTTAAAATTAACATTTTAAGTTATGTTTTGGAGTTTTTAGTAGCAGAGCGGAAACCAGGAAACCATGGGGGTTATGTGGAAGGGTTTTACGACGATTCTGAAAAACAAAACGTTAAAGCATAATTTAATTGTTGAATGTTGTAACACATATTTTTGATATATGGGGCTACATTAGGCATAAAAACTCAACTTTACTAAAAAAAATTATTTCTTCGTACTAAACTTGACACGAGTAAACGTGTCATTTTAATTAAAAAATTTGTTATCTTGTTAATAAAGTTGAGCATCGATTAGTAATCAACTTCATAATGATCAACTTGATAACGTTTTTAAAACAACTAATTTAAAGTTATAAAAAATTCAAATACAGCTTCAACTTAAAGAAAGTGAGTAAATATAACACCAATCAAATAAAGTACAAAAATTCATATTAAGCATAAGTTTTAAAAGGTTAAGCCAAGAAACAATAATAGGAAAATCTCATAAAATACAACTAAAAAAATACAATTTTAAAGACGTAAGGCAAAAGTAGAGGGATGGCTTGATCAACGCTAAAATTCCAACCGATTACCTGTTTGGCTATTTGAACATCAAAAGCTTGAAAAAAGTAAGAAAAATGAACGAAATGTATATGAGGAGTTGATGTTTGTGGGATACAAAATAAACGTGTAAGAAAAAGAATAATGTCAAAGATTTAGGTGCAAGATTATATGTTTGATGTAGAATTCGTTGCTGAAACATCTAAATTTAGATATTCTTGAATATAAGAAAACACCAACACAGTAATTTTTAACTTTAGCTTTTTCTTTGCCCAATTATTTTTAATCAAACATTTTAATGTTCTTTCTGTTTCTTTGTTAACCCTTTTTAATTTTCTTTTTATAAAAAAGGTTAATGTTAACAATTTGTTTCTTAAGTTCATTACATTATGTAACTTTGTTCAGATAACTTATTGTTTTATAACACGATTAAATTTGTTAGGTAGTTGTACTTACTGCAACAATATGTACGTAGAACGCATATAATTATTGTTTCTATTAACTTAGGGAACCACAAGGGTTGTGGTGTGGTGGTAAAGGCTTGGGGAGTTCATAGCGCTCAACCCGGGTTCGAGCCCCACTAGCAGCACTTGTGGCCACTGAGGATAAACTCAGGGCTGCACGCTTTAGCAGCTGGGCCAAAGACCCTAATTGCCAGGGATTAGTCTGGGCCATAGGCCCAGGATACCCTTTCCAAAAAAAACTTAGGGGCCGTTATCAAACGCTTACCAACAAGAGTCACTACCCTCAATTACCTTATTAAGTATATTTTTCAGCTATTAAATGGATTGTTAGTAAGCGTCTTTTACCTGCTAAGCGTTTATCGTAAGAGTCTTTTCTCTCACATACTGAGTAAGATTATTGGTCCTTGCTATCAGTGGTGGAGCCACACTGTAACTAGAGGGGGGCATTGGCTCCCCCTCCCTTCACATGCTATCCCCTTTTCTATTTTAAAAAAATTTATTGTTTATTTTTTATTGCTTGTAAATGATAAATTGTGTTGGCATTGGCTCCCCCTTGACAACTTGCACCATATTTTTTTAAGCCAAAAATGTTTTTCTAAGTTAAATTATAATGGTTGTTAGTTTGTTAAATGAATTAATATTCACTTGTTCTTGGAATCAAAGAAAATTTATATTTATTTATACTCAATGCTCCCCCTAACTTCAAATCCTCACTCCGCCCCTGCTTGCTATGTCTCTTACCGGATAAAATTCTCAGTTTTACTATGCTCATTCGATAAGATAAGTGACATCCAGTAAACAGTCACGTTTATACATCAAAATACAATTTCTAAATTATGAATGCAGAATTATTTATATGAGTGAAATTGAATTGAATGAAATATATATTATAAATTAAATATATCTGTGTTGTCATTATCATATTCCATCACTAGGTAGTAGGTAGTATTATATAATATTCCATCACTAATGTCATCCAATCATTTTCAAGATCTCCAAACATCATGTAGATTGTAGAATATCTGTAGACCTAGATATATATATATATATATATATATATAGTGTCATACAAGGGGCTGAAAGATGATCAATATGCATAATAATTACATTATTTGTCCATATGAATCAAGTCAACAATCAAACACACATTAAATCATCATAGTTGTTCACTATGTAGCAGGAAAATTATGTTTAAAATAAATGTATTTTTATTCAATTGTTATTTTGGAAGATATATTTTCAGAACAATTTATTAAAGGCATTATTTTCATTTCACATTTTATCATGTTAGAGTCAAAAAACAATATATTACATATTATTTTAACAAGTCTTTTTCATGACAAACATGGAATTGAATGTACACAAGATGGAAAAAGTTTAGATGACATTTTGAGAAAATAAAAGTACTGATACAAACAACTAAAACAAACAAACTGATGCAAAACTCATAAGACTAAACTCTAGTTGTCAATGTGACAATGTACTAATAAGGATGAACGGACCATTTGTTGGAATTTGAGTGTGAGGTTGGAATTTTCCATCCCACATTGGTAGAGAAATGAAATAAAGTGTTGTTTATAAGGCTATCATCTCAAGTGGGTCTTGAGTAAAATGGTAGACTTATGGTGGGGGTCTCAAAGAAGTGCAGCGCGCGCACGTGGCCGAGGCACGGGCGCGGTTCTCGCGAAGAGTCGCACACTTTGCACTTCCCGAGCTACGAGCTTTCTTTTTATGGATTGAGGTATAGAAAAATTAATTAAGTGAAGTTAATTAATTTGAGCAGATAATTATTCTTGAGTAGATAAAGTTTCGTTTTATTAATTATCAGATAATTTTCGGTTTACCTCATTAAAAACGTGTTTAATTGAGCTGGAAGTCAGTTGGAGACTTAGTCTCCAACTCTAACTTCTAATCCGATTCTTGGGGGATAATTAAGAAAATTAATCAGATTTTTATCTGAATTTTGAACTATAAATTAAAGCCTTTCCCTATTGATTTAACACACTGGAAAACGAATCTCTCTTGTGCTCTCTCTCGATCTCTCTGCTCTCTGCCTAAGCTTTCTGTCTCAAGTTTGCATTAAGTTCAATCACTATCGCTGTTAGTGTTTGATTACGCTGCATCAAATCCTGGAGGTTTAGCGAATATAAGTCTCACAGCGTTTAAAGAGATCCGCCAAAAACCTTTAAGGACAGGTTTATAAAACCGTGCAGTTCGAGTTCGTGTGTTGTTCGTTGGAGAATATCTAAACAGGTTGGTTTTACATTTTCTGTTCTGTTTTTCGTTTCCGTCCAGTAGAGTGGACACTCTGATTCTACCCTTTCTTCTAACGAATCTATCGCGAAGGATAGTCTCGTTATTAGGTTCACCTTATAATCAATCAAAACAATTTTGTTTTTTTTAATTATTAAACTTTATAAACAAAGTTTCTAACTTTGTAAATAAAGTTTGGATTTTTATAAATAAAATTGTTGTTTATATATAAATCTTGTTGCTTTATTTCAAGTGAATTTTACTAATCTAAAATTCAACACCATCTTCTTTAATTTCTCTAACATCATTCAACGATCCCTAACCATCTCTGCACACAATAAAAGTTTTTTAACGTCCAGACATCAGAGGGGGTTTCGAGGGAACTCCCCTATAAGAAATTTTTGGATTGTCGGTGTCTTAACAATGGTGAAGAACAAGCTATACAAACAACCATGTTTGTTAGTTGTTTTTCTTTAAGGTAACAACATTATGACTTATGAATATGCCTCGAGTCCAATTCAAATGACCTAACTTAGAATTTATATATCCGCCTAAAGCAAAATGTGAAATTACCAAACCAAACGTATTTGATATATCCCACTCGAAAATAAGGTACTGGGTGTAGAATGTATACAAACTCTTCCTCTACCCCAAAGGACGAGAGACTATTTTTGTAAAAGCCTCCAACTTACGAATTTTTTAGAGAAACATGAGAGATACAAAAAAAGTTCAATTTTGAGTTTTGAAAATTAAAAAAAACGTAGAACATTAGCCATAAAATATCACTAGAAATTTGTGTGTGTAAAAAGAACAAAGACGGTAGTCAATAACTACAATAAGAACAAATACGAATTTATAATACTAAAACTAGGGGTGAGCATAACCGGGTACCCACCTATATTTCATGGAACCAGAACCGGAACCGGTGGTTCCTGGAATGAAGGAACTGGAACCACTTGCATCGGTTCTCTTTTTTTTGGAACCGGAACCGGAACCGCTGGGAACCGGTTCTGGTTCCGGGTACCCGGTTACAAATTTTTTTAAAATTTTAACATTTAATACAATAAAAAGGTAATTTTAAATTTTTAAGTCTAGTGCAAACAACAAAATACCAACTTAAAGTAATAAATACAACAAATGGTGAAAACTAATCCGATAAAAACTAAATATTACATAAACAAATTAGACACTCTCGAGTCTTGACCGTAATAAAACGACTTTCATTACATTTTCACGTCAAATAATCGTGATGTGGGAGGCGGGAGCAGCCATGTACAATTGAAAGTGTGTAATTGTAATGTGAATTTGAGAATCATGAAAGGAAATGAACCCTAAATGGTAATAGTTTTTTTAAACATATAAAATAATTATAAAAAAACAGCGGATACCCGTCGATTCCAGTTCTGGGTACCCAGCGGGACCGGGTACCCGGTCTTGGAACCGGTTCCGACGGGTACCCAGCGGGTATCGGTTCCAAAAAAATGAGAACCAGAACCAGTCTTAATCGGTTCCGTACTTTAGGAACCGGAACCAATCGCATCGGTTCCGGTTCCGGAACCGACAATTCCAGAGCGGTTCCGATGCTCACCCCTAACTAAAACTAGTCAGAAAGCTAAAGTGTGTCGGAATATGAAATCACTTAAAACAGAGTACCGGGACCAATTCCATATGCTCAAGAATACCATGCATGACATTGTTATCCATGCAACTACCTAGAAGACAAATACTTATATATATGAATTCACTTGCATGCTTTGTACAATAGTTGGTTGCAATACTTTGTCAGCATGAAGGTTTTGACCTTTGGGGATTCTCTTTACAGATCATTGGTTCGAGTATTGCAAGACCAGTGAGGATTTTCCTGACTATTCTCCAAAGGTCACTGGGATTAGTCGAGATGCGTACAAACTGGCCCGACACCCACGATAAAAAAAAGTTAGGGGTTGTTTCTTTTTTTAAAAATACCTCTTAATGGCTCTTAAATACATCTGAAATAAGAAGTGGTGACCTAACTTCTTAAAATCTCTTATCGTCGTCTCATTCCATATGTTCTCCTTTCTCTCAAGATGCCTCTAGACGTTACAAAAACAAACAATCTTATTGATTCAAATTTCAAACTTTAGCACCACCTCTTATTAATCAGAAGTGAATTAATACTTTAGATTTCAGACCTCTTAAAAAACAAACGTCACAACACAAATCATTTTGACTTGGAAATGTAAATAAATATTCCAAGATCGGAAACACCATATTACCATCTTATCAAATGTCAAACGAACCACTTTTAAATTAAAATTTGTTAATATATATATATATATATATATATATATATATATATATATATATATATATATAGGACGGTAATCAAATGAGAACCACAACAAGGTTGAAACCGTGAGGACCGATCTAAGCCTTAATTTGGTTTTAATCCTATGGTATTAATTGAAATCAATTTTTAATTAAAAAAATGGCATAATCGTCATTTTGGTAATAAAATTCACCAAACGAAACATATAGATTCATTCATCAGATGAAACACACAGATTCACCATATGAAACACATACTAACCTTATTTCACCAGATGAAATAAATCACAATTTTCGTAAATATGCTATTTCATCTAATGAAATCCAAACATAATGTTCATGTATAAGTTAATTCACCATATGAAATCAAACACAAAATTCATCTATAACCTATTTCACGTGATGAAACCTAACACAAATTTCATCTATAATCTATTTTACCTCATGAAACCTAACACAACTCATCACATGAAATCAAACACAAATTTCTTCTGGTCCATCTTAGCAAATGACATGGACCCGGAAACACCAGATAACTACGACGAATCATCCGATACGGAGGCTCCCTTGAATCAATCCCCAAAATATCAAGAAACTAGAAGGAGATGAAGACAATGATTCTAATTCGAATATCAGTTTGTCGGAAGACAACAGGGACATCGTTTTCGCGGTGGTTTATAGAGCTTCGGAGATCTCGATTTCCTTAATGGAGGCTTCTAGAAATTATGATGATGTTTATGAGTAAAATCTTCTTTTGAGGATGATGGTCGCTTTGTGCTTGTGGATCATCCAACGGAATTGCTTCGAGATAACAGAGGAATCAGGCATAAACTTCGGGCGTATTCATTGTCACAATTGGTACTTCTCTTAAATCCCCAAAAGGATTTTGATAAGTTATTTGTTCCTCCTCCATCGGCAGCAGTTGATTTTGGTTTAGCGATGGTGATTGTGGTGGATGTTGGTTGATTAGTGTCCGGATGATTTTTCGTTGGAGAAAATCTCGTCGGCCATGGAAGCGTGATGGTGGTAGGATTTTTTGTTGAATAAAGAAAATATCCATCAGATACGTTTGAAGAAGATTGAAGATGAAAAAAATTAACTGATTTGAAATATTATTTGGCATCCACAATTTACCTTTAATATAAAATGTAACACCATCAATTCTGGAAATAGCAATTAATTTAAAATTTTCTAAGTACATCGATATTTGATTCATCTGTAACACCCCGATTTTTGAAAAGTATCGTTTCAAGTTAATACAAAAATTGGTATTTTAAGCGAAAAAGAAGAGATAGGATTTTGGAGTTGGATTCTAGATTTTATACTCTTGTTGGATGAATGATTCAATTACGAGTCCAACGGTCCTTTTCGGAGCGAAAACAGAGCTAAAACGAAGAAGTTATGGCCAAAACAGCGTTTGGTACCCTCTTGGCTATTGTGACAGCGATTGTGACAATGTCATTATATCCGTCACAATAGCCAGAGCCAAGTACCTCACGGTACATTTCTGGCTATTGTGCGAGCGATAGTGCCACTGGCCCAATAGCTTGGCACTATAGGCAAGGGGTACCAGCAGGTTAAAAGTTGCGATTTTCAGCCCTCTATCCCATTTTCTCATTCCCACTCTCTTCCCTTTCTCTCCCAAACTGATTCCCACCATATTGGTTCGAACCCCAACCATTTCCATGGCCATTTACTTTGATATTGAAGCATTCTATCATCATCTAAGGTCTTGGAAGTCTAGGATTCAAGGAGCTACCATCCCACCATCTCCATTGTTGTCTTCTTCAAGAAAATTCTAGGGTTTTGAGTTTTATCAAAACCCACCAATGTGAGTTCATCTCTTCTTCTTTCTAACACTTTAATCAAGTTGTAAATACTCTATTTATAGTTTCCTAGTACTCCAGTTCTTAAGTTTTCGGTTGGGTGATTTTGGAGAAATTAGGGTTTTGACCACATTTGGGGATTTTGGTATAAAATGTTTTGGGAATGATTCTAAGTGATTGGATATGAATATTTATGGTTGGAAATTTATGGATTTAGGTTTTGGAAGTTTTTGGCTTGAAGATCCAAGTTTCTTCAAAGGAGCTCAAGTTGGGGTAAAATCTAGATTTTAGCCTAAATCTAGCAAGGTGAGTTCAAGTTGATTTGTGAAAACGTTGTACATGCCAAAATGTTTATTTTAAAGTATTTATATGTTTAACATGAAATTATCATTTGTGGAATTACTTGAGGGGTTTTGGTTATTTGAGAAGTTTGGTTTTATAAACCTTGTAAAACACCCATATTGGGAATTTTTGGGCATTTTGATAAATTAGTCTTAAATGGGTGTGTTTGGTGATTTACTACACAAACAAGATTATTTGGTTAAAAAGGCATTTTAGCGTTTGTTTTGGAGAAATGCGTAATTTTGTGTTATGGGTCGTTTTGAAGAAGTAAATGGCATAAAATCAACTGGAAAGTAAATTGTCCCAATTTAAACTGCATTGGAGTCTACATACGTATTTTGGGAATGTGTCTGCACGAAGTGAGTCAATTGCGTTAATCTTTTGGGGAGTCGTTAAACGTTGGTCACAAAAAGGAGTTTTGAGCATTTTAGCTCGGTGTCGACTTAAAAGAGTCTTGAGGACACTTGTCCGGTTTTGAATGGCTCGAGTAGCCTCATCATGACGTATGTACGATTATACCATGTTGTATTTTGGTGTTGGTTATATGTTCGAGTGCGTTGGTCATTTCGGGTTAGACATGTAATGTTAGACTGTGTTGCATTGGATTCATAGATACATAAGTCAGTCTGTTTTGGATGGTCGATTGGGTATTGCGGGTGATTTTCAGTACCCATGTTTTATGACCGGAAACTTTACAAGTAAGCATTGGGAGGGGTTGAGTCTGGTAGCGCTACAGGCAAAGTAGGCGCTAGGACCCCCGCCGCTTGAAGTAATGCCTGAGAGGTAGTCTTTAAGTGTGTCGGGCTTTTGGGGTGGAGTCCTTCGGGATGTTCATCAAGGTCAACTTTACTTGGGGTGGGCTTGTAAAGAAGTCGTAGGGACACCTGACTGTGATGTCGTGAGGTGTCATGCGATTAACGTTGCATAGGTGGTATATTTTCGTGTTTCCTCCACTCTCAACGGATACGGGTATCCCCCGTTGTCGGCTATCAGTATTTCAAATAAAAGGATGTCTTATTTTATTGTCATTGGTTCTTTATGGTCGACATTGAATGAGGGCCTTAATATTGGACCTCCCTCCTCGTATATTAAGGTTTGAATGAATTATGTCATCTCAGTGTTTTGGTAATTAAAGTCTGTTCATTTTCGGTCGCGTGAGTATTGGACCTAGTGTCCATGTTTTCGGACGTACGATATACATGGTTTTGATGATGATTCATGTTTCGAGTTAGTTTGAGTTGCATCAATTTATAAAGCATGTTTGAAACGAGGTGTCCATCTTTGAAAGTGCAAGACATGGGAAGAGAGTTGCTTCTACGTTTTAAAGTACATCATTCGAAAGATCATGATTTTAAGTGAAGTTCATCATTTTAAATGCATTTACTTATGTTGAAAACTCTTGAGCTCACTAGGCGTTATGTAACACCCCGGATTTCCATTATGTAATCTTGTTATTCTTGTGTTTAAGCGTTGTCGTTAGCACCGCGTTTGGTTGGAAGTTTGAGTTTGGATTTTGGTGGTTTTGGACAAACCACAGTGAACTGCGCGAGTTGCACCGCGACTTGAGGTCGCGGCACAACCCACGAAACCCCCTGTTTGTGTTGGGTTTTGTGTTAGCGGGTGAGTTATGTCGCGACATAACCCGCGAGATCGCCTGGCCGACATAAGGTTGGTCTTCAACAAATATCTCATTTGGTTTTGTTAATCAAAATATCTCAAACTCTCTCTCAAGTCTTTCTCTCTCTCTCTGGTTTTCTTGTTTGGTTTCTTCGGTTGTCGTTTGTTGCTAGTATTAAGTGCATCTAGCAAGGGTTCGGTATAGAAAGCTTCGTCTTCTCTCGGTGGTCGATATCTGGTTTTTCGGGTTTTCGTCTAAAACCTATTTGGTGAGTTCCTACTACCTTTTATAAACTTTATACATGTCAAAGGTTACATTTTGAACTCCTACATATCTCCATGGTTTTGGATCTACTTTTACTACATTTTGGCATAACTTGAGTTTTGGGAGATTTTAGGGTTCCCGATCATTTTTCAACTAAAATAATGGGTTTCGTCTTATTTGAAGTAAAACGGAGTTTTTACTTGCACATGTATGTGGATATTTGAAAGAATGTATATAAGTCATTTTTATGATTTTTATTCTTACCAGCAGTTAAACTTGAAAGAAGCATTTTGTTTATAAAATGTTTTTATACCATATGACTATCTATGGTTGGTCACATATGTATTTGTGACAAGTCTGTACCATTACTAGTGGATCCCTAGGTTTTGAGTCGGCTTTTATTATTGGGATGTCTATTCCCTTTTCTGTAGCTATGGATGCATATGATCCTCAGGGGCCATTTGGTACGGTTATGTGAGACCGGTTACTAGCTATGGGTCATGATGTAGTCCTAGTGAACGAGTATGACTGGTTTCCTCGAGGGCCCTCCCTCACATCTTAGTACGGACCTTGTTGTTCGTGGCCATGGATTGCATGTATTTAGCTCACAACTCGGATTGTGGCCTACTTTTGTGTTCCGCCGCAATCCTTGGTAAATCGGGTATCCCCCGTCATCGCAAGATGAATTTTCGGACCGATCAGTCCTTATGTGGAAAAGATTTCTTTTGTAAACCGAAACTTATTGAAAAGATTTCCTTTTGATACAATTGTTTATATCTCTTGAAATTATAAACTGTATGTTCTCATTAGGCTTTAAGCCTAACACTTTTTCCCAAATGATCTGTATAACAGGTTCCCATTAGCGGTGGGTTGCCAAGGGCTTGAGTGACGAGCTTGGTATCGGGGATTTTTGAGATGACTAGTATTGATGTTGGACAATTGTTTAAGTCCCATTCTTTTGGTGATATTGGATTAACAACTGATGTAATCTAGATAGTTTATGTTTAGATTAGTTTGTTGTTGAGTTCCATATCAGTATGCAGATTTGTACAGGATTAGTACATTTCCCCTTTTTGGGAGGTTTATACCAAGTGTTGATGTTTAATTGTCCAGTTTCCGCGTTTTAAATACATTCTGGTTTTTAGGGTGTTACACGTTAGTCTAACATTTTTATTTGTCGGCATGTGCAACGGGTTCGTTTGGGGATTGGTTCTAGTGACACCTTGGAGAGAGATGTGCTAGACGTGTGCTCGAAGGTGAGTAGCTTGGTGAAGCCTTTCGCTTTGTCTTGGGAATAGCAACTTGTATTTGGGCTTTAGTAACACCCGACCTCTAACTAGTCTTTGTATAAGAATTTATTTACCTTCGTTGATGGTTAGACTTAGTTTAATATTTCAGGTATGAACTTGTTGTAAGTGATCTCATAAATTTTGAGGCATTATTGAAAATTTTAATTTAGTTGCTCTTTCCAGATTTGAGGGTGTTACATAATCTACAATCACAATTTAAGATTCAACCTCAATACACACATTTCATTCTATTCATACAGTCTATAATAAGGACGGGTGCTACTAAGACCCAATAACATTCACTATCTTCAGACTGCGAAAGACTTCACCAACTACTTACACTTGTGCAATCTAGTGCTCATCTCTTCATCGCACCGCTAGAACCAAACCCCAACTGAAACCTGATGCACATGCCGACAAATAAAAGGTTAGGCTAACGCCTAGTGAGTTCAATAGTTTTAACATGAATAAATATATCTTTAGAAAGAAAGGAAATCAGTTCAGATCAAGGTCTTTTAGACTAATTTACGTTAGGAATAGAAACAACCCATTTTCCCATAATATGCACCTTTAAAGACAACGTTCCAATAACAACGTTCCAATACAAACATTCTTTATAAAACGATGCAACCCAAAACTCACTCAAAACATGAATATAAACCGACTCCCAAACTGTGAAACCGTGAATAACACTTCACATCCCAAAACACCCAAAAACACGGGTGCGGTATAACACTCAACCCATAAATCATGGTTAATAAATCACATATACAATATGTCACCAAAAACATGGATACAAGACTCAATACCCAAAACAACACCTTTCGGTGACGGGGGAGACCCGATTCCATTGAATGTGGCGGGCACACAAAGTTAAGCCACATATCTATGTTATAAGCGTATCTTCAAGGATAAACAACCATTGACATCAACCCTATCCAAGTATTTAGTCAAGGTAAACATCAACCCTATCCAGGTCTTTAGTCATAATAGGCATCAACCCTATCCAGGTCTTTAGCCGCTTGAACATCAACTCTATCCAAATATTTAGTTTAGTGCAAACGTGGGTTCAACTCTATCCAATTCTTTAGCCCTAAAGAATCACCAAGTTCAACCCTATCCAGGTCTTTACCTTGAAATCTCACCAACCTTGACACGCTTGATTGTTTTGGACTTACATCGTATCACCAACGCCTATTTCCAGGTTACAACACAGAAATCTTATCCCACTTACACGATAAGACCGACCTCTATGCCTATGGATCCATTGCATTACAGTCTAACATGTTACATGACTCCAACAGATGAACTAACACATCCAAAACATGTAACTCACAAATAAGATGCAACTAGGTACACCATACGACAAGGCTTCATATCGAGCTACCAAAACTGATGAATACTCTGTAACACCCGTAATTTTCGGTAAGTATAGGAGCACCAGGCGTTTCTGTACCTTGTGTTTGGTGGGATTCATGTTGGGAAAACACTACTAAAATTTCCAATGAGTGTCGAGGGCCTCAGTGTCGAAAAAGATTGGATTTTCAGGCTTCGGGGGGGGGGGGTCTGGGCGAAAGTGACAGCCAAAGTGACATGTGTCACAATCGCGTATCACTCTCACGGAGGGCCTTAAGGTCGCGGTACGCTCCCAGCGAGAGGGCCTCGCGAGAGTGACCATGTCACTTTCGCTTGGCACAATCGCATTCGGGGTCCAGCAGGTTAAAACATGATTTTCAGCCTCTTTTCATTATCCACTTCAACCATACCCTCTCCTCTTCTCTCTAAACCGAACCCTTTACCCCCATTGTTGATTTTGAGCATTTGAAACACCAAACCTAGAGTGTTTCAAGCGATTCTCCCTCATCTAGCAAAATATGGAAGCTCGAGCTAAGATATCTTCACCCTCTCCACCTTCTTCATCATCTCTATCTAATTTCTAGGGTTTCCACTTAACCTTTAAATCATTTGGAAGTTTGGGAGTTTATGGATCGTGTTGGTAACCTAGAAGCATTTTAGGTGGTGGATTGAAGCTATGGATAAGGTAATCTCCCCTTTTCTTCACTTTTGGAAATTAGGGTTTTGTCATAAGTTGAGATCGTTATGTAAAATGTTTGGGGATCGATTCTAAATGGTTGAACTAGTATATTCATGGTTGGTTGGAAACTTGTAATGATATATTTTTTGAAGGTTTTGCTTGTGGATTCAAGTTTCTTCAAGGAAGCTCTAGTTGGGGTAAAATCTAGATTTAGCCTAAATCTAACAATGTGAGTTCAAGTTGCTTTGTGAAAACGTTGTACATGCCAAAAATGTTTCTTTGACGTATTTATATGTTTTACTTGATAAATATAAATGTTGGATCATTTGATGAGGTTCACGTATTTGGTACATTTCGATTTATAAAAATCGTGAAATACACATATTTGGGGTTTTGGACACTTTGGTAAATAGATTTTTGAAAAAGGGATTATTTTATCAATTATTTCAAGTGTGGAGATTATTTGAGGTTTATGCTTTCTTAGGGTTATTGAATTTATAAATCATTTGGAAGTTACATGTTACCGTGTTATAAAATATTTTGGAATAAATAACATGTTTTCGGTTGGAAAATGCCAACAATGGGTTTGAGCTAATCATACCTTAGGAGCATGAGTTTGCAAAAATGTTGGTTGAATACATTTTAGTAAGTATCATGACTTTTCAATAAATGGTCAATTGAATGGGTGAGCTTATGGCTCAGTTTTTGACTCTGTTGGGTCTTGGGGGCATTTGCCCGATTTTGCTAAGCTCGATGTAGAGCCTTGGGTTATGAATTGCAGTATTGCATTTTAATTGAGATTTACATGTTTTGAGTGCGTTGTCATTCATTTGGAGTCATGTAATGTTTTAGACTGTAAAGCATTGGATCCTATAACACCCCGATTTTCGAATGGTATCATCTCAAGTTTATACAGAAACCGATATATTAAGGAAAAATAAGATATTTGATTTTGGACTTGAATCCTAGATTTTATAGTCTTGATGGATAAAGGATTCAATTACGAGTCCAATGGTTCTTTCCGGAGCGAAAACAGAGCTATAACGAAAAAATTATGACCAAAACAGGATTTAAGGCTCACTCTTGCGGACTGTGTGGGGCGCACGGGTCGTGCGCCCTCCACGCACAAACCACACATGGGTCGTGCGCCGGGCAGAAGGCCCAGATCAGGTTAAAAACCTGATACAACCGCATTTTCTCCCAAATCTTCATTCCTTCATAACTTTTGCTCCACAACTCCGATTTTGATGATTCAAGTTGCTACGGTTTCGTTTTTGAGAGATTTTTAAGGATCTAGCAAGATATTGGAAGTCTATTTGGGTATACTAGAGTATTTTGTGGTGGTAAGCTTCCCATCTCTCCCTATTCATCTTCTTCCCCAAAGTTTTCTAGGGTTTCATCCACCCTTTGTTCTCCCTTTCATAGATTGGAGGTTTGTAACCATTTTGGTGAACTAGAAGTGTTTTGGTTGGTGGATTCAAGCATGGGTTAAGGTAATCTTCTATTCTCTTCATTTATGGAAGTTAAGGTTTCAGTATCGTTTGAGGTATTCATGTATAAGGTTGGGAAACGTTATTTGTGGTTGTTTATGTATATTTATGGTTGGAACCGTGTGGATCTAGGTTTTTGGAAGATTTGGTTTGAAGAATCAAGTTCTTCAAGGAAAGCTCTACGTGGGTAAAATCTAGATTTATCCTAAATCTAGCAAGGTGAGTTCAAGTTGATTTGTGAAAATGGTGTACATGCCAAAATGTTTATTTTAAAGTGTTTTACACGAAATGGTTAACTGCTGATAAGTTTTGGGTCTTTCGAAGTAAAATATGTGTTACTTGGTTATTCGTCAAAATGTGAGTATTTGATAAGTTTCACATTTGGTAAACTTGGGTTGTGTTAACCTCTTAAAATGCTTATATTGGGTTCGAACATTTTAGCAACTAAATAGCATGATTTACGTATTCTTAGTGACTTTGTACAAGTAAGATATATTTCATGATTCATGCATCTTTGAGGATTTTGTACAAATGGATTTTGAGCATTTTAGCTCGGAGTTGGCTTAAAAGAGTCTTATGGACAATTGTCCGGATTTAATAGCTCGATGTAGAGTCCCATTTCATAGCTTACATCTAAATGCATTTTTATCGCATATTTATAATTCCAGGCTCGAGTGCTGTTGTCATTCAGGTATAGTCGTGTAATCTTAGACTGTGTTGCATTGGATCCATAGGCACATGAGTCAGTATTATTTGATGGTCATTTGGGTGGTACGGGGTTGGACTCCGGGACACATGTTTTATGACCTTATCCGTTAAAGGAGTACACTAGGAGGACTGAGTACGGGTGGTGCTATCATGGCGTGGAGTAGCCATTGGATGGGCATTTTGGACCTCCCCCAGGTGGGGCAATGCCTTGGTTGTATCCCCCTTGGGCCGGGCCTTGGAGCGGTATTCTCGTTGCTATATCGCTAAGGTCAGTTGACTCTTTGGTGTAGCTTGAAGGGAGTCGTAGGGACACTTGGGCTTGTGTGTCGTGAAGTGTCATACGATTAACGTTATATGAGTGGCATACTTTTGTGTTCCTTCACTCTCAACGGATACGGGAAGCCCCCGTCGTCGGCCCGTCGTATTTTGGATATTTAATTGTCCATGTTTTAATTTTGGGATTTCATTCTACTTTATGGTCGCGTGAGTATTAAATTGGGTTACATGTTTTCAATGACGCACCATGTTATTTAAGAATCATTTTCTTTTATTTATGGGCCGAGTATTATGTCCCGCCCGTGTTTTAGGTGTTTTGGGATATGAGGTTTTATATACAATTTCAATATTGGAATATCGAACTATGACCCCATTTTGGGTGAGTTCCGGATTGCATCATTTTTACATGGAGGGTGTGTTTGGGAGCATTATCTTTAAAAGTGCATGTTGTGGGAAAAATGTGTCGTTTCCATTTTAAAGTATGTTAATTCGAAAGATCTCGCTTTAAACTAATTTCCTGTCTTTTAAAGATATTCATTCATGTTAAAACTCTTGAGCTCACTAGGCGTTAAGCCTAACCTTTTTATTTGTCGGCATGTGCATCAGGTTCCAGTTGGGGGTTCGGTTCTAGCAAATGCTTTGAGGTTTGAGCCTTAGCTTTATACAAGAGTAAGTAACTGGTGAAGTCTTCCGCAGATTGGAGATAGTGTTTGTTATTGGGTTTAGTAATACCCGTCCTTCTCCTAGAATGTATGTATAGGATGAATGTGAGCTTTGGGGTTAATTCCCAATTTATGTTTGTAGTTTGAAGCATTTATTGATGTATTTAGAAAATTTTTAATAAGTTGCTATCTTCAGACATGAGGGTGTAACAAGTTGGTATCAAAGCTTAAGTTTGAGAGAATTAGGTATTGATCTTTGGATGCCTAAACTCAAACTAGAGTTCTTATAAGTGTTTGAAAGTGAAGTTGCATATTAAGTGCCTTAAGATAAGATATTTTGAGGATTAATCGAGTCGCTAGAAACGGAAAACTTGTCGAGGGTCGCAAGGATGATCGTGTACGGTACGTTCATAATGGCACCTGGCCAGTGTCATGGTGAAGCTACATGCTACATGTGTATACTTGAACTACCTTGGTAGGATTACCGTTGGGGTAGTGAGAAAGTTTCTAAGCAAGTAAGCTAAGGGATGATCGATGTTTACAACAATATCAATTTGGGGTGATAGTAAGTGCGGTGAACACATTAAGTTGATCGCCTTAAGTCAGATTTATTGGTTGGATTAGAACTATAAGTCTATTATACCGTTTCTATTACGAGGAGAAATTGTGAGAGGAACCTATGAGATCCTTGATTCGGTCTTAAGATATGCGAGTATCCGGCTGACAATAGTCTGTCAGGAAGTTGAGGACCTTTGGTCTGGGGAAATTGAGGAGTGTAGCCCTGTGATGTCGAGTGCCGACCAAATTCATGCACTAAATTTATTTCTAAAGTGAGTTGCGTAAATTGTTTTCATATCCGCTAAGTATAAAGTGATTTTCACTATAAAGTCTTAGTAAAGCATTTAACATTCATCAGATTTTGAACTGTGAGCTTAAGCATGGACGAAATTGTTTGTTGCACGTAATTGTAAAGTGTTATCTAAATTCTCTTCTTTCACGCCTCATGTTTAATGCTATTTTCGGATATTGCAATATCCATGTTTAATGTCATTTGGGTGTTGGGCAAGTAACTATGAGATTTTGACCTAGACATTGGATCACCTCCACGTATGTTGATGGTTTTAAAGGAAAGGTTAATCCCGCGTTTTGAGTCGGAATTTCTTGAGGATTTTTAGTTTGTGTGAGTTTTGCTGAAATTTCATGGAGTATTGTTTTATGCGATGTCTTTTCATGCGTGAGTCTTAATTTTGCTTCTGTTAAGCTTGCGAGTTATTTGGCGCCGTGTCCCATGTGAATTTTGTTAAATGTGTCATTTTACTTTTCATTGCATTAAAAGAGGAAACTCTTAGAAGATTAATATTTTAAACATATAGTCGTCTTGCACACTTTGTTGAGAGATGAAAATTTGACACTGCATGATTTTAGCATTAATGAGTTTTGCGGAAAATTCAGTTGGGTCCATGGTGTCTCATTGCGGGTCCTTTTGCGTTACATAAATAAGGTTGGAGCATGTGTTCATACATTTCTGCATGCGTCTAAATGTAGATTTATTAATCGGTGTCATCCCACATGTTGTTTTGGGGAAATTCCCTTATCATGCAATTTATCTTTGGGCTTTATACAAATGTCAATCGTTGCATACTATTTGCATTTGGGTTTAATTATAACGTTGGTATGAGTAAATATATAAAAGATTTACATCATTTCAAACAGGACTTTTGTTCTGTCCATATTTCAATCAATTACCCTTACCATTAAAAATTTCCGCAATACATTTATTGAGTTAGCAATGTTTATATCGTTGCAGTTACTTTTTGGTCAAAGGTGTTTATCTGTACGATCTGAAGCTTTAAGCTCGATTTGAAACTTTATTTGTATTCCCACTATTTTACCAAACTTTGAGGATTAAACTAATGTGTTTGGGATCGTTGATAATTTTAGGCCACAACGTCTTTTGGTTAAAGAGGAAGGATTCTAAAATTAAAGTTGTGAATTTCTCTTTTGGAGTTGTACAAACCTTTATTGCACGTGTTGTGGTGCAAGAATCTATTTTCTCTTATATGATGTAAATTGTCGCGCATGTTTTATTGTTGTCTTTACTAACGTAAGTATTGCACGAACGAGTTTTTGGAAATGTTTTCATATGCGTTGTGTGGTTAATCAACTTTGAAACCTATCGCATGGACGGTAGTGTATTTTGCCGCACGTCTAATTGTTATAAAACTTGTGTATTTGAAAGTTTATAAAAGTTTAAATTGGCATATTATATGAAAAACCTTGAACTCATTAGGCCTATAGGTTTAACCCCTGTTGTGGAAAGAAGTTGCAGTTAAGGGACTAGGGGAGTCTTTGAGAATTGAAGCGTCGGATGATCCGACTTGCGGTCAGTCTTGATTGTTTGAGGTTTCGGTTTGTGAATCTGCGCGCGTTTGTATTAATGGAAATAGTTCCCAGTTAATTAAGGAAGTAATGTTATACCTCAGTAATCATGAGGGATACGGTCTTAGGTGATTACCTGCGATTAGATTGGGTTCGTTTTGGTGGATTGCTCGTCGGTGTGACACCATGGCTTATGTGGTCGGTGTACCGTCTTAGCGGGTTCCGCGATTAAAGGAAATTTTGGTGATCTGTCTGCTAGAGTTGTAAGATTTGAAATTTTAGCTCTCTGATTAGGTGTCAACCTTGGTGCGACAACCCGTTTTGTTGGGAACTGAAGATTCTACTAAGTGTAGTTACTACTGCTAGTACAAGTGTAGTTACTACTGCCAGAACAAGTTGAAGATTAATACTGCTAAGTGTTACTACTGCTAGTAGAATTACTACTGTTAGTTAAAGTTAGTACTGCTTGAACAAAGTTAGTACTGCTTATCTAGTTAGTACTGCTAGTAGTTAATACTGCTTTCAGTTAATACTGCTAGATGAAGTTAATGCTGCTGAGCATTATTAGTGCTGCTAAAGAGATACGGATGGAAAGTACTACAGCTGAATATACTGAAGATATACTTAGAAGATATACATGGAAGATATACTGAAGATTTGTTTATTCTTTGTAATTATCTTTTTATCAGTATATGTATAGAATGTTTAGAATAGATAGAAATAACTTTTGATAATTGTTTTTTAAGAGAGAAATCAACCTCAAGGCATAGATCCTAATTCTAGAGAAGTAGAATTCGTATTGGTGAGCCTGTTCATCAATATTGAGGTTGAGTGTGTAATCTTGTAACTTTAAGCAATCAATACAAGTTTACTGTTTGATAATTATATACTGTGTTTGATTACTGTTTTATCAAATATCAAAGTGTTTTTCCGCAACTTCTTTGATATTAGTTTCTGAGTATTAATTCTTGTTAAGAATTCGATCCTGACAAGTGGTATCAGAGCCAAATTCTCTCAGAAACAGTTATTCATCATGGAAAATCTTACAGAATCAAGCAGTACTTTGGTCTCAAAAGTTCCAATGCTCAGATCCAATGAATTTGACATGTGGAAAATCAGAATCAAGCAATATATTCTCCTCACAGATTACTCTATGTGGGACATCATTGAGAATGGCCCATCTGATGGAGGAAAGATTGGTGAAGATGGCAAAAGAACTCCTCCAAAGACAGATACAGACAGGAAATCAAGACAGACAGAGATGAAAGCCTTGAGCACACTACTCTTGGCCATTCCAAATGAGTATCAACACCAATTCTGCAATTGTACTGATGCACAGATGCTCTGGAATGCTCTAGAGAAGAGATTCTCAGGTACTAAAAGTACCAAGAGAAATCAAAAGGCAATCTTAAAACAACAGTATGAAAACTTCATCTCAACTAAGAATGAGTCCATGACTCAAACTTTTGACAGGTTTAATAAACTAATTGGTGAACTAGCTACTATGGGAGTACAGATTGATCAAGATGATGTGAACAGAAAGTTCTTAAGGTCCCTTGGAGATGAATGGACCATGTACACTGTGTCATTCAGACAGAATGATCAGTTGGAAGACAAAGAACTTGATGATCTGTACAATGATCTTAGAGTATTTGAAACTGAGGTGGAGGCAAAGAAGAAGCCTTCTGGATATGTTCATAATGCTGCACTCCTATCAGCATCAATTGATTCTACTGCTAACCCTGAATCAGTTAATGCTGCTAATGGATCAAGTTTAAATAAAAGCACTGATTATGTATTCGAAGCTCTTCTTTCTAATCATGGAAATTCTTCTTTGATCAATGATGACTTAGAACAACTTCATCCTGATGATCTGGAAGAGATGGATATTAAATGGCAGATGGCCATGCTCTCCATGAGGGTTAAAAAGTTTATAAAGAGGACTGGAAGAAACAACTTCTCACAAAGAAGAGAAGATGGAGCAGGGTTTGATAAATCAAAGGTAGAATGCTACAAATGTCATCTGAAGGGACATTTTGCTAGAGAATGCAGAAGTGGAATGTCTCACAACAACAACCATCAACAAGTTCAATCTGGAAGCTTCAATAACAACAGAAACTCTGCTCAAGCCCTTGTTTCTCAACAAGGAATGGGGTTTGATTGGAGTGATCAAGCAGAAGAAGCTATTCAGAATCAAGCTCTTATGGCTAAAGTATCTGATCTTCCATCTGAGGTAAGTTCTAATCTCTGCAATAAAACTTGCATAGACACTGTTAAAAGGTACAGGGATCACAATCAGAAGATGAGTGATGACCTGAAGAGACTAGAAAAGGATATAAAAGACTATGTGAGGATAGTAGAGAGATTTGAAGATCAAATCAAAGGTTTTCAAGCCAATGAACTACAACACTCATATGACACTAATTACTGGAAGTGGGAGAAAAAGGATTTAGAACTTAAACTGACTAAATCTAAAGAGGAGAGTGAAAAACTGAAAGAGGAGTTAACCAAGGTTAAGCTTGATGTAGAAAAGTTTTCCAATGCTTCTAAAGCAATGGACTCCTTACTGCAAAATCAGATTCATGATAAGTTGAGAAGAGGAATTGGGTATAATGCCACACCTCCACCATATAACAACAATTACATTCCTCCTACTTCAGACCTATTAGACACCAAAGATAGGAAGGAATTGCATGAGGGAGCCACTGAAATAGATCCCTTAGATGAGGTAATTGTTGAGGATAAGACTGAGAAAGAGGTTGGCAAGAGTAAGGAGAACAAGGTGAGTGGTGAGATTTCTATAGAAAACAACATTATCACCAATGAGGATTGTGGAAGGGCTTGGATCAAATCCAAGAACATAGAGAAGACAGAGGAAAAGTTTGGTAAGGTCCATTATAAACAGACCACAGTTGTGAATCCAGGTCCTTGCAAACAGTGTGCTTGTAAGAAGAATGAGCCCCAAAAACAGGACAAAAAGAGGGGAAATCAAAGAAACTGGAATAATCAATGGGCACATAAACAAGGGGTTGATCTGAGTAAAATCAATAGACCAAAACCTTGTTTTATCTGTGGCAAATTGAATCATCTTGCAAAATTCTGTTATTTCAATCCTATGAACCAAAGAATGAATTTCCAAAGATCCATGCAAAAACCCTTTGGTTATAAGAAAATTGAAAAGAATCATGTGGCTAAGAAAACTGTTAAAACTAAAAGCCACATGAAGAAAAAGTATTCTGTTAAAGAAAGTGTCAATATGTGGATTCCTAAAAGCACTAAAACTGTCAGTACTGCTATCACAAGTAGTGCTGCTGACAATGATAGTGCTGCTAGAAGTAATACTACTGCTAACAATGTTAATGCTGCTAACAAGGTTAGTACTGCTAAACCTGTTAGTACTGCTACACCTGTTAGTACTGCTAACTCTGTTAGTACTTCTAAGGTTAGTACTGCTTCTAGTGTTGATTCTGCTAAGCCAATCATATTGACAAAGTACTCTAATAAAGAGTGCTCTGAGTTTAAAAACCTCATTAAAAAGGAATGTAAATACTTTGATGAGAAAGGAAGACCCAAGATCACTTTGGCTTGGGTCCCCAATCATACTAATTGATTTATTTAATGTGCAGGGCAACCAACAGCTCAAGGGAAAGAGCATATGGCATGTTGATAGTGGTTGCTCTAGGCACATGACTGGCAACATGTCATGCCTTCAGGATTTCAAGCAAATTAATGGAGGACATGTTGCATTTGGAGACAATCTTACTGGTGGTAAGATAAGTGGAAAAGGTAATGTCACCAAAGTAATGAGTATACAGGAACAGATGGTGGAGAATCAGAGATCACACAAGTTCAAGAAAGTATATCTAAATCTGTGATTTTTCCCATACCCACAGTAAATGAAGACTGTGAAAAGGAATCATTTACTGAACCAAGTCAGAGTGAAGAAGACACTAGAGATGAGGAGACTCAAGAATCAGAAGTGACATCTGAAACCACTTCAGTTGAGTTGCAAGACTCTAATCTAGAGGCTGGACTGAATGAAGAACCTAGTCATAACACAAGAGTTCAAAAGAATCATCCTCCACAGCTGGTAATAGGAGATATCTCTTCTCCTATGATGACTAGACATCAAAGCAGGCTTCAAGAAATGAAAGATCAACAGCATACAGTCCTTTCTTGTTTTCTATCCCAGCTTGAGCCTAAAAAGGCACATGATGCTATGAAAGAATCTAGCTGGATAGAAGCAATGCAAGAAGAACTGTTACAATTCAAGCTACAAGATGTATGGGATCTAGTAGACCTTCCTAAAGGTCACAGAGCAATTGGCACAAAGTGGATTTTCAGAAACAAGAGAGATGAAAGAGGTATTGTTATAAGAAACAAAGCAAGGCTGGTAGCTCAAGGCTACACTCAAGAAGAGGGCATAGATTATGAAGAAGTTTTTGCACCTGTAGCTAGGATAGAAGCAATCAGACTATTCCTAGCCTATGCTTCTTACATGAACTTCAAAGTCTACCAAATGGATGTAAAAAGTGCTTTTCTCTATGGGTCAATTGAAGAAGAAGTATATGTCTGCCAACCACCAGGGTTTGAAAACCCAAGCTATCCAGACAGAGTATACAAATTAAAGAAAGCACTTTATGGACTACATCAAGCCCCAAGAGCATGGTATGACACCCTGTCATCCTATCTCTTGGAAAATGACTTTGAAAGAGGAGTCATTGATAAGACTCTATTTATCAAAAGAAAGAAGAAGGATATCTTGCTGGTCCAAATATATGTTGATGACATTATTTTTGGTTCTACAAGAAACAACATGTGCAAGGAGTTTGAGGATTTAATGCATCAAAGGTTCAAAATGAGTTCCATGGGGGAACTTACTTTCTTCCTTGGACTCCAAGTTCAACAGAAGTCAGATGGCATTTTTATATGTCAATCCAAGTATGTGCAGGATATTCTAACCAAGTTTGGTTTCTCAGAATCAAAACCTGCCAGCACACCTATGGAAACACACAAGCAGATCACAGCAGATCTTGAGGGGGAGGATATGGATGTGCATCTTTATAGATCCATGATTGGCTCTCTCATGTATCTCACAGCATCAAGGTCAGATATTATGTTTCCAGTCTGTGTATGTGCAAGATTTCAAGTTAGGCCAAAACAATCTCACTTTCAAGCTGTTAAGAGGATATTCAGATATCTCAAAGGGCACCCCAGATTGGGACTTTGGTATCCTCATAACTCACCTTTTGACCTAATAGCATACTCAGACAGTGATCTAGGTGGGGCAAACTTGGACAGAAAATCTACTTCTGGAGGATGTCAGTTTTTGGGTGCTAGACTAGTCTCATGGCAGTGCAAGAAACAAACCACAGTATCCACATCTACAACAGAGGCAGAGTACATAGCAGCTGCAAGTTGCTGTTCTCAAGTCTTATGGATTCAGAATCAAATGCTGGATTATGGGGTAACCTTTCTACACACTCCAATCTTTATTGACAACAGCAGTGCTATTAGCATTGTAAATAATCCAGTCAAGCACTCAAAGACAAAGCACATTGAAATCAGGTATCACTTTATAAGAGATTGTAATGAAAAGAAACTTATTCAAGTTGTCAAAGTTCACACTGATAATCAGTTTGCTGATCTATTCACTAAAGCTTTTGATGTGGGTAGATTCACTTTCTTGGTAACAAGTGTGGGAATGATAAACTCTGAATAATCTTCTTCTCAAAAAGTGGTTTTATACCTGTATATTTTTATTCTTGGTGTTACTAATCTTCTTTTCAGGATATGCATAGCAGTACTCAGTATTTAGCAAGTTTAAAAGGAGTAAGTCTAGTTAATACTGCTTGTGGTTAATACTGCTTTCAGTTAATACTGCTAGTAGTTAATACTGCTAGTAGTTAATACTGCTAGTGGTTAATACTGCTTTCAGTTAATACTGCTAGTAGTTAATACTGCTAGTAGTTAATACTGCTAGTGGTTAATACTGCTTTCAGTTAATACTGCTAATAGTTAATACTGCTAGTTCAGTTAATACTGCTCGCGGTTAATACTGCTAGTTCAGTTAATACTGCTCGTGGTTAATACTGCTCGTGGTTAATACTGCGTTCAGTTAATACTGCTCGTGGTTAATACTGCTCGCGGTTAATACTGCTAGTTCAGTTAATACTGCTCATGGTTAATACTGCTCGCGGTTAATACTGCTAGTTAGTTAATACTGCTCTAGGTTAATACTGCTTATATTCCGAATACTATAAATACTTTTTGCCCGCCTAAAAGTTCATAACGACTCTTTGCATACTGTTCTCTTGCGCTCAAAACCTTTTCTCTCTCAAGTTCGTAGTTTTCAGGCAAGTTTTCACTAAGACCAATGGCATCCATGACATTCATCGACGAGCACAACGAGATTGCGATGCTACAAAAGCCAAAGCAAGCTTCAGGATTTCATCAGATTGTGGATTTCCTCAAGTCAAGTCACATTGCTCATGCTCTTACTGTCTCACCTACAATCTACATTGAGCACCAAAGGCAGTTCTGGGCTAATGCAACCATTGTTGTGGAAAATGGTGTGCAAATGATCAAGACAAGAATCTGTGATCACTCACTTACAGTTACTGAAGAAGTCATTCGCATCAGTCTACGTCTAGACGATGCCTCTGGTATAATGTCTATCTCTAATGATGAACTGTTTACTAATCTTACTAGAATGGGGTATGGAGGCCCATTGGGTGTTTTCAAATTCTCAAAAGCAAAGTTTTCACCCCAATGGCGTTTTCTTGTTCATACCCTGATGCATTGCATCTCCAAAAAGACCACTGGATGGAGTGAGTTCAGCAGTCCAATTGCATATGCTTTGGTATGCTTGGCTACATCCAGAAGGTACAATTTCTCAAAGATGATTTTCAATGATCTTGTATCAAATATGGGAAACAAAAAGAGTTTCTTTATGTATCCCAGATTTGTTCAGGAAGTAATTAACCATGAATTGACGGATATACCTCAACCTGTTGGGGTATATGTACCTAAACCCCCAAAAGGCAAGGTTTTCTCAAATATGAGAAGATCTGCTGGGGACTCGGAAGGAGTTGACACCCCATTGTTCTCTACAATGATGGTGGTGTCCCAAACCACTGAAGGTATGGCAGCAGGGTCAAGGCCCTCATTAGACCATCCCACTGCTAGCCAAGCCCAACCTTCTCACTCAAAAACAATTCCCCAGTCCATTCTTACAAAACCAACCTCTCCAATTACCCAAACTTATCAAAGAAAACAGGTAAAGAAGGCTCCTTCCCTTCTTGTACCATCACCCACACAGCCTTTAAGCCCTCTAAGGGAGAATTTTCCCCTAGAGAATATCCAAAGGGAAACCACAAGGGTGTCTCCCAACCCAAAGGAGGTGCTCTCTGAGGAGGAGGTAGAGCATATGGGCGATGAGGCTGCCACTACTCCTGCTAACACAGAGGAGGAAAGTGGTAACATCAATAAGACCTCCCCCATGGCAACTTTGAATGAGCAATCATTTGAAGGTCCCTGGTGCCAAGAAACCACAGGGGTGGATAGTGCTTCTGCTAGGCAGAAGACTTCCACTACTAAAAGATCCAATGATCCTTCAATAGGGGGTAACACTCCTGGAGAAGGTGAGGACAGATATAACTATGATGAATTGATGGAGACAATGGGCAACATCAACATGGATGTACTCAAACAAGGCAAAGATATTGAAGAGCTAAAACTCATTGTACTGTCACAACAAGAACAAATCATCAAGTTGAAGCAAATGGTAAGGAAACTGATTCTGCAAAAGAAGAAGAAACAATTTGTGCTCAGAAGGAGGGAACCAGTGACTGATGCTCCCAAAAAGGGGGAGTCAGAAGCTGATGCCAAAGCTAAGGGGGAGCAAGAGGAAAAACACATTGTTGAAGGGGAAAATGAGCCAGCAGCAGAAACAATTAATACTGCCAGTTCAAGTAAAGCAGCAGAAATGGTTAATACTGCTGAGCTAAAAGAAGCAGCAGAACAAGTAAAAGAGGTCCTTACAGAGCTTGAGGTTGCAGAAACACTCATCAAAGCAAAACATGATACTCCCAAGGTCACCTCAAAGGCCAAAGGAGTTGTCATAAAAGAAAGAGGTGATGCAGCAAAGAACTCTAGCATTGAGAAGGAGATGGGTAAAGATAAAGGTAAGGCAAAGTTAGTTGAATCTGATCAACCACTCAAGAAGCAAAGGTTGGTTGAATCAGATGAAGCTTTAGCAAGGAAAATGCAGAAGGAGATGGAAAAAGAAGAAAGAGCTCAGGTGAAAAAGGACAGGGAAATGGCAAAGGCTTTAGCTGCTGAGCTAAATAAAGCCTATCAAAAGGGGCTTGAAACTGAAAAGGCTAAACAAAGGGCTATAAGTCTGAGAAAAGCTATGATGGCTAATACAAGTGCAAAGAAAAGAAGACCTTCACAAACTTACCTTGCCACTCAGGAAAGAAACAAAATGATAACTTTCTTGAGGAGTGCAATTGGGGTAAAGAAAGAAATGTTTGTGAAGATGAGTTTTGATCAGATCAGAGAGCTCTATGAAAAAGAAATGGGGAATCTGAAGAGCAATGAAAAGAAAAGAGTAGAGTTTGAAAAGAAGGCCAAGGAGAGTAATGATATAGATATGAATCAACCATTTCCTGAAAGTGAAGAGGGAACTCCTATCAAAGAAATGGCAAGGGAAAAGGAAGAAAAGAAGAAGGAAGCTACTCTAGTACAGGTTCAAAAGACTTTGAAAAGAACCAAGATGATGGCCAAAAGAAAGAAAGATAAGAAGCCTAGAATAGAAGAAGAACAAAATGTTGCTGAAGAAGAAGGGGCACCTGAGTCATCAAGCCAGCAAGGGTTATCAATCAAAGATGATGTAAGCTTATATATGGTAGTGATGGACAAAGTGCCTGAACCAATTTCTGCAGAACCTGTTGGAGTTAAGCCACCCGAGATCATTCACTGGGATGTACTGACAATGGATGGGAAAGATTACATCAGACTCAAGAGGAAGGGTGATAAGTATGAAGTATTCAACACTTGGGTCAAGATTGTCAGAACATGCTCTAGATTTGATATAGAAGAGATGTTTGACATAGGAATTAAGCTGTATGCAGATCATCTGAATACTCCAGGAATTTCTCTTACAAAACTGGTGTTGGAGTATCTATGCATGATGTTCAAACCTGAAGAAGTGGACCAGGTCATCAAGAGTGTGTTTAAAGAAGTCACAAGTTGGACTCTATATGAAACTAGTGGAGTATATGCAGTGACTTTGGATAGAAATCACACAGAATACTTCCTAGTGGATAGAGTATATAATCACACCAGACTGAAGGTTCATGCCATGCTAAAGAAGAAGTTGGGTTGTGCACCAAATTCAGAAATGGCCAAGTATCTAATTCAGAGGATAATCAATCAGAGTTTGGGACTGAATCCAGACTTAGGAGCATGATCTTGGAAGTTTTGGGAGCATTAAAAAGAGCATCTGGAAGAATATCTGAAGAACTTGACTTCTCTTCTAAAAGTCAAGTTAGGGGGAGATTGTTGGGAACTGAAGATTCTACTAAGTGTAGTTACTACTGCTAGTACAAGTGTAGTTACTACTGCCAGAACAAGTTGAAGATTAATACTGCTAAGTGTTACTACTGCTAGTAGAATTACTACTGCTAGTTAAAGTTAGTACTGCTTGAACAAAGTTAGTACTGCTTATCTAGTTAGTACTGCTAGTAGTTAATACTGCTTTCAGTTAATACTGCTAGATGAAGTTAATGCTGCTGAGCATTATTAGTGCTGCTAAAGAGATACGGATGGAAAGTACTACAGCTGAATATACTGAAGATATACTTAGAAGATATACATGGAAGATATACTGAAGATTTGTTTATTCTTTGTAATTATCTTTTTATCAGTATATGTATAGAATGTTTAGAATAGATAGAAATAACTTTTGATAATTGTTTTTTAAGAGAGAAATCAACCTCAAGGCATAGATCCTAATTCTAGAGAAGTAGAATTCGTATTGGTGAGCCTGTTCATCAATATTGAGGTTGAGTGTGTAATCTTGTAACTTTAAGCAATCAATACAAGTTTACTGTTTGATAATTATATACTGTGTTTGATTACTGTTTTATCAAATATCAAAGTGTTTTTCCGCAACTTCTTTGATATTAGTTTCTGAGTATTAATTCTTGTTAAGAATTCGATCCTGACACGTTTGGAATGGGATTTTGGGCGAGATGTCCACGTTTTCGAGGTCACCGTTTAGTCCTAAGGCGTCAACTTGTTTTCTTGAGGTCATTGGATCTTGGAATGTATGGATGTAACCCGGTGGGTTATGGAAAATATCGACCTTTCAGTGGTGTTTTTTGAAAGGAGTCTGGGTATTGAGAATTTAGTATCGAGGTGTTTAAGCATTCCCGTGGTGATAAAGATTGCATTGTAGGAATGTTGTGGGGTTGATGTTGGAACAGAGTTGAGTGTTAACCGAATCTGGATTAACCAGTTACCTGAAGGACGCATTGGGGCGCCTTGGAAGGACATCTTGTTCAATATTAGGAATGGATCAGTAGGAATTCAAGGATTCATGGGATTTGGGAATCGACTATCTGTAGAGCGTAATGGTGTGTTTCTGGTGGGAACGCAATGTTGGAGTCTATGGAAGTGTGGGAGCCCTTGCAGACATTGTGTCCGGGTCAGCTTTGAGGAACGGATTTAAAGGTTGCGATGGTTCAAACCAAGCTAGTCGTTAGGAAATTTCGTCAAAGGACAATAACTCTTTAGTGATGTTGATCTTTGGAGACATTTGGTTGGAATGTCGAGGTGGACTTTAAGTACAAATGAATTTTTGAGGAGACCTTGATGCGTCGTAATCAGAAGTATCTAAGGGAATACTTTGGATTGGGGTATTCTTTATGGAAATGACTAGATAAGGTCGTAAGTCGCTTTCGGGGTAATATGAGAAATCTAAGGTTGGGAGACAACCGAGATTTATCGATTAAGAAAATGATTAATCAACGAAGCAACGCTCATCCTGACGTCGGTGAAATATATTGAACGTTGAGGTTTAGTTTGTAACGACACGTTATGAGAAACGCAACTACAACCTCAATCGGAATGTAATCGGGTTTGTATATGAGGTGAAGTTTAAGTGAAGGCATTCCTTTTGGATAGGAAATCAATCGATCTTTCCAAGTGTGATGTTGGGTGTTTGTTGGTTCCAGATTTCGAGGACGAAATCTCTTTTAAGGTTGGGAGGATTGTAACACCCCGATTTTCGAATGGTATCATCTCAAGTTTATATAGAAACCGATATATTAAGGAAAAATAAGATATTTGATTTTGGACTTGAATCCTAGATTTTATAGTCTTGATGGATAAAGGATTCAATTACGAGTCCTGTTAGGGCTACTTTGTTAGTTAAATAGAAGTTCAGGGTAGATTATGTCAAGTTATTAAAGTTGTAAGCTTGTTGGGCCTTAAAGCCCATAAGCCCATTAGGCCTGCGAGCCTGCGTATTTAAAGTTGATTTTATTTCGTTTGTTGAGTCAGAAATTCATTATTCAGTTTACTAGTCATTAGGTTTACATATCCTAATCAGAAATTCTCTCTGTAAACCTTAAACCTTTGAAGTTATATCAATCATATGACTAGTTGCTGTGGTCTATAATCTGTTCATCATTATTCAGAATTACTTGTGATTGCACTGCACTGGGATCTACAATTGGTATCAGAGCAGAAAGGCAAAAAGGTTTGATCCAGTAAAAAGGTTTGTCTGAAACCCTAAAATCAATTACTTGTGTTAATTGTTTTACTTGCTTTAATTGATTGTTAGTGTTTACATTCTGTGCTATCTGATTGATCGATATCTGTTAAGTTAAGTTTTTTTTTTGGTATCTGTTTTTCGATCGAATTTTATCTTCTGAAAAAAAATTTATCGATCGAATCTGGGTTTTTTTTTTCTGTGTGCAAACTTTCGGTCTAAGTGTTTTATGTGTTATCTATCGCATCCGGTCGATTATTTGTTTGATTTTTCTGTGTTTCTTTCGATCGAAGGATCGAAGGATCTGGGTTTGGTTTCGGTCGAATCCCAGAAATTCATCGGGTTCTTCGGTCGATTCTTCGTGTTCTTCGGTCGTTTATGATTAATTGATCTTATCAGTTTATCGTTTTTAAAGTCATTCGACCCGAGCATTCGACCGGGTACTTTCTCAATCCGGTCTTACCCATTCGACCGGATATTTGTACTCCGGTCTTGCACCTTCGACCGGATACTTGTATTCCCGGTCTTACAACTTCGACCGGATACTTGTACTCCGGTCTTGCACCTTCGACCGAATAAGTGTATTCCCCGGTCTTACCCATTCGACCGGATATTTGTACTCCGGTCTTGCACCTTCGACCGGATACTTGTATTCTGGCCTTTCACCTTCGACCGGATAAGTGTATCCCCGGTCCTGTCATTCGACCGGATACCTGCTTACTCCGGTCTTTCCTTCAACCGTTATCTTGCATTCTCCGGTCTTTCGTTTGACCTGGTATTCTGTTAGACATAGTGTTTCTGTGTTTCTTCTATTTTTTATTGTATTTGGATCATCCTGCCTGCCTAACGATCGTTACAGTGCTTTTAAGTTAAGAAGTAAAGATGAACTCAAGGGATGCTCTAGCCATCGGTTCTGACCAAAAGCCCCCGGTGCTATTTCGGGGAGAGTACCCTCAGTGGCATGACCGATTTATGAATTTCATAGAAGCAAAACCCAACTATGAAAAAATATATAAATGCCTGACTGAGGGTCCACAAGAGTGGCCAATGAAAGTGATACCAGAAAACCCAGCTGAAGGATGGCCAGAGCGACAGATTCGGAAATCTATTGGTGATTTTACTAAGGAGGAAAAGGAAATGTACGAGGCAGAAAAGCTGGCAAAATCGTACCTACTTCAAAGTCTACCAAATGACATCTATGCTTGTATAGATAGCTTCAGGGACTCATCGAAAAAGATGTGGGACCAAATAGAGAAGATGATGATGGGAAGCCACATCAATAACCAGCTAAAGGTGACCAACTGTATCACCTGATATGATGGGTTTAAAGCACGAAAGGGTGAAACGCTGACGGAAACCTACGAAAGGTTTAATATGCTTCTGAATGATCTTCAGAAAAATAAGATCACAAAGACGAACACGGAAAACAACATAAAGTTTATGAACAACTTACAGCCTGAGTGGAAACCATTCGTCTCCCATATACGCCACACTCAGACCTTGGAGAAGCTGTATCTTCACGAACTCTATGAAATGCTGCTCCAAGATGAAGAAGAAGTGATGGAACTTATTGGGAAAGCAGAGGAAAAGCCAGCTATTGATCAAATAGCACTCGTATCTGAGAGAAGAGGCAAGTCCGTCAGCCGATCATCTGGAAAAGAGCCCGTGCTGAGTGATTCTGAACCTGAAGATCCCGATAGCGACTCGGATCCAGAACTTGCCAAGATGAAAGAAGCAATGGTTTTTCTCACTCAAGCATTTCAAAAGAGGAAGTTTTTTAACAAGACTTCTAACAAGCAAAGAATCTCTACTCGACGTGATCATCGAGAAAAGTCTGAAGGTAATAGTCATTTTGAAGCTGGTAAGAAGCCTGACAGGCGAAATGAAGAAAAGCCGAAAGACGAACCGATCAAATGTTACAACTGTGGTCGGTTAGGTCATTTCGCCAAAGATTGTCGCAAGCCAATTGTGCGCAACGCCGACTACTACCGAGCCAAGCTGCTTCTTGCCAAAGAAAAGGAAGCCGGTAAGGCTCTAATGGCTGAAGACGATTACTGGTTACAAGTGTCGGATGAAGAACCTGAGGATGCTGAAGCTCATTTGTGTTTCATGGGCAACCATTCATCACCATCCGATACTGATGAAGAAGATCATAATGATCCCTGCCAGGTATGTGCCCCTTTCCATGAAACTTTACTTGATCAGATGCAACTTTCAATGAACAAACTTGACTCTTACAAGCTACTTTTAAAAGAAAAAGAACAACTTCTCTCATCTCTGGAAAACCGTGTCACTAAGCAGTCTGACTTTATGGAAAAACAAAGCTTAGAAATTTCTAGCTACATGTGCACGATTTCTAATTTAAGAGAAGAGAATGTGAGTTGTTCAATAGAGTCACAAAACCTAATGACCAAAGTAGATGACCTGACCAATAAGCTACGTACGTCTGAGACCGAGAAAATTGATTTGTTAAATCAAAACGTGGCTTACAAAAATGAGAACATAAGGTTATCTAATCAGTTAGAAGAGCTTGAAATGAAACTTTATAAATTTGGTCAATCTGATCAAACGCTAAAGCTAATCGCACCAAAAGAACCAAAGTACGGAAATGCGGGTATCGGGTACGATAACCCTGATTATTTAAACAAGGCTTTATCCAAAGTTCCTACTTTATATGCATCTGAATTTTTTGGATTAGACAAAATCTTTCCAGAATATAAGATACGATGGACCACACCCACTGAGGAGGATGAATTGGAAGATAAGTTGAGAAGAGAAAACTCTATTCTTTCTAAAAGGACAGTTCCTTTTGTTTATGATTCATTAAATGCTACTTATAATACTGACAAACCCCGTTTCCTGTCATCCGATTATTTTCATAGTTACTCTCAAGCTGAAGTAGATACTAAAACCGTTAAAACTGAGGAGGAACCTCTAGCTCCCAAAGTTTATGTTCCAACTCTGATTTTAGAAAAGAAACTTGTTCAGCTAGAAGAATCGTATGCACTAGAAAGGGAAAAGTTTCAAAAGGAAAAACAAGGTCTTTTATATCAAATTGAGTATCTCAGTTCCAACAAAAAGGAGACTATGCCAGATGAGGAAAAAGAATATTTCCAGACGAAAATAAAGAAGTTGCACTCACAACTGGCTGCTATGGCAGCAGATCATCTGAAAGTGCAACTTCACAAGGCTGACCCTCAAGCTCAGCCTTCCATTCTCCAAAGAGAGATATCTCATCTGTCTGAAAACTCTTATCCTTCTTCTGACACATCTTCCTGCAAAGCTTTTATGGGTGACTCATCACCAATCATTTCAAATAAAGGAAAAGAGCCTCAAAGTTTTGAATCAGATCAGTGTTCTGATTGTAAAAATGCTTCCGCATATGATCTGCTCTCAACAAACTCTCCAACTGTTCTGAAGTCCTCATGTGATAAGGTCCTTTCTGATGAGGAACTAGAATTTTCCGCATTCTTGAATTCTGAGGTGTGTTTAAATAGTAATTTGAGCCAATTTGATTTTAATCCTTATCTACCTAGCCATGTTGATTTTTTAAATGAGTCATGTGCGCCTCCGGTTACATTTTATAAGGGTGAATGTTCTACATCTGCCCCGCAAAAACCTTCTGTGAACAATTCTTCAAAATCTTCCAAGTCTAAATCTAAAAGGCGTTCACAGAAGAAGAAAAAGACCGGTCGCTCTCAAAGGTCACAATCGTCAATTTTCAAATCCTCTGACTATGGGTTTAACGACATTTCAGATACGTATGGTCGGCGGGAAGATGTGAAATATGCTTGGGTAGCTAAGAAGTCAAAAGAGAGCTCGGCAACATCAGAATTAGTTGATCCTGTCTTAAAGTCTAGAAAGAACAATAACAATCATGATGTCTTTATTTCTAAACCTCTAGTTGAATGTAATGGAACTCTTCCTTTAAAAGTTTATTCAATTCCGCAATTACTTCAACTGTCTCATGATTGTCTATGTTGTTCTTATTGTGGATCAAATGATTTTGTTGATAGTCGTTATGCATCTGATTGGTTTGGCTCATATCATATTGCTCATAATCATTCTCATTATGATGTTTCCCGTGAAAGACAAAGACCCAACTCTAAACGGGTCTCTAAGTCGGGTGTTAAATCTAACCCCAAAGGACCCATTTACGAATGGGTACCTAAAAATAAATAACCTGTTTTGCAGGACGGTCATGTGTGGTATCTAGATTCAGGCTGCTCCAAACACATGACCGGAAGAAGGGAGCTACTCACAAACTTCACCGAGAGGTTCTGTGGGAATGTACGGTTCGGGAATGATCACTCCTCTCCCATCAGGGGTTACGGCGATATTGTCAAAGATAACATCACGATCAAGAAAGTCTCCTATGTCGAAGGTCTCGGTCACAATCTCTTCAGTATCGGTCAATTCTGCGACAAGAATCTCGAGGTTACTTTCAAGGCTAAAAGGTGCAGCGTTCGACCTGAGGATGGTAAAGAAATACTTGCTGGAACGCGACGCACCAACCTCTATACAATTGACCTCTCGTCCTTGAAACCCGACAAGTAAGTCTGTTTGTTGTCCAAAGCATCTGCTGAACAAAGCTGGCTATGGCACCGTCGTCTCTCGCATTTGAACTTCAAGAATATCAACAAGTTGGTGCTCGGTGGACATGTCAAAGGTATGACAGACCTAATACTATACGATTATCCGACGGTTGAAAAGCCTGAGGAATTTGAAGATGGTTCTCCGATAGTTCCTGAAGATTGGCCAATAATACTAGATCCGTATGAAGTGACGGACACGACAGAAGAATGTGCCAATACTGAAAGAGCTCTGGTGGTTATGCAAGAAGAAATTGATGAAATACTGCATCCAGATGATCAGTCTTCTGCCGTGATTCCTTTATTGACCTATCCAGTTAATCACCCTGAATTTTCTTCTACAGTTTTTCCCGAGAGATCTCCTCCAGCTTCACCAGTTAGAGAACCAGTGAGTACTATTCCAGTTCGTCCATCCAAGTGGGAAAGAGTCCGAATAAAAGTTCCTTTCCTCGAAGAAAGCCAGAAAAAGGTCTTTGCCCACTGGATCAGAAAGTATGATGAAGTCGTTATACATGGTCTACAGTCAGTGAAAAACAAAGAAAAACAGCGTGAACTTGTGTTCGTGTACAGAAAGTTCCAGCACAAGTACTCTAAGACGAAGCTCAGGATTGTATCAGTTGATAAGATTATACCTGCCTACTTTATGAAGGTCAAGTATACGGACTTTATGGTTACTAGAGAAGATGGTCAACAATACTGCTTTTCTGATGCTGATTTTCCATGTCTGGAGCCACAAGATCTGCTGTACATCCTACGTGACTTAAAGACCAGAACCGTCAGACCCGGAGAAGTCATTGATGCACTAGAAACAGTGAAAAGATACATGAAGTGTGCAATGAAACTTGCTTCGGTGGAAGATTTTCAGATTGGGTTAGAAAGTGATCAACCGAAGATTAATCTGTTCAAGCCTGATCTGAGTGTTCCGTCTGATGCTCTAAATGTACCTGCATTCACAGTTATAAAGATTCCAGAGTTTGGTATGTCATATGTGAACAACAACGGTGTTCTACGCTTTATCCGTTTTGATCAGATTGCCAGATTTTGTGATGGTACGTTGATGTTTTTGAAAGACAAGTTGAAGCGTGCGCTGAATCAAGATGAAAAAGGAGTTCAGATACTGGATTCTTCTTACAAAGCACTTGTTCTTAAAGCACTGGGTGTAATTGAAGAGCGACTGGAGTACAGGACTCAGATTCGATATTTCGATATCAGCTTTGGTTTTCGGAAAGTTTTTGTTCCTAACTGGCGTGATTATCAACTTCTATTTAAAGGGGGAGATTGTTAGGGCAACTTTGTTAGTTAAATAGAAGTTCAGGGTAGATTATGTCAAGTTATTAAAGTTGTAAGCTTGTTGGGCCTTAAAGCCCATAAGCCCATTAGGCCTGCGAGCCTGCGTATTTAAAGTTGATTTTATTTCGTTTGTTGAGTCAGAAATTCATTATTCAGTTTACTAGTCATTAGGTTTACATATTGTTGGGTCATCTGAAGATTTGAAGATGACCTCCTGATCTTCCATCTTATATCATCCTACTTAGAATATGTTTGAGGTTCTTTTAGCAGCTTGGTTTCTATACAAATGTTCGGTGAAGTCGAAGATTAGCCGAAGAAGACAAAGAAGGAGTACATCTCTCAAAGCGGATTGAAGATAGTCTCCTCTGCCTAAAGCCAAGCATTCCCAAGTGATCAACACCATCGGCCAGGATGGTGTCAATCACATATCTTCAGGATTGTGAAGATGTTCTCACATCTTAGGGAAAATCCGAAGATCTCACATCTTCGGGAAAATCTGAAGATCTCACATCTTCGGGAAAATCCAAAGATCTCTCAAGCCTTCGGCAGCCGATGACCTCTCCCTAGAAGCTGAAGATGTTCTCACATCTTCAGGAGCCGAAGATGCCTGAAGATTTCCTTCTAACACATTATACTTATCTGACAAAGTATATTTGTGATATCTTGCATTGACGTGGACCTCATCTGAAGATCAGATAAAGTAAGCTTTGTCTCCTACACCATTTTAAGGAAAGGTCTACACCATCATGCAGGTCAACACTTCAAGCCAAAACACCTCAAGACAAAAGGTACATCCTGTACCTTGCTGAAGACCTGTGTCCATCCTCTGCTCAACAGGTGTCCCATGCATTTAATGCATGGGGCACTATAAATATGAAGGATGGCTCAACATGCAAGATCACCCAGCTCTACTACCTTCAAGTTCTCTAAGTGCCTGGCAACTTTCTCTCTACGAAGTTCAATTGATTTCTAAGTGTTTTACAATTGTTCTTTATTCTCTATGTGTAAGATTGTTTGAACATATCTCATATGTTCTCTTCCGCAACAATCAAAGTTTTCTATGTGTAATTCTTGATTTCAAATCAATAAGAATTAAATTAAGTGAAAAACTGTGTATTGTATTCAACCCCCCCTTCTACAATACTTTGCTTGTTTATTTACTGCTATTTGGGACCAACACATATCCTAATCAGAAACTCTCTCTGTAAACCTTAAACCTTTGAAGTTATATCAATCATATGACTAGTTGCTGTGGTCTATAATCTGTTCATCATTATTCAGAATTACTTGTGATTGCACTGCACTGGGATCTACAAGTCCAACGGTTCTTTCCGGAGCGAAAACGGAGCTATAACGAAGAAGTTATGACCAAAACAGGATTTAAGGCTCACTCTCGCGGATTGTGTGGCCGTGCGCCCTCCATGCACAAACCACGCATTTGTCGTGCGCCGGGCAGAAGGCCCAGATCAGGTTAAAAACCTGATTCAGCCGCATTTTCTCCCAAATCTTCATTCCTTCATAACTTTTGCTCCACAAATCCGATTTTGATGATTCAAGTTGCTACGGTTTCGTTTTTGAGAGCTTTTCAAGGATCTATCAAGATATTGGAAGTCTATTGGAGTATACTAGAGTATTTTGTGGTGGTAAGCTTCCCATCTCTCCCTATTCATCTTCTTCCCCAAAGTTTTCTAGGGTTTCATCCACCCTTTGTTCTCCCTTTCATATATTGGAGGTTTGTAACCATTTTGGTGAACTAGAAGTGTTTTGGTTGGTGGATTCAAGCTTGGGTTAAGTTAATCTTCTATTCTCTTCATTTATGGAAGTTAAGGTTTCGGTATCGTTTGAGGTATTCATGTATAAGGTTGGGAAACGTTATTTGTGGTTGTTTATGTATATTTATGGTTGGAACCTTGTGGATCTAGGTTTTTGGAAGATTTGGTTTGAAGAATCAAGTTCTTCAAGGAAAGCTCTAAGTGGGTAAAATCTAGATTTATCCTAAATCTAGCAAGGTGAGTTCAAGTTGATTTGTGAAAATGGTGTACATGCCAAAATGTTTATTTTAAAGTGTTTTACACGAAATGGTTAACTTCTGATAAGTTTTGGGTCTTTCGAAGTAAAATATGTGTTACTTGGTTATTCGTCAAAATGTGAGTATTTGATAAGTTTCACATTTGGTAAACTTGGGTTGTGTTAACCTCTTAAAATGCTTATATTGGGTTCGAACATTTTGGCAACTAAATAGCATGATTTACGTATTCTTAGTGACTTTGTACAAGTAAGATATATTTCATGATTCATGCATCTTTGAGGATTTTGTACAAATGGATTTTGAGCATTTTAGCTCGGGGTTGGCTAAAAAGAGTCTTATGGACAATTGTCCGGATTTAATAGCTCGATGTAGAGTCCCATTTCATAGCTTACATCTAAATGCATTTTTATCGCATATTTATAATTCCAAGCTCGAGTGATGTTGTCATTCAGGTATAGTCGTGTAATCTTAGACTGTGTTGCATTGGATCCATAGGCACATGAGCCAGTCTTATTTGATAGTCATTTGGGTGGTAAGGGGTTGGACTCCGGGACACATGTTTTATGACCTTGTTCGTTCAAGGAGTTCACTAGGAGGACTGAGTCCGGGTGGTGCTATCATGGCGTGGAGTAGCCATTGGATGGGTGTTTTGGACCTCTGCCAGGTGGGGCAATGCCTTGGTTGTATCCCCCTTGGGCCGGGCCTTGGAGCGGTATTCTCGTTGTTATATCGCTAAGGTCAGTTGACTCTTTGGTGTAGCTTGAAGGGAGTCGTAGGGACACTTGGGCTTGTGTGTCGTGAAGTATGATACGATTAACGTTGTATGAGTGACATACTTTTGTGTTCCTACACTCTCAAAGGATACGGGAAGCCCCCGTCGTCGGCCCGTCGTATTTTGGATATTTAATTGTCCATGTTTTAATTTTGGGATTTCATTCTACTTTATGGTCGCGTAAGTATTAAATTGTGTTACATGTTTTCAATGACGCACCATATTATTTAAGAATCGTTTTCCTTTATTTATGGGCCAAGTATTATGTCCGCCCGTGTTTTGGGTGTTTTGGGATATGAGGTTTTATATACAATTTCAATATTGGAATATCGAACTATGACCCCATTTTGGGTGAGTTCCGGATTGCATCATTTTTACATGAAGGGTGTGTTTGGGAGCATTATCTTTAAAAGTGCATGTTGTGGGAAAAATGTGTCGTTTCCATTTTAAAGTATGTTAATTCGAAAGATCTCGCTTTAAATTGATTTCCTGTCTTTTAAAGATATTCATTCATGTTAAAACTCTTGAGCTCACTAGGCGTTAAGCCTAACCTTTTTATTTGTCGGCATGTGCATCAGGTTCCAGTTGGGGGTTCGGTTCTAGCAAGTGCTTTGAGGTTTGAGCCTTAGCTTTATACAAGAGTAAGTAGCTGGTGAAGTCTTCCCAGATTGGAGATAGTGTTTGTTATTGGGTTTAGTAATACCCGTCCTACTCCTAGAATGTATGTATAGGATGAATGTGAGCTTTGGGGTTAATTCCTAATTTATGTTTGTAGTTTGAAGTATTTATTGATGTATTTAGAAAATTTTTAATAAGTTGCTATCTTCAGACTTGAGGGTGTAACAGATCCATAAGCATAAGAGTCAGGCAGTCGATGTTATTGGGAATTCTTCTTAGACCATTGGGAACTCGAGGTATAGATCGTTGGTGGTTGAACTCGATAACCTTGGTGTTGTGATAGAAGAAGTGAATCCTTCTTAGACAATTGGGAGCTCGAGGTATAGATCATTGGGGGTTGAACTCGATAACCTTGGTGCTATGATAGAAGCAGTGAGTCATTCTTAGACCATTGGGAGCTCGAGGTATAGATCGTGGGTGGTTGAACTTGATAACCTTGGTGCTATGATAGAAGCTCCATAACATTATATGTAACTTACTTTGTGTTTCGCCACGTTATATGGAATCGGGTCTCCCCCGTCACCGAAAGGTGTTGTTTTGGATATTGTAATTTAGTATCCATGTTTTCGGTGAAGTTATATATATATATATATATATATATATATATATATATATATATATATATATATATATATATATATGGATTCTTATCCATGATTTATGGGTTGAGTATTATGCCCCACCCGTGTCTTGGGTGTTTCGGGAAATAAATTTTTATCCGTGCTTTAATAAATTTGGAGTTAAATTTTTATTTACGTTTTGAATAAGTTTGGATTGCATCACGTCATGAAAGAAAGTTTTGTATGGGGCGTTCATCTTTAAAAATGTGTATTATTGGAATTGGTCGTCTTCATATTTAGAGTTAATCATTTTGAACGATCATGATTTAAGTCGCATTCCTTCCTTTTAAAGATATATTTATTCATGTTGAAAACTCTTAAACTCACTAGGCGTTAGCCTAACATTTTTATTTGTCGGCATGTGCAACAGGTTCCGGTTGGGAATAGTTCTAGTGACACCGTGAAGAGAAGAGTGCTAGTTGTGTGCTCGAGAAGTGAATACCTTAGTGTAGTCTTCCACATTTGTTTCGGGAAGAGCAACTTGTATTTGGGTTAAGTAACACCCGACTTCGATTTAGCCTTGTATAATTGTTGAGATTAATTATAGAATTTTAAATCTGAGTTATGTTGAGTTTTGATTTGTAGGAGGAAGTTTTGTTCTTCATTTGATGTTATATCAAAAATTTTAATTAGTTGCTCTTACCAAATTTGAAGGTGTTACATACTCCAAAAACTCATCTGAGTTTAAATCAAGCCCAACGGCATAATAATTATTTGGCCAAAATACATAAGTCGATAAATTACATCATTTTCCAACAGTCCTTGACTCTCCATTTCAAATTGGCCTTCAACCCAAAACCAAAAGGTTTACGATTGCTAAAATGTCCACAAGGTCGGGAACGACCTAAAATCAATATGACTCACACATTCGTATTTTCAACATGTCCCACCACAAAATGATGCATATTTCCAACAAACATCAAAAGTACATTTTGACCAAGTAAACTCCATTTATGCAATAAAATCATTAAAACACTTCCATTTATGACTTATTTGCCGAGGTGCCCAAAAATCCCAAGTGAGTGTTCTATAATGTTTATAAAGTTAAACACTTCAAATAGTCAAAAGTTACCAAATAACTCAATAGTTGATAATTTCATGTAAAGCATATAAACACTTTAAAATAGACATTTTGGCATGTACACCGTTTTTATAAATCAACTTGAACTCACCTTGCTAGATTTAGGCTAAATCTAGGTTTTCCCCAAACTTGAGCTCCTTAAAAGAAACTTGGATCTTCAAGCCAAAACTTTCAAAAATCTAGATCCACAAGTTTCCACCCATAAATAATCATATTCAACCATTTAGAATCGTTCCCCAAACACCTGGCGACATTGCCAGACGACAATGCCAGTGGCAAAGTCGCTTGGCATAGTCGCTGGAGTGTACCAACCTTCTTTTCAAGCTGAGCGACTGTGACAGTGCGACTATGACACTGTCATAGTCGCCGGTCATTGTAGTCGGGCCCTTTCCAAGCCCTGAAACCCGACTTTTTCAACACCAACACTCCTAATACTCTAAGGATCTCATAGAAATGTTTTTCCAACATAAACCTCACCATTACAAGCTATAAAAACGTCCGGACGACCTTTACTTACCGAAAATTACGAGTGTTACATAAAATATCCATAAAACCCTTTTACATGCCCTTGCACATTGACAAATCTACCCTTATTTTATTATCAATACGTTTTTCTTTTAATGACCCTTGATCTATTCTAATCAAGGAATTAGATTAGTCCTCAAGTCCTTAACCCTTTTTTTGGTTCTCACTAGATTTAACCCCTCTATATATATATATATATATATATATATATATATATAGAGAGAGAGAGAGAGAGGTGTTCAAATGCAAACTTTTTAATGGTGCAAACCCATGCAACCCACTTATCTACCACATATTTTATTTTCCTATTTTTTTATTAAAAAGGTAAAAACAAAATATGTGGTAGATAAGTGGGTTGCATGGTTTGCACCATTAAAAAGTTTGTATTTGAAGGTGCCTCTCTCTCTCTCTATATATATATATATATGATGAGAAAGTTTGTAGAAGTGAAAAAAGGACAATATACATATATATAGAGAGGGGGAGGTTTAATTTAGAAGCCTTAAATATTTTAGCAACTCATGAATCATCTTTTTTGTGAGTATTAGAAGCGTACTCACGCAATGCAGCGAGATATATCATGATTTTAATATTTCATTTTATTTTTTGTTTTTTTGTTGATTTACAGTACGATTTTAGATGGTTTTGAGAAAGTGAATAATGTTTTTTATATAAAAAAAATTAATTATTTTGTTAGAATTTAATGAATATCTTATATATTTTAATGACATCTAGAAAAAATAACCAATTACATATTTAATAATATAATTAAAACAAATTTATAGTAATATAATATATTAATTAATAGTGATACATTGAAAGGTCTGCATAAAGGAAGGTCATGTACATACCAAATTGGTGGGTGTTAGAAGTCTGCAGTAATAATATGTATCTTGTGCTTTGAAACTTGTAAATTAAGAGATTTTTAAAATCTTGCATAAAATGATGGTACTTTGTGCCTGGTAATTTGTATTTATGAGATTTTTATTCGTGCTTTATAATATAGTATAGATTCATGATAAATAATATTCATCATGAATACTCATGAAATTGGTGGTTCCTTAGATTTCTAATATATTTAAGGTTACTAAATAAATTTGCCCAATCTTGAGAATGTGAAAAAATCTCAACGACTAGTTTAGAATTTTAATTTCAAAGACTTATTTTCACTAATTAACGTAACTATGGAAAAGATATATCAGATATCCTAATTTATCTACTATTTTTTCTGTGATATTTTTAGAATACTGATAATCATCGATTTTTATCCAAATTTCAACCTTGAAATCATTGGCGAATTTATAATCTACTAATCAAATTAAATCTAATTTGCCTATATCTCATATGTGAACATGAATATCGGTGTTCTTCATTGGTCATTTAGAATATAACCAATCACAAAAGATTCCAACAAACTATCATCAAATGATGATTATTAGGCCTCTATTGGTTCATATCTGAGCATGTGAATTCTAACATAGATTCATATGTGAATTTTAATCATAATTTGCACGTGTGAATCCCATGTGAATCCTAATCATATGTGAATTAGGGGTTGTTTGGTTGGTTTTCCATTAATTCTGTATGGATAAAGTTGTCTGTGTGGATTAATCTGTCTGTATAGATTTAGAAGGTTTTTATTTGTGAGAGTTTTTTCATAGATGGAAGGAACGTGTTTTTTTAATGAGAGGGACTGGTTTGGAAAAAACTTGGATTTCTGCATAAAGCCCCCCCTTGAAATCTTACTGAATAAGCCACATTCTATATCATTAAGTCACTACCAAACAATCATATATAGCTGACTGAATAAGCTGTGAGTCTCATTAAGCTCATTAAGCTGCTAACAAACATGCCCTTAGTTTAAGATTCAGATGTGAACATTTGAATCCTAATCATAATATGTATATGAATCAATTTATAACTTATAACAAAGATTCTGAATCAGTTTTAGATTCATGAATGAATCTTATATATATATATATTAAATTAAAGATAATGAAATTATTGTTTTTTTAATTTATTTAATAACATATTGATTATACTTAAGATAATTTAATTTAAAAAAGAAAGTGGATATTTTTTTTGAAAAATAAGTGGATTAATGATTTAATGAATTAGATTAATGACTTGGATTATGCAAATGTTTTAAAATGTTCCCCTCAACTTTCTTACTTTATTTTAAGGGAAAATTGCATCAAAATGGAACCAACTTTAAGTAGATCTCTATTTTGGAGAACCAACTTTCAAAATTATCAATTTAGGGCCTGTAACAAAGTTTTCATATATTTAAGGGTCTCGATTACCTATTCAGCAGGTAACCGGTTACCTCTAAGTGATGTGTCATAAAACAAAAAAAATGCTTATGTGGATATTAAAAAAAAATCCACATCACTCCTTTTACAAAATAATCTCCACATCACTTGTTAAAAATATCCACCTCACTTTATATCAAAATTAAATATAAAAAAAAAACCTAACTTTATCCCCCTCTTCACCTTCCCTCTCGTCCTCTCTCATCACCTCCCTTCCAGGCCTGATCCTGACATTTTTTAGGCCCTGGGCGAGATGTAAAAATGGACTCTCAATAACTACGAAATTATTTTTAATATATTGTTATATCATCAAAAATAACATTGAATTCAAAAAAATACTAATAATTCATATAAAACCGATTTTCCCGGTATTCCTAGCGCAAGATCAATCAATAATCATTTCTAAATTAATATTATCTACCATGTCAATTTTACATAATATCGTCAATCAGTTCCACCATCAAAGACATCTTATGATATACCTTTAACATATAGACTGAAATCATTTGACGTCACTATGTTGACCATTCGGAGTAACAATTTAAGTAAATCAACATAGATCGATAGATATTTCACATATTACCTGATGTTAATGTTTTTCATCATCATTTTAAACTTTTAGAGGGTGAAACAACTTTTTAAAAACCATCAATCTTAGAATCAAAAGTCCATTTTGGTTATAGTTTGAAATCTTAAGCTTGTTTTAAAGATAATAGAGTGTTTAAGATTCATGCACCTAATATTAGATAATAAAGAGTCAATAATGTATGAAAAAAGAAGTATATTTGAAATCCTAAATATAGATATATGTTGGGTTGTCTCATATAGTTTGGTAATTGTTTTCAAAATGTAGGAGGTTTCTTAATTAATAACAAGAAATCTATTATATTCTAACATAATAATAAAATTCATGCGGATGGAATAAGGAAAAAAGTATGTAAAAGATGAGTAATGGACTATATATCAAAGGATTATACGCAAAAATAGTTTTTAGATAATAATACTAGATAAAAAAACTTAGGGAAACAATAAGTAATATTATAAAATAAAAGACTAAATAACTTTTTACAAATTTTCTTGTCCAATGTTATTAATTAATACATGTTTACGCCCTTAATATAATGTTAAATTCTTTTTGGGTCCTATTATGTACTGATTTTTTTTTGTCATTTTTATTTATATTTTTTTTAACTACTTGTATATAGTAAATACCAAAAAAATTGGGCCCCTATTTTGTTTGGGCCCTGGGTGTACGCTCGGCCCGCCCTCCCTTAGGGACGGTCCTGCTCCCTTCTCATGCTTTCTAAGAGGGATGAATTTCATCAAATCAAACTCAAGCTCTTGTCCCATTCAAACAAACATTTTCATCCTTATTCAAGCTTTCTCACTGTTTTTTCTTTTGAACTCGTGACCTACGAAAAGTCAGGAGAGATACACGAACGCTCGATTCATCCTCTCCCTGACCTCTATCGATTTCTCCATGGAAAGTCAAAAAAAACTAAAAAGCTAGATGTCTTGCCTTCGAGACATCAATGGAGATCTCTTATGGATTTTTTATGCATCTGTTTTGCTTCAAAGCTAGAGATTTATGGTTTATTTCTTCTGGGTTTTTATCTGGATATGCACCGGATATAGAGTTAATTAGGGTTTTGATTTTAGGGTTCTAAGTTCGATTTAGTTTTGTATTACGAATTGTTTGAATAAGTTTATACAAATGTGTTTTTTTATGTTAGCTTTAAGGGTTTGGACTGTACTATTTAATTAGGGTTTTTGGGTATTATTTGGCAAACTAGCTTATAAGCTAGCTGGTAGCCGATAAGCTAGTTTTTAGCTTATGGTCATCCAAACATGTACCAGGAAAAAAAGCTAGATTATCAGCTAGCTTTTATTTGCCAAACATAACCTTGATGTTCTTGTTTTTATGTTGATGAAATGATTTGTTCTTGATGAAATAATTTTAAATTTCATTTTAAAGATAAATGGGTCTAAGTATGAAAATATACTTTTATTTTAGTGAGAAAAAAAATTGACATGTTATTTTTTATTTATTTTTAAATATGACATGAAATCTTAGTTGGCATTTTATTTTGAACCATGTCATTATTAGTAGGTAATCAGATGATTGAAGCCCTTAAATATATAAAAAGTTTGTTTCAGACCCTAAAATGATAACTTTTAAAGTTGATTCCCTAAAATAGGAATCAATCCAAAGTTGGTTCTATTTTAATGTAATTTCCCTTATTTTAATTAGTCACAATTTTGTCTATGTCTATATATTTTGCCATTAAGATCTTGACCATTGAAAAATCACATCTAGTAGTTATGATCTTTTTTCACCTCTTCAATATATTAAGTTTTTTTATTTGAACCATTTTCTATATATATACACATAAATATAAAGATCATTTGTGGTCACCCGTAGATTAGTCAATGCGTATAATCAGACCCAGAAACGTGCGGTTACAAAAAAAACTAATAATAATAAAACTATGGTGCCGTTTGTTTTTTAAGAGGTCTAAAGTCTGAAGTCTTATTTTAGTTATGATTAATAAGAGGTGATATGTAAAAATATCTGAATGTTTAGGACTTAAGAGTCATCAAGAGGTACCCCTATTTGTGTATATTTGGTAATAGCATAAATTACTTTACTACTATAATTATTTAAACAAAAAGGTGTTTAATTTGAATTTGGAAGGTAGTGGGCCCCAGAAGCACCAACCGAAGACTCTGTGATGATTTGATTTTGTTTCCAAAATTCCAAACCAGTCCAGCATGCATATGGGGTGGGCCCACAGTAACAAAACATTGCCTGGCCCACACAACCAAATTCACACTAAAAAAGTGAATAAAATGTTCCAGTAGAGTACCATCCACCCTCCAATCATTCACAATTAATAATAATCAAAAGTAAAAGCAAATCATTTGATATCTTTTTTTCCCTTTATTATTTTTTTAAAAAAATACAATATTTTCAATTTATATTTTAAATATCATCTTCAAAACATTTCAAAAATCAATAAAAAATTATAATAAATAAATTTATAAAAATAAAGTATTATTTCATACATTTAATCTTTTAGAAAGAAGTGTAATAAAATTTGAAAAGGGGTTTGATAAAACATGTCTGGGTGTGTGATTGCTTTTTTTTGCACTTGCAAATTGGATTTTACCATATGCAACACCAACAAACATCCTATCATAACCACTGCAATTATTAAGTCCCCCACACTCTTCCCCAAAAGATCAAAAGTAGTCCCTCAACATTTTGATTATCCCAATAAACCCCCCTGATTTTTTTCTTTTTCGCTTTTCCCATCTCTTCTAGTTGACGGACTATTTCTTCTTCACTTTATTCTCTATTTCTTTCTCTTTACCATTCCAGCTTTGTCTTTGTGTTTCTTGAAATTCGAGCTACCGGCGCACACCTAAATAAGCACACCGTACAACTTCAACAACCACACTATCTCTACATATATACACATATATTTTCACTCTATATCTCTCTCTATCTCTCTCATATCAAAACACACCAAAAGGGTCACCTTCGTTTGCTGAAAATTCTAACTGTCAATCAGTTGTCTGGCCGGTGATCGTTGTCATAATTCACCAAGAAATGGGCTACATTTACTTGAAATTTTCACTGTAAATCTGTCTTAATTTCGTCGGCCGACGTCAGTTTTCCGGTGATTATTCTTAAGAAAATGGGTGATCTTGGCTCAATTGCGTACTTTAACAATCACCCACGTAACCATGGCTCTTCGTTGTGTTGGGACGTCCACGATCTTCAACTTCCCAACACGGACATCTCTCACAGTAAGTTAACATTTTCTGTTGTATGCAATATATGCATCTAATATACATGTATATATATATACTTGGATCACGTGAGACCAACACGTTTTCATGAGATCCGTGAGACCATATTTTTACATTTGAAACTTCACGGTGTTTTTTACTGTGAAGGTTCAGATTTTTTACCTTCACGATATTTTGCCGTGAAGTTTCAAATGTAAAAGTGTGGTTTCATGGTCTAACGAAAACAGGTTGGTCTCACATGAAACCAACTATATATATATATATATATATATATATATATATATTATGTGTGTGTGTGTATATACATGCATGGTGATGATTAGGTGTATATATATGTTATGGTGCAGGTATGGAGATGAAGAACGATCCACCATTCTACGATCAGTCACTGTTTGATTCGGATCTCTCATCGGGTTATTTAGAGGATGCTTTGTTTGAATTCAGCTCCAAACGACGCCGTTTGATGATGACATCTGATGATCGTCATCAACCCATCAATCAAAATTCAACTCCTCCCTCATTTCCGGTAACTTTTTTTTTTTTTTTTTTAAGTTTTAATTTTTATTGTTTAAATTTCATCATAAAATTCCATTTTTAAACCCTATCTTCTTGATTTCATGCCTTGATCCCGAATTCCACAGAGCTACTGGAATTTTAATTCTGCTGATCATGACTTTGAGAATTTCGGAGGGCTTAACGGTATTTCTTTTTACATTCAAATTAATATTATTTTATTTACACATTCAATTATTTGTACATTTATATGTATTTTTATTGCAGTACTAAGTGGGGATCATTCAACTTCATCTTCGCAGAGCAAGAGCTCAATCAACACCCAGTTCTTCTCTGATAAAGAAAGCCTAAGTTCATCAGACCACGTCACTGGTACATGTACTACATCTCTCTCTCTCTCTCTCTCTCTCTCTCTCTATATATATATATATATATATATATATACATGTATACGTATGTATGTATCAATATATGTACACATATACATACATTTAGCTAGTACAGGAACCTCAACTGCATGATGATGATGATGATGATGATGATGTGTTCTTGAATGACAACAACCATGCATACTTTTTGACCATTTAATGTTTGACTTCATGAACATGAAAGTTGTTGAATTTCTTTTATAAATACTTGTTCGTCAAAAAAGAAATACCTAATTTAACAAAGATATTTACTTAAAATAATAGAGAGAGAGAGAGAGAGAGTGTGGAGGGGAGTATTAAACGGGAATATGGTCAAAATTAAAAAACATGAAAACGGCTAAAATCATATGTGATTTTGCATTAAAATAATATGCAATTAAGGAACAAGATCAACGCAAGGTGAACTGATGATTTCACCTTATGAATCAGATGTGATTTTGCATGTGATGTAATTTGATTATTTTCGTGTTTTTTCTTATTTGATTACTGTTTTCGTTTAAACCTTTCTCTTTATATATTATGTACCATTAATTAGTTAAAGTATTTTATTATATTATTTATTAAATTCAATATTACTATTTTAAAATAGACAATGATTTTTCAACCTTCCAAAGTAAACAAGAACTATATTTATAGTTATATAAAAAAGACTAAAATAGTTTTTAAGAATAAAAAATTAAGAAAAGCTAAAATTTGAAAATTGTATGACAAAAAGTAAACGTATTTGGTTGATTTAAATTGAGCCCATTGACAATGACATTTTTTTTTGAATTATTATTTTATTTTCCTTTACCAGGGTTAAAGTTTACCACTTTAGTTAACCATCATTAATGTCATAATATATTATAGCTTATGTAATTATGAAAATATAATTATGCGATTGTTGATTTATTTAATTTATACAAAAACAAAAACACAGGTGGATTTGAGGAGAGTAAAAGAAAAGTGATTACAAGGGTGGTGTACCCATTTGCATTAGTAAAACCCGGAGGATTTAAAGGAGATATCACACTTAACGACATTAACGAAAGAATCCTTATGCCACCGACTAGACCGGTCAGGCATCCGGTGGGAGACTTTGCTTGTCGGCCCATGGTGTCACCGAACGGACCAGGGCTCTCCGGGAAGGCTGTGGTGGCTCTCACCAGAATCCAAACACATGGAAGAGGTACAATCACTATTATCAGAACCAAAAACTGAATAGACGTTTCCATCTTGTATAGAGTATAAAATCCTTGTTAATTACCAAGAATATAAATATTGTACTGGTACACTTGTTCATCAATTTAGTGCCAATGATCGATGTTGGATAAGAAATTAATGATCCAATTCTTAGATTTTTGTTTCTATATAATATCAAGCTTATTTCATGTACTTTTATATATACGATGCTAATTCCTCGTGCTTTTAATTATATCTGTACCCATGTACTTGTCGAATGAGCAGATATACCATCGAGTGCACGTATGTATTTAATGTTATCATACAACTAGTAGGCTTGTACGTTATCATTTTTTTTCCATGTACTACACAGTGACTTCAAAAATTAAGCTTTATTTCAAATACTTGAAGTGTTTTGCTTTCAAGTTTTAATGTTTATGTCAAATTATGTTATGTTATGTAACTTATAATATCAAAATTTGTGATTGATTAATAGCTATGTGATAAATTCAAATTTATAAATAAATTTATAATTGTTTTTACCTCATGGGTATATTCATGAGTACATATACAAGATAATTAAAGTGAGTACCCAAATACATACCGATGCACCCGAGATAACCTTCTAAAGAGGGATATAGACACTGATTGAACGTTATGCCTGGTTTGTGGGTTAGATATCGAAACCTCTAGGCATTTGATGTTCAACTGTGAAGTGGCTTCAAAGGTCTGGCAATTTCTCGAGCGATATTGGTCTTTCCCCTTCCTTGCTTACAAGACGATGGAGGACATGATTGAAGGAATCAGATCTACAAACTAGCAAGGTGTTGTTAAGACAACTCTGGAAGTGGTGTTTTTCATTGGTGCTATATTTTATGGTGTTTCAGAAATAGATGTATTTTTAATTGTCTTTACCCGCAAGGATTCCATATTAATGGATCAAAGTGTAGAGAAGTCTTTTAGTTGGGTCTTGGCTAGGTGTAAGGGGAGCGTAAGAGATCCATTAGGGTGCGTTTGGTTTGCAGACTGGATGGGACGGGACATGGCAAAAACTCACTGTCCCATGTTTGGCGTGACATGGGACAGAACAAAAATTCACTGTCCCACGTTTGGCGCGACATGGGACAGGGACAAAGACTGGACAAGGTGGGACAAGATGAGACAAAAAATGGTATTTTCTTGTTCCACCAAAATAGGTGGAACAACATGGGACAAAAGTGAGACAGAGACTAAAAATCATTGATCTACCGCCATTTGATGTATAATCCTAATATGGTATTAGTCATAAGCGTCACCACTACCCATCGCCGCCACTACCACCATCGCCGGCCACCAGTAGCCACCGTCAACCACCGTCGGCCACCTCTACCTATGTCTCCACCACAACAACCACCTCCACAACCATCGGCCATCGCCACCACTACTACCATCGTCGACCACCTCCACTAACACCGATCACGACCACCTTTGGCCGCCACCACCATTAACGGCCACCGGTAGCCACCACCAACCATCGTCGACCACTTCCACCTCTTCCTCCACTACTACAACAACTTCCTCCATCACATCCACAACCACCGCCTATTGCCACCTCCACCGATCACCACCACCCATTGTCGCCGCCACCGATGCTCACCGGCAACCACCGTCGGTGACCTCCGCCTCTTCCTCCACTACAATAACCTCTATTACCCCTGTCTACCACCACCACCACCACTACCATCGTTGGTCACCTATACCTCCACCACATCAACCATAACAACCTCCTGCCTGCACCACCTCGATTCATTTTTTCTTTATATGAATCGGATTTTTTTTGAACTACCATCAATTATTTCAGATTCTTCATTCAAATTTTCTAACATTGTTTTTGTATGTATTTATATGTATGAAAATCGTTTAAAAAAATATAAATGTTTTTAATTAAATTATTTAAAGATATACTTTATTTGTGTTATTTATAACTATTATATGACATATAAAATTATCAAACAACTTTTAGGGAAATTTGTCCAGTCCTGTTCTATCCAGTCCTAGCCGTACCAAACACAAGACAAGCATTTGTCTTGTCCTGTCCAGTCCTGTCCTAGCCTCTTGTTTTGTCCTGTCCTGTCCCGTCCAATCATGTCTGCGTACCAAACGCTACCTTATTGTGGAGGTTTATCCCTATCTATCTACTGTTTCACGTCGTTGTAATGTTCTGTTTATACTAGTTGTTTGCTAACTTTTAATGAAAGGTGGTTGTTCTTTCAGAATTTTTTTTACGGGATTAATTTTGAAATAGTCAAAGTATGGGGTTTATTTGTTAGTATTCAATATAATTGGAGGTGGGTTGTGTAATATTGTGTGTCTCTTTCTCTATACATATATAATTTGGTGATGAATGAGATGCAATAATTCATTTGTTCCAGCCACGTCACGTTTTAAATAACGAAATTTTTGGCCGTATTATGAAATTGATCAACAAAAAATATACATAATTTGATAAAAACTGTCATAATAAATATATTATCCTTTTAAAAATTCAAAATCATAAGAAAATAATCAAAACTAACGTTAAAGTTCAATGAAAATATACAAAATTAATTGGTATAAACAACGCAAATCATGTCTTGCCTGAGTGGTAACCTAAAACTCGGTAACACCCCGGGGGGACTGTGGATGGTATCCCAGTCTACCCGGGTTCAAGTCTAGGGGGAAACTTTAGGCGCATGAGGAGCATCCCAGACTGTGGATTAGTAGGTGCTGCCCTCGGATGCCTGGATACCGCGAGAATGTGGGTATGCGTTATCTGTCGTTCAAAAAATAATTGGTATAAACATCGTTCACATTTCAAAATATTTTGTTATGGTAATAACAATTACATGTTTTTTAAAAATAACTATAAAATTTAATATTTAATTATTTATAGGATTTAATTTTTATGGAGTTAAAAAGAGACGTAAAACCAATTTTCTTATTAAAAAAGGCAATACTATTTGCAACCCCTCTAATATAATAATCAAGTCGAGTCATCTATTGAGAATGTTAAAAGTTAGTTTTGATGTTGATATATGTGACGAGAAAATTATCATGTAGGGATGCATTTAACAATGTATAGTAGTGCGGTTAGTATCCCTTTTAAAAAAATATACTCTACAATTTCTTATACTATTCATTGTTATATCAATAAAAAGTACTAATATAATACTAACAATTATTAAAATCAATTTTCTATTAAAAAGCCATACTCACAACTACAATAATTTATTTACTAAGAAAACCTTTATGTGTCTTGAGAAGTCCCAAAAAATTGTTAAAAAATTACCGTAGTAGATGGTCTTATAAAATAAAAAGTATACTATTTAGGAAAAAAAGTAAATAAAAGTACAAAAAGAACTTTTATTAAAAAAAAAAGGAGAGAAATGGGAGGAAGACAAGGGAATGAAGTTATCTTTTCTTTTTTAAATAAGTAAAAAAATTATTGATTACTTTTCTCAAATGCACAAGGGTTGGGCTAAATGCAAGTTAAATGTAGGACGGATCATGAGTTGGGTTGGTCGGATTGAATACATTTAAACAATCTAATTTAATGTTTGTGGTTTAAAAAATTTCAATCCAACCTAACTCATGCAAAACTAAATCCAACCCAACCTAAACCGTGCGAGTTGAGTTGGGTTGGTCGGTTGACATTTTGATACATCATTTTATGATCTACCTAAGCGTTTATGTTTAAACAAAGTAAGAAAAGGCTAACAAACTGGAAAAAAAAGTTCGAAAGTTCTTGAAATTAAGAAATTAAGTTACGGTTGAAATTGTAATTTAATTTTGAATATATCTAATCACGGGTTGGTCTAATGTCTAATATACATGTATTAATTAATGACTAAACAATCATATAAAATACATAGTATAGAAAATATCGGGTTATGGTTGGGTTCAAATTATCCTAACTAGGGGTGTTCATCTAAACCTCCAAACCACCCACACCGCACTGCACCACACCGCAAAACGCGGTTTAGAACGTTTGCGGTTTGCATTTTTACCAAACCGCACTATGCGGTGCGGTTTGCGGTTTTGAGTTATCAAACCGCGGTTCAAACCGCACCGCACTTTATATATATGCATATATTTTTAATTTTATATAGTAAACACACATATATGTATATATCGAATAGTTGCAATATTTATATAATATGTATTTTAGAATCGTACGTATTGAATATTTTTATTTTTAGGGACTACGATTACGTTATCGTTGATTTTAAAGTGAAGTTTTGATCTTATAATTATTAAATTGTAGGTGTAAAATGCGTAAGGTACAAACCGCATAATCTGCACCGCACCGCATTTTGCGGTGCGGTTTGGTGTATATGCGGTGCGGTTTACGGTTTGAAAAAATGCTCAAACCGCATATGCGGTGCGGTTTGCGGTTTTGCCCCAAACCACACCACGAACACCCCTAATCCTAACCCGATACCAACCCAATTGATGCGATTTTGCCTAATTTTGTATCAACTATGTGTTGGATTACCTCAGGTTGAGTTTTGTTGGGTTTGTTCGGGTTGGATTCTGGGTTGGTTGGTTTTTTGAACACCCCTAGTTAAATACATCATATCAACTAATTTCCCCTTCATACATATCATCATCAATACTTATCTTGTACATTTTTAATGTATGCTTTAACTTATATTTGACATAAATAAAATACATATAACATTACCTAATGCATAAATGATAGTTGATATGACTAATAATTTAGATTTTCAACAAATCTTTGTTATTAGAAAATGAAAATGACAATTGAGCAAAATCTTAGCCATTTTTCAGAAAGGTTAGATACAAAACGATAGATTTTGATTAGTTGAATAAAATAATTGTATAAAAATCAATAGAATAAATTCATAACATCAAGATCATAAATTTGAATTTTACCATTTATTATTACGTATTAGATATGTTCCTGTACGCGATGTGGCATGAAGGATATCGAATCTAAAACTGAAAACTCAAAAGAATAATTTTGTTTCATGTTCAGTTTTATTTATCGTCACATGTTGCCAACAATTTTATGGTTTTATGTGTTTTTAAATTGCACATCGGATATATAAAATGAAAAATAAAAAAAGAGACATAAAAATAAATTAAATAACTAATTATAAGTGTATAAATTAGAATTTAGAAATAAAAAACAATTTTATTTTTAATTATCATGTTGAACGTGAGAGGTTTTGAAGTTTTTAAACTTGTACATTATATATCGAGATTTGTACCTATTAAAAATTCAATGAATAATCGTAATAGATTTTTTTTAAAAGTAGTATAGATAGATAAATAGATAAATGTTTAAAATGTACAAGTTTAAAAAAAATCTCCATACATCATTCTTGAAAAATCTCGATACGTATTTATGATATTTTACAATATTATTAAATTAAAAAATATTCAATAATTTACTTATTTTGAAATTATTGACGAAAAGATTATAATGATATAATTTATAAAATAAATGCATTTTATAATGTATTTAGTTAATCTATGATTATTTATTTTTAATATGATAAATGTGTAAAATTAAAAATTAAAACGTAAGGAATATAAAATAAATTAATTTATATTTAATCATGATATTTAATAATATGATTAAATCTAAAAATATTTAATATTTGGCTCATTTTTATAGTATTGACGAGACGATTACAGTGATATAATTTCTAAAAAAATGTATTTTTAATGAATTTTAGTTCATATACAATTATTTATGTTAATATGATAAAAGTCTAAAATGAAAGGGAATTAGCGACGTGGTAATTACAAACTCAAGTTTTGTAAACATTACCAATATGGCTTAAAGTGTGTTATGCACATGTATCACGATATTAAGGGGGTGTTTGAGATTGCTTATTTGAAGTGCTTTTTAACTTATTGTGGTGTGACACCGGAGATAATCACTTTCTAGTGTTTGGATGGAGAATAATTAAAAGGGCTTATAGTGGTGTCAAACCGCTGAAAATGAGTTTTTGATAAGTCATTTGGTTCTAACTTATCAACTTATTTGAAAAGTGCTTATGACTTTTTTGGTTATTTTATATGTATAAGCAATCTCAAACACCTTTAAATAACAATTTATTAGCTTATTACGTTTTGGTACCAAATAAGCTAATCCAAACACTTTTTAGAAAACTCCGGTTTGACACCGTATAAGTTGATAAGCACTTTTCAAAATAAACATAAGTTGTTTTAAATAAGCAATCCCAAACACCCCCTAAAAGTCCATATTCGCCTGGGAAAGGATAAAGTTTGAACTAGAGATGTTGATTAACATCGTTGAAAATTTATGATGATGAAATTCACTGTCATCCAGATAGGCAAAAAAGGATCATAGTTGATCAGATGGTGAGCTACGATGATAGACATTGCATTGAGTGTGAACAATCAAACTCAAGTAGTTTAGTACCATTTCTTCGATAGAAGAATGTTAAGAAATAAAGAATGAGTGACCACATTGAGATTTTATTATTATACTAAAATAAAACCTGGTAAAATTTTACGATATGTGTTCCAGCAAGGGAGGTTTGAGAAAAAGAATATTGGAATGATTATGTAAAGAATTGTGCCTAAGGCACCCTGATAGGGATAAGATGTGCAAGGATTTGAAAAGCTATTTTAGAATGCGTTAAAAAAAAGACGTTAAGACGTCAAATTGGTGACCAGTAATTCGGGATTGCTCTAGTTTCAGTAAGGACTCATATTGTAACATCCGTAAATTCAGGTAAGTTTGTGGCCTTGTTAATCTTATGTTTATGTGCTTACCAAAGTAGAAATTATATGCTTAATTGCCATTTCCGTCTATGTTAGTTGCTTGTGTCGGATTGGTAGTTTTAGTCTAGCAATTGTTGAGCAGGGAGTTTCGCGACTTAGGCGCGAGTTCAAGTCGCGGCATAAGCCGCGTAGTCCACTGGAGTGGTTTGGGTTTGAGGAACCTCGCTACTTACGCCGCGGGTGGAAGTCGCGGCACAAGCCGCGTAACCCACTGGATCCCTCACCTTTGAGGACACGGACGACTTATGCCGCAGGTGCAAGCCGCGGCACAAGTCGCGATCGTCCTGCAGCTTCCTAAAACCCTTCATTTCTCGGTTCAAAATCACAACACACACACACACTGATTTGGGGAACGATTTCTAGGGTTTTGGGAGCCATTTCTTCCTCTTGCTAGCTAGAGCATTTATTGCAAGCCTTTGGGGAGGTAAAGAAATTTATTGAGCCTCCTTCTACTTCAAGATCAAGATCTCAAGAGTCCAAGTCTCCATCTTCTCCATCCAACTTCTAGGGTTTTCCATTTTCTAGGTTTTGGTATAAAACCTAGATTGTGAGTTTACTAAACCTTTGTTAAAACTAGATACACATCATATTCTTCTATTTGTTATTTTATCTCTATATGTTCAAGTGATTGGGATTTCTTTATGAAAATAGCTAGAAATGTAAATATGGGGGATATGCCATGATTTATGTTATATGTATCATTATTTGGGGCTTTTCTCATAGATACATAATGTAGGTACCTTGATATGTTAAATGTATGCATATATGGGTATTCTGATGATTCTAGTTGGAACACCATTTTGGTGACGTATTTATATGCAAGATGAGCATGATTGTCATTTGGGTCTTTTGTTAGACTTCATGATGATAGGATGGAAATATTGTACCCGTAGTTGGTATTGAAATATGTTGGGTTGAAATACACCTAAAGGACCTCCTATATGCGTTATGTGGACGAACCAAGTCAGTACACTAGGAGGATATAGTCTTGGGCGCCACTGTGATGGTATGTGCCTAGACCTCCGCCATTCGGGGAATTTTCTTAGCGATAGTCTTCGGGTGTGCCGGGCCTTTCGGGTGTTCCTTGTTAAGGGCATCAAGGTATATCGACTCTTGGGTGGGACTTGATTGGTGCTTTGGGTCTCCCCTAATGACTCCACATATATTGAACACTGGTTAACTGCTGATAAGAATTGTAACTGTTCATGCATGTTTATTATTGTTCTACTCACTAGGCTTTTTAGCCTAACACTTGTTTGGTGTCGATGTGTATCTCAGGTTCTAGCGGCACCGGTCTTAAGCAGGCTTAGTTGCTTTGGGGTGAGAGCTTGGGGATTTTTGCACATGGACATATTATACTTTTGAAAGTGAACCGTTTGGGTTCTTAAATGACAACCCTTTTGTAATCTCTTTTCTAGTTGTAGAAATTAGATTAGTTGGTTGTTATTTATTGTCCGTTAAATTACAATTGTAAATAAACAGGTTGTTTATACATTTTCCCCATTTTTGGGAGGCTCTTGCTATGGCTATTTTGTATACCTCGTGTCTGTTTTGTGGATTTTTGTTATCCCTATTTTTAGGGTGTTACACATATACACCTAGAGGCTTATGTACGGAGTCAAACTAGTAAGGTAATGATTGATATGAGAGCCTTCAAGCGAAGGCAAGTAAGTGATACAACATGTGTTCCCTGCCATAGAAAGAGATGGTAAAACAAGGTAGAGTATGTGTTGTAAGTTATGTCACAATGCCTCAACAATTTTTAGTACAAACTAGTATTAATGCCTCCATGAGATATCAGTATATGCATTAAGTATGCATAAGAGTATCAGCAAGAACATTATCATTTTGCAACACTTTTGCTAAAGTGTTCCTAGTAGTGCTCACTTATCTTAGGTTTGATGAGTATTCTGAACAATGTTCATGTTAACACACACTATATTAATCAATGTGTTCCAACTATGAGAGGTGTGTTTGCATGACTCATGCGGTAATACGTTGTCACACCCTCAAATATGGAAATAACAACTAATTTAAAATTTTCTAAATACGTCAATAATTGATTCATCTACAACAACAATTTAAGGTTTAACTTCAATAAACACATTTCATTCTATGTACAAAGTCTATTATAGGGACGGGTGCTACTAAAACCCAAAAACAGTCAATATCTCCAAACTGCGGAAGACTTCACCAACCACTCACCCTCGTGTAACACTAGGGCTCATCTTTTCAAAGTACTGCTAGAACCATTTCCCCAACTGGAACCTGATGCACATGCCGACAAATAAAAAGGTAACGTCTAGTGAGCTCAAAAGTTTTCATCATATATATATATATATATATATATGACATAATAACTTTAAGAATGTTATTTAACTCGTGATTCCCAAAATGATAATACGTTTAATCTGAAAGCAACCAAGACGAAATACATTAAATCTGAAAACAATCTCTTTTTCAACATTCATCATCTTCGTGATTAAAACAGTGATACAACGTTCCTGCGAATATAAATCCCAAAACCCAAAACTCACGCAAAGCATAACTTATACATGAAAAACCAAATACTGAAAACGTGGATAAACTCAATTATTCAAAACATCCAAAAACATGGATAAGATTCAATATTCAAAACCTTATAACATGGGCAACAACCCATATTCAAAACGTCACCGAAAACATGGATTATAAAACTCCATACCCAAAACAACACCTTTCGGTGAAGAGGGAGTCCCGATTACATTGCACGTGACGGAACACACAAGTAGGTCACATAACTATGTAGAAAACCAAAACGTATGGATTATACTCATAAAACATATCGAGCTCAATTCCTCTGAGTCTATTGCTTGAAAACATCAAGTCAACTCCTCTGAGTCTATTCTTGAGAGTTCCAAAACGGGAACCAAGTCCCAAAACGGGAACTTATGCACAATGGAATTACACCTTACTGCCCATGGGACGCTGCCCGACCGTATAGGTCCACCACACCTTACTTACCATGGTGACCCGGTGCCTATTCCGTGCCAATGTGGTGAACTTGTCCAAAACGGGACATTAAGAACACCGTGCCTATGGATCCATTGCACTAGCTAAAACATTACATGACTCCAACGAATGAACTAACACATACTAAACATGTAATTCTCAAATAAGATGCAATAAATGCAAATCATGACCAAGTGCTCTACATCGAGCTACTAAACCCGGACAATTGTCCCCAAGATTCAACAAAGACCAAACCGAGCCATAGGCTCAACAAATCAAAAGACCCATCGTTGAAAATCATAAAATGAAATCAAACGTAAACAACCCGCATTTATTATTTATTATTTTAAAGTACGGGTTAACCAGAGAGGTGAAATTTAAGGATTTATCGAAATCACGGGTGTTACATACGTAACGTGCAAAAGGTTATCCATCATATACATAAAAGCGTACTAGTCAAATATGTTATCTACATAGGTAAAATAACAACATGACAATAGTAGAAATATATAGTACATGAAGAGTTGTGCTAATTGTAACACCCTCAAATTTGGTAAGAGCAACTAATGAAAATTTTCGATATAACATCAAATAAAGACAACACATCTTCCTATAATTCAAAACTCATTACTCTTCAAATATGAAATTCGATAAATAACCTCAACAAATACAAACTCCAATAATACACAAAGACTAAACCAAAGTCGGGTGCTACTTAATCCCCAAACACAAGTTGCTCTTCCCAAACAAATGTGGAAGACTTCGACAAGCTAAACATTCCTCGAGCGCACAACTAGCACTCTTCGCTTCATAGTGTCACTAGGACTATTCCCAATCGAAACCTGTTGCACATGCCGACAAATAAAAAGGTTAGGCTAACGCCTAGTGAGTTCAAGAGTTTTCAACATGAATAAATACATCGTTGAAAGGGAAGAATGTAGTTTAAATCACGATCTTTCAAAATGATATGCTTCCAATATGAAAGCGACTCGTTTTCCAACAACACACATTTTATAGATGAAATCCCCGTAGTAAAACATTCGTTCGTAAAGTGATGCAATATGTGACTCTCTCAAATCGTAAATGGAAATCGAACTCCCAAATTATGGAAAACACGGATAAAACTTTTATATCCTGAAACACCCAAAACACGAGTGGGGCATAATACTCAACCCATAAATCATATATAAAATCCGTAAATGTAAAACGTCACTGAAAACATGGATACTAAAACACAATACCCAAAACAACATCTTTCGGTGACGGGGGAGATCTGATTCCATAAAATGTGGCGGTACACAAAGTAAGCCCCATACTATGTTGTTAAGACTAAGTCATATAAACAAGTACACACAATGAATGTCATACTCAGTAGATTTAAACGTACAACCACAGAATGTCAACTTCAACCATAAAAGGTCCTTACATTGAGTTCCTCATCCAATATCGTGTACTAGCACGTAGGGATTATACCACATCCGATGCATAAGCGTGCCTCAATGTGGAAACCTACCATTCCATCATCGGATCAAATGATTCCAAACACAATGGATGTCAGGCTCAGTAGCTTTAAATGTACACCCACAGAAGGTCAACTTCAACCATAAAAGGTCCTTACGTTGAGTTCCTCATCCAATATCGTAAACAAAGCTCTAAGTCGAGCTATCAAAATTGGACAAATGTCCCCAAAATGCAATCATAAATAAATACCGAGCCACATGCTCAAGCCACCAAAAGGACTCATTGTCAAAAGCAATAAAATGCAATAGAATGCAATAAAATGCACACGACCAACGTTTATGCAAACACGTGCTCTAAAGTACAAGGCCAAACTCCAACACATCTTAGGATAAGACATATCATTTTCCAAAACAAGGTTATACCATTGACCCCTTTCAAAACATCTCATAACTCAAACTATGCATATTTCAAACAAACACAAAAATGCATTTATACCAAATAATCTTCATTCATGCAATAAATCATCTAAACACTTTTATTTATGACTTATTTAACAAGATGCCCAAAAGTCCCAAATGTGGGGGTTTTACAAGGTTTATAAAGCCAAACACCTTAAATAATTAAACCCGCCAAATAACTCAACAAATGATAATTTCATGTAAACACATAAACACTTTAAAAATAGACATTTTGGCATGTACAACGTTTTCACAAATCAACTTGAACTCACCTTGATAGATTTAGGCTAAATCTATATTTTTACCCAACTTGAGCTCCTTTGAAGAACACTTGGATCCTCAAGCCAAAAACTTCCAAAAATCTAGATCCATACATTTTCAACCATAAATATTTACATCCAACCATAAAAGAATTGTTTCCCAAAAATTTTACATGAAGATCTCATCTTAACCCAAAACCCTAACTTCCGTAGATGAATAAAAGAGAAGATTACCTTTGCCATAGCTTGAAACCATCAACCACACCCTTCTAGATTCCCACAAAAAGTCACAAAATCCCAAATGTTCAAAGTGGTGAAAAAGGTTGGATGAAACCCTAGAAGGTTTGGTGAAGAAGATGAAGATGAAAGGGTTGTAGGTTTATCTTCCAACTTGCTAAATGGAGAAGAAACACTTAGATTTAGGAGGAAAACTCTAAAAAATGAGTTACGGTTCGATTTTGAGGTTGGAGGGTCGATTTGGGAGAGAAATAGGGAGAAGATTTGAGGTTTAGGTAAAAAATGGGGTCTGGGGCCGGTTCCTCCCTTTTAAATGCGCACAGTGGCTCCGCGCGGATGGTGGCGCTGATCCATCCGCGCCGAGCACTGCCGCCCGATTTTCTTCATTTTTCTTGCCCGATCATTGTTTTGGTCATAACTTCTTCGTTTTAACTCTGATATTGCTCTAGAAAGAACCGTTGGACTCGTAATTGAACCCTTCATCTAACAAGGCTATAAATACAGGATTCGAGTCCAGAATCCTATTTCTTCTTTTTCCCTTAAAATACCCATTTGTATTAACTTGAAATTGTATCTTCCTAAAAATTGGGGTGTTACATTAATAAGGAGCATAGATCATTAGAGTTTCAGGTTGCGGAAGAATAATGTTAAAGACATCATTTTTAAAGGGCATAGTCATATATGACGAGTAAGGAAAATAAAGTTCAAAGAATGATTGGATCGAAGAGTTAGTTGCATAAGTTGATAAAGTAGTCTATCAATCAAGTTGAACACAAAGTTATAAGTTAAATTCAAGTAAACGTTTAGATGATGAGTCAGCTATCATAAATTTGGAAAGTGTCGAGGTTAATGACACACTCACTTATATAGAAGAGACAGTTGAAGTGTTGGTAAAGAAAAACGTAATAATTAAGGAGCAAAAGTACATATTTGGTACCAGTGACAGTGTTAATGAAATAGGAATAATTGAGATTCATAAATGACATGGTAGCTGAAGATTAGACAAGGACTAAGAATCCTCAACAGTTCAATCGAGAGAATTTCGAGAACGTAATTTCTTAAAGGAGGGGAGATTTGTGACACCCTAAAATAGGGTAAATAAATGAATATGAAAAGAAAAACAAAAAACAAAATAAAATAAAATTGGGTTTTATTTTATTGATCAATAATGTGAAGAAAAAACATGAAAAGGATGCCAATTATGTCGTTTAATGAAAGTAAGAAGTGAATAAAGGTGTTTATATATATAATCAGACTAAATTGGAAAGAAAATCTTTAGATTGAGGGTTAAAAGCGTAAAGTTGGCCAAAGTGTTGAAGTCAGGGGTCGAATGTTATTTGTAACACCTTAAAAATAGGGTAAATTTAAACCTGGAAGAGACTGTAAAAATGACCTCTCTATAAATTCCAATACTCAAAATGAGGTGAGTAAATAGCGTTTACAAAACTATAGGTGAGAATTAGCAATAACAATACATTAATCTAAACTATCTAAATCTAGATTAATACAATTGTCAATAATTCTCCAAAAGGACTTCTATCCAAAATGTACGCTAGAGGTCTCTATACGACAAAATCCTCAAAAGATGTCGATGTCGTCCAACACGCTCAACCTCAACTCTTGGGAGCCCCACCGCTAAGGAAACCTGGTTTACATGACATTTCAAGAAAGGGTTAGGCTAAAAGCCTATAGAGTTCAACAATTAAATAATAGCAATTTAAGTCTTGAAAGGTAACATGTAAATTTCGCAACTCTCAACTTGGATACGTCCCATAAATATATGGGACCTTGAGGAGACCTCTTTTAAAGATGGGTATCAACTATATCTGAATCTTTAGCCCTATTGAACATCAACCAAAACCCGGTCTTTAGTCGATATGGACGTCAACCCAAACCGGGTCGTTAGTCTAAGTGGACATAAACCCAAACCGGATCTTTCGTCAAGATGAACATCAACCCAAACCGGATCTTTAGTCAAGATGGACATCAACCCAAACCGGATCTTTAGTCAAGATGGACATCAATCTAAACCAGATCTTTAGTCTAGATGGACATCAATCCAACCAGATCTTTAGTCTAGTTGGACATCAATCCACATTATCAAAATAGCTCCCCAACCATTCCACGTGAGCATAAATTTCAATTGGGTGACATAAGGACCCATACCACCAATACGATTTTATACCAACATCAAAATCCTAATGAGCATGAACATCCATAAGTACTTGGGAATAGTAACCATTTATAAATTACAAATGAGGTTTCAAGTTTGTTTCATCTATTGTCAAGAGTTCACAAAACCCTAACTTGACCAAAATGTCCAAGATCAATAAGTATATCAAGTGACAACACTCTTCATGGATTCATATATGTGCATAATAACTCTTTTTGAGTTCTTACCTTGATCCTTTTTACCAACAAAGCAAAACCCTAAAATCTTTTACACATACACTTTGAATAATCCACCATGTGGGTAATAATAAAGACATAGAGATGTTTATAAGTGAAGTGTGATGATTTTGTCACAAAAATAATTTAGGAAGAGAGAATGACTCACCAAATAGGTTTGTTAGTGAAGCCCTAGAACCCTAGTGAAGAAGAGAAAGAGAGTTGAGCTACTAACACCCCAAAACCTTGCAACTAATGGTGGTGGAGCCCTAGAGATGCAATAACTTCACTTGGCTAACTTGGATTTGCAATCAATGAACAGAGATGGTAAGGAGGGACTGAAAATCGCCTTCAAGATGGGGATAATTCGTATTTTCTGTTTTTGACAAATGACCCCAAAAGCCTCCTTAAATTAGATCTGCATTTCAGAAAATCCAGCCCGATGACGATAGTGACATGCGAGTATGCCCTTGGCATACTCGTCGAGAATACTTACCCAAAACGTACCGCGGACAACTTACTCTGCGCGATTGTGACACGCGAGTATGACCATGGCATACTCATCACTCGTCGGGCATACTTGCCGAAAACTTACCGCACGGTTTCCCCTTCTCGCGACTTTGACACCTCGAGAATGCCCAAGGGACCCCCGGTTGCTCGATTTTCCAAACTTGTCCCAATTCAACTCTAAAGGATTTGACCCACAACGGAATATCCCATATCACTATATTAAGCACGCTAAAGGTAGAAATAATTACCATAATGAAACCTCTACCGCACAAGAAAAGTTGAAAATAACAAACGATTGATGTAGGACACTTACTAAAAGTTTGGGGTGTTACAATCCTCCCCAACTTGGAAATGATTTCGTCCTCAAAATCTTAACTAAGTGAAGAGGTGAGGGTACTTCCGCTTCATATCCTCTTCGGCCTCCCAAGTCACATTGGCACCACGATGGCACTTCCATTGAACCTTAACCATGGTGACTTCTTTATGACGAAGCTTCTTTGTCTTCTTTTCCAAAATCGCGTCGGTTCTTCAACACAACGGTTTCCCTTGTTCACTCTAATCTTTGAGAGTGGGATGACATTTTCTTCTTCCGCTAGACACTTCCGAAGGTAACAGATGTGAAATGTGTTGTGAATTCCACTCATCTCCGGAGGGAGTTCTAGTTGATAGGCTTGGTCACGATGAAGGATCCAAGGAAACGGGGACTTAGCTTCACGCGCTTCCTAAACCGTATAACCCCTTTCCATAGGGACACTATTAGCATTACGCAATCTCCTACCTGATATTCCATTGGTCAACTCTTCTTGTCGGCATAACTCTTTTGTTGATCTTGTGCCGCCTTCAATCGTTCTCGAATGCTTTTAACCTTATCGAACGTTTACGATTTTGGGGCCGACAAACTGCTTTTCGCCTGCTTCGAGCCAACACACAGGTGCTCTACACTTCCTCCCGTATAAGGATTCAAACGGCACCATTCCCATACTCGAGTGGTAGCTATTGTTGTACGTGAACTCCACCAAAGGTAGGTGAGAGTCCCAACTACCCCCCAAAGTTAATCACATAGGATCTTAATATGTCTTCAAGCGTTTGAATCATTCTTTCACTCTGGTCGTCGGTTTGGGGATAGTAGGCCGTATTCAATTGTCACGGTCCGAGACAATGAACTGTCGCAAAAGTGTGATGTAAATCAACTGTCGCGGTCCAAGACAATGGACAAAGGCACACCGTGTCGGGAAATCACTTCATCAATATACAACTTCATGAGTTTGTCCATGGGCAAGGTTTCCCGCATGGCCAAGAAATAGGTGCTCTTGGTCAACTGGTCAATGATCACCCAAATTGTATCGTGACCCTTAAGGTTTTTGGCAACTTTTTCATGAAGTCCATGGTGATATGTTCCCATTTCCACTCGGGGATTTCTTGGGATTGAAGATTTCCATATGGTCGTTGATGCTCGACTTTTACTTACAAGCAAGTTACACACCGTTCCACGTAGCGCGCCACATCTAGCTTCATAACCGACCACCAATAATGTAGCTTTAAGTCCCTATACATTTTTGTACTCCCCGGGTGAATGGAATACTTGGACTTATGGGCGTCTTCAAGAAGGAGTTCCCGATTGCCCCCAACCTTGGGCACCGAAACTCCACCATTGAATAGATTTACTCCACGTCTATCCTCTGTCAAGAGTAATTGTTGCTTTGTCATGACCTCCTCCTTGAGATTCTCTTCTAACAAATCTTCGACTTGCGACGATTTAATCCGCTCGATAAGGGTTGACACCAACTCAATTCTTGAAAAGGTGGCTCGAGAACTTCGACCGTAGTTTTTTCGACTCAAAGGATCGACCACTACGTATGCCTTACCGGGATGGTAGAGCAACTCACAGTCGTAATCTTTTAGCAGTTCTATCCACCGTCTTTACCTCATATTCAATTCCTTCTGATCGAAGATGTGCTTCGGACTTTGTGGTCCGAATAAAGTGTACACTTCGTGCCGTAGAGGTAGTGTCGCCATAATTTCAAGGCAAACACCACCGCCGCCAACTCCAGATCATGGGTGAGATAGTTGATTTCGTGCACCTTGAGTTGTTTTGACGCGTAGGCGATCACTTTGCCCCTTTGCATCAATATACATCCCAAACCCATCTTTGAAGCGTCACTATACACTACAAAATCCTCTGATCCTTAGGGTAGAGATAAGATTGGAGTTTCGCAAAGTTTCTTTTGTAGGGTTCGAAACGCCTCCTCTTGCTTTTCGTTCCATACGAACTTCACGTTCTTTCGTGTTAGGGTCGTCAAAGATGAGGCTATCTTGGAGAAATCTTGAATAAATCTCCGGTAATACCCCGCCAATCCTAGAAAACTTAGGATTTCCGACGGGCTCTTGGGAGGTTCCCAATTCACGATTGTCTCGATCTTTGAGGGATCTACCTTCACTCCCTCTTTGTGCCCACATGACCCAAGAATTGCACTTGTTGAAGCCAGAAGTCGCACTTAGAGAACTTAGCATACAACTTTTCCTACATTAGCACCTCTAGAACTTCTCGGAGGTGTTACTCGTGATCCGTCTCATCCTTGGAGTACACGAGTATGTCATCAATGAACACTATTACCGACCTATCAAAGAATGGCGACATACTTGGTTCATCAAGTCCATGAACACTGCTGGTGCGTTAGTCAATCCAAACGACATTACCAAGGACTCGTAATGGTTGTACCTCGTTCTGAAAGTCGTCTTTGGAATATTGCTCTCCTTCACTCGCACTTGATGGTATCCTGATCGTAGATCGATTTTGGAGAAACACCCCTCCTCCTGGAGTTGATCAAACAAATCATTGACCCTTGGAAGCGGGTATTTATTCTTCACGATTGACTTATTCAGCTCCCTATAATCGATGCACATTCGGTCAGACATAAAACAATTCAGACAATTTGTTTTTTCGCTTTCCTTTTTCAGAGCCTCTAAACCCTTAATGTTCTCTGATAAATTAAGTGATAACCTAACCACTTAATTACCTCTTATTTCTGTCCAAAATTATTCTTTCGATTTCAATGTTGGTTTTAGCCTAAATGCACCCCAAATTTGGAAAAACGCAAAACGCCGATATTGTAGATATGTGTGTTGGCTTTCCAAAACAACTTGAATCGCTTAAATCGGGGCTTAGGTGTGTGAGATATGATTAAAACTTAAAGACTTGCAAATCTGATACCATCCTTTTTTTCATTCCGTCATTCGATCATCAATGTTCAATTCAATTGGCGTATTTAAGTCGAATTTTAACGGGACAAAATAGACAATTATACATATTTAGACATTTGTCAGTTAAAAAAACAAATAATCATATTGATTCAGATTTCAGACTTTAACACCACCTCTTAAAAATCAAAAGTAAAATCAAACTTCAGATTTCAACACCTCTTAAAATACAAACCGCACTAGAAGAGGGTATGATTTTAATCCATCATTTGATTTTTGCTTTTGGGGAATTTGAAGATGAGTGGATTGGTCAACGAGGGGATGTTAACAAACCAAATCCACCAAATCCAAATCTTCACAAGATTTATGTAATCATATAGACCCCATATTTTGTTTCTTTACCAATTATTGTCATACACTTTTAAAAAATGAATAATGAGCAATTATAAATTAATAATAATTTTTTATATTTATGTATAAATACGATATTAAAATTAGGTTTATAAGACACTTAAAATGTTTAATATTCTAATAAGATATTTTATAAGATTTAAGTTTATATGATCAAACTATAAAACATCCTATCTAAAGGTGTTACAATATATTTATATGACGATTTTAAACATTTTAACAAGTTTTTTAGACTGTTTTTAAAATAAAATGTCTTATTAGCTATTTTATAGGATATTAGTCGAAAAAATGTATTGTAAACAAAAGTATTTTATTAAAAGATGGGTTTATAGCACATGTCTCAAAAATGTCATATAAAATAGATAATACAACACTTTATTTTAAAAGTGTTCTAAAAACTTGTTCAAACGTTTAAAAACATCATATAAACCTATTGTAACACTTTTAGATATGACATTTTATAGTTTAGTTATATAAAGTATGTTACACTTAAACATTTTAAGCATCCTATAAACTTAACTTTATTGTAGTGAAAATACTTGGTTCTTGTAATCTTGTACAGGGTTATGAATGATTGTTCGGAAAACTTCAAATTTAACATTATCATCTAACCTTAAGGAGGTGTTTGGTTCATGGATGTTGAAAGAATTTGAATGGATAAATCCTTTGACCAAATTCCAAATCATATCCCATTTTTGGTTCACATAATAAAAATGATGGAATCCTTTGAATTCCACAAATTAATGAATTCATTATTCCTTAGTTTAAGTGAAAGAATTGAATTTCATCCAACCAAACTCATGATCAAATTTCATTTTAATTCTTTCAAAGTAAAATTCCTACAAATTACAATAGATTTCAGTTTCATCAAATTTCATTCTACGAATCAAATACATCCTAAGGGGGCGTTTGATTCACATAATGGAATTTGATGGAATTGAAATTCATCAAAGAAATTTGACTTTGAAGGAATATGTAATTTGACCACACGTTTGGTTTGTAGGAATTCAATTCCTTCACTTAAACCAAGAAATAATTAATTCCTTATATTGTGAAATTCAGTAGAATTGGAATGATTTCATCACTTTTATTCCATAAACCAAACATGTTATTGGAATTTGGTTAATGGAATTGACCATTCCAATTCCTCCAAATTCCTTCTAATTTCACGAACCAAACAACCCCTAACAGTTGGCGTAAGGACTGAATATGTCAAATCCCCAAACAAAAAGTCAATTGAACTTATTGTATCCCAACTTATGAGATACATATGAATAAAATAATTCATAAAGGCATGTTTTACAAGTTTATTAGAATTAAAATGAGAATGAATACTTAATGCAACATTTTGTTAAAAAAGAAAATCATAATTTACTTTTGAACACAATTTCGATTATAAATGATGGCTGAATAAATCTTGTTAATTTAAAAACCTCGTAAAAATTCAAAGATCAGAATATAATGATACGAGTGTCAAAGAAAATATTATAAAATTCTTTTTTTTTTGGTATAATTTATTTAATTTAAAATTTCCTCATAAGTTAAATATTTTAGATTTAAAAATAATAATGTAATTCATATTACACTAAGGTGCCGTTTGTTTTTTAAAAGGTCTAAAGTCTGAAGTCTTATTTTAGTTACGATTAATAAAAGGTGATGTGTAAAAAGGTCTAAACGATTCAGACTTAAGAGTCATTAAGATGTTTTCTAAAAAAACAAACAACCCCTAAATGTTAAATAATTATTTTTGGATAAAGATAATTATCATTATCCAAAGGTATTTATTAGTTGGTTATTTATTAGTTTTATGAAATTTTAAAAGTATCAAGAATTTGTATGTATGAAATAAATGTACCGAATATATTATAGATATACTATATGTAATTTCCTACGAGAATAAAATAAGCTCCATAAAAACCTAGGAAAAAGTTACACAAAATGTCAAATTGTAAATAATAAAATATTCATTTTTTAATATAATTTGTTTACTTAAAATATAAATTAATTACATTTTAGAGACTCTAGATTTAAAAATAAGGGATATACTCTACTTAATGAAAAAAAATATAAAAATATTTTATCTTATATTTAAATGTATTTATCAATCGTATAGAATTACATAAACTACAAATAAATCACATGCTTCACCAAATGTTATATTATTTTGAAATTCTACGATAATATATTATTACGGGTCCTTTAATACTTTATTTTTATGTTACGTAAATCTAACTTTGACTTTAAAATTTAGATATTTTTTTGTATTTTAAAATTTGAAATTAATTTAAAACTTTTAAAGTCCTCAACCTATCCATCTATTTGCACAAATTATGCGAGCATAAATTATTTTATTGTCATAACAATCTTCTGGACAAATTGGTGAATCCTTCTTGAAACATTTTCCAACCTCATTGCACAAGATAAAGAAATACTTTTGATGCATGATAATGATAACTTCATCAAGTTTCATCGAACCCCATCGAAATCCTTCAAACCCCACAAAAATCATTGAGATCCCTCGAAATCCATGGAGTCTGGTCAAGAAAGCGCACTGACGGTGAGTTTTAGCAAAAGGAAGAAGGGTTTCTACATAAGCTCATATCTGAACGGTTTATAGACCATGTTCTTTATTTTTTGAGCGCTTCCAATTTTCAAAATCCTCGTCAAAGAAGATAGAGGAGTCGAGACCCATTGAATCATTGTGAGGAGAAGCCAAGGTGACATTAGTGTCTAGAAATCATTAAGGGGTGTGATAGACCTGCATCGTGGCGAACATCAGGCCCTGATGAGCCTGTCAAGAAAATGTACCTGTCTAGAGAAGTTTGTCATCAAACTCCGCCGAGAACAATTCAAATCAAGGAAAGAGAAGGGGAGGAGGAAAACATCAACCCGTGAATTTTCATAATGCCTGTGAAGATTAATGATTCAAATGAATATACAATTGTGAATATTTTTAGTTTCCCATGAGTGTTTATGTAGATTTACATAAGAAGAACATAGAGAAAAAGGAGAGAGGAGAGGAAAAAAAACATATTTAGGGGAATTTTTGTCATAAAAAAGATAGGCATATTTTTTTAAAGAAGTATAACACATCAAGCATATTTATGATATTCAGGACATTAAGTATAGAAACTCAAAATTATGTATAAAACATTAACACTAGACTGTTTAACATTAATCGACATTATATTGTTTCACAACATATCAATGTTAACACATATGGTTACTTCAGTGTTAACTCATCCGTTGTTTCGTTGTGTGAACAACACTACATGGTTTCAATCAACGTGGCATCGTACATGTTAACCCATGTGTTTTTTCACAATACGAGACAACTCTACATTGTTCACATTAATAATAATGTGTTGTTTCACAAAATAAAATATACTTCAATAATCTGAAAGATCATTGTCAATATGTTGTTTTTAGAAAAAGTAAGTATTTTATTTTGTTTTGTTTTTCTTTTAAATTATGTCGGCTCAAAATTTGGGATGTATATTAATGGAAATGTACCAACTAATTTTCGCAAGTGAACCCCACCTCCATGAAGAAAAAAACAAGAGTAAATTACATGTTTCTTCGTTGTGGTTAGCCATTTTTAATAGTACTTATCGCTTTTTTGAAAATTCAATGGAACGTTTGTTTATGATTGTATTTTTTAACGAGCTACATTCTTGTGGTTGCATTTTTTTAATGTGTTGGATCTTTGTGGTTACATTTTTTAATAAGTTCGGTCTTTAAATAAATCAACAACCTGTGTCCCTGTGGTTGCATTAAGGACCTAGCTTGTTGTAAAAATACAACCACATGGACACGAAAAAGAAGAAGAGAGAAAGATTGTTAAAAACATGTAACTGTAGGGACGAAACATGTAATTTACTCCAAGAAAACAAGAAAAGAGACATTGCTGGAGACAGGACTTGAACGTCTTTTTACTTCAATTTGTCTTCTTCACTTTCTTTTTGGTTCGTCCTCACTGCTTGTCCCCTCCATTTAACCCCATCTCTTTTTCTTTATTTTTTTTGTTTTTTCTCCATTTTAATTTGCTTTTATTCCCTGTGTTGGGTTTTATTTGAGCTTAATTCGTAAACCCTAATCCTATTTCAATTAAAATATTTATTAACTTTAGGGATTTTAATTTAAAAAATAAATGATTGTTGATGTAAATTGATACTTTAACACAATATAATCTGTTGCTATTCTTGATTTTTTGTTCTGTAAATGATGCATTTGGTATGTAGATGAGACCGAATAAGGTTGGACAAGTGAAATCGAGATAGGCAGGTGAAAAAATTGTGCAAGATTTTGGGGTTTTGGTTTGATATGGGAAATTTAGTAATTTACCTGTTTTGTCTTACATAAGTGATTTTTGTTTCATCTAATTTGGTGGAACAAAAGATACATTTTTGTCCTACTTATTCTTGTCATATCTTAGTCTAATGTTGCACCATTCGAGAGACAATCTTTTTGTTCTGTTGTATCTCTTCTTGTCCTGCATACCAAATATACCCTCGGTACACGCAATAACTTAGATTTGTGTATGTAGTTTTAAAAAGGGAAATTGACTCAAATAGCCTAATCACATTTGTAATTTCAGCTCCTAGCCATTCTTCCCTGATTTTTGCAAAAATAGCCCCAGGTCCACAATCCATAGGTCCTCAATCCGCAATACTTCCAAAAAAGAAAAAAAAAACACGGATTACGGCAGGTCCCCAACGGGTCCACGTGTTACCTAGGTCCGCAATTACGGTGGTGTACCTGCCAAGTTTGATTCTGCCGTGTGTCAGTGAGCGACGTGTCCCCTAGGTCCGCAATTGCGGAGGTGGACCTAGGTCCGCAATTGCGGATGTAGAACTGGGGCTATTTTTTTTTTAAAAAATCAGGAAAGTATGGCTGAGATGTGAAATTACAAATGTGATTAAGCTATTTGAGCCAATTTCCCTTTTAAAAATAAGGTAGTCAATTAAATTATATATTCTATTTTCAAAAAGGTTATTGAGACAAGTTTGTAGCTATTCTCCTTTACTAGACTTATTTTAACCGTTTTCAAAAAAGTTATAGATATTAGTAATTTGATTAGACATTGTGTCTTATCAATGAAATTCAGAAACAAGGTTTATCTTGGTTATCTAGTTAAACGTTCGGTTAATATTTAAATATTTTAAACGATAAAACTATTAAATGAGGTTTCAATTATTGAATAAGATTTTCTTTACTATTAAATTTCATTAGCAAATGCATTTTTCTTGATAATTTTCACATTAGTATTTAGTTTTGAATGCAATTAGTTTAAACAAAAGCAATCCCTAGCTCCCATTTTACTTGTGAATCACAAACCAAGAACTATCCATATCATATCGTTTCTTTTGGGATCACAATATAATAAAAAGTTTGGATAATAAAAATGGCCATTTTGTTCCTTACAATTTGTTTTTGCTTGTTTCTCTATTAAACTCATGTTTATTTTCCTAAAATTTGACGATGAAACGAGTTAACCAACAATAATGAATCTTCAAAGTACCAGTTTTTTTTGTCATAATACGCAATCACAGAATTACAGAAATCCCAGATACAACTTTTATTTCACTCGCTCATTTTATCAAAACCTCTTATTAGCAAAAGAACAAGAAAATGTGTCCCGATTCTCTCACCTTTAGGTTTCAGAGCTATCTCAAGATGAAATCTTGAAAACCCCGAAGAATACTCTGTAAATATTAGTCGTCTAACTAGCGTTTTTTTTAGATAACAATGGGTGTTCATGGCAATTTACGGGCAACTCAACTAATCGTATGAGGTCATAAAGTGAACAATTAAATTAACTTGAAATGTTCTTAGTGACCACTGGTATGCAAAACCAAGGTCCACAAACCCAAAGATTTACCGATGGAGTTACCTTCAAAGATTATTGATTTTTTTTTTTATTAAATAACTCGTTTAAGTTAAGGTCAAATAAGTGATTATTAATTGGATAAAGTGAATATTCAAATTTAAAAAAAATATTTGAATATTCTAAATTCTATAATTAGTAGTTTTAAATATATTATCAAATTATTTTGATGAAATTTAATAATATCCTTTTTTTTTTGAATTTATATGTTTTGTTTAGATATTTAAATATTATTGTATCATGGCTTTTAAATTATGTCAAAATTTTCATATTTTCGAACATTTGATTGATCAAATATTTTTATTAACACGAGGAACATAATAGCATCAACACCACACACTGATTGCACGATGGTTGCGTCCTTGTTTGTCAAATCTACGACAAAAGAGGGCACATTGTTGCATACTACTATATTACCTCTATGTGCAGCCAAATAGCACCGTTCGACGTGGTGGTGTTGTGGCGGCAAATGGGAACATCCGCCATATTCTTGCCATGGTGGTTCAACGTCAACCTTAGTAATCTCGCTTAAATCCACATGTGGATTTGGTAACGCAATTGCTCCATTCTATTTATTGGGTGGACCGGATAGGCTGCCATTGCCATATAATCCTCATGTCATGGGCTATATAAGTCTTTTGGCCCAATGCCTACTTAGTTTTAAGGTCTAACATACCCACTTGAACCTGGGCTCGTTTGCTAATATTTATGGACCAGAAATTTCAGCCTTTGACATGGGTACAAAATGGCACCAACACTTGATGGACCAATTAGTCAAATTTTGGCTATTTTCAGGATCCAGTCCCATGTATATTACGGATTTGTTTTGCTAATTGTGGGTGTTCGGATCGATTTGCGTACAGCTCGATTAATTCCATGAGATCATAAAGTTCACCGACAAGAAGGTCTGAAAATCCTCAGCGGTTTCGAGGAGATTCAAACTGGTGCCCCATGGGGAGGAGGCCTAGGCCTAGGATTTATTTGTCATTTGAACTGACTCTCAAGGTTAATGCATGGATATTCTGGGTCCATCTGGAGTGTTTTGACGGATTGGTTAGTGGATTCATGCCACAACATATATGACCGTTGATATAAATATTGCACATAATACAACTACGTATACTGGATACGGCCTACTAGTATTGTAAATGACATGACACTTGTGATCATCCATATGAGGTCGCATAACCATGCCATATGCAGGTTATTTGATGTATTGGGTATCATCATTAACACATCGAATTCTAGATTTTTGAATCATGGTTGAATCATGGGTTCAAATTAAAGTATTCAAACTTGGATAATTTATTGACAATTATCAAACCTAACCGAGCTTAATCTACGACAAGGTTTTTTTTCCCCGTTTGAAGTATACACATGTACAAGTGTACAACGTTGCCAATCATATTCAAGGTTGAACATAATTCTAATTACGAACTAATCAAAATGATTTGAATTCAAACCACTGTATTCATCTATATTCTACTTATTTACACCATAATCATACTCAATTGCTAAAATGTAAAATCATCATTTTTTTATAACAATAATGAGTGATTTAGAAAATGCTTGTACCATTATTCTTTTTTCTTCCAAATTTGATTATCCTTGCAAATTATAATATCTCTGTTTTTGCATTGTTACAAGAATGGTTATTATTTTATTAGAAAATGCATAATTATAAATATAAAAAAAAGGTGACAAGCAAACAGAACTTGATGCAACCTTAGATGCCTCATCTACCGTCGGAGAAAAAAAAGTTCGTCCCACATGGACACGTGGCCCAATCAGAAGATACACATGTGACTCTGATTTAACCTTTTATTTTCTTTTTTAATTTAGATGTGACTCTGATTTGACCTTTTATTTAATTTTTTAATTTAAAACTTTTACCCATTTAATTTTTAAACTAAATTTTCTTAAAAATTATTAATATTTTAACCAAACAAATTAAATCAAAAAACCGAGAAAACCATTCTCTTTAATATAACATCCATCCCGATATAGTTTTTTTTTTCCGTTTTAATCGTGTTTTTACATGAAACGTTATATATGTGTTATATTCATATGAATATTTAGGTAGGTTCAAGTGTGTACAACACGGTTAAATTCGTATGAATATAACACATATATAACGTTTAATGTAAAAACACGGTTAAACAAAGAAAAAAACTACAAAGAAATGGATATCATATCAAAGAGAATGAAATTCTCGTTTTTTATTTAATTTGTTGGGTTAAAATATTAATAATTAAAAAAATAGTTTAGAAATTAAATGGATAAAAATTTCAAATTAAAAAATAAAATAAAAGGTCAAATCAGAGGTCACATCTATGTGAGCATTAAGAACTAGCAACTGGTCACATTGGCGAAGTTGTCGGTCAAGAGGGGTGTGTGGCGTCTTCCGATTGGGCCACATGTCTATGTGGAAGCCATTTTTTTTCTTCAACGGCTGGTGAAATTGCTTTGACGAAATTGATGATATTTTTGAAAAAAGCTTCTTAATAGACTAGTTTGTTAAATAATTTAAATAAAAATGATTATTTCAGCCATTTCCCCCCACCAATTATTACTTATTTTATTTTTATGAAAAAATAAAAATTTGTTTTATCAAGCTTAAATTCATTTGCAAAAAAGATTCAATTAATATAATCAATTAAAATACATATATTTTCTTATATATATATATATATATATATCAACTTTTTTACAAACCAAATAATTCGTATAAAATTATAAATTGGGTTTCATATGTTGTTTTATATATAAAAGAACAAGTGTGAAAGTACAATGGTGTTTCATATGTGAAATATTCATGATTATTTTTTCCACACGCAAAACAGAGTTAATGTTTTACATATGAAATAACGTTGTATAAACACTGCATTTTCACATATGTAGTTCAACACATGAAATTTGGCTTGTAAGATTTTAGATTTGTAAATGATTATGCATATATATATATATATATATATATATATATATATATATATATATATATATATAGAGAGAGAGAGAGAGAGAGAGAGAGAGAGGGGGGTCATTCATTTGCTAACCAACACATTAGTGCTAACCGTGTTAACCGGATTTCGACCAATCAGAATGCTCCTAGAGGTTTGGTAATGCATTTGATTATATTAAATATACAAGGGTAATATTGTAATTTACATAATAATCGGCCATCACATTTAAATCATTAAAAGCGTATTAGATTAATAATTTCCATATTTAAATCATAGTTTGTTATGGTAATGATATAATATATTAAATACAATTATTTGAAATTCAAAGTTGTTGATGATTATCATAAATCTTTGCATATCTTTTACAATTTTTTTTTTCATTCTATCATTTTTTTTATTTAGTTAGCAATCGGATCAGTCAATAGTTTTTTTTTTCAGATTTCTTGGTTATTAGGTTCTTGAGTTAAAAAATTTTCGTTTGTCCATAATATCACAATGAGCGATAATCCAACTACGTATGTTGTTGATAACGAGAGTTTATTGGAATCGATATTTGAAAGTGATGAAGTTGCTCCATGCACACGACTTGATGAGAATGTTCAACCGATGAATACCGGATTAGTGAGAGAGTACGGTAATTCTACAGGTCTTGATGACATCTCCCTCGAGACCAATTTCCAGAATTTCCCGTCTTCTAGTACAATGCATACATAATTTAATTCAGGTAAGATGAACTGCAATTTATTTTTGAAAATGACAATGTTCATATAAATTACACAGCTTCATGTCGTGGTAAAAAATGCACATAAACTTACTAATACAAGTTTGCAATATGCATTCGTAATTATTTTGCTGCACATATGCACGTGTTATTGCATATATGCAAAAAAAAATTATTACTACGTATTGACTTTAAGTCATATATGCAGATTTTTTACAATTCAATTCCTCTATTTTATAGAATTTGTTTGTTTTATATGTGTAGTCGAAGTGATTCAGTATGCATATATGCACATAAAATTAGATTGTATAATGTGTGTGTTTTATATGTGTAGTCGAGGTGAATGACGTCGACGTCGATGAGGATGCAGATGGAATAAGTTATTGATACCGACCGTACCTGATGAATTTAAACCGAAGTTGGGTAACCAATATGCGTATCTTACCGAGGCCGAGGATATGTACAGAAAGTATGCCGATATGGAAGGGTTTGATGTTCGTTTGAAGGCAAAGAAGAAAAACAAGTATGGGTCGATTCAGACCCGTTGGATAGTTTGTAGTAAGGAGGGGTTTCCGATTAAAAAGAATTTTGATTATCTTGAGCTCCGTTCCGGTGACCGTAGGGTTCGTAACTCAAACGTCAAACGATCTGGTTGTAACGCTTGTTTGAAGTTACATTTGACAAAGGACAAATCTCGATACGAAGTATACGATTTTGTTGAAACTCATAATCATGTGTTGTTTAATGAAAATGATCGACGTTTCTCACGTAAAAACAGACAGATGCAGTACACTGATTGTAGGAATATGTTGAATAGCGCTAGTTATAAGGTTGGAGCAACTAGAGCGCATCGCATGCAAACTGCGTTGAAGGGTGGAGTTGATAACGTTCGTTGCACCGTTGTCGATTACCAGAATTTTAAGAGAGACGTCGATTCCGAGCTTTTCGATGATCGTGTATATGGCAACTATTCTTCCTGATATCGTCCTAATGAATCGCGATGTAGCTGATCTGGTTCTGTTCGATGAAGGGGTTTTGTTTGAGGAAGCTGATTTTTGGGGATAAAATCCCTAATTTGTTGGGCTAATTAGATTACACCGACTTACCAAGTTAAAAGATTAGGGTAATTGGACAAAATTACCCTTGTGCATAGATGCAAGTTATTTTTATAAAACATTTTCCATATTTTAGATAAATAGAAAATCAATTTAATCTGGACTATTGATCTAATTAATATACGGCTGAGATTGGTTAGCACGGTTAACACTAATGCGTTGGTTAGCAAATGAATGAGACCCTATATATATATATATATATATATAGAGAGAGAGAGAGAGAGAGAGATAGAGAGAGAGAGAATCAGGTTCAAACGAGAATGATACCTATTTAAAAGAATAAGAGAATAATTTTGGACCAATCATTTTATTAAATAATATCTTAAATAAAACTTTCTTAAAAATCGCCTAAAAGGGCATATGTGTCATTTGTTGTATACATATTATATATGGAAACTCATTTATTTTTATATAGATTATGTAACAAATTTAATTAAAATATTTATTCATGATTTTTTTTTATAATTTTTTACAACAATAAAATAAATGTGATTTAGTTTTTCATTTTAAATATTTATTTTTATTGAATTGGTTTATTTAAGAATTTTTTACAATTTTTTTCAAAACTTTAACAATAAAGCAGTCTAATAACATAAGAAATCTCGCCAAAAACGGCCCAAATAACACTATTAGAATCTTAAATGTATACTAGATTCGCATTAAAGCAACCTATTACAACTGAGATTTAAATAAAACAAACATTCTAATGGTAGTCTTCTACTTCGGCTCCCCGTCAAACTTTCTCTTTACCCTTGCACGCGCTGCGCCTAACTCACGTCTCCCTGAAAAGGATTTTTAGTTTTTGAAAGAGCGAGGGTTAGACCATAGGTCTAGTGAGATCCCTCAAAACATAGTTCAACCACAACTTACAAAAAAATTAGAATAAATCAACCATTTCAGCTTTGAAAACATAAGCTACATTTATAACTCGCTTCCGGCACACATTACCGTCACCGTAAGTGACAGCGTGTCTGTCTCATACTGCCTTAGATGAGACACACACCCATATAGCATAAACAGGCCACACCCCCCGGTATGAGTACAGGCGGGCCACACCCCCTGACTTTGGCCGCTCACAACAATGTATGCATACATATTAACAACAGTAAAACATATACCACTTTTAAAAGAACTCGCATATTTAAAGCTCGCGTAAAAGTTAAGGATACACTGTAAAGTAAATCATGCATATCTTAAACATGGAATAAATCACAGAACTATATTCAGAAAATCCTCATACATAAATAACTTCATAAATTTAGAGGTTTTAGTTCAGAAAACTCACCTTTGGTCCTTGCTAATGAAACCCGCGAACTATCGATCTTATAACCTACGATGATACCGACGAATCCGATAAGACACATCACTAAATGAGCCTTAAATTCTTTAAATATCCTAAATAAGGCTATTGAGCAACACCCCACAAACCCCGATCCCCGGATTGTCGACGATTAGCGAATTAATAATTCCAACTATCCTCTCACTCTTCCAGTTTTCCTTTAAAATCGCTTCCTCTTGGTACTTCTTGACTTCTTCCAAGAAATTAGAAGTGACTTCGACTCAATAGGCCACCACTGTTGTTGCTTCCCCACGTTACTTACGACTTAGGACATCAGCCATCACATTGGCCTTGCCCGGTTGGTATAGGATCTCACAGTCGTAATCGCTCAACAACTCCATCCACCTACGTTGTCTTATATTGAGTTCTTTCTGGTTGAATAGGTGCTTAAGGCTCTTGTGATCCGTATATATCTGACATTTAATCTCGTACAGATAATGCCTCCAAATCTTCAAAGAGAAGACCATTGCTGCCAATCCCAAATCATGCGTTGGGTAATTCTTCTCGTGCTCTTTCAACTGACGAGATGCATACGCAATCACCTTGTCTTCTTGCATTAACACACACCCCAAACCTAATTTTGAAGCATCGCTGTAGATTACGAATACTTCCGTTCCGTTGGGTAAGGACAAGATGGGTGCACTACTTAGGCTGTCCTTCAATTTACCGAACGCTTCCTTCTGAGCCTCCGCCCACACAAACTTGACATTCTTTCTGGTTAGCTCCGTTAGTGGCGTGGCTATCCTCGAGAAGTCCTGGATGAACTTTTGATAATAACCCGCCAATCCTAGAAAGCTTCTTACTTCTGATGGTGATTTCGGCGCTTCCCACCCTTTAATAGCCTCAATCTTAGCCGGTTCGACCTTAATCCCATCTTCTGACACTATGTGTCCTAGGAATTGCACCTCTCTCATCCAAAATTCACATTTTGAGAACTTGGCGAACAACTTTTCGTGCTTAAGCAATTCTAGTATTGCTCGCAAATACGTTTCATGATCTTCCTTAGACCGTGAATAAATCAGTATATCATCTATAAAGACAATGACACACTTATCTAAGAGTGGGCTACACACTCTATTCATCAGATCTATGAAAGCTGCTGAAGCGTTGGTCAACCCAAAGGGCATGACTAAAAACTCGTAATGCCCGTAGCTCGTACGAAAGGTAGTCTTAGGTACATCCTCCTCTCTCACCTTCAACTGATGATACCCCGATCTCAGATCTATCTTTGAGAAGTAGCTCGCTCCCTGCAACTAATCAAAAAGGTCATCAATTCTGGGAAGCGGGTACTTATTCTTGACAGTCACTTTGTTGAGCTCCCGGTAGTCAATGCACATTCTCATAGATCCGTCCTTCTTCTTGACAAATAATACCGGCGCTCCCCATGGTGAGGTACTAGGACGAATAAATCCCTTATCAAGTAGTTCCTGCAGTTGAGTCATCATCTCTTTCATCTCCGCCGGTGCCAGACAATAGGGTGCTCTTGCGATAGGTGTTGCTCTAGGCATTAAGTCAATTCGAAACTCCACTTGCCGATCAGGAGGCAGAGTGGTTAAGTCTTCTGGAAATACTTCCGGATATCCACTCACTATCGGAACCGACTCTAATCCCTTCTTCTCTTTCTTAGCATCTACTACGTATGCTAAGAACCCCACGCACCCTTTCACTAAGCACCGCTTCGCCTTGATCATAGAGATCAGACACGACTTCCTATCCCGACGATCCCCATACACTACTACCTATTCTTTACCCGGAAATGCAATTCGAATCAATTTCTTATTACACACTATGTGAGCATCATTCGACGCCAACCAATCCATTCCCACAATGACATCAAATTCCCCCATACCCATCGGGTATAACCGAAGTGGAAATGACTGTCCATCGATGACAATACTACACCCTTCGTATACTTCCTTTACTAAGACTCGACTGTCGTCAGCTACTTCTACCTCGAACCCAACACTAAGCTCTCTGGGTTTCACACACAACTTACGAACAAAGTTCGATGACACAAACGAACGGTTTGCGCCCGAATCAAACAATACTTTTGCAAAAGTCGAGTTTATAAGGAAAATACCTGTCACCACATCCGGTATCTCTATCGCCTCCTCGGCCGTCATGTTGAACGCCCTCGCTCTAGCTCGGGCGGTTTCCACCTTCCGCTCTCCTCCTTTTCCCCCTGCATTCCCAACGATTCCCCTTTTTAGCTGTGGGCAGTCTGTTTTAATACGACCTGCAGCACCATACTGGTAGCACGTTCTAGTTCCTTGACAATCCTATGCCATGTGCCCTGTCTTTCTGCATTTGAAACAACCCTCCCGATCTGCCAAACATTCCCCTTTGTGCATTCGATTACATTTGCTGCACGGTTTGTTCTCGACCCTTAGTATAACCCGCTGATCGTCTGGTACTCTTGAACTTCTTTGGATCACGCGCCGGTCCTTCCCATTTTCTTTTCTCACCGCCCTTCTCAATCATCTGACGAGCACTACAAAAAAAGCTACTTTTGTCGGAGGAAAATGTGGTCGGCAAAAGGCTCGAAAGTCGCCGGCAAAAGTTCAAAACCTTTTGCCGTCGAACTTTTCCGTCGACAAAAGTTGTCTTGAAAAGTTGGCCTCTAAAAGGGTTTTTACTGGCTAACAATATGGGTCGTCGGTAAAGATTCTTTTGCCGGAGAAAGATAGTCGTCGTCAAAAATTGAAGTCGTCGGAAAAAATGTCTCTCAAGTAATCGTATAAAATCTTTTTCCCGACGATTAAATGCTTTTGCCGGCGTAAATTTTTCTGTCGGCAAAAGTTTTTTTAATTTTTACGCATAACTTTTTACCAACGCAAAAGTTCGTCGGCAAAAGTTAAGTTTGACTTTTTTGATCAATTCTCTACCAACACAAAAACCCGTCGGTAAAAGTTAATTGTATTTTTTGGTCTTACCGACACAAAAACCGGACGGCAAATGTTGTTGACCACATAATGGAACATTTATGGACCCGTTTGGACGAATTTTTGTCAATAAAAATAACTGATAAACAAATATAAAAGCAAAATATAAAAGAAGCTTAAAACATTAATCAACTAATAATAAAAAAATTACAAAAATATCTTTTAAAATAATCCCAACCAAATCAAAATATCTTTTCAACATATATAAGAAATAAAGGTAGATAAAATGTACTAGGCAAGATTCTCTGCAACATTATCTTCATCATCGGTTGACTCAAACGGTTGACTAGTAGTTGCATCGTCAAAGATAACCGGCGGAGGAGGCGGAGCTCGTACAGTAGATAACAAATGTTGCGGCACATTTAATCCGGGTACAAGGTCTTGAATCTGTTGAAACAATTTTTTCATCTCATTCATATCTTCCATTTGTTGCACCGAAAAATCATGTTGGGCAGCTGCATACTGTCTAAGTTGCTCGTTTTCCTTTATGATTCTGTCAATGTGTTCTTGTTGGTGCGTACTAAAGGTGGAGGTTGAAGTACGTGTTCGCTTTCCCCCAAATGCTTTGAGCCTAGGCAATGATCCAAATCCTTTCTTATGTCGGGACCGGGAGCCTAAAATATCAGAAACGATATCCACGTCCGCAGGATACTGGTCGGTATCACCTTGATCAGACGAGACAACATGTGTACTTTGTGATGCTCGTCGTTGAATCATCTCTTGCTAAATAAAATAAGAAGAAATATAAGAAACAATTTATTATAAATATACCTACTATTGCATGCCTTTTGATCAAAACAACTTAAATGATCCTAAAAATCATATAAAACAATAAAAAAGATTGGATAAAAGAGCTAACTTACATGTGCCTTCTCCGCTGCCTCACTTCGCCAACCATCTTGCTTTCGGTAGAGTTTTTCAAATGTGTCGATCGTGCTTGGAGGTTGACTTGATTTTGCAGCCTAGATTGAAAAAGAAATTTATATATAATTATAACACATAATTAAAATAAGACAAGACATATATGTAATTCATATAACTTACGATTTCACGAACATGTGCCGCAATAGACTTAGAGCCATGCCCTCCCAACATAGACATTTTGGCCCTATTCGCTTTGTTTCTCCAAGATATAGCCTATTTAACAAGAACACATGATAATGTTATAAATAATTGCATGTTAAAAATAATATAAATAATTGTTCTTTTACCTGTTGTGACTCCGAAGACCAATGATCACATAACAATACCCAGTTAGCTAGAGACACATTATTGTACGGGCTTGTTTTTGCCGCCTCAGTGTTTGTCTCTCCACCAACATTGCACCAATGTTGTTTCATTACATGCAACCATTCAGAGTAATACCTCTGCATATTCCAATCCATTGAATCCTTGATGATGGCATTATTAAGTGGAAAATGGAATTTTTCCTACAATGAAAAGAAATATATATATATATATATATATATAAATCAAATCGTGATTAGTTATAACTTACACTATAAGTTAGTAAACAACTTACTGATAATTTTTGGTAAATAACTTGGATATCTGTTTCTGGCACATCCTTCCAAAAAAAGAATTATGGAGACACATTTTCTCGCACCAAATGAGTCGTAAAGTTGTTAAACCATTTCCCGTACTTATCAATTGCTTTCCCGGTTATCGGATCAAACAACACTTCTAGACGGGTAACCCCCGTTCCTCGGTTCATGGCAATCTCTTTCTCAATAGAAGCACCATAATAAACTCCTCGAACTTTTTTCTTTCCTGTACCAGTTGATCCTGAAGCCTGCATTCTGTATGTCCATATCATAATTAAACATCTAATAAATTAAGTGTCATCGTGTATATGTATGTCTATACGTATATAAACTCTAAATCTAAGTGTTTAAAATGTAAATCATTCACAATTGTTCTATACATGTAGTTTTAGTTTGGATGCATTAAGTGGACGAAATGAAGAAAAAAAGTCAAAACGAAATGATGGGTGTCAGTAGCAGAAATGGCCATCCATCTTACATTGATAAGTACAAAGTGTAACACCCTAAAATAGGGATAACAAAAATCCAAAAACGGACATGAGGTATACAAAATTTCCATAGCAAGAGCCTCCCAAAAATGGGGAATATATAACTAATCTGTTTAATTACAGTTGTAATTTAACGGACAATAAATAACAACCAACTAATCTAATTTGTACAACTAGAAAAGAGATTACAAAAGGGTTGTCATCTATAAACCCAACGGTTCATTCCAAAGTATAAAAATGTCCATGTGCAAAATCCCTAAGCTCTCACCCCAAAGCAACTAAGCCTGCTTAGGACCGGCGCCGCCAGAACCTGAGATACACATCGACACCAACAAGTGTTAAGCCAAAAATCCTAGTGAGTTGAACAATAATATACATGCATGAGCAGTCACAATTCTTATCAGCAGTTAACCAGAGTTCAACCATATGTGGAGCCAACAGGGGATACCCGTAGCACCAATCAGTTCCACCTAAGAGACAATGTACCTTAGTGCCACTACCAAGAGTGACACCCAAAGGCCCGACCCATCCGACAACTACAACCATGGCAATACCCCGGATGGCGGAGGTCTAGACACATACCCACACGGTGGCGCCCAAGGCTACATCCTCCTAGTGCCTACTGACTTGGTTCGTCCAACATAATACATATAGGAGGTCTTGAGGTATATATCTACCAATGCATTTCGATACCAACCATGGGTACTATGCTACCATCCTATCACATAAGTCTATCATGAGACCCAAATACCAACAAAATCAATGTTAGATATTAAATTGCCAAAAGGCATTCCACTTAGAATTTATCATCTACTAAACCACATATAATCCATATCATGCCAAAATGCCATTAACGTACATTCATGGAGCAAATCCCCAAATATTCAACCAATAGAGTAAAGCATGGCAAATACTCATAGAAGATAACCCAACATACTGTACATAATGCTATCATCAAGTATTTGAACACATAAAGGTAACCAACATGAGAAATGTTACAATAATACCAATAGAAGATTATGATGTGTATCTAGTTTTAACAAAAGGTTTAGTAAACTCACAATCTAGGTTTTGATCCCAAAACCTAGAAAAGGTGAAACTTTAGAAGAAGATGAGACTTGAAGGAGGTGAAGCTTGAAGACTTGAGAAGAGTTAATGCAAGATTCCAATGATCCAACCACCTAAAAGAGTTTATATTTAATGAGGTTAGGGTTTGGTGAGGGAAAGACTGATTTCTTAAGAGAGAAATCGCCAAGAGAGAGAGTTATGAAAATAAGAGAGAAAAATCGGAGAAAAGGGGGTATTTGGGGACTGCAGGTCGATCGTGATTTGTGCCGCGACTTGCACCCGCGGCATAAGTTGCCCGTGTGCTCAACTCCAATGGATTACGCGACTTGTGCCGCGACTTCCACCTGCGGTGTAAGTCGCGAGGTTCCTCAAACACGCACACTCCAGTGTACTACGCGTCTTGTGCCGCGACTTCCACCCGCGACTAAGTCGCGCAACTCACTGCCCAACAAATGCTAGTCTAAAACTTCCAATCCGACACCAAGCAACTAACATAGATGGAAATGGCAATTAAGCATATAATTTCTACTTTGATAAACACATAAACATAAGATTAACAAGGCCTCATACTTACCTGAAATTCCGGATGTTACACAAAGATAGATAAACAACTAGAGCGAGGTTGAAATCAAAGGATAATCTAACAGTAGTAGATGAAATCATAGGATAATCCATGGTAATGTATGATATTTTTCATGTTAGTTTCAAACGAGGATTTTTGCTCTTACTAATCGAGAACCTATGGTGGAATCAACTACCATCATAAGGTCAAACAAATTGATTACGAACAGCCACTAATGGCTTGATTCCCACACAATGTGCGGGATGTAAAATATTACTGGAAAGACAACTATTTCAGAAGGTGATAACAATGTTTACTAAAATTACAATTAGTAGACCGGAATTGAGTTTAGATGCATACCTGGATGGATTGAAAGGTTAATCTTGAACTAAAGAACCCTTATGTAGAAGTTTTACAAATCCCCTTCATACAAAGATAAAAACATTAGAGGATTCAATGAAGAGTTGCAAATATCTAATAGAAACAACTCCAAAAAAACAACAACAAAAAGAGCATAGATTAGTGGCTAAATTGCAACCCATATACAAACTCCAAACAAAAACAACACCATAATAAGTAAATTGTGTGGGTAGTTCATGAATTTAAATTGAAAAAGAAAAAGGGATCTCATGGGATTCAAGTAAAACCATTAATTACAACTGGATTAATCACTATCACTATCAACAAGTACATCTTCTTGTTCATCTTCATCTTCATACTCGAACTCATTTTCTTCATCTTCATCATCATCAACAACAAACTGAGTAGAATGATTTAGCTTTTTAGTTGAAATATGATTTATCATAATATGTTGTTAATTGTTCTTTTGATCTACGGTCATGATTGATAAACCTGTATCTATAGCTAGTACAGTTTACCATCAAAATTACTACAATTCCTACAAGTTGGAAAATAAGTAAGGTGTAATTCACATTCTCCCTCCTAGTAATTATTATCTCCCAAAAGGAAAAATATGTAAATTTGGTGGTACCATGGTAATTGGTAGATGTGAGTTTATATAGGTGGTCAACATGGGTTTACATCAAGTTCCTTTTTTACACATTTCTAGATTTTGCAGTTTATAAGGTGAGATGATTTATTATAACAATATAAACTTAAAACCCAAGTGCCAGCTATGTTATTAACAAGAATCCTGCAATTGGCATTCAACCACTGTTTCCTTTTTTCAAGAAAAGGTTGTGATGGTAAATAGATATAACCAATGTTTTAAAACCCGGGTTGACCCGGTCGGTTCAACCGGTTGAACCGGGAACCGGTGAAGAGACCGGGTCAATTACGACCGATTTTTTGGGAAATTACGACATGGACTGGAATTTTTCAATCTTAGAGGCTTTGGTGGCTATGTATCTTGGTACTGAAGGAGTCACTAATCCACATGGTCCTAGTCTAGAACCGACAATGAGAATTGAACCTGGGAGTAAGAGTAGCTACCCTTCTTATTGACCAGGAGAAGACCTTGGCTTGTGAAAAGGGTGACAAAGAAAGAAACTCAAATAAGATTTTTTTTTTGAAAATCTGGGTAATAGGTAAAACACACCAAGTCCTCATTCACCGTCTTCAATGTTCATCTTCTTCGATAATTCATCTTCGTTAAACACGTTTTTTTATATTCTAAATTAAATATTTTTATAACCTTACAAATTATATAATCTATACTATATTATAAAGCACGGATAAAAAACTCTTAAATACAATATTTTATGCATAAAATACTACTAATTAAAGCCAAAATTTCTCAGTTGATTAGTATTTGGGATTGGATATGGAGAGTTTGGTGCCTAAAATTTTGGTTTATCCTTGGGCCAAAATCATGAGACCTTATTAAACAATAAAACTCATGTAACTATCATAAAGTTCGTCTTATATTTTACCTTTTATGTGGAATAGTGTCTAAACCTACAAAAAGAAGACTTACAAAAAGAAGACTTAATTAAATTCAATTGGATTGTTAACACAAAACTTGAAATCATTGTTCTTAATAACTTATACATAAAATATGTGAAATGAAACAACTTCAATAATGAAACTGTTGATCACTATCTAGAACCATTCTCTAGCAAATTGTAATGTATTCATGAATTGTATATGTATATAGCTTTCCACAGGTTATGTAAAATCATCCATGACCCAAATAGAACTAAAAATCGACCTACAATTCATAAAATATAATCCTTATACACAATCAACAGACAGGAGGTTAAAATTATTATACCTTACTTGATTGAATGGTTTCACTAAAGCTTCCTTTTACTATTTCTCGAACTGACCAGCAACCCTTCTGCAAATTTTCGTATTTGTGAGAGATAAGAGGAGGTTCTAATTCCTTTGGTTTACTCATGTTTATACGCAACATCTCCTTCCAATTTGACTAATTCTTTCCCCTTTCCTCACTCACGATTAGCAGAAGTTATCGTATTTTTTTTTCTTTTCTTTTCTCGTCGTCCTCATCCGTCGTTCAGAACCCATCCCCAAATTGGTGTTTTTTTCTCCCAATACAAACCCCATCACATGACATTGAATTTAAGGTAATATATCTATACTATATTATAAAAGAGACATAAAAAACTTTTAATTACAATATTTTAAGCACAAAATACAACTAATTAAAGCCAATTACTTAATTTACAATTTCATAATGTTTTGGTACAACTTATATTTTATTATAAAGATGTAATTTATTTTACTTTTAGTTATGATCTGTTTATAAAGATAATGATAAATTATTTTGTTATGTTATTATATTTAAAATTATTGATAATATATTTTAATAAAAAATAAAACAGATAGTTTATCTCATAGTGTTTATCCTGTATTTAATATGTTTAACTATTGATATAACTAACCAATAAATATAAGAAAATTCAAGATAAAACACCTTATTTTTATTTTTTTTTATTGAAGTATGTTATCTTTTTAAACTGCAGATAAGCACTTATTTTTTTTTCTAAAATATCTAAATTTTTTAACTATTTATATAACAAACCGATAAATATAAAAAAATTCGAGATAAAACATCTTATTTTTATTTTTTATTGAAATATGTTATCTTTTTAAACTGCAGATAAGTACTTATTTTTATTTTCTAAAATATCTACAATTTTTAACTATTGATATAACTAACCGATAAATATAAGAAAATTCGAGATAAAACACCTTATTTTTATTTTTTATTGAAGTATGTTATCTTTTTAATTTTAAATATAGTTATCATTTAAAGTAAACATTTTTTGACCCGTAACAAAATACTTTATTATTATTTTTTATAAAAAACCATAATTAAATTAAACTAAACTAAAATATATTTTTGTTTTAAATCTAAGTTTCTCAAAATCGTAAAATAAAATAAAAAAAAGACTAACAAAAAGTATGAATCGAGGGTTCGAATTCTAGATTTCAGAAACCCGCTACATTGCGAGGATACATTTCTAGTATATTATAAATTATTAGATAATTAAAAGGGATAGATTTTTATATTATTAATATTCAAATGATTTACTTTATATTATTTTATTCAATTGATTTTATATTTTTGACAAATATCTATACTATATCATAAAACACGGATAAAAAACTTTTAAATACAAATTATTATACACAAGGTACCATCATTTTATGCAAGATTTTAAAAATCTCTTAATTTACAAGTATCAAAGCACAAGATACATATTACTGCAGACTTTTAACACCTACCAATTTGGTATGTACAGGGTCTTCCTTTTATTTAGACATTTCCATTAATCACTATTAATTAATATATTATATTACTATAAATTTATTTTAATTATATCATTAAATATGTAATTGGTTATTTTTTCTATATGTCATTAAAATATATAAAATAATCATTGAATTCTAACAAAATACTTAATTTTTTAATATAAAAAAATTATATTATTAAGCCTAAATTAAACAAATTTATAAAAAAAACATTATCATTTTCTCAAAACAATCCAAAATTGTACTATAAATTGACAAAAAAAAAAAATGAAACATTAAAATCGTGATGTATCTCGCTGCATTGTGCGAGTACGTTTCTAGTACTAAATGATATTGTTTTAAAAAAATCTTAATTTTCATAAACATAAATAATTAAAAATATTTAAGTACAAATAATTTACATTTGAAATCTTTGACTAATAATTAACCGATAAACACATTTAAATAAAGGATAACCATTGATTCTTATTAAGATGACAAAGTGATCTAATATTATCTTTATTAAAAACAGAAATATATTTCACTACTAAAACTAAATAAATCACGTATATATTTTTAAAGTTTTAAAATCTTTACATTATAACGAAATTTGAATTATATTTATAAAAAAACGATAATTTTATAATTTGTAATTTCTGAAGAATATTGATATATATTTATATACAGATGATTTTTTACCACATATTCAAATTAACAAGATATGTTCAATCACAGATTATGATGAGTCGTATAGTAACATATTGGATTATGTTGGGTTATAGTTGGGTCGTTTTGGGTTATGTTGGTCATATTAGGTGGTAACGTGTCATATTTGGTTATGTTGGTCGTCATGTGTAGTAATGGCTCGTTTTGGGTTGTAATTGATCATACTGAACAATAACAAGTCGTATTTGTTTGTAATTTTGGCTAATATTTGGTAGTACCATGGAATCATATTGGATTATAGCTAACGGTTAGACATATTAGGTTCAACTATGTTATTGGGTTGTAATGGAACGTATTGGGGTCCTATACGTTGTAATGGATAGTATTGAATTATATTAGATGGTAATAGGTTATATTGTGTTATATTGGGTGTAATGGATCGTATTCGACCATATTGTGTCATATTGGGTAGTAATGGCCAATGGGTCATATTTGGTCATATTGGTTTGTAATGAATCGTATTGGATGTTAGTTGGTTGTGATGGTTAATAATACAATCATATTGGGTTGTAATGGTTACTAATTGGTCGTATTTTGTCATATTGGTTTGTAATGAATAGTCTTGGATGATAGCTAGTTGTAATGGGTAAAAATGTAAATGGTATTGGGTTGTAATGGGTCGTATTCTGTCATCTTAGTTTTTAACGAGTCATATTGAATGACAATTGATTGTAATGGGTAATAATGCATCGTGTTGGGTAGTAACAACCCCGTAGTGGGCCTATTGGGTTGTAATAGGTCGTATGTTGTGGTAACAAATCGTATTGTATTGTTGAGTCTTATTGGGTTAGATCGGGACCTATTGTGATGTATTAATCTATGTTATATTTCAAAACATTTATGTAAAAATATTTTAAACAAGTTATTAAGCATTAGGTACTGATTAGTAATGCATAATCTGTTAATTCAAGTTTACAAATGATTGTTGAATAAGTACATTTTCTTAAAACTTTTTGAACTCCATACAACTAACTAATAACTTATTTATAAATCCGTTCAAATTAATATAGGATAATCATTGAGCCTAACAAAATACTCCTTCATCAACTGTATTTCAAAAAAGTAATTCATCAATTGCAGATTCTATTTTCATGAACAATAAATTCAAATTTCATATTTGAGGAGAACTTAAATTGATTAATTTTTTTTTTGGTTTACAATAAGGCTAGAAATGTACTTGCACAATGCAACACAATAAATCTCGATTTTAATGTTTCATTTTATTTTCTGTTTTTGTCGATTTATAATACGGTTTTATGTGGTTTGAGAAAACAATAACCTTTTTTTTAATAAATTTATTTAATTTAAATTTTATTACAATTTGTTTTATGTTTAATAATGCATTATTTTTTATAAAATAGTTATTATTATTATTATTATTATGTATTATGTTAGAATTCAATGATTATCTTAATTATATTTTATATTATTTATATTTATATGAGACATTTATCATGTATTTGATTATGTTTAACAGTTAGTTATGAATTCACACATTCATATGTATTTTGTTAGAATTCAATAATTATCGTAATTATATTTTATATTCTTTATATTTATATGAGATGTTTATCATTTAGTTATGAATTCAAACATCCAGCTTTAAAAAGTTGTACTCATGTATCGTTTATTTGTAATCGTGAATTTTAAGTAATATGCATCAATAAACAGTACCTAATGCATAAAAATTTGTTTTTAAGAGTTTTTTTAAATACTTTATAATATAGTATAGATAAGGAATATCCTTTGGCAAACGTGTAACTGAAAAAAGTATTAAAAAAATTAATATATTTTCATAGGTAAAAACCTCCTTATTAAAAATCATTATAGTTTTAAAAATATTTTTACCGACGGGTTTGGGAAATCAGCCAGTAAAAATACAAATAAAATATAGTAATGAAATTAAAATACAATTGCAGGCGGATTTAGGAAGTCCTCCGGTAAAGATTTAAGTGAATTTTTTTATTAAAAATATAAAAAAATACTTTTGCCGGCGGGTTTGGGAATTCTGTTGGCAAAAGTTTAAGTGAAAAAATATTAAAAATTATAATTAAATAACTTTTACCGGGGGTTTGAGAAATCCGTTGGCAAAAGTAACTTTATTGACGGCTTATACGAAGTTCGTCGGCAAAAGCGCATCTTTGCTGGTAGCATTTTCCGTCGGCAAAAAGTTAAAACTTTTTCCGAAGGCTTTCGTCTAAGTCGTTGGTAAAAGTAACTTTTACCGGCGGACTTCCCAAATTCGTCGGCAAAAGCGCATCTTTGCCGGTGACATTTTCCGTCGGCAAAAAGTTAAACTTTTACCGGAGGCTTTCGTCTAAGTCGTCGGTAAAAGTAAATTTTACCGACGGATTTCCCAAACCCCCCGGTAAAAGTGCAGTTTCTTGTAGTAGCGCCTTGTCCTTTTCAGTCATTTCGGCTGCATTAACGGCCGCCTGAAAGGTAGTAGGCTCTCGTGCTGCCGCCAACTCTCAGATACTACTCCTCAACCCAAATAAGTATTTGTCCACCCGACGTTCCTCATTCGGTACATACACTTCAGCGAAACGAGCCTTTTCTAGAAATTTGGTGGTATACTCTTTCACAGTCATGTCCCTTTGCTCTAAATTCAAGAATTCCTCCTCTAATTTCTTCACGGCCGCCAAAGGACATAACTGCTTCTTGATTTTGGTTATAAAAGTTTCCCAATCCATACCTCTAGCCGCTTTCGAACCCTTGCCCCCTGTCTCTGCCTCTCACTAGAACACAAGATCATCCCTCATCATAGTTAGTGCAAACACCACCTTATCTTCTTCCGCACACTTGCAGGTGTCAAAAGGCAGTTCCATATTTCTGATCCACTTGATAACCACTACTGGATCGCACTCTCCTTTGAAGGTAGGGGTGTTGCAAGTGGTAAACGCCTTGTAGTTGCATCCCTTTCCGGAATCTGCTTTAACTTCCAAACCAGGTGTTGATTGTGTGTGACTTCCCACCACAATTATCGGTGAGTTGGCCATCTCTGTTGTCTCCCTTTCCTCACTCTTTTCTTGACTTGTTGCTGGCCTTCCGGTCTGATGAGCCAACAAAGCTTGCAGAGTCTCCTGCAATTTTCCCATCTCTGTGGCGAAGGTCTCTTGAGTGACGAACACTTGAGTCCGACCTCCCCCACGGTTTTTCACTGGCCTTTTTCCCCTTAAAGTAGTCAAACTTTCTTGAAGAGAAGGTTCTCGTTCCTCCATGATCCCCACACTTCTGGCCTTTCGGGCAACTCGCACTGGTCTCTTTCCTGGAGCTCTCACTCTCGGTTCCTCCACTTGAGTGGCCGCCTTTCGGGTTGTTTTTCCCTTAGGTCGTCCACGTCCTTTTCTTCTCGTATCAGCTTGCCAAGAGGGAGCAACTGGTCCATCCTCAACAATTTCATTCACCGGCGCCGCCTCAGTTATCGGCGCAGATCTGCATCTAGTTACTCGCTCCGACATGACTACAGACAAGACACCAACACACAAACTTCATTAAGATAAACCCAAAGCAATAAGGCAAGTTAAGCACACACATGTACCTGTAAATTTATAATTACACTGGCCAGATGTAATTTTAAATTTACCTTACATGTTAGTCCTCACTACCCTACTACTTGTCTTCCTATGGTCGTCCTATAAATCTCAGTTATATCCTATCCTCCTAGTTTAAGTCTAGGCCCGTTCGGTCACCTAGATCCCTTAAACTATGGCTCTGATACCAATTAAAACAACCCAAAACTTAAGTTTATTAACTTTGAACCTGGTTATTACAAATCACATGTGATATCCACAATTAATCTACATTTTTTCCTAAAAAAGACTCACTTATTTTATTTTATGTATCATTATGTAATCTTATACATTTTAAATGTATTTTGCTACAAATCACATATAATTCTGTTTTCGTTATTTTTTTTTCAATTTTTAATTTGAATAATTGTTTTTCAAATTTTAAATCATATTTGATTGGGAAAACATTTTGAAAAAAAATTAATTCATTATGAATCACATGCGATTTTGATGAAAATTAAGAATTATGTTTTGAAGTACATGTGATCTGATACATTAATTTTAATTGTGTTTTGCTACAGATCACATATGATTTTATTTTCATTTTTTTTTCAATGTTTAATTTAAATAATTGTTTTCAAATTTTAAATCACATATGATTAGGAAAACATTTTGAAAAAAAATTAATTCATTGTGAATCATATGTGATTTTAATGAAAAATTATGAATTACGTTTTGAAGTACATATGATCTTATACATTAATTTTAATTATGTTGCTATACATCACATATGATTTTGTTTTCATTATTTTTTTCTTTTCAATGTTTAATTTAAATTATTGTTTTTCATATTTTAAATCACATATGATAATTTGAAAAACATTAATTCATTATGAATCACATGTGGTTTTTATGAAAATTGTATTTTTTTAAATATTACTTTAAATAAAAAAAGAATTCTTTCGATGAAAATTAAATATGCTTATTTTAAATGAATTAAATAAAAAAATTATTTAATGAAAAATTAAATGATATTAAATTTATATATATGGTAAAAGTAAAATCTTAAATAAATAACTAAAATAACTTTTATATAACTAATTTACTTTTATACACTTATTTATTTATTTTTAGAATTAATTATTTAAAATATTATTTAATAAAATGATTGAGCTAGAATTATTCTTTTATTCTTTTAAATAGTTAGCATTCTCGTTTGATCATCTCTCTCTCTCTATATATATATATATAGGATTGGGTTATTTTGCTAACCCAATTTATTGTACTAACCTTATTAACCCAAATAATAACCCATGATCTTAGAATGAACGATGAAAATTAATTAGACTTAAATAAATTAATTATATAAAGTAAGTTGAGTAATTAATATACTGAACATGTGTGTTTGAGGGTATTTGGGAGAAACTCATCTCCTTTTCAATTTGTAACCCTCGCATAGTAATTAAAATAGGGTTGAGTAGTTAATATACTGAACAATGTATGAAGACATAAGGCGTATTCATGAACAAATATGAAACTCTCCAACTCTATCAAACATGGAGGTCATTTGTTTGAATGCACATGATCGATGAACTTTAGGGTTCTTGGCGTCCATTTAAGAAATGTATGGAATGAACAATAATGAACATCTATGAAACACTTCTACTCTATGAGCACATGCACTCACTCATTTTTAATAAATATGTACTACGTTCATGGTTGTTCATATGAACAAATATGAACATAGGAACACTCCAACTCTATCAACCCTGGAGGTCATTTGTTTTGAATGCACATGATCGATGAACTTTGGTATTCTTGGTGTCCGTTTGAGAAATGTATGGAATGAACACTAATGAACATGGTTGTGATCACTTCGACTGTAGGGCATGGAGATCTGATTGGTTTGCATGTTCATGAACACTAAACTTTTGGGTTCATGTGTATTCATGTGTGGTAAAGAATATATGGTTTCTCAAATTCAAAGTTCATTCATGTTAATCAAATAAAATGAAGGAAAATATAAGATTTGTAACCTATGGCTAAAATAAAGGAAAATATAAGATTTGTAACTTCTCATTAAATGAATGTTACAAATATATAAATTACCATTTATTCCCCTATTTATATATTGCACATGCATGTCAAACCACTAATGAAAATGACTTTTTATTGGTTGAAAATGGTTAATAAAATTAACAAGAATTAGGAGGTTAACAAAATAACCTCCTCTCTCTCTCTCTCTATATATATATATATATATGGGTGGTTTATTTTGCAACCCAGTAAAAATTTACAACCTCGTATAACTCTCATCTAGACCATTCATTTAGCATATTCATTATGGATTGCATCAATGATTATTGGTTTCATGCAATAATCTTACCTGCAATGCAAAATATTTATTTCATTAAATGCATACACTAACATGGAATGTGTAACACCCAGATTTTCGCTTAGTAAGTTTCCGTTCATCTCCAGTCGTCTCTTCACCTTCCGTCTATCTTTTTGGGTGAAATAAGTTGTACTTTCGAACCTTAAATCGACCCATGCAAAAATCTCGAGTTTTGGACATTTTTAGGCTTCGGTACAAGTGGCGCGAGAGTGACTCGCGATAGTTACATGTGTCACTATCGCGTGGCACAATCGCCGGAGGTGTACCACCCGCGGTACAATCTCCGCGAGAGTGCCCTCGCGATAGTGACAATGTCACTATCGCGTGGCAAGGTCGCCACCGGAGTCTGTTTGGTTAAAAATACGGATTTTAGCCCCTTTCTCATTTCTAACTCACCCATTTCATTTAGTTCTTTCCCTCTCAATCTCTTTCCCCCAAGAACCGAACCCTAACCCATTTTGGAGCCTTTTCTCCTCTAAAACAAGTGTTTCTTCTTCATCTAGCACACTTGGAAGCTTGAGCTAAGATGTCTTCATCTTCTTCACCATCCTCTTCAATTTCTAGGGTTTCCACCCAACCCCTTTTTATCATTTTGAAGATTGGGGGTGTATGGCTCATCTTGGTGCGAGCTAGTGGTGTTTTGTTGGTGGATTGGAGTTATGGTTAAGGTAACCTTCTATTCTCTTCATTTATGGAAATTAGGGTTTTTTGGTTATATGATGAGATCTTGTGTAAAATGTTGGGGGAACAACTCTAAGGGTTGAATATGATTATTTATAGTCTGAAATGTGTGAATCTAGGTTTTGGAAGCTTGAATTGAAGAGTTGTAATGGATGTCTTCGGAAAGCTTTGGGTGGGATCTATGCTTTGGAGTTCAATGGTTATGGATCGAAACCTAGGTTTAACTTAACCTAGCAAGGTGAGTTCAAGTTGATTTGTGAAAACGGTGTACATGCCAAAATGTCTACTTTAAAGTGTTTACATGTTTTATATGAAAATTGTTAACTGCTAATCATCTGATAAGTTTTGGTCATTTGGAAGTATCCAACTTTATAAACTTATAAAACACCCACATTTAGGATTTTGGCATTTTGATAAGTAAATCATATATTTTGGGTATTTAAATGATTTATTGCATGGAGCATATTTTTGAGTATAAATGCATTATATTGGGTGTCATGGGATGGTTTGAAAGAATAAAAGGTATAAACCCACTTTGGAAAATGTTTTGTCCCGATCTAAATCTTGTTGAAGTTATTTGGGTGTGTTGAAGCATGGATTGCATTATTTCGGATCGTTTACGTTTGATTTCATTTTATGATTTTCAACGTTGGGTCTTTGGATTTGTTGAGCTTATGGCTCGGCTTGGATTTTGTTGGGTCTTGGGGACACTTGTCCGGTTAGATAGCTCAATGTAGAGCGCTTGGTTATGATTTGCATTTATTGCATCTTATTTGGGAATTACATGTTTTGAATGCGTTAGTTCATTCGTTTTGAGTCATGTAATGTTTTAGCCCCGCCTGCTATGGATCTATGAGCACTTTTGTATTTTATCCGGTGTTAGGACGACTAGTTTTCCACATCGAGACACGTTCGACATCGGATTGGGTTGTAAGTCCTTCGTGCTCGTATCAATGGGTATATGCTGAATGATGTTGAGCTCGATACTCTTATTATTTGTCCAATGGTGGAACCCGAGTTTTCCCCATTGAGGCGCGACTAGGCCTCTTTGGTATGGTGTAAGTCCTCCGTGCTAGTATCTATGGGTGTATTCTAAAAGATGTTGAGCCCGATACTTATACCAATTTAACGTAACGTGTGGCTTACTTTGTACACGTCACATTATACGGAATCGGGTCTTCCCCCGTCACCGAAAGGTGTTGTTTTTGGGCTGAGTCTTTTATACATTTGTTCTCGGCGACATTTTTCATACATGAGTTCATTCCATGTTTTATGGGTTGAGTATTAATCCCTACCCGTGTTTTGGGGTGTTTTGGGATATGAAGTATTATTTACATTATCATAAATTGGGAGTCAATTTATATCCACGTTTTGAGTTTGAGTTATCTCTCTTATGCTATAATCCTAGAAACTTGAGTTTACTCATATTTTGGTCGTTTATTTTATAAAGCTTACTCGAATTTCATTATTCGAAGCATTACCATTATTTTAGTTTTGAATAAGTGGTGGATTTCATTATTTCATGAAAGAATGTTTTGGCGTCGAGGCATCCATTTATAAAATGCATATTATTAGTAATGAGTTGTTCTCTTATTTTATTTAGTAAACCATTTTTAAAGGATCATGATTATAAGTTACAATACTTTCCTTTACGTTTTCCTCTATAATCATGATGTAAAACTCTTGAACTCACTAGGCGTTAGCCTAACTTTTATTTGTCGGCATGTGCATCAGGTTCCATTTCGGGTTTAGTCTAGCGGCACTGTGATGAGATGAGAGCTAGTTGGCTGCTCGAAGAGGTGATTATCTTGTTGAAGTTTTCCGCACTTATATTGGAGATAGCGATTGGTATTGGGTTATAGTAACACTCGACTTTAGTTAGTCTTTATGTAAGACTTTATTTATTTGTTGATGGTTCAATTTAGAAATGTATTTCAATATTGGACTATTAGTAAGAGATTTTATTATCCTTTAAGGTATTTTTGAATGTTTTAATTAGTCGCTTTTTCCAAATTTGAGGGTGTTACAAGTTGGTATCAGAGCTTAAGTTTGAGAGAATTAGGTGTAGATTTTGAATGCCTAGACTCAAACTAGCGTAATTTTAAGTGTTTGAATGTGAGATCGCACCATTAGGCACTTTAAGATTTAATGATTCGAGGTGAGTGGAGCCACTAGGAACGGGAATCGCGCCGAAAATGGCAAGGATGATCATGTGCAGTACGTTCATAATAGCGCCTGGCCAGTGTTATGGTGAACCTACGAGTTACGTGTGTATGCTTGAACTGCCTTGGTATGATAACCTTTGGGGTAGTGGAACAATTTCTATATGGGTAGCCATTAGAAGAAGTTGATGATTTTAGTAATCGTCACTTGGAGTGACGGTAAGCATGGTGATCGCGTTACGTGGACCGTGTCGGGTCATATTGATTGGTTGGATTAGAACCATAGACATTTGGAACCAATGTATTTCGAGGAGAAGTTATGAAGTGAACCTATGAGGTCTTTGATCTTTGCCTTAGGATGTTCTGAGCATCCGGTTGACGATAGTGTGACTAAGAAATCGAGGAACGTGGTTTCGAGGTTTTGAGTGCCGACCAAATTCATGCACGAAAATTATTTCTGAAATAAATTGCATCGATTATTTCTCATGTTTCCAAAATCACCATGTGGATCGTTCCACGGAATCTTGAGGCGTTTAGCACACACAAGTTTTAGACCATGATCTTAAACGGGCATATAACTATTTTATTGCATGTGGTTGCGGGCTTTGCCGAGACTGTGTTTATTCTCATTGCTGTCTAACACTATTTGTGAAGATGGTAATGTTCGTATTTTGACGTTGCTTAGAGTCTTGGGGAAGTAACTACGGCTTATGACCTTAATATTGGATCTCCTCCACGTATGTTAAGGTTTTGGACGAAGAGTTACCTTTCATTATTTTAATGTATGAGTTTTATTGAGAACTTTTATTTATGGGGTTTTGTTGATTTGACGTGGAAATTTTATTAGCTTTCAGGGGTGTTGTTTTCCCCTTTGGGTTCGTGTGAGTAGTTTGGCTGCGCATAGCAGGTATGCATATATTATTGAGAATTTTCATCACAGTGTTTTAGCCAATGTTTTAGAACGATGAGAGCATATTTTTATCTGGATTTGAAGTCGAAACCGACATAAATTATTTCATGTTTTAACCAAGTGCATACACATATCATCCTATTAGTTTTGTGAAATAAACGGTCGCATGCAAGTTTTGTTGTGAAATCTTATTCCATGCCGCCTTGCGGCTAAAAGAGAGAGAACTTTGAGAGTTCGATATTACGAACATGTTGTTTTGGGGAAATTTCATTATCATGTGATTTATCTTTGGGTTTTATACAAATATCAATCATCGTATACTTTTTGTTTTCGGACTAAATTATACTGTGAGGTGTGAGTAAACATATAAAAGATTTATGTTATTTCAAATAGAGCTTTTGTTCTGAACATATTTCAGTTATTGATTTTACTATTAGGAATTTCCGCAATGCATTAAACGAGTTATCAGTATTCATTTCGTAGTAGTTGCCGCTTTGAACAAGTGTGTTTTATATGTGCGACCCGAAAAATTGAACTCGATTTAAAGTTTACTTATGTTTCCTATTGTGTTGCTAAATTTGGGAAAATTATTCTCATATGCATATTATAATTTGATGCAAGCTAGGACCTTGGTGATACGTGGAAAATTTTGTCGCGCATCTTTTGTTACCGTTTTTGTTAACATAAATACTGATCAAATGAGTTTTGGAAATGGTGTAGATGCGTAGAGTTGGTGGTCAATTTTGAAACCTATCGATTGAACGGTAGTGAAGTTTTTACCGCACGATTTACTGTTATAAATTTCTTTTGTGTTTTAGAACGTTACAAAGTTCAAGTTGGCATAATGGTTGAAAAACCTTGAAATCATTAGGGCTATAGATTTAAAACCTATCGTAAAAGGATGTTGTAATTCGGGACTAGAAGAGTCCTTGGGAATTGAAGCGTCGGGTGATCCGACTTGTGGTTGGTTCCGAATTTTGGGTTTCAGATTTTGAATTGGGTCATGCATGAATAATGGAGGTATTAGATTTATGTCTTCCGGTTAATTAAGGGGTGATCTTTATGCTTCGGTAAACTGAAGATAAAGTCTTGTATGATTCTAGGTATGGTTGGATTGGATTTGTCGGGTCGATGGACTGTTAGACATCATGCTATACGTTGCTTATATATCGTTTTGATGGGCTTGCATGAGCAAGAGAAGTATTGTGGTTCATTGGTTAGGATTGTAAGATTGAGAATCTTAACACCCTGTTAGGTGTCAACTTTACCGCGACAATACTTCGGGAGTGAAATATTGGGCGGGATATCCACATTTTTGATTACCAGTTGGTTTAGGTGTCAACTTGCCCTTTCGAAGTCAACAAATCGTTGGAAGGTTTGAAAGTACCCCGTTGGATCAAGAGAATGTTGGCCCTTGATGGTGGAAAAATTAAAAGAAGGTTAAATGTTGGTAATTAAGTATTGGGGGTGTTTAGGTTCCTCGCTGTGTTAAAGATCTTAGTAAGGGAATGTTCTGAGGTTGAGAATAGATCGGGGTGAGTGATAGCCAGATCTGCATTAACCAGCTACCTAAAGAGCGTATGGGTACGCCTCGAAAGGATGGCGTTGTCAATATCAAGAACCGATCATTAAGAATTGTAGGAATTCTTTGAAGGTTGATGTCGAACCTTGGTTTGGATTCGGAAGCATGTTCAGTTGAAGTGTATTGGCTGGTGTGAAATCGGGGTTAAAGGCTGCTCTTGAGGCAATAAGTGTCATCCATGGTTGGGAGACAACGGTAGTCTTGTGGGTAAGGACTACTTTAGTAAGTTGAATGCTCACTCGGATGTAAGTATGATGTCCCCAATGGGACACTTATCGTGAAAACCAGCTTAAAGTATGGAGTTAGTTTTGGCTAGCGGAGTAGGGGCAATCTACGCTGCGGTTAACGTTTCATGGGAATCTAGATTTCGAGGACGAAATCATTCTAAGGTTGGGAGGATTGTAACACCCAGATTTTTGCTTAATAAGTTTCCGTTCATCTCCAGTCGTCTCTTCACCTTCCGTCTATCTTTTTGGGTGAAATAAGTTGTACTTTCGAACCTTAAATCGACCCATGCGAAAATCTCGAGTTTTGGACATTTTTAGGCTTCGGTACAAGTGGCGCGAGAGTGACTCGTGATAGTGACATGCGTCACTATCGCGTGGCACAATCTCCGGAGGTGTACCACCCGCGGTACAATCTCCGCGAGAGTGCCCTCGCGATAGTGACAATGTCACTATCGCGTGGCAAGGTCACCGCCGGAGTCTGTTTGGTTAAAAATACGGATTTTATCCCCTTTCTCATTTCTAACTCACCCATTTCATTTAGTTCTCTCCCTCTCAACCTCTCTTCCCCCTAAGAACAGAACCCTAACCCATTTTGGCGCCTTTTCTCCTCTAAAACAAGCGTTTCTTCTTCATCTAGCACACTTGGAAGCTTGAGCTAAGATGTATTCATCTTCTTCACCATCCTCTTCAATTTCTAGGGTTTCCACCCAACCCCTTTTATCATTTCTAGGCTCATCTTGGTGCGAGCTAGTGGTGTTTTGTTGGTGGATTGGAGTTATGGTTAAGGTAACCTTCTATTCTCTTCATTTATGGAAATTAGAGTTTTTTGGTTATATGATGAGATCTTGTGTAAAATGCTTGGGGAACAATTCTAAGGGTTGAATATGATTATTTATAGTCTGAAATGTGTGAATATAGGTTTTGGAAGCTTGAATTGAAGAGTTGGAATGGATGTATTTGGAAAGCTTTGGGTGGGATCTATGCTTTGGAGTTCAATGGTTGTGGATTGAAACCTAGGTTTAACTTAACCTAACAAGGTGAGTTCAAGTTGATTTGTGAAAACGATGTACATGCCAAAATGTCTATTTTAAAGTGTTTACATGTTTTATATGAAAATTGTTAACTGCTAATCATCTGATAAGTTTTGGTCATTTGGAAGTATCCAACTTTATAAACTTATAAAACACCCACATTTAGGATTTTGGGCATTTTGATAAGTAAATCATATATTTTGAGTATTTAAATGATTTATTACATGGAGCATATTTTTGAGTATAAATGCATTCTATTGGGTGTCATGGGATGGTTTGAAAGAATAAAAAGTATAAACCCACTTTGGAAAATGTTTTGTCCCGATCTAAATCTTGTTGAAGTTATTTGGGTGTGTTGAAGCATGAGTTGCATTATTTCGGATCGTTTACGTTTGATTTCATTTTATGATTTTCAACGTTGGGTCTTTGGATTTGTTGAGCTTATGGCTCGGCTTGGATTTTGTTGGGTCTTGGGGACACTTGTCCGGTTTTGATAGCTCAATGTAAAGCGCTTGGTTATGATTTGAATTTATTGCATCTTATTTGGGAATTACATGTTTTGAATGCGTTAGTTCATTCGTTTTGAGTCATGTAATGTTTTAGCCCCGTCTGCTATGGATTCATGAGCACTTTTGTATTTTATCTGGTGTTGGGACGACTAGTTTTCCACATCGATACACGTTCGACATCGGATTGGGTTGTAAGTCCTTCGTGCTCATATCAATGGGTGTATGCTGAAAGATGTTGAGCTCGATACTCTTATTATTTGTCCAATGGTGGAACGCTAGTTTTCCCCATTGAGGCGCGGCTAGGCCTCTTTGGTATGGTGTAAGTCCTCCGTGCTAGTATCTATGGGTGTATTCTAAAAGATGTTGAGGCCGATACTTATACCAATTTAACATAACGTGTAGCTTACTTTGTGCACGTCACATTATGCGGAATCGGGTCTTCCCCCGTCACCGAAAGATGTTGTTTTTGGGATGAGTCTTTTATACATTTGTTTTCGGCGACATTTTGCATACATGAGTTCATTCCATGTTTTATGGGTTGAGTATTAAACTCTACACGTGTTTTGGGGTGTTTTGGGATATGAAATATTATTTACATTATCATAAATTGGGAGTTAATTTATATCCACGTTTTGAGTTTGAGTTATCTCTCTCTTATGCTATAATCCTAGAAACTTGAGTTTACTCATATTTTGGTCGTTTATTTTATAAAGCTTACTCGAATTTCATTATTCGAGCATTACCATTATTCTCGATTTCAATAAGTGTTGGATTTCATTATTTCATGAAAGAATGTTTTGGCGTCGAGGCATCCATTTATAAAATGCATATTATTAGTAAATGAGTTATTCTCTTATTTTATTTAGTAAACCATTTTTAAAGGATCATGATTATAAGTTACAATACTTTCCTTTACGTTTTCCTCTATAATCGTGATGTAAAAGTCTTGAACTCACTAGGCGTTAGCCTAACTTTTTATTTGTCGGCATGTGCATCAGGTTCCATTTCGGGTTTAGTCTAGTGGCACTGTGATGAGATGAGTGCTAGTTGGCTGCTCGAAGAGGTGATTAGTTTGTTGAAGTCTTCTGCACTTATATTGGAGATAACGATTGGTATTGGGTTATAGTAACACTCGACTTTAGTTAGTCTTTATGTAAGACTTTATTTATTTGTTGATGGTTCAATTTAGAAATGTATTTCAATATTGGACTATTAGTAAGGGATTTTATTATCCTTTAAGATATTTTTGAAAGTTTTTAATTAGTCGCTCTTTCCAAATTTGAGGGTGTTACAGAATGCATACTGTTTCATGAAAGTACCACATTTATTTGATACATCGCATGAACCGTTATGTGCATCGACATCTGCTGCAAAAAACCGACGAAATCAGGTAAATTCATTTAGAGAATCAATGAGAATCCAAATGCAATGGGGCTAAATGAATGGTTTAGATGAGGGTTGTATGGGGTTATACCTTTTTACTGGGTTACAAAATAATTGTGAATTGTGACCTATATATATATATGTGTGTGTGTAGGGTTGAGTACCTGTGAGAATGACAGTTATTGTGAGAAGGGTAAAAAATGACTCCACCATTGGATACACATTAGGATGATATGCACCGACATGAGATGCACCAGATCAGTCCCCATATCAAGCATGATTCATGGGTGAGTTTAAGATTAAAAATGATTAAGGGTCCATATCCCTTTTTACCTTATCACCTCAACTCTTTTTCTCACATAATAATTCATCTATGTATATATAAATCATAGTTTTAATTTTTTTTAAATTGAAAAAGAAAAAGAAAACCCCCTTCGTTTAACAATAAAAGGAAGAAAAACGTGAGTGGAATATTGTAAAGGGAAATGACAAATTTACCAAACGAAGAAAGAAATGGCATCTTGCATTTGAAGGTCCCAAAAGCAACCATACCTTGTCTCATGCAATAGAAAAGAAACCAAAAACCAATGCTTTATATATTCTTAGAGAGAATTACACTTTTGGTCCCTAATGTTTGCTGATTTATTTGAAAATGAGACATATACTTTCATAATTCGAGTTTTCGTCCTTCAGGTATTGATTTTGCTTTGAAAGTGAGACCTGACCACTAACTCCGTTATAGCTAGGGGTATTTTCGTCCAACCATGTTTTGTTCCCCTTTTGCAACTTTTTTTGTTTTATCTGGTATTTGTAAAATCCATCAAAGTTTATGGAACAAATATGTAAATCTCTCTCTCTATATATATACATATACATATACATATACATATACATATACATATACATATACATATACATATACATATACATTATTCTCCGGTGAACCCCAAGACCACCGACATCCACCTTCTCCGGTTCGGATCTTGTACAGACATCAGTTTACTTCCAATTTCACACACATATCTTGTACAGATCCCAATCAAAACCTACATCATTTCTCTTCACAAATCCCACAAAAAAACCTGAGAATCCTAGTAACGATTAAGTAACAATGTATTGAATCACAACTCTGTATTGAATGATTGTAGAGAGTTACAAGTAATGGAATGAAAAGCCAATTCTCTCTCTAAAACATGTTAGGCGCACGACTAAACTCTCAACTGACCTAAAACTCTAAACAAACAAACTTTCAACACTAAAGGCTTAGGTCCTAAAGTCCAAAGCCCATTAACACAAACAAGCCCATCTATAACAATAAGGCTTTTACAACACATTAAATAAATAACAATAAAGCTCTATAAATACTTTATATAACTTTCAACGCACTAGGCATTTTAGCCCTAACAAAACCAACAAACTCCAAACCATGCCTACTCCAAAATCCACTTCAAGATTCATCTATCTCACAATAATCCTCCTCCTTTCACTCACTTTTCTCACTTCAAAAACCACCCAAGAGTCCGACGACATTGAAGAACTCATTGCATTAGACGAAGAACAAGAACAAGAACATGGTGGGACCCACTACCCTAAACCACCGTCTGAGGCGGAGGTGTTGAGCAGAGCTCAAAAGATAGTTCTTGAACTCAACAACGATAACACCCAGATGACCATTGATGGAAACGAGTTTGTTTTGATTCTGGGTTATGCACCTTGGTGCGTTAGAAGTGCAGAACTCATGCCTAGGTTTGCAGAAGTTGCTGGTTCTTTGAATGAGTTAAAGAATCCTGCTTTGATGGCTAAGATTGATGCTGAAAAAGATACCCAAAAGTTTCTTCGAATCTTGGGATCAAAGGGTATCCAACTTTGAGTCCCTGTGACATCGTCTATATATATATATGTATATGTATATATATGTATGTGTGTGTGTATATATATATAGAGAGAGAGAGAGAAAGAGAGAAAAAGAGAGGGAGTGAGATATTTACATATTTGTTCCATAAACTTTGATGGATTTTACAAATACTAGAGAAAACAAAAAAAGTTGCAAAAAGGGTTACAAAACATGGTTGGATGAAAATACCCCTGACTCTGACGGAGTTAGTGGTTAGGTCCCACTTTCAAAGCAAAATCAATACCTGGAGGACGAAAACTTGAATTATGAAGGTATAGGTCCCATTTTGAAATAAATCAGCAAACGTTAGGGACCAAAAGTGTAATTCTCTTTATATTCTTATGTTCATTCTTTTAAAAATAATCAAATAATTATTAGTAATGGATAGAAAGGTAATTTATATTTTTAAAAAGTTTAAAAAAAACATGGAATTTATTTCATAAGACAACTAATAAAAGAAAATTATCGTAATTTTTTAGGGCTGAGAAAATAAAACACATGATAATAAAATCAAAAGCAAAGGTGAAACGGATATGAAAAGCATATAAGATAACAAGATATGTACCTAATCTATATTCATATAGTAAGATCATCCAGAATGGTTGGCTTTTTTGTTCTTGACGAGGTTTTTGTAAGAACCATTATAGTAGGAGGTTTTGATGAGTTTTTTATGAGAACCAGACCCGTAAACAAAAATTCGGCGTTTCAGATTAATGTGGTTTTCTATTTTTTTTACAAATTTATTGTATTTTGTTAAAAAATTAATGAAAAAGGGTTAATTTGATAAATATAAACTAAAGACTTATTAAATTTGTTTTAACTTTTGTAAGTTATAATAAAACATAATTTTTTAATAAATAAAATTATATAAGTAAATAAATAAATTAAGTTATATAACTATCCATAAAAAAATAAAATATAAAAATTTTATCTCAATTTTATTATTTGAAATAGATCAAATAGCGTGAATAAGTAAACAAATATTAATCAACTATAATTTATATAAATTCATAACTTACAAAAAAGAAACAAAAAAACCAGTAATTAATAAATAAATTAATAGAACAATTTAGCTTTTTGGCAACAGATGATAACATATTACAACAACCATCTACCTGCAAAAACATGTGAAAGAATATTGTCAAGTGTGAAGGTGCATTTTCATTTGATGCAGCCTAAGGTAACGAATTTTCTACATTTTATTCCTAGTTGTTTGTGTAGTAGTTTTACATGAACTTATTATTCAAGACACTACAACAAAATTAAGTTTATAGGACGTCAAAATTTTCACCACAACAAAATCGGGTTTGTAGGAAGTCAAAAATTTCTAAATGTCTTAATAGACCGCTTTATAAAACTTAATTTATAGGACCAAAAATAAAACGTCATATCTAAAGACGTAATAAGTTTGTAGTACGTTTTTGGACGTCATAACAACTTTTTTAGGACATTTATATAAAAAACCGCAGTATTAGCTATTTTATAAAGTGTCTTATAAAAACATGTGTCGTATAAAAAGATGAGTTTATAGGACATTTTCTCAAAAGTGTCCTATAAAATAGATAATGTGACGCTTTGTATTAAAAGTGTTCTAAAAAACTTATTAAAACGCCCGAAAGCGTCCTATAAACTTATTACAAAGCCTTTAGATAAAATGTTTTATTTTTTGTTCATATGAATTAAGTTTTATAAAACAGTCTATTATGATGTTTAAAAAATTGTGACGTCCTATAAAACTATTTTTTTTTGTAGTGACTATATATATCAACTCTAATAACTTGTACCACATCGGTTGTTAATGATAGCCAAGTTTCCATCTAAAGGTCTATATAAATAGCGATGTAAGGGTTCTGATTTGGAACCGAGCCCAAGCTCTCCATTTTCAAAGAAATAGAAGCACCTCTTAGTATTAAGCGGGTGCATCTTTTAGTTCTTTAAAACAAATCCCCTTTGATTAAAAATTGAGCGGGTGCACGAGACCTTGCTCGGAGGTTTTGCCCCAAGTAAAACCCCACTAGTGTCAGTGTGAACAACACTCAAACACTACACAAGTAGATTGTTATGACCACATTGTCGCAACCAAAGCTTTGTTCTTCCACAATTTAAACATTCGAAAATGCATACAATGTGATCATTTAAAGGTGTTAAAATTGAGTTAAAGCCCATGAATTGATTTAACAAAAACAAAACCAACTTGAATGATGCAACTTGCTAGTACAACTTGAAAATGTTCTCTAAAAGCTCATTACAATATAGATTTTGCATAACTAATTAATGTGGTGTATTTTTTTTTTGAACGGCGGAATTTTATAGAACTAGCAAGAAGCTAGAAAAAGAAACAATTACATAAGAGTAATGGCAAGGGGAGGATTAGTAAGCCACCTAACCCAATTAATAGACAAATTGCTACTTCTATGAGTTACCCAAAAATAAGCACGGGTTATGATGTTATCAAAAAACAGCACTTTCCTTGGCTTCGGGTTGCCAAAGAGAATACCATTCCGAAACACCCATATAGACCATAAAGTGGTAAGCGTAACGGCCTCAAAACACATAAAAACCTCCCTCTTCAGCTTAATTGAGTCAATCCAAGAGAACCAATCCGAATAAGAATGGAGATTCGGAATATCCATACGCCACCAACGACCAATGAGAACCCACAAGTCTTTAGCGACAGGACATGAAAAGAAAAGATGATTGCAATCCTCCACTCCTATATCACAATTAGGACATAAAAGAGACGAAACATCGATACCTCTTTTATCCAAATTTATCCGAGTAGGGAGCCGATTTAGAAGCAACCGCCACACGAACACATTAACTTTGATGAGAACAAGTCTATTCCATCTAGTAGGACGAGAATCCACCTCCAAATGACTAGAATCAATTAAACGCCTAGCTGAAGCCACTGAATAATCACCCGGTCCTTCTAACAGCCACACCCATCTATCCTTTTGACAGGAGGGCACAAAGGTAGATAAAATTTGTTGTAGTTCACTAAATTGCATGGCCTCAACCCCACCTCTCGGCGCCCTTCGAAGACACACATCCCAACAGCCTAACTCCAAACGAGACTTGACATTCACCGATTTATTCAATTCTAAAGCGTAAACTCTAGGAAATTGAATTTTAAAAGGAGAATCCCCAAGCCAAACATCATCCCAAAACGCGGTTGAAACACCATCGCCCACCTTTTTCTTACAGAAAGAGAAAAGATCAATACCTTTATCCTTTAGAGCGTTGACCGATTTTGTAATTGAAACCCATGTTGAGTTCGCAATTTGCCTAGGCAAACGCGAACCAATTAGGCCTTTGTCGCCATAGATGGATTTAATAATTTTAACCCAAAGAGCCTCATCCTCCAACCAAAACCGCCAAATCCACTTGAAAAGCAATGCATGGTTAAACGCCATAATGCTACCAATACCAAGTCCTCCGAGTTTGAGACTAGCCATAACTTTTTTCCACTTGACCCAAGACGTTTTCTTTTCCTCCACATCCGCACCAATAAAGAATCTATTTCGGATAGATTCCAAGCCTTGGTCAACCAATCTTGGGATTTTGTAGATAGACATGAAGTAAGTAGGGAGGTTCCCCAAAACGGACTTTAAAAGGGTAACCCGACCACCAGCCGAAAGGGTTTTAACTTTCCAATTAGAAAGTTTGACCAAGAAATTCTCGAACACCACCTTCCAACCTTCTTTTTTGGACATATTACCCCCAACAGGTAAGCCTAAATACGAAAATGGAGGCTTCAATCCATCACACCCAACACGAGAGGCCAAATACTCGATTTCTTGCGAATCCACCCCCACACCAAACAATTTGCTTTTATGAAGATTAATTTTGAGACCCGAGATAAGGAAAAAACATCTAAGAATGCGGATAATATTCCTAGCATTCGCTAAAGACCATTCACCCAGAAAAATCGCATCATCTGCGTAGAAAAGGTGGGACAGAGGGTACCGTTCTTTACCAATAGCAGCACCTAGGAAGAGATTTTTTGAAACTGCATCTTGAATAATGACATGTAATCCTTCCATGGCTAAGATGAAAAGGAACGGGGATAGAGGGTCTCCTTGCCTTAATCCACGACGAATGCAAAATTCCTTAGTCGGAGAGCCATTAACGAGGACCGACCCCATCGAATCCTCAAGGCATCCATGAATCCACCCACGCCAAACTATGCCAAATCCTAATTTCGCTAGAATTAAATCCAAGTAATCCCACCTCAAACAATCGTAGGCTTTCTCAAAATCAACTTTAAGAATCAGAAGCTTAGACCAGATTTTTTTATACCAATTCATAGCTTCATTCAAAATTAAGGGACCATCAAGGATTTGACGCCCTTTTTTGAAAGCGGACTGCTCGCTACTAACGATATCCCCAATAACCATACTAAGCCGATTAGCAAGAAGTTTACCAATAATTTTATATTGGCAACCTATAAGACTAATCGGCCTATAGTCTTTAACAAATTTAGGGTCAAGAACTTTTGGAATGAGAGCAATGAAAGAAGGGTTACAACCTTTCGGGAATCGACTGGACTCAAAGAAGTCATCCACCAATTTCACCACGTCATTTTCAATGAGATGCCAAAATTTCTTGAAAAAATGGAAAGTAAATCTATCCGGTCCCGGGGATTTATCCGTACCGCAGTCCCAAACTGCTTTTTTAATTTCATCCCGCGCAAAAGGCTCCTCAAGGAAGGAAGCTTGATCCGAAGACAAAACGTTCGGAAACTCGACCTCTAAATTTGCACGAAATCCCCCCTCACAAGTGTTGAACCGATCTTGAAAGTGAGAGTAAAACTCATCTTTGACCTTGGTTGGCTCCATAACCCAATCACCATCAATCATAACTCCACGAATGGCTAGTTGACGTCTTTTCTTTTTAAGAATTCCATGAAAAAACTTGGAATTCTCATCTCCTTTAGCTCCCCAACGGATTTTAGCTTTTTGCACCACATCCAAATTTTCTACCCTTTCCAAGTCACCCAGAGTCTTCATAAATTGAACACGAGAATCGATGTCCAATCTAGAAGCGTTACCCGAATCAATCCGAGCGTCAATGTCCCTAATACTTGTTTTTAATCCAATTTTCACCTCCATATCACTCTTTCTTTTTTCATCAATCCACACACGAAGATTTTTCTTTAATAACTGAAGTTTCTTTTTAAAAGCAATCATACCATTGGAATGACGAGCACTATCATCAAACCATGAATTTTTCACAATTTGGTCGAATTCGGGCATATCGAACCAAGAGTGAAAAAGACGGAACGGAGTAGGCCCGTAATCAAAGGATAACTCCTTAAAAAGAATAGGCCTATGGTCGGAAAGCTTACGATCAAGCACCAAACCCGAAATGTTGGGCATTAAATCAAAAAGCCAATCAGACAAGAGGAACCGATCAAGCTTACTCATTTTGGAAGCCCATTTATTTGTCCACGTAAAAGAATACCCTCCAAGAGGAAGGTCATGAAGGTCGGCGTTACGAATGAAGGCATTGAATCTGTCTGCGGAGTTAGCCTGAAAAGTCGAACCAAATCTTTTTGAAGAGATGCGAACCTCAATAAAATCTCCCATCACAATTACCTCCCCATGCCATCTACTAATCATACTCAGGAGAATAGACCATAAATTAATTTTAAGAGCCGCCTCTTGAGGCACGTACACCAAGATAACCAGCAAAGATAGGCCATTAGGCACCCAAATACCTTCTATAGCCACAAAATACTCCGAAGAAGAGACACAATACTTTTTAAAGAAAGTGTTGTCCCAAATGCATAGAATGCCACCTGATCTACCCCTAGCCGAACTAGAAGCAAAGTCAAAAAAAGAATTACCCCAAAGGAATTTTACCACAAATAAATCAAGTCTAGTCAATTTCGTCTCTTGGAGAGACAAGAAATTTACCCCATGGCAAGAACATAACTCTCTTACCCATTTTTTCTTCTCCACACCCCCCAACCCTTGAACATTCAGAGAAAGTACATTCATATTGACATCTTCTTACCTCCTGCATTGCTGATAATAGCTTTGAGATCAGTTTCGCATCCTTTCATGGGGAATCCTAACGCCCGTCCAAGACCAATAGTAGCAGATAACTCCTCAAGCATATAATAGCCTTCCTGAATAGATTTTGAAGAAGTAAATGAACCCCCAGAATGATGCAAACTTTGGGACACAGAAGGCAACTTAAAATTTTCGCGACCCAAGGAAGCATTTGGCCCCCCTTTCTCCTCAACCGATCCTGAAGGTGCTAAGACAAGATAAACCGGCTTTACCGGGGCACCAATACCACCACAAACAGTTGTCGCATCTTCCTTGAAGTCAAGTGTGTCCTGCTGAATTTCATCAATACCTCCACCCTCGTTGGGGGTAAATCCAGGTGGGAAGTGAGGGGTGTTATCTGGGATCCCACCATCCTTGCTATGAGCTTCCGGAATTTTCAGGTCTTCCACAAGGAGCTTGTTCAAGTTAAACGGGTCATCACTTTCGTCCCCTAGATCCACCGAGGCATTCTTTAAGATGTCTTCATCGACATTGTGGTGTATTAGCAGTAATAGAACAATAGCATCACAAAGAATGAGTAAATTCATAATGCTAATTATTATTTAGAACTTGGAAGAGTTCCAAATATATAGTGTGGTCACTCTTTGAGGAAAAATGGACAAATTTCTAGCATGGTCACACTTTTAGAAAAATGGATAAATTTCTCCTATGGCCATTCTTGTAACAAGAATGTACACTCTTCTATAAAGTGTGGTCACTTCTCTTGACCACCTTGCAAGTTGTCAATATTCCATTAGAGTTTACATTTACACCCTTTCATGTTTGTAATTCTTAGTATAGTAATTAAAAACACTAATTAAAAGAATATTTTTTGTTGTCTTCTATTGAAATGTTTTCTCTACTTGATAATAAACATTGAAGTTTAATCCGTGTGGAATATAATATCGATACTTGGTTTTATTACATATTAAAGACGATAGTTTAAGATAGAGTTTTGTTTATTTTTGCAATGACATATCTGGGGTTGTAAAGTTGCAAGAGATGGATGTCGTTCCCAGGTCCGTTCCTGACATTTTATAGGCCCTGGGTGAGATGTAAAAATGGGCCATCGATAACTACGAATGTTTTCAATATATTATTTATATCATTGAATTCAAGAAATATTAATTTATATAAAACCGTTTTCCCCATATTCCTAGTGCATGATCAATCAATAATTAGTTATAAATTAATATTATCTACCATATCATTTTTATATAGCATCGTCAATTCGTTCCACCATCAAAGACATCTTATGATATAACTTTAATATATAGATTGAAATCATTTGAGGTCATTATACTGACCATTCAGAGTAACACTTTAAGTAAATTAATATAAATCGGTTGAATGTCCACATGTTACCTGATGTTAATGGTTTTCATCACCATTTTAAACATTTGGAGTTGAAACAAATTTTTTAAGAACTATCAACTTAGAATCAATTGCCAATGTTGGTTATAGTTTGAGATCTTATTTTTATTTTAGAGATAAGAGGGTACTTAAGATTCATGCATTCAATATTAGATAATAAATAGTCAATAATATATGAAAAAAGAAGAAAATAGTTTTGAAATTCTAAATATAAATATAAGTTGGGTCGTCTCCTATAGTTGATAATTGTTTTCAAAAGATAGGAGTTTTTCTTAGTTAATAAAAAGAAATCTACTATATTCTAATTAACACAAAAATAAAATTCATACATATGCAATAATCAAAAGAGTATGTGGAAGATGAGTAATGAAGTATATATCAAACTTTCTAAGCAAAAATAGTTTTTAGATATTAGAACTTGTTAAAAAAATTAGAGAAATAAGAAGCAATACTATAAAATGAAATGCCAATTAACTTATTACAAATTTTATTGTCTAATGTAATTAATTAATATATGTTTGGCCCCTTAATATAATGTTAAATTTTTTTTGGTCCTATTATATACTAGTTTTTTTTTGTCTTTTTTATTTACAATTTTTTTTAACTACTACTATATGGTAGATTATTAAAAAAATTGAACCTCTATTTTCTTTGAGCCTTGGGCGTGCACCTGACCTGCCTTCCCACAAAGACGGCCTGATCATTCCTAAAATTTTAAATTATAAGTTGAGTTATCATTTGTTTTTCTACCACTCCTAATGGAAGGTCTCAATTAAGATGTATCATATTAGATCTCTAGTAAAGACATGTTTTCCACTCACACCTTTTTAAATTCCCATTAAAGACCATTCGACTTTTTCCATTCACTTTTAACCAATTCACAACCATTGTCGTGAAAAGATCACGAAGCTCTTTCTCAATATTGCTTCTAATTACATGAAACATTTATGCATGAAAATACATAAGGAATATATAGAAGTGAAAAAGAAAATGTAGAGGGAATGTGATAAGTAAGAAGCCGTTTACCAAACGTTTACCGATAAGAGAAATTACCCTCACTTTATCATATAACATTCTCGGTCATCAAAATGAATTGTTGGTAAGCGTTTTAAATCCGGTAAATGCTTACCGGGTTAGAGTCTTTTTCCTCACTTACCGGGTAATTAAGACTCTCAATCCATGTCATCGCCTCGTACCTTGTCATGCTCAATCGTACGCACTTGTCAAGTAAGCATTTAGTAATTAAAATGTCTCCAAAAGAAACGTTCCAATCTTTTTGGAGGTTCTGTTACACTTAAAACTTTTGATACACTTCAAAATGAGACAACAAAGATACATATATACAAATTACAGATGCGATGATAAGGTGTATTACTTTTCTTTTCTGATAGAAATTAGATCTACACTGAGGAAAGACTATATTTTTTGCATTCTTTGATAAAAAGGCCTACAAATGTAAAAGTAGGCCCTAAATTTTTTTGAGTTATGTTCAAAATCACACATTAAACATGGTAAAGAACGAACTTGATCTCTAAATGTAAGATGGTGTGATAAAGGCATAAAGCAGAGGTAGGTTGTGTGTTGAATGAGAGCGACGAGTGCCTGCATTTTAACCACTCATCCATGGCACTGAAAAACATGATATTCGGTGTGGTTAAATTTTTGCATGCATTTATTATATAAGATGAAGCTAATAGGGAAGGTGAGTCTGCAATCCTTCTTTATACGTCACGTGAAAACAAACATCGAATCAGAGTGCAATCCCATATCATTGTTTTCTTCTATCTTGGTTCTTTTCGTCCTTGGATTATATTCATCCATTTTTCACACATTTATATATACTTATATCTGTATCTATACTATATAATAAAACATGGATAAAAAACTCTTAAATACAAATTATTAGGTATAAGGTATCATCATTTTATGCAAAATTTTAAAAATCTCTTAATTTATAAGTTTCAAAGCACAAGATACATATTATTACTGCAGGCTTTTAACACCCATCAATTTGGTATGTGCAAGACCTTCCTTTTATGCAGACCTTTCCATATATCACTATTAATTAATATATTATATTACTATAATTTTGTTTTAATTATATTATTAAATATGTAATTGGTAATTTTTTATCTAGATGTTATTAAAATATATAAGATAAACATTGAATTCTAACAAAATACTTAATTTTTTTATAAAAACATTATATTAATAAGCCTAAATTAAACAAATTTATAAAAAAATATTATCACTTTCTCAAAATCATCCAAAATTGTACTGTAAATCGACAAAAAAAATAAAATAAAACATTAAAATCGTGATGTATCTCGCTGCATTGCGCGAGTACGCTTCTAGTATATATATAAACTATCAAATTTAATCTCATTTTTGTTACTTCATTAAACTATTAACTATCTATATTATATTATAAATCTTCTAGATTTTATCTTTTAAGTATTCATAATTTTAAGTATTTAAATATTAATATATTATGTATAAACTAGAAGCGTTTTCGCGCAATGCAACGAGATACATTACGATTTTAATGTTTCATTTAATTTTTTTGTTGATTTACAGTACGATTTTGGATGATTTTGAGAAAAGTGATAATGTTTTTTTTTTATAAATTTGTTTAATTTAGGCTTAATAATATAATGTTTTTTATATAAAAAAATTAAGCATTTTGTTAGAATTCAATGATTATCTTATATATTTTAATGACATCTAGAAAAAATAACCAATTACATATTTAATAATATAATTAAAACAAAATTATAGCAATATAATATATTAATTAATAGTGATACATGGAAATGTCTGCATAAAAGGAAGGTCTTGCACATACCAAATTGATGGGTGTTAGAAGCCTGCAGTAATAATATGTATCTTGTGCTTTGAAACTTGTAAATTAAGAGATTTTTAAAAGTTTGCATAAAATGATGGTACCTTATACCTAATAATTTGTATTTAAGAGTTTTTTATGCGTGCTTTATAATATAACTAGAAGCGTATTCGCGTAATGCAGCGAGATACATCACGATTTTAATGGGTTTTTTTTCTCAATTTACAGTACAATTTTGGATGATTTTGATAAAGTGATAGTGTTTTTATAAATTTGTTTAATTTAGGCTTAATAATATAATGTTTTTTATATAAAAAAATTAAGTATTTTGTTAGAATTCAATGATTATCTTATATATTTTAATGACATCTAGAAAAAATAAACAATTACATATTTAATAATATAATTAAAAAAAATTTATAGTAATATAATATATTAATTAATAGTGATACATGGAAATGCCTGCATAAAAGGAAGACCCTGCATATACCAAATTGGTGGGTGTTAGAAGCCTGCAGTAGTAATATGTATCTTGTGCTTTGATACTTGTAAATTAAGAGATTTTTAAAATCTTGCATAAAATAATGGTACTTTATGCATAAAATGTTGTAATTAAGAGTTTTTTATGTCTGTTTTATAATATAGTATAAATATAAATTAATATTACATAATTCTTTTTAATTCTTATAATATTTTTATTTTATCCCTTTTGTAAACAATAAAAACTGAAATTTAAAGAGTTAATAGAAACTCATATTATCATGTTCAAATAAATGAGTCAAGTTTTGAAAATCCAATATCAGAAAAAAAATCTAGGTTACTTTGGATATATATAATTAATTTTGAAGTAAACAAATTATATTAAAAAATGGGTATTTTTTCTTTTTAATTTAATACTTATATATATTCAAAATTTTAACCACATTTTCATCTTTTTAATCACGAGTATATCCACATTTGACTACTATAATTTTACTATATTATTACAACTTACTAATACGTTTGATTTTTATAAAACTGACTAATAAACATGTTCAAATAAAATATAAACTTTGAACTCTACTAATACAACGAAATACTTTATAAAACTGATAATAACCAACTGAAGATTCTTTCTTTATCAAAACTACACAAATTAATAAAATAAAAATCAAGACAAACGAATTAAAGATAATGTATTACAATGCTTTACAGAGATATAATACTTCTAGTAATATATATGTTAAATGGTCGTGTGGAAAAATCGTTTGTTTTAAAGTATAAATTAATGATTGTTTTTGCAAACCAAGAAGTTGATTTAGGTTATATGAAAATGTGATCTTGCATGAAAAATATGTCTATGTCTATTTTTATTTTGTATTTATATTTATAAAAGTTGTTTAAAAACACTTATTATGAAAAATTATATGATATTGTTTGTGGTAAACAAAATTAAATTAATAAGTAAACATGAAAAATGTGAAGTAATAGTGAAAAAATACTTTTCCATTACAAAGTAAATGGAGGTTTTCTTTAATTGTACATAAATGTAATAAATATACGAGACAAAGTTTAAGTAAATATAAATTTTAATAAAAGTAAGTTTAAAGTATAATCTATATATCTATATAAAGCAGAACTTTCTATCGCTAACGTGGCACTCCCACACTTGAGATTAGCCTCTCTTTTTTTTTTCTCAGTTTTTTTTTCTCTTTTAATAGATTATTAGAGTTTAACCCTTTCATCTCCTCCCTTACGACCTTACCCATGATCTATTGTAACACCTTCAACATCATCATCATCAATGGAGAAATAAAAAAAACTCTCCTCTCTCTAATTCGTCTCCTCTTCCATGTCAATACCGAAATAAAACTCTCTTACTCACAATCGGTTGTAACAATCAAACCTTCATCATGGAGAAATCAAAAACTCTTTCTCTCTCTCTAATCCCTCTCCTCTTCGATTTTGAATTTGGGGGTTTACGGGTTTTCATTTTTAAACACTTGAGGGAAGGCTTATGGTTTTCTTTTTACAGTCTCATAACCGAACACCTGGGGGGAGGCTTATGGAAACCATTTTGAGCCTGTGGTTTTTCATTTTCCAGTATTGTGTTATCTACAAACTTGATGTGCAAGGATCAAATACGTCACTATCGATAAGAACCTTTTTGTAGGTAAGTTCTTTGTTGGGTTGAAATTAATTCACTAATGCTATTTTTCCTAATTAATGGCGTTTTTTCGTCCGTTTGCTTATCATACAGCATATCTCGACAACTTATAATATAGATACTTGCTTGGGTCTTACTACTTCTGTAATGTACTTCATCAGGTGTACGGATTTTCTTGGATTGTGCTTCTGGGACTTGTATTCCTTTTTAAGGTACACAAGTTTAACATTGTAACACCCCTAAAATTCGAAAATAGCAGACGGAATAAAATTTCCAAAAACTCTTAAATACAAAGTCTTGAAATAACAAATATCTTAAGTTACAAGGAAGGAAGTCACCATAAACAATGTATCAGAGTTCTAACGAAACTATCTAATCCCACAAACAGGGATAACATTAGTTGGGTGTTACTAAACCACCAAAGCTGCTATCTTCACTAAACCGGATGACATCACTAAAGCCATCCTACTGGAACTTCTACCAAGCTCCACTCGCCACTCAGATCCATCTAAGACCTGATATACATGTCGAAAAGAAAAAGTGTTAGACTTAATGCCTAGTGAGTTAAAGCAGTTTTCATCATATAAATCATAAAACATTTAAAATGAACATTTCACTCTGAATAAGGCCATTTTAGAAATATTGATTATAAAGAGGCTTTGTTGGCAAATCAAGTTACTTCTAATTTCCAAACACCCATTTTATATAGATAATCGACGCCCAAATTTCCCCAAAACGCACCCACACGTATTTCTCCAAAAGACTCTTTGTATAATTAAAATGGTACGTTTTAACACCGAAGGCATGGGTAAGGGAATACCCAAAATAACACCTTTCGGTGACGGTGGAGACCCGATTCCATCGAATGTGGAGGGCACACAAAGTTAAGCCACTTATCAATGTTCTTGAGTTTCGCATAGACCATGGATCCCCGTATCCGGCTCCACTGAGCTACCAACGCAAGATACCCAATGAACTTAGCGACAATTCGACCTCTAGATGAGTCTCAACACAAAGTCACAAGTCCCCGTATCCGGCTCACCATGGGCACCACCGCAAGACTTAACTCCGTATACGGCTCTCCAAGAGCACCACCGCAAGCTTATATACCAACATGACTTGGGGACCACTCACTAGACTCAAACATGGACATCAAAACTCCATGATGAACATTGTAACACCCTCAAATCTTGGAAATAGCAACTAATTTAAAATTTTCTAAATACCTCAATAATTGCTTCGTCTACACACACAATTTAAGGATTAACCTCAATGCACACATTCATTCTATACATACAATCTATGATAAGGACGGTGCTACTAAACCTAATAACAGTTACTATCTCCAACCTGCGGAAGACTTCACCAACTACTTACTCTTGCAATAAGCTAAGACTCAAATCTTCAAAGCACTGCTAGAACCGAACCCCCGACAGGAACCTGATGCACATGCCGACAAATAAAAAAAGTTAGGCTTAACATCTAGTGAGCTCAAGAGTTTTAACCTGAATGATTATATCTTTTAAAAGAAAATAATTCAGTTCAAATCAAGATCTTTCGAAATAGTTTACTTTAAAAATGGTGTGAGTCTGTGTGATTGAACACGATCGTTACCAGATAATCAAACAACAAACAAGATATAGATAACCAACCTGTTTCTATTACAAACGATGATTACAAGGTTGATGTTCTTGAAGTTTAAGCTCTCTTCTCTCTGATGAATAGTAAGGTCGATGTTGTGTGTTCTGAGATATGAAAAGTTGTGAGATAATAAATATCTCATAACCTTTTATATCTCACAAACAAATATCTAAATTAATATCTAAACTAAATAATATCCTAAAATATCTACTAGTTAGATATTTAGGAATAATACATAATACAATAATTAAGACAATAATTAACTTTGACAATTATTACAAACTTAACATTAGACTAATCTTGAGAGTGGCTTTTCAGCTTTAGCTTCAGATTCCAAACTTCAGATTGGATGATCTTGAATCCAATAAATCTGAGATCTAACAATCTCCCCCTTTGGATCAAGATCATTACTAAAATGATTTAGCAATTCAGTCTTCTCTTTCAGCTCAGAAGATGGAATCTCTTTCTTTCTCTTCAGAATGTAATAATCTCCAGGAAAATTATCTTCAAAGAAAATTTCTCTCAGATTAGTATGTCTTTAGAATACTTTGAAGAATCTTTTCTTTGTTAGCTCTTCTTCATTCTATCTTGGACAATTATCTAAACTTTTGATTTAGCTCCCATTTCTTGATTAGCTTTTCTCCCCCTTTTTGATGAAAAGTTCAACGACTTCATCAAAACTTTAGCAAGAAATGTATTTCATCAGGAGCTTCTGATCCGTCAATTAAAAATATATTCATCCAGATCTTTTCAAATCCAGACAAAATAATCGTGTAACACCTGAATCAACAAATGAATCAGTTAAAATGCCTGTCAGTAACACTAAGTCACTGTGTGTAACGAATACACATTGGAAATGAGCTTTTTGATGATGACTCCCCCAGGGCTTCCATTCAATCATCGAAACACCACAAAGGTAATTTCTATAAACGTTATGACAAAGAAACAAATTCCTTGTGTGTTCGTGCATGTGATAGAAAGAATTAAGCACTTGATGATTGCTTATAAGGCTCAAAATTGTGTAAACCACTGAGACAATAGTAAGTTAAACACATACTCAATGTGCATGATTGAAGTGCGAAGGTGGGGCAAACTTCCTTCTTTTCAATATCCAGATTTTCAAAATGAAAATCAGATAGCAAATGTGCTGCTTCCCCTTTTGAAAATGTGAAACACTTTCCTGTTGAGAAGAAAATGAGTAGTTGGTGAGGTTTGATCAAGAGTTGGCATGGGCTAGTTGCCTGTTTCAATAATGATCACCAAAGAAATGTGAAACATTAGAAATGTGGCTGCCCGTCTCAGAAAAAGTTGGTGCAGAGTTCTGATATTCTTTTAACTCTGTTCTCACACCCTCTTTATTTTAAACATTTAGCTCACTCTAACCAAACTTTCTTTCTATGTTTGACACACTCATTTCTTTTGACTTCTCACACTCAATCACTATTGATTAACTTCGTGGGTAGAAATCACTGGTTAAGGTGATTCCATAGAAGTTGTGTTAAGTCCTAGCACAATGAAATCATGTTTTCCTAGAAAGCATATGATGCTCAAAATGGTTTAACTATCTCAGTAAAAGCACAAAGTTGATATTGAAAACATTTAAATTCACACTTCCAATTCATGAATTCGTTTGAGAATCGGGAAGTGGTTTGAACATTTAAGAACAATGTTTTCTATGATTGAAAGTTGTCCTTTTTTCAATCATATATGAGATGAAGATAAGGAATGATACCTTTTGAGTGCAATCTTACATCTCATGAAGTTAAGCTTAAAGTCATAAAGATATGATATTTTAAGCATCTCTCAAAAACTGCAAAAGTCTTATGTCATAGTCAAAGCAAATTTATTCACGTAAAATTAAAATGACAAAAAGCAGTAAAACAATTAAAGTACGAGTTCTGATCTGAAGTAATCAGAAGTAATCACCTTTTTACTCCCCCTGAAATTATGCATTTGAAAATTATCATTGAAAAAGATATGCATTTATAATTTCAGACATAATATGTACTCCCTCTTGATGGTTGATTTCCTCATTCGAGTATCGGAGTACAATCTCATATCAGCTCGGAAGTAAGGTCTTTTGATCATTGAAGTACGAGTCCTAAACTGTTGTGTTTAGAAGTCAAACTTCGTTGAAGTACGGGTTTTGAACTGATGTGTTCAAAAGCCTATTTGACACTGATGTCCGGGTCTTGAGCTGATTTACTCAAGAACCATTGTTCTCCTCCTACTTCCTCTTGACAGTAGGTGCCTGCAACACAAAATCATCCCTTTTCTTTGGTATCCATTTCCATTTGGATCCAACTGTGTTAGTATACGATTTTGGCACCCATTGAAATTTGGGCCCTCTTTCTTTTTGAGAATCAAATGAAGAGTTAGAATGATAAGAGGGAACATGATATGTGCCAAACCAAATAGCAGGATCTATACGAGAAGCATGATCATATCTACCATAATTTGAAAATTTTCTAGTAGATTGAGATAAATGGATTAATTGTTGTACGAAATATTTCTTGCGAGAATCGACAAGTTTTGGTTTTATACAAGCAACATTCGAAAAAGATTTAGCTGTCTCGTTAATCTCCTGTTTTGGTTTCCATTCAGATTTAACTCCTGGCATTTTCTTGCTCAGTTCCGAAACATTTGAAACTCGTGAGTTAGACTTTTGAGCAACAAATGAATGCTTCGTCTTTGGCTTACCAGTAGTGATCGGTTTCTGTGAATGCTTAGATTTCTTCTTACCTATCGCATTCTTAGATTTCACATAAACTGATTTATCAACTTTCGTTGATTTTGCACTTTTTACAAACATACTGGTTTTTCCCAATGATTTCACGACAAAAGACGAATGGTTAGGAAGTTTGGCATTAAAATCAAATTGATCAAAACAATCATCTAAAACACCATCAGAGTTTAGAAAATCATACCCTCCATCAGTTGAACCAAACATGTCATCAGATTTTGAAGCCTTTGATGATTTAGAAAGAACAGAATTCTTAAGCACAGTTGAAAAAACGTTTTGTTCAATATCAATTAACAATCTTTCATCTGTTAAAGATGTCTCAAGTTCAGAAATTTTACTTTCCAAAACGAGAGGAGAGACATAAATTTTACCTTTAATAGGCTTCACCTCCATTTCTTTTACAGAATAACTCTGAAAGAAATCATTTGAAAGATATTTCTTTTGATATATTGGATCATCATTATAACTATTATTCAACTTCGCATAATGAAATGGAAGATGAACTTTAGATGATTTCTTTCGTTTTTCAGTTTCTTTGGCTTTATCCTCTTTAGATAGTCCAGTCCAGAAAACTTCAAGCTCAGGGATTCTTTGAGCTAGTTTCAAAAATGTAAGATCATAAAGTGCTGGCACTTCAGATATACCCTTTTTAAGGTAATGAGGGTTCTCATAACCAAGTCCCCATCTCTCTTTATTCTCTTTGGGTTTGTTTAGATGAATGGTTTGTTCAGTTTGACCCAATTTGTATAACTTCTCTTCCAAAGCTTTTAATTTTGCAAGTAAAGATTCGTTTTCTTTGGAAGTTGAAGAATGCAATTTCGTAAGCTCTTTGAAATCAAACTCACTCTTTTTCAATTTAGACTTTGTTTCAGTATTCTCTTTAAGAATTATGGTCTTTTCTTTTGCGCTGGTGTCATTGTTTCTATGTAAAATCTCAATCAATACTTTATTCTCAGCAAGGTCATTGCTAAGTTTCTGTATTGACTGGTCTTTGTCTTTAATGACACCCTTTTCACGCTTGAGTTTCGACTCTAATTCTTGGAGTTTTATCATCATGGCATGGATTTGATTTAAGAAACCAGATTTGGTTAAATCACACACCTCTTCATCAGAATCAACTTTGGATTTTATTTCCATCTGACACATTAAGTACAAGTGTGTTGTCTCTTTCTTCTCTCTTTCTGCTTCCAAGGCAGAAATCTTTCATTTGTAAAGTACATGTGTATTCTCATCCATACTGATTGAATTAGCTTCGCTGGAATTCATTTGAAAAATTAAGTCTCGAACTGGCACAAAAACACAAGTTTGCACTACTTGAAGGAGGCGCAAAAGTCAACTTTGCGTGAGAGGCGGGTCGCGAGAACTGAAGTTTTCGCGAGTAAAGGTTGGTGCAAAAAGAAAATATACGTGAGAGGAAGGTCGCGAGAACAGGAATTTTGCGCTAGTAGTTATTGGCGAGAAATGAGATTTGTGCTAGACGAAGGTCGCGCAAAATGAAAGTTTTGCGCTGGATAAAGGTCGCGCAAACTGAAGTTTGCGTGAGATGTTGTTGGCGCAAAACAGAGTTTTGCATTAGAAGTGGGTCGCGCGAAATGAGATTTGCGCGAGTGGTGGGTGGTGTAAACAGGGGTTTGCGCGAGTCGTTGGTAGCACGAAGTGCAGGTTTGCGCGATGAACTGTTGGCGTAAAAACACTCGACCGGAGATGGTGCGACCGGTGTGGTGTATCGACCGGATCGATCGACCGGTATTGTGTACGACCGGAGGTTGTGCTTGACCGGACCTTTGCACGACCGGAGTATGTGGTCGACCGGGGATTTTTTTTTCGACCGGGGGTACTGTAGCAACAGGATACTGTAGCAACCGGGGGTACTGTAGCGACCGGGGGTACTGTAGCGACCGGGAATTTTATGCTTTTCGATCGGTAGAGAATAGTTCGACCGATATGAAACCTTCGACCGGGGTCTTGAAACTATCGGTCGACCGAACCTTTGTTACTTGGACCGGTATGTTGATTACCGGTAAAGAACAGTGCCGACCGGTAATGAGGTGACCGGTCTGATGATCTCGACCGGTATTGAGTGGTGAGCTTTGACCGGTGTGTGCACTTTTTCGATAGAACGACCCTGTAATTCCCAAATACACCTAACTAGAAAACGAATTACAGCACCAAATTTTGAAAAAACGATCGACTTATCAACTACAACACCTTACAACCTTTTGATTTCGAAAACAACCCTTTCTGATTGAAGATTTTGATTGATAGCACAGTGTTCTTGAAGAAATGAAGAACATAGAGAGTTTGATAATTTGATTTTTATCTGGTATTTGCTCTGATACCAATTGTGAGTCCGTGTTATTGGACACGATCGTTACCAGATAATCAAACAACAAACAAAATATAGATAACCAACCTGTTTCTATTACAAACGATGATTACAAGGTTGATGTTCTTGAAGTTTAAGCTCTCTTCTCTCTGATGAATAGTAAGGTCGATGTTGTGTGTTCTGAGATATGAAAAGTTGTGAGATAATAAATATCTCATAACCTTTTATATCTCACAAACAAATATCTAAATTAATATCTAAACTAAATAATATCCTAAAATATCTACTAGTTAGATATTTAGGAATAATACAAAATACAATAATTAAGACAATAATTAACTTTGACAATTATTACAAACTTAACATTAGACTAATCTTGAGAGTGGCTTTTCAACTTTAGCTTCAGATTCCAAAATTCAGATTGGATGATCTTGAATCCAATAAATCTGAGATCTAACAAATGGAAACGACACATTTTCCCATAATATGCATTGTTAAAGACAATGCTCCCAAACACACATTCTTTATAAAACGATGCAACCATAACTCACCCAAAACGGGATTATAATTCGACACCCAATTTGTGAAGACGTGGATATCACTTCATATCCCAAAACACCCAAACACGAGTGGGGCATAATACTCGACCCTTAAATAGCGGAAAACAATCCATATAGATATGGTACGTCATCGAAAACATGTAACTCGAATTAATACTCACGCGACCAAAAAATAGAATGAAATCCAAATATTAAAGCATGGACAATTAAATATCCAAAATAATACAGGCCGACAACGAGGGATACCCGTATCCGTTGAGAGTGGAGGAACACAAAAGTATGCCACTCAAACAACGTTAATCGTATGACACTTCACGACACGCAAGCCCAAGTGCCTCTACGACTCCCTTCAAGCTACACCAAAAGAGACAGCTGACCTTAGCAAATATTACGATAATACGCCAAAGGCTCGGCACAAGGGGGATACAACTATGGTATTGCCCCAACAAGGCGAAGGCCCAAAAAACGCCCATCAGCGGACTACCCATCGTCATGATAGCACAACTTGAACTCAACCCTCCTAGTGTAAACTTGAAAGGACAAGGTCATAAAACATGAGTCCCGGAGTCCAACCCCGTACCACCCAATTGACCATCAAATAAGACTGACTTACGTGCCTATGGATCCAATGCAACACAGTCTAAGATTACATGACTACACATGATTGACTCACGCACTCGAGCATGTAATTAACAACGGTATGCAACAAGGTGCATTAATATGTAAATCATAAATGGGACTCTACGTCGAGTCATTAAAACTAGACAAATGTCCTCAAGGCTCTTTTAAGCGAACACCGAGCTAAAATGCCCAAAATCCATTTGACCAACAATTAACGTTTTCCCAAATGATGAAACGCATCTAAATGGCGTTTATGCAGACATATACTTAAAAGACGTGATTTACCCAAAACTTAAATATACCAAAAATGCATATATCATGAATTGGACCTCGTTTGTACAAAAATCATCAAAGGTGCATAAATCATAAAATAGACCTTACTTATACAAAACCCCAAATATAAGCTTTTCAAGAGATTAACACAACCCAAGTTTATCAAATATGAAAATTTACCGAAATACTCACACTTTGACAATTACTAAGTAAAACGTATTTTTACTTCAAAATACACATTTTGGCATATACATAGTTTTCGCAAATCAACTTCAACTCACCTTGCTAGGTTAAGTTAAACCTATGTTTCAATCCCCAACCATTGGCCTCCAAAAGCATAGATCTCATTCCAACTCTTCAACTCAAGCTTCCAAAACCTAGATCCACACATTTCCAGCCACAAATAATCATATTCAACCCTTAGAATTGTTCCCCAAGTATTTACACGAACATTTCATCTTATACCCAAAACCCTAATTTTCTGTACTTGAAGAAGGAGAAGATTACCTCAACTAATAGCTTGAATCCACCAACCCAAAACACATGTAGGTCACCAAAACGAACCATAAGCTTTCAAATCTTCAAATGATGAAAAGTTAGATGAAACCCCCAAGAGCTTGGTGAGGAAGATGAAGATGAAGGTTTTGGGGTTCAAGATCCCAACTAACTAGATGATGAAGAATCGTGTGGTTTAAGGATAAAACCCTCAAAATGGGTTAGGGTTTGTGGGGAAGAGAGGAAATGGTTTGGGAGAGAATGGGAAGGAATTTGAAGTGAGAAATGAGAAGATTGGGTGAAAATTCAGACATTTTAGGAGACAGGGGCCGCAAGCGACCTTGCCACGCGATAGTGACATTGTCACTATCGCGAGGGCACTTTCGTGGGGATTGTACCGTGGGTGGTACTCCCCCGGCGATTGTGCCACGCGATAGTGACAATGTCACTATCGCGAGTCATAATCGCGCCACTCGTACCGAACCCATAAAAGGGTCAAAACTCGAGATTCTCGCATGGGTCGACTTAAGGTTCGAAAGCACAACATTTCACTCAAAAAGATAGACGAAAGTCGGAGAGATTACCAACGAAGGACAGAGACTTACTTTGTGAGAAACCGGGTGTTACAAACATAACGACTCATATACCTATGGATCCAATGCATTAAAGTCTAAACATTACATGACTCCGTTTGAATGAACTAACGCATCCAAAACATGTAATAACCAACATTTGTATAATAGTTACATTTCCACAAAACACTCCATAAGAAGCCATTTAAACAGGACAACGTCCCAAAACTCGTTAGTGTACAAATCAAGCCGTAAGGCGTCTTAAAACATTTGATACTCAAGTAGAGCCAATATGGCTACGTAAGCCGATGTACAGCTTTATCAAGCCTTCCCAATTAAAAAGGTATCCGTTCTAACAACTCACACTTTTAAAATCAAAGGACTCATAGTTTTCAAATATAAAACTTGTAGATTAAGTAAAGCCCCAAAATGACCATATTTCCATGATCGTTCTTAAAATCCCCAACTCACACTAAAATGCCATTTGAAATCATTTGTATTCCAAATCTTCCCATATTAGGGACCCAAACCACATAATACCCAACATCTTCAAATATTCAAGAAATATGAATGGTAGATCAAAATCCCCTTTTTGGTGACTCAAACACCTCGTAAAATATTGTGACTCGTTTCCAAGGATTTATAACTCAAATATATGTAGCGTACAAATATTCGCAAAACTTATCAAAATGAGGTAAACTCATGGATATACTTTTAAAACCTAAAATATGTGCATTTTGACATGTATATAGTTTTTCAAAGCAACTAGAACTCACCTTGCTAGATTTAGACTAAATCTAGGTTTTACCCACAAACTTGAGTTCCTTTGAAGAGGAGATCTCGGATCCTTTCACTAGATCCAAAGCTTTCTACAGATTCACTACCACAAACATTCACCAAGTTATACCAAACCCTAAGAATGCATACAAGATGAAGAACACTAACCCTAACTTTAGATGAAAGGATGAGTAGGTTACCTTGATCCTAAACTCTTGGATCCACCCAATATCTTCAATACTCTTCCTTCTCTACTTGAAAAGCTCCAAAAGACGATACTATGAGGTCAAGAATCACACCAATCGGGTTTGGGAGGAAGAATCTAAGAGAAAATGAAGTTTGGCCTCCAAAAATCGAGATAAAACCCTCAGATGGGTTCCCGCGACCTTGCCCGTGACCTGCAAGTCGCGGGGCAAGTCGTCCGCGTCCTAAAACACAGCTCTAGTGAGTTGTGCGGCCTGGGCCGCGGCCCAGGGTCGCGCACCAACCCGTGACGTCCCAAACTTCCGTTTTCTCGTGTTCTTTGCGCCTGATTCAATTCCCGATGGTTCCGTTGCAAAGCTTAATTGATTTCTCGGTACCTTTACGCTCCAAGAGTCAAAAGACTCCCGTATTACCATCGATGTGAATTTCTAAAATTTACGGGTGTTACAAACATTAAATCTTAAAATGCTATGACGTGAAGTAAATTGGTGTATTTCTTCTTAAATAAGAACACTTTTTTTCTTTTCTTCTTCTTCCAGCATTCCACATAAACTTATGTAGATACGACCAATTTTAACATACACAATCCAAGTGTGTTGTCTTATGTATCTTAAAAGGAAAGAAATTTTGTCTTTCGCTGATCTTTATACGTATTCTTATGTATGTTAAGCCATTGTTTTTTGCTCATATATTCGTGATGATCATTGGTTTCAACAAGAGTTATACATTTTACTAAGATGATCATTGCGAACATGGTGAACTATCAACTTCAACTTTGATGCATACATTTGTTGAATTCCAATAACCATGAAGCAAATTTAACTATTTTTGTTGGACATTTAATTTTCTATGCAACTCACACATAACTTTGTAGTAGTCTTCATCATGTTGTTAGCTTTTAAAAGTACTTTGAAGTTTACGGTGATAGCTACAAGATTCAGAGGCAACAATATGTGATTGAAGAGCTATAGGTTTTTGAAGTTTTGATACTATCTTGGACGAGCCAGAGCCAGGACATTCAACTCAATATTAAATGGACTGGGAAGCATATGATGCATGGAAAAAAGAATTCCATTGCTCGCATTACATTATGGAGCAACATAAATGAAAATATAGGCTAGAACCTAAAAAGTATGACATTAAAGTTAAGTAGGTAGGCACTACCAAACTCTATTGGGAAAGCATACGAGTTAAAAAGATGCATGCCTTACTTTAGCTAATGAACAAGTCTATTTTTCATGAAAGCATCCATGTGAATCACAAGGCAAGGAGCATGGTGAGTCCAGGATGTGTGTAAGCCTAAGCAACATGAGAAGAGACATAGGAAGTTCAATGTAGCATGTATGAATTGCTTTAATTACAATCATCATGACCATTTGCTTGTGACTATACTAAACTAGAAAAAGGAATTTGAATATGCTTATGTTAGTGAACTTTGTGTTTCTTGCTCATGTTTTTAACTGAATTTTGTCCTATGTGGATTGTAGAGTCCCACGCGCCGGGGGGGGGGGGGGGGTATAGACCACATAGTGAAGGATTGTGAAGCCTATATGGATTGATATCCCACTTTAGGTGCTCTATATATACAAAGCTTTTTTGTAAAAAATGATTAATCTAAATCGTTAAGTGACAAAGTAAAAACCAAATTGATCCGTGATTTTTGATCCACCAACTTAAAAATTCAGTAATGCTCTACCTCCATAAAAACTTCATCAGATCGATCCACCCATTTTTAGTTGCATATGCTATATTACAATCTATATATGTGGTATTTTTATTGGATTGTTTTATAATACAATTATTTGAAATCTTTGCATGTTATACGGATTTTCTTGGATTGCGCCTCTGGGACTTATGTACCTTTATTCCTTTTTAAGGTACACAAGTTTAACATTAAATCTTAAAATGCTATGGCATGAAGTAAATTGGTGTATTTTGTTAATTGGACTTTATATTCGTTGTTGTTTTTATGTCTACACATTTTCACATTCAACCAGCAAATATCGGTCAACTTTCAATTGATCTACGTTTTGTACAAGGCGCCGCCTTCATGCTTGCACTTGCTGGTATAACAGTTGTTGTCGTTCTTATTGGCCTAACTGTTACCGACGTATTTGCTTGCATCTTAGCTTTTGTACCCATTGGTTGGGGATTACTTTTGGTATGTTTTCTGGACTTGTTACAACTCATTTCTTTTAAAAAAATTCAATTTTGTTGTCCCATTTATATGGGTTACTGAAAATGTGGTGGTTGATCTCATTCTATTTATGGGAAGAAACAAATATGTGACCCACAAAATAAAGAATGGAATAACCAAACCAAATGAACCTAATATATTTCACTTGAAAGTAGGGTCTGGGATGGAATGTAAGCAGACTTGTCTTCTAACCCAAATGATAGAGAGCAGTCAGTTTATACAAAAGTGTGAACCAAAGGGAATGAAAATGAAATAAACGGGTATAAATGAATGGAAACATTGACGTTCTTTTCTATTGTTTTGTTCCAGATCTGGTAGCTTGGAAACCCATGTTGAAAAGGGTTGGATTATAACCCAAATTCTGGGCTATAGTGGCCATGTCGACTTTTGTGGTATGTCACCTTTATCAACTCATCTAAGATCGCAACCTTGAAGTTTTTACGTTCTGATATGTCACCTTTATCAATTTGTAGTCAACTAATGTTTAAGGAACATTGGGAGAATATAATAGAAAACATTTTTATGGGCATGATCTGTAAACTCTTCGGCTACAAAGTCATGGTCTCGATGGCTCCTTCAAGAGCAATCCGTAATTTGGGATTTTCCAGTTATATAGGATTTTTGTAACACCCTCAAATTTGGCAAGAGCGACTAACTAAAAAAAATCAGCAATACCTTACAGTATAATAAAATTTCTTACAAGACCATAATTGAAATACATTTCTAGGCTGAACAATCAACAAATAATTAAAGTCTTACATAAAGACTAATTAAAGTCGGGGGTTACTAACAAAACCACTAACTGTCGCTATCTCCAATATAAATGTGGAAGTCTTCACCAAGCTAATCACCTCTTCGAGCACATGACACTCATCTCCCACCGAGACGTTAGGACTAATCCCGAAATGGAACCTGATGCACATGCCGACAAATAAAAAGGTTAGGCTAACGCCTAGTGAGTTCAAGAGTTTTATATCAAGATCATAAAGGAAACCGTAAAACGGAAATATTGTAACTTATAATCATGATCCTTTAAGAATGAATTACTTTAAAATAAGAGAACGACTCATTTACCAATATTATGCATTTTATAGATGGACGCCTCAACGCCAAAACATTCTTTTATGAATTAATATAACCCAACGTTTACACAAAATGTGAGTAACGATGAATGCTCAAACATTGAAATTTTAATAGAATTTATAAATCAAACATTTGAAATGTGAGTGAACTCAAACCCCAAAATTTTAGCAATTGGAGAATAACACAAACTCAACACGTCACCGAAAACAAGGATAAAACTAAATACCCCAAAACAACACCTCTCGGTGACGGGGGAGTCCCGAATTCCAAGGCTAGTGGCGGAACACAAAAGTAGGCCACATTCCAAGTTACTGAGCTCACTATACTAGGACCCATGGCCACGAGCACGCCGACTCGTACTAAGATGTGGGGGAGGGCAACCGGAGGATCCTAGTCATACTCATTCGCTAGGATTACATTTACGGTCCATAGCTAGTAACCGGTCCCACATAACCATACTAAATTGCCCCCGAGGACCCAATGTCTCAACTAGCTACAAATGGGAAATAACTATCCCATAAAAACAGGCTCAGAAATTATATCACGGATGCAGGTCCGGGTATTGGACTCCACGAGCCCTCACCGTATTGTCCTCGAAATCCCATGACTAATTCTGGTGCCGACACATAAATAATAGCCCATTTTCTTTAAATAATAAGGACCGACTCATATGCCTATGGATCCACTGCATTACAGTCTAAAACATTACATGACTCCAATCGAATGTAACACCCGGTTTTTCGTAAGTAAGTTCCGTCCTTCGTTGGTAATCTCTCCGACTTTTGCCTATCTTTTTGGGTGGAGAATGTTGTGCTTTTGAACATTGAGTCGACCCATGCGAGAATCGCGAGTTTTCGGCCAGTTTAGGCATCGGTACAGTCAGCGCGATAGTGACTCGCGATAGTGACATTGTCACTATCACGTGGCAAGGTCGCGCGCGGCGTTTGACCTTCTAAATGTCCGAAACTTTCACCATTATTCACATTTCTCACTTCTATCTCCTTCCCTTTTCTCTCCCAAACCTCAAAGTCGAACCCTAACCCATTTTGAGGGGTTTTCCCCCTTGAACCACATGATTTTTCATCATCTAGCTAGTGGGATCTTGAACCACAAAACCTCTATTGGATCAGAAATAACCAAGTCTGGTTAGTACTGCTAGGTGAAGAAAGATTACTACTGTTTAGCATGTTAATACTGCTATGCAATATTAGTACTGCTAGTAGTTAATACTGCTTGGAAATTACTACTGCCATAAGAGATTAGTACTGCAAGCATGGTTAGTACTGCCAGGGACAAAGTTAATACTGCTATTGAGTTAATGCTGCTTCTGAAGATAAAGATGGATTGATGCGGAAGAATAGGAGATGAAGATAATTATGGACTGGATTCTGAAGAATAATTTTTCTTTTATAATTATCTTGTAATATGTCTTGTATATATACTGTATAGAAGGCATAGTTTAGGATACACATTGATAGAGTTGTTTTTGTTTAGAGAATTAACCTCAAGACTAGTATTGATCATTTCTATAGAGAAGTGTAGAACGTCTGTTGAGTCTGTTCAACATATTGAGGTTGTGTTTGTAATCATTAAGTTTTATGCAATATAAACTTATGATTTGAGTTCATATTTTGTGTTTTGATTAATTGTTAAAGTGTTATTCCGCGACTTCTTTAACATTGTTTCTGAGTTTGTATTAAATTCTTCATTAGAATTTTTCGATTTTGTCAAGTGGTATCAGAGCCAGAAAACTCAGAAATCTATAATCATGGATAGTTCAAGCGATAGCGTTCTGGTCTCAAAGGTTCCCATGCTCAAACCCAATGAGTTTGACATGTGGAAGATCAGAATCAAGCAATATATTCTTCTCACAAACTTCTCAATGTGGGACATCATTGAGAATGGTCCCTTAGATGGAGGAAAGATGGACGCAGAAGGAAAGAGACCTCCACCAAAGACTGATGGAGAAAGAAAGATGAGGCAGACAAAGATGAAAGCCTTGAGCACTCTGCTCTTGGCTATACCTAATGAGTACCAACACCAGTTCTTCAACTGCCGGATGCTCAAATTCTATAGAATGCACTGGAGAAAAGATTTTCTGGTACCAAAAGTACCAAGAGAAATCAGAAGGCCATCCTGAAGCAGCAATATGAAAACTTCATGTCTACAAAGAATGAGTCCATGACTCGAAATTTTGATAGATTTAATAAGTTAATTGATGAATTGGCTACTATTGGTGTTCAGATAGATCAAGATGATGTCAACAGAAAATTTCTAAGATCTCTTGGTGATGAATGGACTATGTACACTGTCTCCTTCAGACAGAATGACCAACTAGAGGACAAGGAACTAGATGACCTCTATAATGACCTTAGGGTGTTTGAAGCAGAGGTAGAAGCAAAGAAGAGGCCCTCTGGATACTCATAAAATGCTGCTCTTTTATCATCTTCTACTGATTCTGCCGCTAATACAGAATCAGTTAGTGCTGCCCATGGATCAAAGCAAGATGGAGCTAATGACTCAGTTTTAGAAGCTTTTCTAGCCAGTCATGCTAATTCCACTCTAATTAATGATGACTTAGAAAAGATAAATGCTGATGATCTGGAAGAGATGGATATCAAGTGGCATATGGCTATGCTCACAATGAGAGTAAAAAGATTTATCAAAAGGACTGGAAGGAACAACTTTGCTCAGAAAAGAGAAGATGGGGTTGGATTTGATAAATCCAAGGTTGAATGTTACAAGTATCACAAGTTGGGGCACTTTGCAAGAGAATGCAGAAGTGGAATTCCTCAACAGCATACTAGCAACCATCAACCATCACAGTCCACTAGCTTCAACAACAGGAACTCTTCTCAAGCTCTTGTTTCCCAAGAAGGAATGGGATTTGATTGGAGTGACCAAGCAGAAGAAGCAGTTCAGAATCAAGCTTTAATGGCTAAAGTTTCAGAGTCAGCAAGCACTGATATTCCCACAGAGGTAAAATCTAACCTTTGCTCAAAATCTTGCATATAAACTGTTAAAAAGTACAGGGATCACAATCAAAACATGTGTGATGACCTAAAAAGGTTAGAAAAAGATAGAAGAGAGTATGTTGTGATTGTTTAGAATTTGGAAGAGCAGATTAAGGCATACAAAGCCAATGAACTTCAACACACATATGATACTAACTACTGGAAGTGGGAAAAGAATCAGTTAGAGCTTAAGCTTAAAAAGTCTGAAGAGGAATGTGAGAAGATAAGGAGTGATTTTGAGAAAGCCAAGCTGGACATTGAGAAGTTTTCCAATGCCTCTAAAGCAATGGATTCACTTCTAAAATCTCAAGTCCATGACAACCTGAAAAGAGGTTTAGGATACAATAGTACCTCTCCACCCTATAACAATAATTATATCCCTCCCACTTCAGACCTCTTAGAAAGACAAGAGAAAATAGACTTACCTGCAGGAGCCACAGATGTAGATCCTCTTGACAGTGTAGTGATTGAGGAAGAGGCTGAAGAAGTGACCACTAGGGGAAAAAATAAGGATGAACTTAAAGAAATCCCTTTAGAAAATCATATCCTTACTAATGAAGGGGGGGGGGGGAGTAAACCTTTTGTAAAGAGTGAGAAGGCTGAAAGTTCTAAGAGAGGGAAGGGAAAGGTACAGGGAGTCCATTACATGCAAACCACTGTTGTTAATCCCTATACTTGTAAACAGAATCAACCCCAACAACATGATAAAACAAGGGGAAATCAAAGAAACAGAAATAATCAGTGGGCTTTAAAACAAGGAATTGATCTGAGAAATATTAACAGATCAAAGCCTTGTTTTATCTGTGGCAAGTTAAATCATCTAGCCAAACACTGTTATTTCAATCCTATTAACCAAAGGATCACTTTTCAAAGAAATATACAAAATCCTGTTGGTTATAGGAAGCAAATAAGGAATCATATGGCTGAGAATGTGAGAAGGGCACCTATAAAATCTCATGCTCAGAATAAGTTTGATAATTCAAAGAAAAATACTCCAAATAAGCCAAGGAGTAACTTAAATAAAAAGAAAGAAAACAACTTTGTTCAGGTTTGGGTTCCAAAAGTAAAGAAATCTATTAGTACTGCTACTTCAAATAGTACTGCTGACAGAAATAGTGCTGCTACAAGCAATACTACTGCTAACCCAGTTAGTACTGCTAACAAAACTAGTACTGCTAACCCAATTAGTACTGCTAATGATGTTAGTACTGCTAACAAAGTTAGTACTGCAAATCAAGTTAGTACTGCTTCCAGTGACAGGCCCATTATTCTGACAAAGTATTCAAGCAATAAGATTCCTCAGTTTGATAATCTCATCAAGTCTGAATATGAATATGTTGATGAGAATGGGAAACCCAAGACCACTTTGGCTTGGGTTCCTATTAAAAACTAACTGCTTTATTATATGTGCAGGGCAACCAACAGCTCAAGGGAAGGAGAATTTGGCATGTTGATAGTGGTTGTTCCAGGCACATGACAGGTATCATGGCCTGCCTTCAAAACTTCAAAAGAATTGATGGAGGACATGTTGCTTTTGGTGATAATCCAGCAGGTGGAAAGATAAGTGGAAAAGGTAATGTGTCAAAAGGTAAGATGACCTTTAAGTATGTATATTATGTTGAGCAATTGAGATACAACCTGTTAAGTGTATCACAGGCCTGTGACAAGAAACATAGCATATTATTCAATGATACTGAATGTATTATCCTTGCTCCAGAATTCAAGGTAGTTGATGAAAATATGATACTACTTAGAACTCCTAGAAAGGACAATGTTTATTGCTTAGACTTGGAGAGTGTAACTTCTGATTCATCTTTAAATTATTTATTTTCAAAAGCTTTATTGGATGAATCATCTCTTTGGCACAGAAGGATGTGTCACATAAACTTTAAAACAATGAACAAACTTGTGAAAAACAACCTTGTGAGAGGTTTGCCACAAAAGGTATTTTCATGTGATGATCATTGTGTTGCATATCTTAAAGGCAAACAACATAAAACTTCTCATAAGTCCAAAGAAATAAATACAATCTCTTCACCTCTTAATTTACTGCATATGGATCTGTTTGGTCCTACAAATGTGATGAGTATTGGTAAGAAATCCTACTGCTTGGTTATTGTTGATAATTTCTCTAGATTCACTTGGGTCTATTTTATGAGGACTAAGGATGAGACAAGTGGACTGATCAAATACTTTGTACTTAGAGTTGAAAAACAAACAAATCTAAGAGTTAAAGTCATCAGGTCTGATAATGGAACTGAATTTAAAAACAATGACCTAAACAACTTCTGTGAGGAAAAAGGCATTGAGAGACAATACAGTGCTCCTAGGACTCCTAAACAGAATGGTGTTGCTGAAAGAAGAAATAGGACTCTGATAGAAGCTGCTAGATCTCTATTGGCAGATTCAAAATTTCCAATTACTTTTTGGGCATAAACAGTTAATATTGCCTGCTATGTTCAAAACAGAGTTCTAGTAGTGAAATCCCAAGACAAGACACCTTATGAGCTTTTTAAAAAGAAGAAACCTTTTATTGGATTTTTCAAAACATTTGGGTGTCCTTGCACAATTCTCAATACCAAAACTCACCTAGGCAAGTTTGATAGCAAAGCTGAGGATGGGTTTCTTGTTGGATATTCATCTTAAAGTAAGGCCTACAGAGTTTTCAACACCTCTTCTAGGATTACTGAGGAAAGTGACAATGTCAAATGCAATGAGAACACACCAAATCAACTTGGTTCAGGTCCTGATTGTCTATTTGACTTTGATTCTCTATCTAATTCTTTGGGTTTCAGTAATGAGCATAATGCAGGAACAGGGACATAAAAGGTATAAGTACAAAGACAAGAGTTTGTGCTGTTCCCAACACCCACTGCTGATCCTGTTGAATTCTGTGACCAAGATAAGAAAGATACTTCAGATTCAAAGGACACTGAACCAGCTCAGAATGAAGAGGACAGAGGTAAAAAGGAAAATCAACCCTCAGATTCAGGAATCAAAGGTCCTGAGATGCCATGTTTGGAAGAAGATGACACAGATGATGATAACTCTTTAGTTTTTGGTGGCAGCACTCCTGAAAAGAATGACTCTAATCTGGAAGCAAATATTAATGAAGAGGTTGTTCATCAAACAAGAGTTCAGAAAAATTATCCTCCTCAATTGGTGATTGGTGACATCAATTCACCTATAATCACAAGGAATCAAAGTAAGTTGGGAGGATTGAAAGATATACAATCATGTCTACTATCTTGCTTTCTATCACAGGTTGAACCCAAAAAGGCATTTGATGCAATGAAGGATCCAAGATGGATAGAAGCAATGCAAGAGGAGCTACTGCAGTTTGTGCTGCATGATGTATGGGATTTGGTTGACCTTCCAAAAGGACACAGAGCTATAGGCACTGAATGGATCTTCAGGAACAAGAAAGATGAGAGAGAAATAGTAATAAAGAACAAGGCCAGATTAGTGGCACAAGAGTATACTCAAGAAGAGGGAATTGATTATGAAGAGGTATTTGCACCAGTGGCCAGGATTGAGGCAATCAGGCTATTTTTAGCCTATGCTTCTTTCATGAAGTTGAGGGTCTACCAGATGGATGTAAAGAGTGCTTTCCTGTATGGGAGAATTGAAGAAGAAGTGTATGTCTGTCAGCCTCCAGGGTTTGAAAATCCAAATTATCCTGACAAAGTATACAAATTGAAGAAGGCACTCTATGGACTACATCAAGCAGCAAGAGCATGGTATGACACTTTGTCTACCTATCTCTTGGAAAATGGTTTTCAAAGATGAATCATAGACAAGACACTGTTCATTCAGAGGAAGAAGAAGAACATCATTATAGTGCAAATCTATGTGGATGATATAATCTTTGGATCCACAAAAGATCAAATGTGGAGAGATTTTGAAGATTTGATGCACAAGAGATTCAAAATGAGTTATATGGGTGAACTTACCTTCTTCCTTGGGCTACAAGTTAAGCAGAAGAAAGATGGGATATTTATAAGCCAATCCAAGTATGTGCAGGACATTCTTAATAAGTTTGGATTCTCATATTCAAAGCCTGCAAGCACACCCATGGAGACACACAAACAGATCACTACAGATCTTGAGGGGAAGGATATGGATGTTCATCACTATAGATCCATGATTGGCTCCCTCATGTATCTCACTGCTTCAAGACCAGATATCATGTTTCCTGTTTGTGTGTGTGCAAGATTTCAAGTAAGGCCTAAACAGTCACATTTTCAAGCAGTCAAGAGGATATTCAGATATCTCAAAGGACAACCTAGATTAGGTCTTTGGTATCCTCATGACTCACCATTTGACCTACTTGCTTATTCAGACAGTGACTTGGATGGTGCAAATTTGTACAGAAAGTCAACTTCAGGGGGATGTCAGTTTTTGGGTGCAAGACTAGTGTCATGGCAGTGCAAGAAACAAACCACAGTGTCCACCTCTACAACAAAAGCAGAGTATATAGCTGTTGCAAGCTGCTGTTCACAAGTACTCTGGATTCAGAATCAAATGTTGGACTATGGTATGTCTTTTCTTCACACTCCAATCTTCATAGACAATAACAGTGCTATTAGCATTGTTAATAATCCAGTCAAGCACTCCAAAACAAAGCATATAGAAATCATGTACCACTTTATCAGAGACTGTAATGAAAAGAAGCTAATTCAGGTTGTGAAAGTCCATACAAGTAACCAATTTGCTGATCTATTCACCAAAGCTTTTGATGTGGGTAGATTCACATTCTTGGTCACAAGTGTGGGCATGATAAACACTGAATAAGCCTCCTTTGATCTGCTTTATGTACCATTTCTGTATAGACTCCTTCCTGTCTACTTTCTCATATTGTATTGTGCATGGTGCTGCTAACCTTGTGTGTTTAAGTGTTTCAGTTTGATTAAATTGAATACTTGGTACTTCTAGTTAAGTTAATACTGCTCTCTATATTACTCATGTTGACAGTTCAAATATGGTTAAGTATGGTTACTACTGCTAGGTAGTTTATACTGCCAGTGCAAAGTTACTACTGCTTACCTTGTTTCTACTGCTAATCAGTGTTACTACTGCTGACATGTGTTAATACTGCTAGTCTGAGTTAATACTGCTAGTCTGTGTTAGTACTGCCAGTATGTGTTACTACTGCTAATATGAGTTAATACTGCGAGTTGGTTAATACTGCCAGGGTACTTAGTACTGCTTCTAACTGAAACCCTCCACCTATAAATACCCAGGTGACCGCCAAAATACAAACGGCTCTTAGAACTTCCAGTGCTACTCTTTCTCTCTCTCTCTCTCTCTCTCTCTCGATTTCTTGCTTACCAGTGTACACCCTAGTTGCGATTCGAACCCTAGAATCAATCAGAACGATGGCAGGACTAGAATTCTTTGATGAACACAATGAGGTTGCTATGCTGCAAAAACCCAAACAGGATGAAGGTTTTCATCCGATTGTGGATTTCATCAATTCGTCTCATATTGCCTATGCCCTCACTGTCAATCCCACAATCCATGTGGAACATCTACGACAGTTCTGGGCAAATGCTTCAATTCAGACTGTGGAAGGAGGGCAGGTCATACAATTAAGGGTTTGTGATAAACCCATTACCATCTCAGAGGACAAGATACGCTTTCATCTTCACTTAGATGATGCCTCAGGTATTACCTCTCTTCCTAAGGAAGATCTCTTCCAAGTTCTTAATCGTATGGGGTATGAAGGTCCCACAGAGGTATTCAAGTTCTTCAAGAACAAATTTTCACCTCAGAGGAGATTCTTTGTTTATACCCTACAACACTGCATTTCAAGAAAAACAACTGGCTGGAGTGAGTTTAGCAGCACCATAGCCTATGCTTTGGTCTGCTTAGCGACCTCTAGAAAGTTTAAATTCTCTCAAATGATCTTAAATGATTTAATGTCAAACCTGGATACCAAATCAAAAAGCTTTTATATGTATCCAAGGTTTGTACAAGAAGTACTTAATAAGGAATTGACAGATTTACCTACCTTTAAGGAGGTATATATACCAAAACTCCCTAAGGGGAAAGTGTTCTCAAACATGAAAAGGCCATTAAAGGACTTTTCTGGCCAAGACACTCAATTGTTCTCTACAATGATGGGTGTATCTCTTTCCCATGGTGAGGCATCAGGGTCACAACCCACATCTGACCACCCAACTGATGACCTACCCACACCATTCCATTTTGTTAATATTCCTCAGATCCCTTTTGTCAAGCTCAAATCCCCCATCACCAAAACATATATCAGGAAAAAGGTATCTTCACCCCCAAAGCCTTCAAGCCCTCTAATGGAGCATTCTCCATTAGAGAATATCGAAAGGGAAACCATAGGGGTGTCTCCCAACCCTCAGAAGGTGCTCTATCAGGAGAAGGATGAGCATGTGGGCAGTGAGGCTTACACTACTGACTTTGCATAAAGTGCAGGGCAGGACAGTGTGAACATCTTTAAGACCTTCCTCACGGCAACTTTAGATGAGCAATCATCTAAAGGTCCCAGGTGCCAAGAAACCAAGGTGGTAGAGAGTGCTTCTGCTAGGCAGAAGACTCCTACTAAAAATTCCAAGGATCCTTCAAGGGTGGTCAACACACCCAAAGGAGGTGAGGATAGATATACTTATGATGAATTGATGGATACACTTGGTACCTTAAGTCAGGAAATTACTGATCAAGCACTGGAGATAAAAGATATGCAACAGGTGATACTTTCCCAACAACTTCAGATCACCAAACTAAAGAAGATGCTTCTGCGGCTAATGCACAAAAAGAAGAAAACCAAATTTGTGCTAAAGAAGAGGAGCATAGATCATGATGCTTCCAAAAAGGGGGAGACAACTGAAGCTGAAACTGAAAAACAAAGTCCTGTTGGCATGGAATCTAAATTTGAGGGGGAGTCGGGTACAGAAGCAGAAGGTAACAAAGCAGCAGAAACCTTTAAGCTAGCAGAAGAAATAAGTCTAGCAGCAGAAACTGAGAAGGCTGCAGTAGAAACTAAAAAAGTAGCAGCAGAAACATGGCTGACTATTGAGGAAATACAGATTGCAGAAACACTAGTGAAGGCCAAAGCTGACACTCCCAAGGCTACTCAAAAGGCTAAGGGAGTGGAAATCAAAGAAGGTGGTATAGCAAAGAAAAGAAAAGAAGCTAGTATTGCTGAGATTAAGGGTAAAGGCAAAGAGAAGGTGGTTGAATCTGTAAAAGCATCAAAGAAACAAAGTCAAATAGCTCTGGATGAAGAATTGGCAAGGAAGATGCAAGCAGACCTTGAAAAGGAAAATGAGATTCAATCTGCCAAAGACAGAGAGATTGCATTGGAGTTGGCCAAGAAGATCAATGAACAATATCAAAAGAGTCTGAAGTATGCAGCTGATGCTAAGAAAGTCACAAAGAAGGCTTCAAGGCAAAGGCTAACACTGAAGACTAGACAAAGACAACCTTCCAAGACATACTTATCCAACCAAGAAAGAAGGAAGATGATAAAATTTCTGAAAGGAGCTATTGGAGTTCCTGAGGGAATGTTTACAGGTATGTCTTTTGGAAAGCTTGAAGAACTTTACAAGAAGAAAATGGCAAAGCTGCAAGGAGACTTTTCTCAAAGGGTTGAGGTTGAAATGAAAATGAAAGAAAGGTATGATCTGCATATCCAACAACCTTTTCCTGAGAATGAAGAAACCTCTCCTACAAAAGAAGTGGAAGAAGAACAGAAAGAAGAAACTCTTGCTCAAACAGTCTAAGCTGTCAAAAGAATGAAAACCTTAGCTTCAAAGAAACAGACCAAAAGTCCAAGGATTGAAGAAGTGCAAAAAGAGGCTGAACATGTTGTTGAAACCCCTGAAGAACAATCAAGTCAACAAGGTGCAGAACAATCTGAGGTACATGTTGGTTTGAATATGACAATGACTGACAATGAACCTATACAAGATGACCCAATATCAGTCCAAACCCCTGAAATTATCCATTGGGATATCCTGGAAGATCAAAGGAAGAAATACTTTAGGATTAAAAGGATGGGAGACAAGTATGAGGTTTACTCTACTTGGGGCAAAATCATCAGAAGTTGTTCCAGATCAGACTTAGAAGAAATGTTCAAAGTTGGAATGAGCTTGTATGAAAAGGATTTGACAAGAGCAGGAATGAGCTTAACAAGATTAGCCATGGAGTACTTGTGCATGATGTTTGATCCTAGCAAAGTTCAATATGTTGTCAGAGATCTGCATCTAGAGAATAAATTCTAATGAATAGACAATTGGATGTTATTTGAGAGGTGTGGAGTCTATGTCATCACTATTGACAGATCTTATCATGAGTACTACCTGGTGGATAGAATTTATGATCACAGCAAAGCCAAATTGCAAGGTATGTTGAATGCTAAGCTGGTATGTTTAAAGGATTCAGAAATGGCCAAGATAGTAGTCAGAAGAACTATCAATCAGAGTTTGGGTCTGGATCCTAATCTATGCAACTAAGATGGAGTTTTGAAGGCATCATGGAGGAGCACATCTTGAAGAACTTAACTTCTCAATATGAAAAGTTAAGTTAGGGGGAGATTGTTGGATCAGAAATAACCAAGTCTGGTTAGTACTGCTAGGTGAAGAAAGATTACTACTGTTTAGCATGTTAATACTGCTATGCAATATTAGTACTGCTAGTAGTTAATACTGCTTGGAAATTACTACTTCCATAAGAGATTAGTACTTCAAGCATGGTTAGTACTGCCAGGGACAAAGTTAATACTGCTATTGAGTTAATGCTGCTTCTGAAGATAAAGATGGATTGATGCGGAAGAATAGGAGATGAAGATAATTATGGATTGGATTCTGAAGAATAATTTTTCTTTTATAATTATCTTGTAATTTGTCTTGTATATATACTGTATAGAAGGCATAGTTTAGGATACACATTGATAGAGTTGTTTTTGTTTAGAGAATTAACCTCAAGACTAGTACTGATCATTTTTATAGAGAAGTGTAGAACGTCTGTTGAGTCTGTTCAACAGATTGAGGTTGTGTTTGTAATCATTAAGTTATATGCAATATAAACTTATGATTTGAGTTCATATTTTGTGTTTTGATTAATTGTTAAAGTGTTATTCCGCGACTTCTTTAACATTGTTTCTGAGTTTGTATTAAATTCTTCATTAGAATTTTTCGATTTTGACAACCTCTATCTTTATCTTCCTCATCAAGTTCTACGTGTGGGAACTCGGATTGAAGAGTTGGAATGGATGTCCTCGAAAAGTCTCATCATCTAGAATGGTAAGCTTCCTTGATTTAACGTTATAGATGCTCCATTGATGGTTTCTTAGTGTTTGATTTCTCAAATCTCGGATTTGGTGGTTTTGGGGAAACTAGGGTTTTGATCTCGTTGGGGATTTTAGTAAATAATGTTTGGGGAATGTTTCTAAATGGTTTGGTATGAATGGATCTAGGTTTTGGAAGTCCTCGGCTTGAGGATTGAAGTAGCCTTCAAAAGAGCTCGTTGGGTGAAATCTAGATTTAGCCTAAATCTAGCAAGGTGAGTTCAAGTTGATTTGCGAAAATGGTGTACATGCCAAAATGCTTATTTTAAACTGTTTGTGTTTGACCTCAAATTGTTAACTATTGATAAGTTTTAGTTATTTTGAAATGTTTAGTTTTATAAGCATGTTGAGATACCCATTTTGGGATCCTTGGGTATTCTGGTAAATAAATCATGTTGAAATGTTTATTGGAGGATTTTTACATATATAGTTGGAGATCAATTGGCGTAAGTGTCATTTCGTGTATTTGATTTTATAAACCTTTTCAGAAAGTGTATATTATCGTGTTATGAGGCATTTTGAAAACATAAGGGTATGAGTTCATTTGGGAAAATGGTTTGTCTCAACCAACGAAGAGATTTTATTTGTTTATACTTTTGGGTCGTGTTTGCGTATTAGATGGTCAAACGGGTTCCAATAATTATATCGGCTTTTATGTGGGTATTTACGTAAAGAGTTGGGCCTTTGGCTCGGTTTTGACTAATTGAGTCGTGTGGACATTTGTCCGGATTTATAACCGTTGTGGGTTTCGAGTATGATGACGATTATTTGTGTCATTGGTGAATTACATGCTTTGGGTGCTTTGGTCATTCATTTGGAGTCATGTAATGTTAGACAGTGTCGTAATGGATCCATAGGCACGTAAGTCTGTCGGTTGTGTAAGGCCTGAGGTTTTGGGTTACTTTTAGTGACCGCTCGGGTTTGTTAGCGAGTAGGAATATGTGGTTCGAGCCGCAGAGTTGAAACTCGTCTAGATTGGATAGGCACCCGGGCTCGTAAGACCTCGGAGTGGAACTCGACGGAGTATGACAAGGGGCAGCAACAGGTCCGAGGATTGTGATGTCTTGTATGGCATGGGAACTAGGACCGGGGCACGTTGGTGAACTCCAATAACATCATGGGTGGCCCCATTCACGTGTTCTCGCCACCCTAGATGGAAACGTTTAGAGGACATGCAAGGAAGTCGCGTGAACAACCTACTTGCGTGTTTCTCTATTCTCGGTATTTTCGGATCTCCTCATCGTTGATTCGTGGTATTTTTAAATGGTAATGTCATATTTTACCAACTTTGGTTTTATGTGGTCGACGATAAATGATGGCTTTAATATTGGGTTTTCCCCACGTATATTAAGGTTTGAATGGAATGCGTCATTTCTACGTTTTCAGTATTTAATTTCGTCCATTTTATGGTTGCGTAAGTTTTGGGTCTAATGTGTAACACCCGTAAATTCCTGTCTGTGAAAGCCAACCCTTTGAGAAATTCTTGTTTCTTATCGTAGGATTTCATCCCCTATATCTTACCTATTTAAGCCTTATCGTGTCATTAGTGGTCTGTGCGGAAAATGGGAAGAAACGAGCCTCGGTACACTTTGGGCGATAGTGCCCTGGCGATAGTTCCCTGGGCACAATCGCCGGGCACAATCGCCAGCGGGGGTGTGCCCGCGGTACGTTTTGGGCGATAGTGCCCTGGCACAATCGCCGGGAACAATCGCGGTCGGCCCCAGGGTCTTTTAAGAGTCGCGATTCTCAACCATTTCCCTCACTCTCACTTCTATCTTCTTACCTTTTCTCTCCCAAACACCAAAACCGAACCCTAACCTATTTTGGGGGTTTTTCCTCCTCAAACCACATGTTTCTTCACCATCTAACTAGTTGGAACCTTGAACCACAAAACCTCCATCTTTATCTTCCTCGTCTAGTGCAACGGTCGGGAGCTCGGGTTGAAGTGTTGGATTGGGTGTTCCCGGAAGCCTCTTTGCCTTCAAGGATAAGTTTTCTTGTAATAAGGTTATAAATTCTCCATTGGTGGTTTCTTAAGGTTCGATATCTCCAATCTTGGATTTGATGGTTTTAGAGAAATTAGGGTTTTGATCTTGTTTGGGATCTTGGTATTTTATGATTGGAGAATGTTTCCTTGTGGTTGGTTATGGTTACTTATGGTTATTTTTTGGGTTGGAATGTTGGATCTAGGTTTTGGAAGTTTTCATCTTGAGGACTCAAGCGGCCTTCAAAAGAGCTCGTTGGGTAAAATCTAGATTTAGCCTAAATCTAGCAAGGTGAGTTCAAGTTGATTTGTGAAAACGTTGTACATGCCAAAATGTCTATTTTAAAGTGTTTATGTGTTCTACATGAAATTATCAAATGTTGGGTTAATTGCTAATCTTTGATTATTTGACGTATTTAACTTTACAAACTTTGTATAATACCCACATTTGGGATTTTTGGGCATTTTGATAAATGTGTCACAAATGAATGTGTTTTGAGGTCTCATTGCATAAATAAAATCTTGGTCAAAGAAATACACTTTTAAATGGTTGTCGGGTCTTATGCATCATTCATGAAATGGTATGTTTTATAAAGTATTACTTGTACTTTTATGCGAGGTACTCGAAAGAATGTCTATAGTCTCATTTTATGATTTTCATTCTGATCAGCAGTTAAATTTGGAAAATGCATATTTTGTGTTATGAGGAATTTGGAAGATATAAGAGTATAAGTTCATTTGGAAAATAGGTTGCCTCAACTAATGTTGAGTTTCGAAATAATCTTACTTTTAGTCGTGGTGTTTGCATATCCGTTGGTCGAGTGCGTTCTATCGTATTCTTATTTTCATTTATCAATGAGTCAATGGGTTGCTAATCCTACGGATTGGCATTGTTATTTTGATGGGGATTTAGGACAATTGTCCAGTTTTGGTAGCTCGACCTCGAGCCTTGTTGGCGTTTTTGGATGAAGCACGTTAGGTATCGGGTGCGATGTAAGTCCTTCGTGCTGCACGTTAAGGTACCGGGTGCGGTATAAGTCCTTCGTGCTCAAATATTACGATATTAGATGAGGGGCTCGACATAGGAACCCGACGGGGTTGAACTCGAGTTTCCGTGGGTGTACGTTTAAAGCTTCTGAGCCTGACATCTCTTGCGTGTACTTTTGTTTATATGACTAGTCATAACAACATAAAATGGGCTTACTTTGTGGACCGTCACATTTTATGGAATCGGGAATCCCCCGTCACCGAAAGGTGTTGTTTTTGGGTATTGAGTTTTATTATCCAAGTTTTCGGTGACGTTTTGTATATTTGGGTTTTACCCTTGATTTATGGGTTGAGTATTATGCCCCACCCGTGTTTTGGGTGTTTGGAAATATAAGGTTTAACCGTACCTTCTTAAATGGAGAGTCCAATTTATATCTACGCTTTGAGTGAGTTTTGGGTTAAAGCTAGTTTATGAAGGGGCGATTTTCATTGGTATCATCATTTTGTAGTAGTTTGATTTGGAAAATGTCCAAATTGGTGTTCTCCATCTAAAATGCATATCACTGGAAAACGAGTCGTTTGCATATTCAAATCATACCTTTTGAAAGATTATGAATTAAACTGTTGGGAACTGAAAGAATTGCTTAAGTATGGTTAATGCTGCTAGCACAACTGGTTACTACTGCCAGTACAATATGATTACTACTGCTAGTAGTTAGTACTGCTGGATTTAGTACTGCCAGATCAAAGTTAATACTGCTGAATGATATTAATACTGCTCATGAAGTTAGTGTTGCTTATGAGATGAAGGCTTCGTATGGCAAGGATGACAGATGTATTGACTGAAGATAATCATGGAAAGTCTTGGAGATAACTATGGAAGATTATATTGAAGATCTTTTATTTTTTTTATTATTATCTTTTATCTTCAGTATATGTATAGAATAGTTTTGTAACATCAAGAAGAACAACATTCTGAGTTTTTGATTTCATAGAGAGAATCAACCTCAAGGTTTAGAACCCTAGTTCTAGAGAAGTAGAATTCGTATTGGTGAGCCTGTTCATCAATATTGAGGTTGTGTGTGAAATCTTGTAGCTTTAAATCATTCAATAAAGTTTACAACTTGTGATTTCTGATTCACTGTTTCATTGATCTTTGAATATTAAAGTGTTATTCCGCAAACTCCTTTAATATTGTTTCTGAGTGTTTATTCTTGTTAAGAATTCAGATCCTGACAAGTGGTATCAGAGCAAGTATTCTCATAAACCTTCATTCATCATGGAAAACACAGTTGAATCAAACAGTACTCTTGTCTCAAAGGTTCCAATGCTCAGATCTAATGAGTTTGACATGTGGAAGATAAGGATCAAGCAATACATTCTCCTCACAGATTACTCTATGTGGGACATCATTGAGAATGGACCATCTGATGAAGGAAAAATTGGTGCAGATGGAAAAAGAACACCACCAAAGACAGATGCAGAAAAGAAGATAAGGCAGACAGAAATGAAAGCCTTGAGCACACTGCTCTTGGCTATTCCCAATGAATATCAACACCAATTCTGCAATTGCACTGATGCACAGATGCTTTGGAATGCTCTAGAGAAAAGATTCTCTGGTACCAAAAGTACCAAGAGAAATCAGAAGGCAATACTGAAGCAATTGTATGAAAATTTTATATCAACTAAGAATGAGTCCATGACTCAAACTTTTGACAGGTTTAACAAGTTGATTGGTGAACTAGCTACTATGGGAGTACAGATTGATTAAGATGATGTAAACAGAAAGTTCTTAAGGTCCCTTGGAGATGAATGGACCATGTATACTGTTTCATTCAGACAGAATGAACAACTAGAAGAAAAAGAACTTGATGATATGTACAATGACCTTAGAGTGTTTGAATCTGAGGTGGAGGCAAAGAAGAAGCCTTCTGGATATGTTCATAATGCTGCACTCCTATCAGCATCAATTGATTCTACTGCTAACCCTGAATCGGTTAATGCTGCTAATGGAGCAAATCAAGAAAAAAGCACTGAATCTGTTTTTGAAGCCTTTCTGTCCAGCCATGGAAACTCTTCTTTAATCAATGATGACTTGGAACAACTTCATCCTGATGATCTTGAAGAGTTGGATATTAAATGGCAGATGGCCATGATTTCCATGAGGGTAAAGAAGTTCATCAAGAGGACTGGGAGGAATAACTTCTCCCAAAGAAGAGAAGATGGAGCAGGTTTTGACAAGTCAAAGGTAGAATGCTATAAATGTCATATAAGGGACACTTTTCCAGGGAATGCAGAAGTGGAGTGTCTCACAATAACCACCAACAAGCTCAGACTGGTAGCTTCAACCAGAACAGAAACTCTACTCAAGCCCTTGTTTGTCAACAAGGAATGGGGTTTGACTGGAGTGATCAAGCAGAAGAGGCTATTCAAAATCAAGCTCTCATGGCAGAGGTATCTGATCTCCCAACTGAGGTAAGTTCTAATCTCTGTTCTAAAACTTGCATAGACATTGTTAAAAGGTACATGGATCACAACCAGAATATGAGTGATGATCTTAAGAGGTTAGCAAAAGATATAAAAGACTATGTGAGAATTGTTGAGAGGTTTGAGGAACAAATTAAAGGTTTCCAAGCCAATGAACTTCAACACTCATATGACACGAACTACTGGAAGTGAGAGAAAAAGGATCTAGAACTCCAACTGACAAAGTCTAAAGAGGAGATTGAAAAGTTGAGAGGGGAGCTAGCCGAAGTTAAGCTAGATGTAGAAAAGTTTTCCAATGCCTCTAAAGCAATGGACTCTTTACTACAAACTCAGATTCATGACAAGCTGAGAAGAGGAATTGGGTACAATACCACACCACCACCATACAACAACAACTACATCCCTCCTACATCAGACTTGATAGAAACCAAAGATAGGAAGGACTTGCCTGAGGGATCCACTGAGATAGATCCCTTAGATGAAGTAGTTGTTGAGGACAAAACTGAGAAAGAAGCTGGTAAGGGTAAGGAGAACACTGTGAATGATGAGATTCCTTTAGAGAATCACATTATTACCAATGAGGGTTGTGGAAAGATTTGGGTAAAATCTAAGGACATAGAGAAGACTGAGGGAAAGTCTAGTAAGGTCCATTACAAGCAGACCACAGTTGTGAATCCTGTTCCTTGCAAACAGTGTGCTTGTACTAAATCTGAGCCCCTAAAACATGATAAAAGGAGGGGTAATCAAAGAAACTGGAATAATCAGTGGGAACAAAAACAAGGGGTTGATCTGAGTAAAATCAATAGACCAAAACCTTGTTTTATTTGTGGAAAGCTCAATCATATTGCTAAATACTGTTATTTCAATCCTATGAACCAAAGGATGAATTTTCAAAGATCTGTGCAAAAACCCTTTCGTTATAGGAAGTATGAAAGGAACCATGTGGCTAAGAAATCTGATAAATCTAAAAGCCACATGAAGAAAAAGACTGTTGAGGAGAGTGTCAAGATGTGGATTCCTAAAAGCACTAAAACTGTTAGTACTGCTACCACAAATAGTACTGCTGACAATGATAGTGCTGCTAGAAGCAATACTACTGCTACCAATGTTAGTGCTGGTAAGAGTATTAGTACTGCTAAAACTAACATTGTTAGTACTTCTTCTAATGTTAATACTGCTAACTCTGTTAGTACTTCTAACAAGGGTAGTACTGCTAAACCTGTTAGTGCTTCTAAGGTTAGTACTGCTTCTAGTGTTTGTGCTGCTAAGCCAATCATCCTGACAAAGTACTCTAGTAAAGAGTGCTCTAAGTTTAAAAATCTCATCAAAAAGGAATGTAAATACTTTGATGAGAAAGGGAGACCCAAGACCACTTTGGCTTGGGTTCCTAATCAATACTAATTGTTTTTATCTTATGTGCAGGGCAACCAGCAGTTCAAGGGGAAGAGCATCTGACATGTTGATAGTGGTTGCTCTAGGCACATGACAGGGAACATGTCTTGCTTCAAGAATTTCAAGAAAATTGATGGTGGACATGTTGCCTTTGGAAATACTCCAGATGGAGGTAAGATCAGTGGTAAGGGTGATGTAACCAAAGGTAAAATGACCTTTGAAGATGTATTCTATGTTGAGCAATTAAGGTACAACCTGTTAAGTGTATCACAGGTTTGTGACAAAAAGCATAGTATATTATTTACTGATTCTGAATGCATTATCCTTGCTCCTGGATTCAAGGTAGTTGATGAAAGGATGATACTACTAAGAACTCCCAGAAAGGATAATGTCTATTGCTTAGATATGGAAAATGTTTCAACTGATTCATCCCTAAACTGTCTTGTTTCAAAAGCATCTTTGGATGAATCATCACTTTGGCACAGAAGGATGTGTCACATGAACTTTAAAACTATGAATAAACTTGTTAAAAACAACCTTGTAAGAGGTTTACCTTCAAAAATCTTTTCATGTGATGATCATTGTGTTGCCTGTCTCAAAGGCAAACAACACAAAACTTCTTATAAGTCCAAAGAGTTGAACACTATCTCTAATTCTCTTCAGTTGTTGCATATGGATCTGTTTGGGCCTACAAATGTTATGAGTATAGGTAAGAAATCATACTGCTTAATTATTGCTGATGATTACTCTAGATTTACCTGGGGATATTTTCTAAGGACTAAGGATGAGACAAGTGGACTGATCAAATCCTTTATTCTAAGAATTGAAAACCAAACAAATCAAAAAGTAAAAGTCATTAGTTCAGACAATGGTACTGAATTTAAAAATCATGACCTAAACACCTTTTGTGAGGAAAAAGGAATTGAGAGGCAATACAGTGCTCCTAGGACTCCACAACAAAATGGTGTTGCTGAGAGAAAGAATAGGACACTGATTGAGGCTGCTAGATCTCTGTTAGCTGATTCAAAACTTCCAATTACTTTCTGGGCTGAAGCAGTTAATACTGCTTGTTATGTCCAAAACAGAGTTCTAGTAGTCAAGCCAAAAAACAAGACACCATATGAGCTTTTAAATAAAAGAAAACCATTTATTGGATTTTTCAAACCTTTTGGGTGTCCTTGTACCATTCTCAATACCAAAACTCACTTAGGAAAGTTTGATAGCAAGGCAGATGATGGTTTTCTTGTTGGTTACTCATCTTAGAGTAAGGCTTACAGAGTATTTAATTCTCCTTCTAGAATAATTGAGGAAAGTGACAATGTCAAATGCAATGAGAACACACCAAATCCTATTGGTTCAGTTCCTCAGTGGTTGTTTGACATTGATTCACTAACTAACTCTTTTGGTGTCAGTAGTGATGATCATACAGGTTCAGGAAGTCGAGGATCAGGGGATGAACAAGTACAAGTACAAGACATTATTCCTCAGTCTGTGATCTTTCCCATACCTACAATGGAACCTGTTGATTTCTGTGAAAAAGAGACTATGACTGAACCAATTCAGAGTGAAGAAGAAAGAAGTGATGAGGAGAATCAAGTGCATGAAGAGCCAGAAGCAGCTGATGAGATCACCTCAGCTGACTTAAATGAGTCTAATTTAGAAGTGGGAATCAATGAAGAACCTAGTCATCAGACTAGAACTCAAAAGAACCATCCTCCAGAGCTGGTCATAGGAGACATCTTTTCTCCTATGATAACAAGGAATCAAAGCAGACTTCAAGAGTTGCAGGATCAGCAACACACAGTACTCTCTTGCATTCTATCTCAGATTGAGCCTAAGAAGGTTTTTGATGCAATGAAAGACTCCAGTTGGATAGAAGCTATGCAAGAAGAGTTACTGCAGTTCAAATTGAAAGAAGTTTGGGACTTGGTAGACCTTCCAAAAGGTCATAGAGCTATTGGCACCAAATGGATTTTCAGGAATAAAAAGGATGAGAGAGGAATTGTGATCAGAAACAAAGCAAGACTTGTGGCACAAGGGTACACTCAGTAAGAAGGCATAGATTATGAAGAAGTGTTTGCCCCAGTTGCAAGGGTAGAGGCAATTAGGCTATTTCTAGCCTATGCCTCATACATGAATTTCAAGGTATATCAAATGGATGTGAAGAGTGCCTTTCTATATGGTACAATTGATGAAGAAGTATATGTCTGTCAGCCCCCTGGATTTGAAAATTCATTATATCCTGACAGAGTATACAAACTGAAGAAAGCACTTTATGGTCTACATCAAGCCCCAAGAGCATGGTATGATACTCTGTCTACCTATCTCTTAGAAAATGGGTTTGAAAGGGGAATAATAGACAAGACCCTCTTCATTAAAAGGAGTAAGAAGGACATCCTACTTGTTCAGATCTATGTGGATGACATCATCTTTGGATCCACACAAGATCAGATGTGTAGAGACTTTGAAAAGTTGATGCACAAGAGTTTTAAAATGAGTTCAATGGGTGAACTTACCTTCTTCCTTAGGCTTCAAGTGAAACAGCAGAAATATAGGATCTTTATAAGTCAATCAAAGTATGTGAAAGACATCCTGGATAAGTATGGTTTAACAGACTCAAAGCCAGCAAGCACACCTATGGAGACTTATAAACAGATCACTGCTGATCTTGAGGGGGAGGATGTTGATGTCCATCTATATAGATCAATTATTGGATCTCTCATGTATCTCACAGCCTCAAGACCAGACATCATGTTTCCAGTGTGTATGTGCAAGTCAAGCCAAAGCAATCACATCTTCAAGCTGTTAAGAGAATTTTTAGATACTTAAGAGGGCAACCTAGATTAGGTCTTTGGTATCCTTATGAATCCAACTTTGACTTGATTGCATATTCAGACAGTGACTTGGGTGGTGCTAATATGGATAGAAAGTCTACTTCAGGTGGATGTCAGCTTTTGGGTGCAAGACTAGTATCTTGGCAGTGTAAGAAGCAAACCACAGTGTTCTTATCTACAACAGAAGCTGAGTACATTGCTGCTGCAAGTTGCTGCTCTCAGGTTCTATGGATTCAGAATCAGATGTTGGACTATGGGGTAACCTTTCTTCACACTCCAATCTTCATTGACAATAGCAATGCTATAAGCATTGTTAACAATCCAGTCAAGCACTCCAAAACAAAGCACATCGAGATCAGGTATCACTTTATTAGAGACTGTAATGAAAAGAAGCTTATTCAAGTTGCTAAAGTTCATACTGACAACCAGTTTGCTGATCTATTCACTAAAGCCTTTGATGTGGGTAGATTCACTTTCTTGGTCACAAGTGTGGGCATGATCAACTCTGAATAAGCTCATGATTTAAAAAGTGTTTACATACATGTTATTTGTTATTCTTTGGTGTTACTAATCATCTTTCTCAGGAAGTTATTACCTTGCTCAGACTATCACAAGCTTCAATAATGTAAGTGCAGTTAATGCTGCCAGTGCAGTTTTAATACTGCCAGTGCAAAGTTAATACTGCTAGTGGTTAATACTGCTCTCAGTTAATACTGCTAGTTAGTTAATACTGCTAGTGGTTAATACTGCTCTCAGTTAATACTGCTAGTTAGTTAATACTGCTAGTGGTTAATACTACTCCAAGTTAATAGTGCTTCTGTCCCGAATACTATAAATACCCTTTTGCCCGCCTAAAGCTCATAACGAATCTTTGAATCCTATTCATCTTCTCTCTAATCCTTTTTCTCTCAAGCACCTAGTAAGTTTCAGGCAAGAACACTCAAGCTCAATGGCATCCATGGCGTTCATTGATGAGCACAACGAAATCGCAATGCTTCAAAAGCCGAAGCAGACTGATGGATTTCACCAGATAGTAGATTTTCTCAAGTCCAGCCATATCGCTTATGCTCTTACAGTGTCTCCAACAATCTACATAGAGCACCAGAGACAATTTTGGGCGAATGCCACTGCTGTTATAGAAAATGGTGTGCAGTTAATCCAGACAAGGGTGTGTGACAAACCCTTGTCAGTTTCTGAAGAGGTGATTCGCATCTGTATACCACTAGACGATGCTGCAGGTATTACCTCTATTCCTAATGAGGACTTGTTCTCCAATCTTTCAAGAATGGGGTATGGAGGCCAATTGGGTGTTTTCAAATTCTCAAAAGCTAAATTTTATACCCAATGGCGTTTTCTTGTTCATACCCTTATGCATTGTATTTCCAAAAAGACTACTGGCTGGAGTGAGTTCAGTAGTACCATTGCTTATGCTTTGGTTTGTTTGGCCACTGCCAGAAAGTATAATTTTTCAAAAATGATTTTCAATGACCTTGTGTCAAACTTGGGAAATAAAAAGAGTTTCTATATGTACCCAAGATTTGTCCAGGCAGTTATAACCAATGAATTGACGGATATGCCTCAATTTGATGAGGTATATGTACCTAAAATCCCCAAATGCAAGGTCTTTTCAAATATGAAGAGATCTCCATTAGACTTGGAAGGAGTTGACACCCCATTGTTCTCTACAATGATGGTGGTGTCCCACAATCCAGAAGGTATGGCTTCAAGGTCAAGGCCCTCATTAGACCATCCCACTGAAAGCCAATCCCAACATTCAATCACCATATCAATCCCACAGTCCCTTATTCAAAAACCAACTTCTCCAATCATCAATACCTACATCAGGAAAAAGGTAAAGAAGGCTCCTTCCCTTCTTGTACCTTCAACCACAGAGCCTTTAATCCCTCTAATGGAGAATTCTCCATTAGAGAATATCTATAGGGAAACCACAGGGGTGTCTCCCAACCCCAAGGAGGTGCTCATTGAGGAGATGAATGAGCATATGGGTGCAAAGGATGCCACTACTCCTGCTAGCACAGAGGAGGTCAGTGGTAACATCAATAAGACCTTCCCCATGGCAACTTTGGGTGAGCAATCATCCAAAGGTCCCAGGTGCCAAGAAACCAAGGGGGTAGCAGGTGCTTCTGCTAGGCAGAAGACCTCTACTACAAAAAGATCCAATGATCCTCCAAAGGTGGTAAAAACACCCAAAAGAGGTGAGGACAGTTATGACTATAATGAATTGATGGAAACTATGGGCAACATCAATCTGGATGTAATCAAGCAAGGCAAAGACATAGAAGAGATGAAACTGGTAATTCTGTCTCAACAAGTACAGATTACCAAACTGAAGAAAATGGTGAAGAGATTGGTACAGAAAAAGAAAAGGAAACAGTTTGTGCTCAGGAGAAGGAAACCTGTGGATGATGCTCCCAAAAAGGGGGAGTCAGAAGCTGATGTAAACAAGGAAGATGCTAAAGATAAGGGGGAGAAATTTGATTTTGAGGGGGAGCAAGCAGTAGAAACAGAATCAGAATTTGTACAAGCAGCTGAATTTGTACAAGCAGCAGTAACAGTTAATGCTGCTGAATCAAGCAAAGCAGCATAAACTGTTAATACTGCTGAATTGAATGAAGCAGCAGAAATGGTTCAAGAGGTATTAACAGACCTTCTTAGCAGCAATGTGCAAGAACTTGAGACAGCTGAAGCATTAATCAAAGCTAAACATGATACTCCTAAGGTCACTTCAAAGACCAAAGGAGTTGTCATCAAAGACAATGTTGAAGTTATCAAGAAAGTTAGTGCTGATAAAGTAAACAGCAAGGACAAAGGCAAAGCTAAGATGGTGGAATCTGATCAACCAATTAAAAAGAAAAGTTGGTTGAGTCAGATGAAGCATTGGCCAAGAAGATTCAGGCTGAACTTGAGCAAGAAGAAAAGGTTCAAGTGGAACAAGACAGGGAGATGGCAAAAGCTCTGGCTGCAGAACTTAATGAAGCTTATCAAAAGAGTTTTGCAACAGAAATAGCAAAGAAGAAAGCTACAACTCTAAAGAAGCATGGAATGATCAGAATGGGGGAAAAGAAGAGACAACCTTCACAGACCTTCCTTGGCACTGAAGAGAGAAAGAAGATGAGTACTTTTCTCAAAGGTGCTGTGGGAGTTAAAAAGGAAATGTTCACAAAGATGTCTTTTGAACAAATCAAAGGTTTGTATGAAGATGAGATGACCAAGTTACAAGGAAATGACAGAGCAAGAGTTGAAGCAGAAAAGAAGATGAAAGAAAGACATGATCTTCAAATTCAAAAACCTTTCCCTGATGAGCAAGAATCACCAAGGAAGGAAGCTACTCTAGGTGACAGTTTGAGGAAGTTGAAAAGAACTAAAATGATGGCAAGAAGAACACCAGCTAAGAAACCTAAAGTGGAAGAAGCTGAGAAAGAACAGAGGGGAGCTGAAGAAGAAGGGGCACCTAAGTCTGTTGAACCGGAAGAACCATCAAGTACTGCTGATGTGAATCTGTACATGGTAGTGATGGACAAAGTGCCTGAGCCTATATCAGATGAACCTATTGGTGTTAAGCCTCCAGAGATCATTCATTGGGATACACTGAAAATTGATGGAACAGAGTATATCAGGCTCAAGAGGAAAGATAAGAAGTATGAAATATATCAGACTTGGGCCAAGATTGTCAGAACATGTTCCAAATCTGATCTAGAGGAGATGTTTGAAGTAGGAATGAAATTGTATGTTGATCAACTAAAAGCTCCAGGAATACCAATCACAAAACTTGTGATGGAGTATCTATGTATGTTGTTCAAGCCAGAATAAGTGAAGGATATTATCAGAAATGTGTTTCAAAAAGTTAACAACTGGACTCTATATGAAACTAGTGGAGTATATGCACTGACTATGGATACAAATCACGTAGAATACTTCCTAGTGGATAGAGTTTACAACCACAGCAGATTAAAGTTGCATGCTATGTTAAAGAAATAGCTTGGTTGTGCACCAGATTTAGAGATGGCAAGGTATTTGATCTAAAGAACAATTAATCAAAGTTTGGGGTTGAATGCTGATACAGGGATATGAATAATGGATTTTTGGGAGCATCTGAAGAACTTGACTTCTCTTCCTAAAAGTCAAGTTAGGGGGAGATTGTTGGGAACTGAAAGAATTGCTTAAGTATGGTTAATACTGCTAGCATAACTGGTTACTACTGCCAGTACAATATGATTACTACTGCTAGTAGTTAGTACTGCTGGAGTTAGTGCTGCCAGATCAAAGTTAATACTGATGAATGATATTAATATTGCTCATGAAGTTAGTGTTGCTTATGAGATGAAGGCTTCGTATGGCAAGGATGACAGATGTATTGACTGAAGATAATCATGGAAAGTCTTGGAGATAACTATGGAAGATTATATTGAAGATCTTTTATTTTTTTATTATTATCTTTTATCTTCAGTATATGTATAGAATAGTTTTGTAACATCAAGAAGAACAACATTCTGAGTTTTTGATTTCATAGAGAGAATCAACCTCAAGGTTTAGAACCCTAGTTCTAGAGAAGTAGAATTCGTATTGGTGAGCCTGTTCATCAATATTGAGGTTGTGTGTGAAATCTTGTAGCTTTAAATCATTCAATAAAGTTTACAACTTGTGATTTCTGATTCACTGTTTCATTGATCTTTGAATATTAAAGTGTTATTCCGCAAACTCCTTTAATATTGTTTCTGAGTGTTTATTCTTGTTAAGAATTCAGATCCTGACAAAAACTCTTGAGCTCACTAGACGTTAAGCCTAACCTTTTTATTTGTCGGCATGTGCATCAGGTTCCAGTTGGGTTTTGGTTCTAGCAGCCATGAAGAGTTGAGCCTTAGCTTTGTTCAATGTAAGTAGTTGGTGAAGTCTTCCACAATTTTGGAGATAGTGACTATTATGGGGTTTTAGTAGCATCCGTTATTATCACAGGCTTTTGTATAGAATGAATGTTTGTATTGAGGTTAAATCTTAATTTGTGGTTGTAGATAATTCCTTTATTAATGTATTTAGAAAATTTTAAATAAGTTGCTATTTCCAGATTTGAGGGTGTAACAAGTTGGTATCAGAGCTTAAGTTTGAGGGAATTAGGTATTGATTGTAAGATGCCTAGACTCAAACTAGCGTTTTTATAAGCGATTTTAAGTGAAGTTGCACATTAGGAACCTTAAGATAAGATATTATGGAGTTGATCGGGTCACTAGAAACGGGAAACTTGTCGAGGGTCGCAAGGATGAGCATGTGCGGTACGTTCATAATGGCACCTGACCAGTGTTATGGTGAACCTACATACTACATGTGTATACTTGAACTACCTTGGTATGATTACCGTTGGGGTAGTGAGAAGGTTTCTAAGGGAGTAATCTAAGGAAACGTTTATGTCTGTAGCAATGTCACGTTGAAGTGATAGTTAAGTGCGTTGAATGCATTAAGTTGATCGTCTTGAGTAAGAATAATTGGTTGGAGTAGAACCTTGAGCTTATGGAATTGACGTTATACGAGGAGAGATTGTAAGGTGAACCGATGAAATATCCGAGTGTTGCTTTAAGACGTGGAGTATCCGGATGACAATAGTAGGAAATTGAGATTGCTGTCCTAAGATGCTTGATACACCCGGATGGTATTAGTATGTCGGGTTGTTGAGAAGCGTAGTCTAGAGGGGTGAATGCCGACCAAATTCATGTACTAAAATTTATTTCTGAAATAAATTTGCATAAATTGTTTCTTGTGTTCGTAAAACAGAAAGTGGTTTATATTATAAAGTTTTGGTAAAACATTTAACATGCATAAGATTTTAAACTGTGAGCTTAAGCATGCATAAATTGTTTTGTTTCACGTAATTGCAAATTGTTATCAAAAAATCTCTTTATTCACGTCTCTTGTTTAACGCTATTTGCGGATATTGTAATATCCATGTTTTAATGTCATTTGAGTATTGGGCAAGTAGCTATGAGATTTTAACCTAGGCATTGGATCTCCTCCACATATGTCAATGGTTTTAAAGGAAAAGTTATTCCCACGCGTTGAGTCGGAATTTCTTGAGAATTTTAGTTTGTGTGAGTTTTGTTGAAATTTCATGGAGTATTGTTTTATACGATGTCTTTCCATGCGTGAGTTTTAATTTTGCTTCTTTTAAGCTTACGAGTTAGTTGGCGTCGTGTCCCATGTGAAGTTTGTTAAAGGTGTCATTTTACCTTTCATTGCATTAAAAGAGGAAACTCTTAAAGGCTTAGTGTTTTAGCCATATTGTCGTCTTACATTCTTGTTGAGAAATGAAAATTTGTCACTGCATGATTTTAGCATTATTGAGTTTTGCGAAAATTCAGTTGGGTTTAGGGTGCCTCGTCTTACGTCATTTTGCGTTGCGTAAAATAAATTTGAGAACATGTGTATATGCATCATTGTGTGCGTTAATTTACGAGTTGTGTTCAATACTTTGTTTCAGGCGAGTCTTGCATCAACACTTTTGCAACCGTAAGAGGCACCTTGAAAAATCTAAATGTCACATGATTGCATCTTGAGTTTCACACGAGTATATGTGCATACTTTTGGGTTGAATCCGACTTTCACTCGCGTGAGTAAATATGCAATATATTTATAGTGTCTTAAATTAAATTTTAATCCAAGCGTGCTTCGCTTGTTGACCTTGTTGTTATAAATTTTCCGCAATACATGAAATGAATTTTCGGATTGCATATCGTTGTAGTTACCATCTTGGTCAAATGTGTCTTATCGAGGCGGCTTAAAGTTTTAAACTCGATTTGAGAATTATTTGCATTCTTATAATTTCATCGAACTTTGGAGAATAAACTGTTGCATATGTAGTGGTTAATAATTTTATGTCGCAACGACTTTTGGGTTGGGAAGTCAGAACTTTAAAATTAATTTGTGAATGTCTCTTTTGGGAATTGTACAAACTTTTATTGCACATGTTATAGTGTGGAGGGTTATCTTTCATATGCATAATATAAATTGATGCATTACTTGGACCATGGTAGTCCGTTTGAAAATTTTGTTGCGCATCTCTTGTTACCGTTTTATTAACGTAATTACTGATCAAAAGAGTTTTTAGAAATGGTTTTATATGCGTTGTGTTGGTAAACAGTTTTGAAATCTATCGGATGGACAATAGTGTGTTGTCACTGAACGGTTAATCGTTATAAAACTTGTGTATTTGAAAGTTTTGTAAACGTTTAAATTGGCATATTATTTGAAAAACCTTGAACTCATTAGGCCTATAGGTTTAACCCCGTCATGAAAGGAGTTGTGTATAGGGACTAAGGGAGTCCTTGGGATTTGAAGTGTCGGATGATCCGACTTGCGGTCAGTCTTGAATGTTTGAGGTTTTGGTTTGTGAATCTGCACGCGTTTGTATTAATGGAAATAGTAGATTTAAGTCTTCCCAGTTAATTAAGGAAGCAACTTTATACCTCGGTAATCATACGGGATAGGGTCTTAGGTGATTACCTGCGATTAGATTGGGTTCGTTTTGGTGGATTGCTTGTCGGTGTGACACCATGGTTTATGTTGATGGTGTATCCTCTCAGTGGATTCCGCGATTAAAGGAAATTTTGGTGGTCGGTCTGTTAGAAATATAAGATTTGAAATTTAGCACTCGGTTAAGTGTCAAACTTAGTACAACTATCTGTCTAGAATGGGATTTTGGACAGGATGTCCATGTTTTCGAGGTCACCGTGTAGCCCTAGGTGTCGACTCGTTTTTCTTGGGGTCAGTGGAGCTGGGAATGTTTGGATGTATCCCGGTCGAACCATGAAAAATATTGACCTTTCAGTGATGGAATTTGGAATGAGTTTGGGTGTTGAGGATTAAGTATCGATGTGTTTAGGCATTTCCGTGGTGGTAAAGCTTGTGTTAAAGGATTGTTGTGAGGATTGGTGTTGGAACGGAGTTGAGTGTTGACCGAATCTCGGCTAATTAGTATCTGAAGGACGCCTCAGTGCGCCTTAGAAGAATATCTTTATCGATATTAAGAATGGATCAGTTGAAATCCGAGGAACTTGGAAGTTTGGTTGCGATCTTTGACGTTGTGTTCGGAACCGTAGATCCGAAGGAAAGTTTGGTCAGCGAGAATTTGGGGTCACTAACTACCTGGAGGTAGTAATTGTCACCCAAGGTTGGGAGACGACCAAAACCTTGTGAGTAAAAGGTTATTTTGGAGAGTTAAGTGTACGCTCGGTTATGTGTATATTGTGCCCAAGAAGGGCAGCAATGCCAGTATCGGTGTAAGGGACGTGTTGGTGGTGCTAGCAACGGGTTAAGGTCAATCTTCCTGCGGGCGAGATTTCATGGGAACCTAGATTTCAAGGACGAAATCATTCTAAGGTTGGGAGGATTGTAACACCCGTAAATTCCTGTCTGTGAAAGCCAACCCTTTGAGAAATTCTTGTTTCTTATCGTAGGATTTCATCCCCTATATCTTACCTATTTAAGCCTTATCGCGTCATGAGTGGTCTGTGCGGAAAATGGGAAGAAACGAGCCTCGGTACACTTTGGGCGATAGTGCCCTGGCGATAGTGCCCTGGGCACAATCGCCGGGCACAATCACCAGCGGGAGTGTGCCCGCGGTACGTTTTGGGCGATAATACCCTGGCACAATCGCCGGGCACAATCGCGGTCGGCCCCAGGGTCTTTTAAGAGTCACGATTCTCAACCATTTCCCTCACTCTCACTTTTATCTTCTTCCCTTTTCTCTCCCAAACACCAAAACCGAACCCTAACCTATTTTGGGGGGTTTTCCTCCTCAAACCACATGTTTCTTCACCATCTAACTAGTTGGAACCTTGAACCACAAAACCTCCATCTTTATCTTCCTCGTCAAGTGCAACGGTCAGGAGCTCGGGTTGAAGTGTTGGATTGGGTGTTCCCGGAAGCCTCTTTGCCTTCAAGGGTAAGTTTTCTTGTAATAAGGTTATAAATGTTCCATTGGTGGTTTCTTAAGGTCCGATATCTCCAATCTTGGATTTGATGGTCTTAGAGAAATTAGGGTTTTGATCTTGTTTGGGATCTTGGTATTTTATGATTGGAGAATGTTTCCTTGTGGTTGGTTATGGTTACTTATGGTTATTTTTTGGGTTGGAATGTTGGATCTAGGTTTTGGAAGTTTTCGGCTTGAGGACTCAAGCGGCCTTCAAAAGAGCTCGTTGGGTAAAATCTAGATTTAGCCTAAATCTAGAAAGGTGAGTTCAAGTTGATTTGTGAAAACGTTGTACATGCCAAAATGTCTATTTTAAAGTGTTTATGTGTTCTACATGAAATTATCAAATGTTGGGTTAATTGCTAATCTTTTATTATTTGGCGTATTTAACTTTACAAACTTTGTATAATACCCACATTTGGGATTTTTGGGCATTTTGATAAATGTGTCACAAATGAATGTGTTTTGAGGTCTCATTGCATAAATAAATTCTTGGTCAAAGAAATACACTTTTAAATGGTTGTCGGGTCTTATGCATCATTCATGAAATGGTATGTTTTATAAAGTATTACTTGCGCTTTTATGCGAGGTACTCGAAAGAATGTCTATAGTCTCATTTTATGATTTTCATTCTGATCAGCAGTTAAATTTGGAAAATGCATATTTTGTGTTATGAGGCATTTGGAAGATATAAGATTATAAGTTCATTTGGAAAATAGGTTGCCTCAACTAATGTTGAGTTTCGAACTAATCTTACTTTTAGTCGTGGTATTTTCATATCCGTTGGTCGAGTGCGTTCTATCGTATTCTTATTTTCATTTATCAATGAGTCAATGGGTTGCTAAGACTACGACTTGGCATTGTTATTTTGATGGGGTTTTAGGACAATTGTCCAGTTTTGGTAGCTCGACCTTGAGCCTTGTTGGCGTTTTTGGATGAAGCACGTTAGGTATCGGGTGCGATGTAAGTCCTTCGTGCTGCACGTTAAGGTATCGGGTGCGGTATAAGTCCTTCGTGCTCAAGTATTACGATATTAGATGAGGGGCTCGACATAGGAACCCGACGGGGTTGAAATCGAGTTTCTGTGGGTGTACGTTTAAAGCTACTGAGCCTGACATCTCTTGCGTGTACTTTTGTTTATATGACTAGTCATAACAACATAAAATGGGCTTACTTTGTGGACCGTCACATTTTATGGAATCGGGAATCCCCCGTCACCGAAAGGTGTTGTTTTTGGGTATTAAATTTTATTATCCAAGTTTTCGGTGACGTTTTGTATATTTGGGTTTTACCCTTGATTTATGGGTTGAGTATTATGCCCCACCCGTGTTTTGGGTGTTTGGAAATATAAGGTTTAACCGTACCTTCTTAAATGGAGAGTCCAATTTATATCTACGCTTTGAGTGAGTTTTGGGTTAAAACTAGTTTATGAAGGGGCAGTTTACATTGGTATCATCATTTTGTAGTAGTTTGATTTGGAAAATGTCCAAATTGGTGTTCTCCATCTAAAATGCATATCATTGGAAAACGAGTCGTTTGCATATTCAAAGCATACCTTTTGAAAGATTATGAATTAAACTACATTATCTATTTTCACAGACATCTTTATTTATGTTGAAAACTTTTGAGCTCATTAGGCGTTAAGCCTAACCTTTTTATTTGTCGGCATGTGCATCATGTTCCAGTTGGGTTTTGGTTCTAGCAGCCATGAAGAGTTGAGCCTTAGCTTTGTGCAATGTAAGTAGTTGGTGAAGTCTTCCGCAATTTTGGAGATAGTGACTATTATTGGGTTTTAGTAGCATCCGTTATTATCACAGACTTTTGTATAGAATGAATGTTTGTATTGAGGTTAAATCTTAATTTGTGGTTGTAGATAATTCCTTTACTAATGTATTTAGAAAATTTTAAATAAGTTGCTATTTCCAGATTTGAGGGTGTAACATAATGTCCGTGTTCACAGCGATATTTATTTATGTGGGTTTTTATCTTTGGTTTATGAGTTATGGGTCATGTTCCACCCGTGTTGGGTATTCCGAGGTATAACATTTTTACCCGAGGTTTTATGAAATTGGGAGTCCTCTCTTTATTCTCATTTGAGCAAATCTTGGTTTAAATCTAAGTTTACGAAAGAACGTTTTATATTGGGATCTTAGTCGGTAAAAAGTTTGGTTTGGTTAACGATTAACTCGGTGTCTCTTTCGTTAAAATGAATATTTATTGGTAAACGAGTTGTTTTCATTAGCGGAGCATATCATTTTGAAAGATTATGATTTTAATGGCTTTCTTCTTTCTTTAAACGATTCATTTATATATGTTGAAAACTCTTGAGCTCACTAGGCGTTAAGCCTAACCCTTTTTATTTGTCGGCATGTGCATCAGGTTCTAGTTGGGGGTTTGGATTCTAGCAGGTCCATGAAGAGTTGAGGCTTAGCTTTACCTAAGGGTAAGTAGTTGGTGAAGTCTTTCGCGGTTGGAGGTAGTGTCAGTATGGGGTTTTAGTAGCACCTGTCTTTATTATAGACTGTATGTATAGAATGAATGTGGGTATCGAGGTAAAATCTTAATTCGTGATTGTAGATGAATCGATTTTCGATGCATTTAGAAAAATTTTAATTAGTTGTTATTTCCAGAATTTAGGGTGTTACATCGAATGACCACCACACTCAAAATATGTAATTATCAAATGATACGCATTAAGCGCAATCATACTCACAACTCCACGACGAGCTATTAAACCGGACAATTGTCCCCAAGACTCATTTTAGTCAAACCGAGCTAGAGCTCAAGAAAATCGCTTTATCGTACAATAAATGTCCGTGTAAACATAAAACATTTTTAACCCACGGTCATGCAACTTAACGACTAAAAGTTTGATTAACCCAAAACACAAAGTTGGTTGAGACAAACCATTTTTCCCAATGAACTCATACCCTTATATTTCCAAAATGCCTCATGACACAATGTTATGCATTTTCCCAAACGGATATATAAGATCAGGTACTCAAAAATGACAATTACGTCAAATAAACTCCATTTATATAAAATTGTCAAGGACACATGTCAACATGATTTATTTATCAAAATGTCCAAGAATGTATGTTATATAAGTTTATAAAGTTAAAAGCTTTCAAATAACCAAAACTTATCAGAGTTAACAAATTTCATGTAAAACACAAAACACTTTAAAATAAACATTTTGGCATGTACACCGTTTTCACAAATCGACTTGAACTCACCTCGCTAGATTTAGGCTAAATCTAGATTTTACCCCATATTGAGCTCCTTTGAAGAAACTTGAATCTTCAAGGTCGAAACCTCCATAAACCTAGATACACAAATTTCACCCATAAATGATCACATTCAACCATTTGGAATCAATCCCCAAACACATAACATCAAAATCCCCATTTTGGTCAAAACCCTAATTTTGACCTAAATCTTCCAAAATCTTACAAACCGAGATTTAAGAAACCAATCACTAAGAAATCATCGAGGAAGCATTTATAACTTATAACCAAGGTTAAAACCTATGAGGATGAACTTACCACTTAGGTTTTGGTAAAAACCTACAAAACTCAAATGAAGCTTGGGGTTGGAGATGAAGACGGAGGCTCTTGGTGCCTAGCTTCTACACTTGATCTTGATGACGATTTACCTCCATGATATGCAAATATTTGAACCAAAGGTGTTCCAAAACATCATGGGGGTGTTGGGTTGTTCTTGGGAGTTTTGGGAGAGTTTGGAACTAATTTGGGTGAAGTGGTATGAGAAATGACGCAAAAATCGCGACTTTAAGGGGCCCTGGTACACCTGGCGACATTGCCAGGCAACAATGCCCAAGGCAAAGTCGCTGGAGTGTACCAGCTACTGTTCCAGTTGAGCGACATTGACAGTGCGACTATGAAACTACCATAGTCGTCGGTCATTGTAGTCGGGCCCTTTCCAAGCCCCGAAACCCGATTTTTTAAACCCCAACCCTCCCGATACTCTAAGGATCTCATAGTAATGTTTCCCCGACATAAACCCCACCGTTAACAAGTTGCAAAACGTCCGGGTGCCCTTTGCTTACCGAAAAATACGGGTGTTACAATTTTGGTGTGATTTTCCAAATTCATTTCCTTCTTTCCTTTTAGTTGGGTCTGTTCATACTGAATATATTAACAATGGATTTCATTACCCTTATTACATGGCGTAAGGATTATAATTTCTCAACTTTTCCGTCTTGGTTAAATTGCAATTGATGGTTACGTGTTGTTAATTTGTTATAATCAGACGGTATATTGCCGATATCTAATCGGGCTAATCAAACGGTATATTGCAAATGGCCAACTTTTCAGTCTGTAAACTGTTTGGTTTAATAGTTTATCGTTTTATGTCTTCAATTGTGGATGACAATTAGCATCCCTTTGTTAAACCACTTAAAACTATTTATAGATAAGGTGCCATAGAGTTTGTTGTTGATCACCAAGACATGTATTATGTTTCTACTGTCAAAAATGGCTATATTTGCGCATTTAAGTGTTAAAATTAGTTTGTTGGCATCTTGCACGAGATAATGCTTTTCAATACATGGTTCTGTAATGTGGTGATTGTGTGTAGAAAAACTAGAAAAATTTATGTCAAATATTTCATGGTTTTTTGTGTTCTTTTTTCTGCTTGAAATTACATAAGGGTTATTGTTTTTCCATTGATTTAATCTACCCATATGTAGGTTTTAGTTTGTCATATATATATCATACAACAACAACGACCGCGCAAAGCGCGGTAAATTTACCTAGTTAAATTGAAAAAGAATCAGAGATCGACACTCAAGTGAAAAGATATGAAGGGAAATCAAGAAATTTAGTCTCAATTATTGTAAATGAACTTGTAGTTTGCTTTTAATATCTAACTAGTGTTGAAATCACGCATTGCGCGGTAGCATGAATAACTTGGGTAGTAATATGAAAATTGTCCATATAATACATGTTAATTGTTAAATATGATAATCAACAAACATGATATAAATTATTTGTAGAAATCATTAGAATTTAATTAGTGGAATGATAGGTTTTTTCCAATTAATAGTAGAAATGATCGATTGTCCTAATTTATGCATTGTTTGTATGATTGATGATGATATTGTATTTTTTTCTTCTTTTTGGAGTTGAAAGAGAATGGTACATTTGTTATTAAAAATGTGAGATAATGATATTTGATTAATAGAAAAATGTAAGTAATAGTTGTTAGATGTAAAAAAATGAAGAAATGATAAAGTTATAAAAGTTATAAAATGTGAGAGACTAATATTTGATTAGTAGAAAAATGTAAAAATGAAAAAGTGAATAAAAGTGATAATTTTATTAGTTGATATAAAAAATATGGGATTCATTTAACAAAAGTTTTGATTTATAATCATTGTTAAATTACTACTAATTTTTTTATTATGTAAAAGATAAGGATCAAATTCAATAAAAATATATGTTGGATAATAATAAAAAATTAAATATAAATAAAAGTTATAATTTTATTTAATTATTATTGTTATTTAAAATGTGAGGTAATAATATTTGATTAATAGAAAAATGTAAGTAATAGTTGTTAGATGTAAAAAAATGATAAAGAAATTGAAAAGTTGCACATTTAATAAGTCATTATAATTAAAAAAATAAATCAAAATTCTTAGGGAAAAGATAAAGGTCATTGATGGCTTCTCATTGATTTGAGAATAAATAAAACCCAATATTCTCTAACCCGGTGTGGTTCAAGCAACTAACATTTATCTAATAGAATTGATACACACCTAGCCATTATGCTATTTCCTTACCTCGATAAGAAATCTACTTTTGAATACAAATTATTTCTTAGTTATAATTTAATTCTATATTGCTTTAATTAACAAAGAGACTTGCATATCCTTTTTTATATATTTTTGTTACAATAATTATGTTGTGATGTTGAAGTTAATTTACAAAAATGGTTAGTAATATTAAACATTATGTTGAGTGTATGCAAAATTTATCTTTCGATAGCTTATAAATTTGGTTTGCAATGTAATCTATTAACATAATAAGCCCAATTAAATGGATGCCAAATATATGTTTCATATTTACATGATTTTTTTATGAATTAATGACTACTTTCAATCAAGGTGTAACATCTATGTTGCTTACAAATATATAAATATAATCATGGAACAAAACAAAACATTTCCCTATGAGGAAAAATAAAATAACAAAGCCTTGAAATTATTAAGAAACAAAAAAAAAATAAAAAACCAAGTAAAAAACTCATTATTCAAAGTTCAATTCAAACTACATCAAATTGATACAACTCAAATGATAGAATTCCGAATGTTAGTGTATATATGTGTATAAGGCCCATGCCCATGGGCCCATATAGTCTTTGTATATAAATCCCTTGTACCTTCTAGTCTAGGTTAAGTTTTCTTATTATTATTTGTCGTATTGTACGTTTATTCACTAAATCAATATATCGAAGTCTCAAGCCTTCAGCATATTCATCGTCTCTTTCAATCATCATCATCTTCTAACATGGTATTAGAGCTGTAGGTTTGCTTTCTTCCTCACCCTCACCGTCACCATCCTTCTCTCGCCGTCGCCGCCGACAACCGAAACCCTAGCCGCAGACAACCTCTGATAAACCCTCGCCGTCGCCGCCCTCTCTGTCTCACGTCGCCGCACTCTCTGTCTCTCGTCGACGCACTCTCTGTCTCTCATCACCGTCGCCGCCCTCTCTGTCTCTCATCGCACGAGAACATCGCACGGGTACGTCCTCTCTGTCTCCCATCTTCGAATCACTCCAGTCGTTTGATCGGGATCTTCAATCGGGATTTTCTATACTTATCACAAAGGGTTATTTTGCGCCAGTTACTCTTAGCGCAAAGTATTACTTTGCGCCAGCCATTCTTAGCGCAAAGTGTTACTTTACGCCAACCATTCTTAGCGCCAACCACTCTTAGCGCGAACCATCTCTTTGCGCCAGCCAGTCTTAGCGCAAATCTGAAGTTTTCGATACCTGATCTGTTTCTCGTCACATACATGGCTGTCAATCTCAGTCATTCAAATCCCATTTCGGTTGTTTTCAATGGTAGCAACTACATCCTATGGCATCACCATATGACAATTCTGCTAAAATCCCACGGGCTTTACACCTATGTTACTGGTGCATCCAAACTTCCAGTTCAGGCAGCAACTGAGAATGCTGTTGATTTTGCAAAACGCATAAATGAGTGGGATATCAATAATGCACGTATTCTGGGTTTCATTAATGCTTCCACTACTCCTGAGATCAATCAATAGTTTCTTGGCTATGTCACCGCCAAAAGTCTCTGGGATTTTCTCGCCAAGCGGTACACGTCATCGGGCCTATCTCATCAGTATCAACTGTGGACCACCTTTCAGAACAAACGCCAGCTTCCTGATCAATCCGTAAGCTCTTATATCTCTGAAATGCAGTATCTCAGAGATCATATAAGTCTTGGCGCACCACAAATTTTTGATGAAATGGCTCAACAATTCACAACCTACTTCAACCAGCTACAACGGTTATCGCTACTTCAACAATTCACAGCCTACTTCAACAATTCACAACCTGCTTCCTTGGATATGGTATTGAGCACAAGGGTTATCGCTGCTGGGATCCTATCTCCCAGCGTCTTCGTATATCTCGTCACGTTACCTTCTGGGAACATGTTCCTTTTTCTTCTATATCCATGTTTCGTGAGTCCCCTACCTTCATCGCTCCGTTCTTTACTGATGTTTCCGTCTCATTGGACTCACTCCAATCTGACATCACTTCGTCTCCGCCTATTGTTCAAACACCTTCTGAATTCGCCTCTCCTTCAGAGTCTCCTGCCTCTACACAACCTGCCTCTCCTAGTTTTCCTGATCAACATCAATCATCTGCTCCATCCGCACAGCCAACATCTGAGTTGCCTGCTGAGTCTTTGGCTCCTGTAACGTCTCAATCTCAGAATGTTAGACGATCAGATCGGGTAAGACAAGTTCCTTCTCATCTTCGTGATTATCATGTTTATGCTACTCTGTTGTCCAATCACGAACCTACTTCCTACAAGGAAGCTTCCTCTAATCCTGATTGGCAAAAATCTATGGCTGAGGAACTTCAGGCTCTTGACAAAGATCAGACATGGGAATCTGTCCCTCTTCCACCGGGCAAGTCACCCATTGGTTCCAAATGGGTGTTCAAAATCAAAACAAAATCTGATGGCTCTATTGATCGGTACAAAGCTCGCCTTGTAGCCAAGGGCTTCAATCAATAGTACAACATTGATTATGAGGAGACATCTGCACCTATTGCTCGAGTCACTTCTGTTCGCAGTCTCCTAGCCATCGCAGCTACCAAACAATGGCCTCTCTTTCAGATGGATGTTAAGAACGCCTTCTTGAATGGTGACTTATTTGTGGAAGTCTACATGACACCTCCTCCAGGCATTCGACTTCCACAAGGTCATGTTTGTCGTCTTCGGAAGGCTCTCTATGGACTCAAGCAAGCTCCGCGAGCTTGGTTTGAGAAGTTTAGTTCCACGATCACCTCTCTGGGTTTCTCACCCAGCCACTACGATTCCGGACTGTTTACTCGGACCACTGAGGTTGGCATAATCTTACTTCTTTTGTATGTGGATGATATGATTATTACTGGCAGTGACTCTACAGGCATAGCTCATCTCAAGACATCTCTCAGCTCCTGTTTTGAGATGAAGGACCTTGGCTCTTTACACTATTTTCTTGGTCTTGAGGTGCTCTCAGATCCATCGGGAATTTATCTTTGTCAAGCCAAATACACCTCAGATCTCTTGTCAAAAGTTGGGCTTACTGACAACAAAACTGCATCCACTCCTCTTGAGCATAACCTTCATTTAGCTCCGAATGCTGGACCTTCTCTGTGTGATCCTACTTTGTATCGACAGTTAGTGGGGTCACTTGTCTACCTGACAGTGACTCGCCCTGACATTGCCTATGTTGTCCATACCGTCAGTCAGTTCAAGTCTGCACCCTGTTCCGATCACTATGTTGCTGTCCTTCGCATCCTTCGATATTTAAAAGGGACCATGTTTCACGGTCTTCATTTTACATCCGCATTATCATTGACTTTGCGAGGATTTTCTGATGCTGATTGGGACAGTGACATGACTGATCGTCGTTCCACTACCGGCTACTGTTTCTTTCTTGGAGACTCACTCATATCTTGGAGGAGCAAGAAACAATCTCTCACAGCTCGATCCTATACTGAAGCGGAGTATCGAGCACTAGCTGACACGGCTCAAGAACTTGTGTGGTTACGCTGGCTACTCTCTGACATAGGGGCTCCTCAACATTCTACAACTCCATTGTGGTGCGACAACAACAGTGCGATTCAGATCGCTCACAATGATGTCTTTCACGAGCGAACGAAGCATATTGAAATTGACTGTCACTTTGTTCGTTAACACATGACTCGTCAGACTATCGAGCTTCTTCCTATTTCAACTATTGATCAACCGACCGACATTTTCACTAAAGCTCATCTACCAGGACGGTTTCGTGATCTAGTTTCCAAACTCCATCTGGCTCATTCTTCTCCCGATTGAGTTTGAGGGGGGATGTTAGTGTATATATGTGTATAAGGCCCATGCCCATGGGCCCATATAGTCTCTGTATATAAATCCCTTGTATCTTCTAGTCTAGGTTAAGTTTTCTTATTATTATTATTTGTCGTATTATACGTTTATTCACTAAATCAATATATCGAAGTCTCAAGCCTTCAGCATATTCATCGTCTCTTTCAATCATCATCATCTTCTAACACCGAAAAATCCCAACATAAGTAAAAAATTCCTTAAGGAAAATGTTGATGAAGAACTTTATGTATACTTTGATGAAGAAGATGGAGGTAATGAAGTATACCCAAACTTCATAACAATTGAGTTTAATTCGGAAAAGAAGCAACATAAAATAATTATGATATATGGTTGTTTTAAATGAAATTCATGAGATCCACAACAATACTAAAAAATGTTGGCCTATTAATTGGAGATTAACCCTATATGTGAAAATGGTTTTCATAGCCACATTTGCAAGGTTTCATATGTTAAATCTGTTTATTTTAAAGAAAGTGGGCAGTTATTTCCTCCTCCGTCACTCGTGATTTTCTTGCTAAGAAAAGAACAAAAAGTTTAGCATAATACACGTTTACATATTACACTTCCAATCAAATATAAACGATAAAGTAATAAAAAATTAGAAATTAAAAACGATAATAAAAAAACTTCAATTTATGGATAAGTAGAGATGAATAGAGGTGAATAGTTGGATGTTGAACATAGTTTTGCAAGAGTATCATTACAAAGTGAACAACCAAATTATAATGAAACATACATTTTTCATAAAGGGTTAAAATGTGTATTAAATATTATTTTAAAGAAATGAAAAGGTATACCTCAAAATTGTTTCGTGTGCACCAAAAAAAGCTCATGTACCTAACAATCCTAAAATGATAACACAATTCTTATGACCTATATGTATATTGATTGATAACTGGTCGTATTTAATATTCATTTATATATACTAATGATTCAGAATTGGAAAAGATGAATCGTTTTCTGAATTCATGAGTGACTTTAATTCTTGAAAATAATCAATATATAATATACATTTCATCAACTAATATTTATTAAAAAAATAAAAGAATTTATTCTAATTTTATTTCATTTATGTATATAGTTTGATTTTAATGTAAATTAAAAAAAATGAAATGATCTTTATATATATTAATAATCATAGTAACTTTTTCATTTAATTTATATAATGTACATTTCATCAACTAATATTTCTTAAAAAAAATAATAGAATTGATTCTAATTTTATTCATTTATAAATATTTGTTAACTTATAAAGAAATTAAAAATTAAATAATTAGACTCATTTAACTTACCAAATAAATAAAACAATAGACTCATTTAATAAAAGTTTTGATTTATAAACATTGTTATATTACTAAGCAAAAAAATAGACTCATTTAATAAAAAAATTATTTATAATCATTGTTAGCTTATTAAAAAAAATTTAAAAATAAATTCATTATAAAATGATTTATTGTAATATATATATATATATATATATATATTCTTAAAAAAATAATAGAATTGATTCTAATTTTATTCATTTATAAACATTTGTTAACTTATAAAAAATAAAAAATTAAATAAATAAACTCATTTAACTTACTAAATAAATAAAACAATAGACCCATTTAATAAAAGTAATAATTTATAAGTATTGTTATCTTACTAAGAAAGAAAATAGAATCATTTAATAAAAAAATTATTTATTATCATTGTTAGCTTACTAAAAAAATAAAAATAAATAAATAATTTCATTATAAAATTATTTATTGTAATATATATATATATATATATATATATATATATATATATATATATATATATTGATGTAATATATACAAAATATTGGTTTTTTATATTTGATGAAAATTTTAAAGTTTAATACATATATTAATTGACTTTTAAAATTTAAAAGTGAAAGTTAAATAAAAATAAAGTTTTTTTTAATTATTTTTATATATCTTAAAATGAAAAATGAAAATTTTTAATAATTAATGATAGACATTTAATGTATGACTATTATTTAAAAATAAATCAAAAAATTTAAAAAATTAGATAAATAACAAGGAAGGCTTCTCATGGTGCCAACTTATCACCATTAGGTTTGATTCAGTTACAAAAGAACCATGGAAAGAGGTAAAAGTAAATCAGAAGATAATGTTTTACTATAATTAAAAACACAAAAAAAGCTAATTAAATTATTGAAGGATGAGTAAAATCCAATTATTATGGCATTTATTATAGTTGTTTACGAATGATATGGTTTGTTAGCCTCGACCTATTAAATCGGATTTGGACAACTATTTAAAAAAATGAACTTGAATGAAAGATTTAAAAAAGAAAAGAAAAAAAAGACAAGTCCATGATGTCCGCACCCGTTACACTTAATTGTGATGACATTTTAAGAATGTAAAAACATAAATATTGTAACACCCTTAAAATTCGAAAATAACAGACTATTTAAAACTTACAAAAACTCTTAAATACATAACAATGAAATATCAAATATCTAAAGTTACAAAGAGGAATCACTACAACAACGTATCAGAGTTCTAACGGAACTATCTAGTCCCACAAACGGGGACAAAATTAGTCGGGTGCTACGAAAACCACCAAAGCTGTTATCTTCACCAAACCGGATGACGTCACTAAAGCCATCCTACCGGAACTTCTACCAAACTCCACTCGCCACTCAGATCCATCTAGGACCTGATATACATGTCGAAAAGAAAAAGTGTTAGGCTTAACGCCTACTGAGTTAAAGCAATTTTCATCATACAAACTTAAAACATTTAAAACGAACATTTTACTCTGAATAAGGTCATTCCAAAAACACTGATTATAAAAAGGCTTTATTTGCAAATCAAGTTATTTCTAATTTCCAAACACCCATTTTAAATAATTATTCAACATCCAAATTTTCCCAAGACGCACCCACACGGTATCTCACTAAATTACCATTTGTGTAATTAAAATGGTACGTTTCAACACCGAAGGTATGGGTAAGGGAATACCCAAAAAATAACACCTTTCGACGATGGGGGAGACCCAATTCCATCGAATGTGGCGGGCACACAAAGTTAAGCCACATATCAATGTTCTCGAGTTTCACATAGAGTCATGGATCCACGTATACGGCTCCCAACCGAGCTACCACCACAAGATACCCAAATGACCCTAGCGTCTACTTGACCTCTGGATGAGTGTCACCACAAAAGCCACAAGTCCCCGTATCCGGCTCACCATGGACACCACTGCAAGACTTAGCTCCGCTGCAAACTTACATAAAAACATGACTTGAGTACCACTCACTAGACTCAAACATGGATGTTAAAATCTCCATGATGAACAACCCGACTCCTATGCCTATGGATCCATCGCATTACAGTCTAAGCATTATATACATGACTCCATATGAATGAACCAACGCATCCAAAACATGTAATAACCAACATTTGTATAATAATTGCATTTCCATAAAACGTTCCATAATGAGCCATTTAAACCAGACAACGTCCCAAAACTCGCTAGTGTACAAATCAAGCCGTAAGGCATCATAAAACATTTGACACTCAAATAGAGCCAATATGGCTACATAAGCCGATGTACCACTTTACCAAATTTAGCATTTTTTCCAAATATAATTGACCAAAGGCCCGAACCGTAAGGTCCACACTTTTCCAAATATTCCCAAATTAAAAGATACCCGTTCCATCAACTCACACTTTTAAAGTCAAAGAACTTAAAGTTTTCAAATATAAAATCCGTAGGCTGAGTAAAGCCCCAAATGACCATATTTCAATGATTGTTCTTAAAACTCCCCAACTCACACCATAATTCCATTTAAAATCATTTGTATTCCAAATCTTCCCATATTAGGGACCCAAGCAACACAATACCCAAATTCTTCAAATATTCAAGAAACATGTATGGTAGATCAAAATCCCCTTTTTGGTGACTGAAACACCTCATAAAATATTGTAACCCATTTTCAAAGATTTTTAACTCAAATATGTGTAGTGTACAACTGTTCACAAACTTATCAAAATGAAGTAAACTCATGGATATACTTTTAAAACCCAAAATATGTGAATTTTGACATGTATATAGTTTTTCAAAGCAACTAGAACTCACCTTGCTAGATTTAGACTAAATCTAGGTTTTACCCATAAACTTGAGTTCCTTTGAAGAGGAGATCTTGGATCCTTCCACTAGCTCCAAGATTTCTACAGATCCCTTACCACAAACATTCTCAATGTTATACCAAACCCTAAGGATACAAAAACAAGAGGAAGAACACCAAACCCTAACTTTTTAGATGCAAAGATGGGTAGATTACCTTGATCATAAACCCTTGTATCCACCCAATATCTTCAATCCCCTTCTTTCTCTACTTGAAAAGCTTCAAAAGACGAGACTCTAGGTTCAAGAATCACTCAAATCGGATTTAGGAGGAGAAAGTTATTAGAAAATGAATTAGATCCCAAAAATCGAGTTTAAAACTCTCAGATCCGTTCCCTCGACCTTGCCCGTGACTTACAAGTCCCGGGGCAAGCCGCTCGCTTCCCACAACTCGATTCCAGCGAGTTACGCGGACTGGGCCGCGACCAAGGGTCGCGCACCAACCTACGACACTCCAAAAGTCCTGTTTTCTCGCGTTTTTCGCTCCTGATTCGATTCCCGATGGTTCCAATGTAAAACTTACCTGATTTCTCGATACCTTTACGTTCCAAGAGTCAAACGACTCCCGTATTACCATCAAGGAGAAATTCCAAAATTACGGGTGTTACAAATATATAAGTTGAAATTCCCACTTAATTCTCATTTCCATCTAATGAGAAAGATAGATAAGGTGGAGAGAGAAAGAGAGAGAACTTTCGTATTTTTTATTATATGAAAAATGAGATACAAAGTTTTATTTATACAAATGAGAGAGGATTGCTCACATCATCATAACAGAATTCTAACAACCAATTAAGGGGTCGTTCGGTTCGTTACCATTAAGTCCTGGATGGATTAAGTTATCCAATTGTCTGAATTGATTTAACTAAATTGGTGTTCGGTTATTATGCTGAATAAATCGTCTGAATAATCAAAATTACTATTTTACCCTTTGATTTATGAACAAGAAGCAGATCAAAAACCATATGAACAAGTAGATAAAAAACCATATGAACACCAAATTTATATAGATCAGACTCTTTTATATTTGATTAAAGATCTGTAACCAACCCAAACCAAATTTATATAGACTCTTTTACAAGATCTGTAGCCAAATAAAATAAACAAGCTCTGTTACCAATCCAAATAGAAGATCACTAACCACAAATCGACCAAATCAACTCAAATCGATGGAGAACCAAGAGACCATCGGAGGACGGTTGCCGGAGGACGGAAACCAGGGGGAAGAGTCGATTAAAGGAGTATAAGGGGGGAAGAGTAGGTTGAGTTATGAGAAAAACGCGATTCAAGGAGGCTGGGGAAGGAGCAACACATTCAACGCTGGGGCCAAAACCTAAAAATCGACTCTTCCCCCTGGTTTTTCCAGATCGTGAACAAAGCATTCAACCACCAGAGAATCTCTCGGGGCCAATACCTAAAAATCGACAGCGATTAACGGTGCCAGTCATCGACGATCGTCTTCAACGTTGGGGTTTTCCCAAATCGTGAATCACAACGATTAATGGTATGAAGAAGTTTTATGAGCAATCGACGGAGTGTAAGATGAGATTTTATCACAGAGAGGCTGGGGAAGGAGCAACACATTCAACCAATTTTGATTTTAGGGGTAGGGCGTGTCTTTTGAGTGGCTGAATGTAAACAAGTGATGTAAATGGGCTGACCGATTATATAGCACCCTCAAATCATGAAATAGCAACTAACTTAAAATTTTCTAAATACATCAATGAATGATTCATCTATAATCACAAATTAAGATTTAACCTCAATACACACATTCATTCTACACATGCAGTCTATAATAAGGACGGGTGTTACTAAAACCCATTAATAGTCGCGATCTCCAACTGCTGAAGACTTCACCAAACTACTTACTCTCGTGTAAGTCTAATGCTCAACTCCTCAAAGAATTGCAAGAACCAAACCCCAACTGGAACCTGATGCACATGCCGACAAATAAAAATGTTAGGCTTAAAACCTAGTGAGCTCAAGAGTTTTCATTAGAGATAAATAAAGCATTAACTTTAAGAATGTTATTTAAAATCATGATTTCCAAAATGCAATACATTTGATTTGAAAGCAACCAAAAATGAAATACATAAATCTTAAAACAATCTCCTTTCATCATTCACCCTTTTCGGGATTAAAAATCATAAAACAAACGCCTCTTGAAATAAATCCAAAACCCAAAGCGCACGTAAAACATAACTGACATTATAATGATCAAACACTGAAAACGTAGATAACTCCAACTTCCAAAACATCCCAATAACTCGAATGAGTTTCAATAACCAAAACCTTAAAACATAGATAAATACTCATACTCAAACGTCTTCGAAAACATGGATTATAAAACTCCATAACCAAAACCACACCTATTGGTGACGGGGAAGACCCGATTACATTGTACGTGACGGAACACAAACGTAGGTCACATATTTATGTAGGAAATCAAAACATGTGGGTTACATAAATAAAAACCCACCGAGCTCAACTCCTCTGAGTTTATCACTCGAAAACATCAAGTCAACTCCTCTGAGTCTATTCCTGAAAGTTCCAAAACAGGGGAACTTAAGCACAAGGGGATTACACCTTACTGCCCATGAGACGTTGCCCGACCGTATAGGTCCACACCTTACTAATCATGGTGACCCGATGCCTATTCCGTGCCTAGTGGTGAACCAAATGTCCAAAACGGGGACATAGGAACACCGTGCCTATGGATCCATTGCACTAACTAAACCATTACATGACTCAAAACGAATGAACTAATGCATTCAAAACATGTAATTCTCAACTAAGATGCAGTAAATGCAAATCATAACCAAACGCTCAACATTGAGCTATTAAAAGCGGACAAGTTTCCTCAAAACCCAACAAAATCCAAGCCGAGCAATAAGCTCAACAAATCCAAAGACCGAACGTTGAAATTCATAAAATGAAATCAAACATAAACAACCCGTACTTATGTAAACCCATGCTCCAAAACATATAATTAACTCCAACGTAGTTAGATTGGGACAAATCGTTTTCCAAGTGAGTTTATAACATTTACCTTTCAAAACGTCCCATAACACAAAACCATGCGTTTCTCCAAAACACAAAATGAAATACATCTATTCTCAAAATCTACTTCCATAAAATAAATCATTAAAATACCAAAATATATGATTTATGTATCATAATGCCCAAAATCCCAAAGATGTGTGCTATATAAGTTATAAAGTTAAACACTTTCAAAATAACCAAACTTATCAGCAGTTAACAATTTCGTGTAAGACACAAAACACTTTAAATAAACATTTTGGCATGTACACCGTTTTCACAAATCAACTTGAACTCACCTTTCTAGATTTAGGCTAAATCTAGATTTTACCCCATTTTGAGCTTCCTTGACGAAACTTGAATCCTCCAAGTCAAAACTTCCAAAACCTAGATCCAAGCATTTTCAACCGTAAATAATCATATTCAACCATATAGAAACATTCCCCAAACATTTTATATCAAAACCTCAACTCATACCCAAAACCCTAATTTTGACCTAACTCTCCCAAAATCTTCCAAATCGAAAATGGAGAAACATAATACTTAGGAAATCATCCATGGAGCATTTATATCTTATATTAGGGTTTAGAAATGGAAGGAATACACTTACCACTTAGGTTTTGACGAAAACCTAGAAAACCCAAAAATGAGATAGAGGTTGAAGATGAAGATGGAGATGGTGAATCCTTGATCATAGCTTTCCATTCTATCATTTGATGGTGTTTTCTCTCCATAAAATACAAGGAATTGAGCCACAAGTAAGCTAGGGTTTGAAGGGAGAAGAGGGAAAACGTTTTGGGAGAGAGTAGAAGAAGTTTGGATGAGAGAAAATGAGAAAAAGGCTGAAAACTCGAACTTAACAGCAGCCTGCACCCCCTTTGCGACATTGACCATGTGAAATTGCCAGGTCATAGTCCCTGGTGTGTACCAGCTCGCGGTACACTCCATGCGATTGTGACAGTGCGACTGTGACTCGCCATAGTCGTCGGGCATTGTCGCGGAACCTCTCCGGAGCCCCGAAACTCGACTTTTTCACTACCAATACTCCCGATACTCCAAGGGACTTTAAACAATACATTTCCCAACAAAACCCCACTGATTTCAAGTCACATAAGCTTCTGGGTCACATTTACTTACCGAAAGTACGGGTGTTACAGATTAAGCCCAAAATTTTCTGAATAAGCCCCAACCGAACAACCCCTTATAGCTGAGCGAATAAGCTATAAGGCTTATACAGCCCATTAAGCCATAAAAGAACAACCACTAACTCTCTTTAATAACCAACTAACTAACTCTTTCTAAGCTACACTATCTGTGTGTCCCAATAAGAAACGTGTCAAACAAGTAAACAATTAAGCAACAACGATAATGCAAACCTGATATTGATTAATCAAAAGATGATTACAATTGTTCTTGACAAGAAATTAACCTTTCTCTATGTTTTGTTCACGGCGCACCACCACCAAGCAGACCTTTCTCTCTAATTGATATTTTTCTAATTAAGCTCCTTCTCTCCCTTCATTACAACTAACCTAATCTTATTTATACTTAGGCCATAAGCCTAATGGGCTTGGCTTGCTTGGGCCCAACAACTAAAAGAACCTATTAACTTAATTATAAAACAAACTAATAAATAAAATACGTAAACAAACTTTGACTATTTATTACAAAAGGACCCTAGACTATTTGTTGAGACGACTTTATCAGCTTTGACTTCAGATTTCAATCTTCAGATAATTATGATCTTGAATCCAATAAATATGTGCTTTAACAATCTCCCCCTTTGGATCAAGATCATTCTTTAAGCTCAGAAAATGTAATCTTCCTCTTTGTCTTTAGAATGTAGAAATCTCCCCAATCGATGAGAATATCTTTTGGAAAGAAATTATCTCCAGTTTCAGCTCGGAATGCTTCAGCAAATCATCTTCAAAGAAAATTTCTTCAAAGCAACAAATCTTCATAATATCTTCAGAAATTCTTTCAAAAACTTTTGATCTCCGCATTTCTTGATTGACGCTTCTCCCCCTTTTTGATGAAAAGAGCAAAGAGTTCATTAAAACGTGTCTTCAAGAAATTTCTTCCACCATTGATCTTGCAAACAGAACCACTGATTATCCGTCAATTCATTAAGATGTTCATCCAGATCTTTGCAAATCTAGACAAATTAGAAAATGAAGTGTAACACCTGAATCAACAAATGAATCAGTTAAAATTGCCTGTCAGTAACACAAAGTCACTGTGTGTAACGAAGACACAATATAAAGAAGCTTTTATGATGTTCACTCCCCCAGGGCTTCCATTCAATCATCGAAACACCACAAAGGCAATTTCTATGAACGTTATGACAAAGAAACAAATTCTTTGTGTGTTCGTGCAAGTGATAGAATAAATTAAGCATAAGATGATTGCTTATAAGGCTCAAAAAGTGTAAACCACTGAGACAACAGTTAGTTAAACACAGACTCAATGTGCATTAGTGAAGTGTGAAGGTGGGGCAGACTTCCTTCTTTTCAATATCCAGATTTTCCAAATGAAAATCAGATAGCATATGTGTTGCGTCTCCTTTGAAAATGAAACATTTTCTTGTTGAGAAGAAAATGAGTGGCTGGTGGGGTAATGTCAAGAGTTGGCATGGGCTAGTTGCCTGTTTCAATAATGTTCACCAAGAATTGTGAAGCATTAGAAATGTGGCTGCCCGGCTCAGAAAGTATTTGGTGCAGAGTTTAAAAATTATTTTACTCTGATCTCTCACCCTCTTTCTTTTAATCTTTAAGCTCACAGCTAACCAAAACTCTCTTTTAACATTTCTCTCATCACACATCCCACACTCATTTCTTTTGATTCCTCACATTCAGTCACTAAAGGATTAACTTCTTGGGCAGGAAACACTGGTTAACGTGAATCCATAGAAGTTTCTTTGAAGTCCTAGCACACTGATCCCATGTTTTCCTATAAAGCATATGATGCTCAGATGGTTTAACTTTATCAGTTAAAACTCAATGAAGAATCAGAAAACATTTAAAATCACACTTCCAATTCAAGAAATCTGTTTGAGAATCGAGAAGTGGTTTGAACATTTAAGAACATGTTTTCTTATGATTGAAAGTTGTCCTTCTTTCAACCATAGATGAGATGAAGATTAAGAATTATACCTTTTGAGTACAGTCTTACATCTCGCGAAGTCAAGCTTAAAGTCATAAAGATATGATCTTTGAAGCATCTCTCAACCTACAAAAGTCTAAAAGTCTAGTCAAAGTAACTTTATTTACTGAAATTGAAATAACATAAAGCAGTAAAACACTTAGTGTACGAGTTCTGATCAGAAGTAATTAGAAGTCATAGCCATACTCTTTACTTGTATGCTCCCCCTAGAATCATGCATCACTAACAATTATCAGTAACCACAATGCATTGAACTATGCTCCCCCTCAAACTAACATTGACCAACAATGAAATACTTCTCACACTCCCCCTGAGATCATGAACAAACTGTTAAAGAGCAGGTATCATGCGGAAATAATAATAAAGAAATGATAAAGAGATACAATAAGAAACTTTAATAGGTAACTACCGATTAGGTCTTAAGATTTAGCATACCAAGTCTTGAGACAAGAAAATTAAATCTCTTTTCGTCTAAAGGTTTGGTAAACAAATCTGCAAGCTGATAATCGGTTTTTACAAAGTAAAGTTCAATTGTCCCCTTTTCTACATTATCTTTTATAAAATGATACCGGACATCTATATGTTTGGTCTTAGTATGCTGAACAGGGTTAGCGGTAATTGCAATAGCGCTCTTCGAATCACAATAGATCGGGATTCTATTGAAATGAAATCCATAGTCGCGCAGTTGTGTTCTCATCCACAAGACCTGAGAACAGCAGCTAGCAGCAGCTACATATTCCGCTTCGGCCATTGACGTGGAGACACATAATTGCTTCTTCGAAGCCCAACTGACGAGTTTATCTCCGAGGAATTGTATATGACCCGAGGTGCTTTTCCTGTCTAACATGCAACCAGCATGATCTGCGTCTGAATAAGATGTTAGTTCAAAGTTTGTATCCTTAGGATACCACAGACCAAGATCTGCAGTCCCCTTCAGATACCTGAAGATCTGCTTTACAGCAAACAAATGGGATTCTTTAGGATTGGCCTGATATCTAGCACATAAGCTTGTAGAAAACATTATATCCGGCCTACTAGAAGTAAGATACATTAAAGAACCTATCATCCCTCTATAAGTCCTAACATCAACAGCCTTTCCCGAAAGATCGGTGCCAATCTTAGTACCAGGTGCCATTGGGGTACCAATCGGTTTACAATTTTCCATTTTGAATTTCCGAAGAATATCCAGAATGTATTTGGATTGATTGATAAAAATCCCCGTTGAAAATTGTTTGACTTGCAATCCGAGAAAGAAGTTCATCTCTCCCATCATGCTCATCTGAAAACGTGACAGCATGAGGTTTGCAAAGTTCTTACAGTACTTAGGATTTGTAGAACCAAAAATAATATCATCCACATATATTTGAATAAGAATGATATCGTCTTTATCCTTTTTAATAAAAAGAGTGGTATCGACCGTACCTTTAGTAAAACCTGACTTGACCAAGAATTGAGATATAATATCATACCAGGCGCGAGTAGCTTGTTTCAGTCCATAGAGAGCTTTATCCAAGACGTAGACGTGGTTCGGCTTATCTGGATTTACAAACCCTTCTGGCTGTGAGACGTAGACTTCTTCCTTGAGTACTCCATTCAGAAAAGTTGTCTTCATGTCCATTTGATAAACGGTGAAGTTCTTGTGGGCTGCATAGGCTAAGAACATCTGAATTGCCTCTATACGTGCCACTGGAGCATAAGTCTCATCGTAGTCTATCCCTTCCTCTTGCCTATATCTTTTGGCGACAAGTCGTGCTTTGTTTCGGATAACGGTGCCATCTTCATCTTTCTTGTTTTTGAACATCCATTTCGTACCAATGATGGTTTTACCTTGCGGTTTGGGTACGAGTCTCCAGACTTTCAGTGCTTCAAACTGATTCAGCTCATCTTGCATCACAGTTACCCAATCTGAATCGGAAAGGGCCTCAGATACGCGTATAGGCTCGATCTTGCTCAGAAAGGATTCAAACATACATAGATTTGATGTTGCAGACCTAGTTTGCACCGGTGCAGAAGGATCTCCAATAATTTGATGTATCGGATGCTCTTTGGTCCACTTATGTTCATGAGGGAGTGGATTAGATGCATGTTGATCATTGTCAGCATCTAGGAATCCACTGTTATCGCCTTCAGATGGTTCAGAATGAATGGGTGTTTCAGTTGAAGGAGTCATTGCAGAAGTGGCAGTAGGTACAGCTTGGGCAGTCTGTTGATCAATCCTTACAGTACATCCTACTGTGTCAGCTACTTCTGTCTCGGCATTGTTGGTCACAACTTCAATTGTCGGAGTAGGTTTTTGAACTGGAACTTCTTGCTGAATAGGGGAACCAAATTCAGTAGAGATATCGGAAGTGGTCGGATGAGTAGTCATCGAGTCTTCTATCCTGTCAACCACAACAGAGTTAGGCAATTTAGAACCAAGAAATTCATCATAGAACAGTTCAAATAATAAATCCAAATCAGATAAATTAGAAGTAGACGGCGAAGCGCCATCTGATTTGTTCTCTTGAGGTGCAGGTCCTGGACTGGTTGGTCCAGAAGCTAATACTCCGGTAATGACAGGTTCTGAACTGATGTGCTCAGAAGCCATATCCTCATCGAATGTAACATTGACGCTCTCGATCACTGTCTTCGACTTCTTCAAATAAACACGATATGCAGACGATGTAGAGGAATAACCAACAAATATGCCTTCACCCGTCTTAGCACTGAACTTGTTCAGATTCTCTCGGTCGTTTAGAACATAACACGTACAACCAAAAACATGAAAATATTTAATGGTTGGTGTGCGGTTGTTGATCAACGCATACGGAGTCTTCTGAAATCGGCGGTGTATCATGGAGCGATTCTGAGTGTGACACGCAGTCGATACAACTTCAGCCCACAAAAATAAAGGTAAGTCAGATTGGCTGAGCATTGTTCGAGCGGCCTCAACAAGTGTACGATTTCACCTTTCAACGACTCTGTTCTGTTGAAGCGTGCGAGAAGCAGAGTATTGATGTGATATCCCAACCGATTCGAGATATTCTTCAACTATCTTGTTCTTGAACTCTGTGCCGTTGTCATTCCTGAGAATCTTTACTTGTTTTTGCAGATCGACTTGGGTCGTCTTCAGAAACGTAATGAGAACATCGGGAGTCTCATCTTTAGACCGTAGAAACTTAACCCAAGTGTATCGCGTATAGTCGTCCATGATAACTAGCACATACTTCTTTCCTCCTAAGCTTTGCGTTCGCATAGGACCGCATAAGTCCATATGTAACAACTCTAAAGGAGAGCTGGTACTAGGTTCAGGCTTTGGTTTGTGTGGGGCTCTCTTCATCTTTCCCTTTTCACACGCTGCACATAGATGTTCTCTTTCATATTTCAGCTCTGGAAGTCCTTTCACTAGCTTGCCACTGACCAGCTTGTTGATGTACCGAAAGTTGAGGTGAGAAAGTCGTCGATGCCATAACCAGCTTTGTTGCATCGAGGCCTTTGATAGTAGACAGACCTGATTGTCAGCATGGACCTTTGACAAGTTGATGGTGTAGAGGTTTGACTTGCGAGTGCCGACCAAGAGTTCTTTCCCGTCTTCAGTGCGTACCAAACATGTCTTGGCCTTGAAATTAACCTCTAAGTATTTGTCGCAGAACTGGCCAATGCTGAATAGGTTGTGCCCTAAGCCTTCAACGTAGCTCACCTTCTTGATCGTAAGATTTTCATGTACAACATCACCATATCCCAGAATAGGTGAAAACTGATCATTCCCAAAACGAACCGTGCCGCAATATTTGTCTGTAAAATTAGACAACATACTCTTCTGCCCGGTCATATGCTTGGAACACCCGCTATACAAGTACCACATATGACGGGTCTGCACAACACCAATCAAGAAAGAAGAGGTTTAGGAACCCATTTAAAAATGGGACCTCCACTGTTAGTACTTGATTTTGGCACCCATTTAAATTTGGGTCCACTTTTTCTTTGAAAACCAGAAGCATGATAAGACGAATGATAATGATAAGATGAAACATTATATGAACCATACCAAACATCAGAATATTTACGAGAAGCATAATCATATTCACCATAATTTAAATTTTTTTTATTTGATGGTGCTAACTGGAATAATTGCTTTATAGAGTACTTCTTGCGAGAATCAACAAGATTAGATTTAAAAGTAGCAACATTTACAATCACATCATCTTTACTAGAAGTCTTTTTATTCAAAATAAAACTAGAACTAGGTTTAGCTTTCTCGTCTATCTTCTGTTTCGGTATCCATGCAGTCTTAACTCCAACCCTTTGCTTTCTCAAATCTGAAACATGTGAAACCTTAGAGTTAGAATGATGAGAATTAAGAGAATGCTTCTTCTTTGGATTACCAGTGTGGGTCGGTTTCTGTGAAAGCTGAGATTTTCGTTTCTTACCTTTTGCTTTCTTTGATTTCACAGAAACTGATTTATCAACTTTCGTTGATGTTTCACCTTTGTCAAAAACACTGGGTAATCCACAAGAATTAACAACACAAGATGAATGATCAGGAAGTTTAGATGTAAAATCAAATTGAGCAACACAATCATTCAAAATACCATCAGAGTTAAAGAAATTAATATCATTCTCAAGTGAACCAGATCTGTCATCGGAATTTAAAGCCTTAGAGAATTTAGAAAAATCAGTATCTTTGAACACTGTTGAAAATACAGTTTGTTCTAAGTCCATCAAAAGTCTTTCTTCTGTAAGAGTATTCTCGAGTTCAGAAATTTTACTTTCCAAAACTAGAGGAGGTACGTAAAGCTTACCTTCGATGGGTTTAGCCTCCAACTCTTTTACAGAATAACTCTCAAAATAATCATTTGAAAGAAATTTTGATTTATTAGAACTATAACTGTTATTCAACTTCTCATAGCGAAATGGAAGTTGAACTTTAGCTGTGTTCTTTATTTTATCATATTCCTTGGCTTTATCTTTTTCAGACAGACTAGTCCAAAAGGGTTTGAGTTCCTGATGTTAAGGAGCCAACAACATAAACCCAAAGTCATAAAGTGCAGGCACTTCAGATATACCCTTTTTGAGATGATGTGGGTTCTTGTAACCAAGTCCCCAAGTATCAGGTTTCTCTTTAGGTTTGTTCAAATGAATAGTGTGTTCAGTTTGACCTAAAGAATGTAATTTCTCTTCCAAAGCATTTACCTTGTCTATTAAAGAATTCTTTTCTTTTGAAGTAGAAAAATACCTTTTAGAAATCTCTATAGACTTAAACTCACATTCTCTATACTTAGAAACATTTTCAGACAACTCTTTATGAATTATAGTCTTTTCTTTAGCGCTGGTGTCTATATTTTTATGCAAAGTTTCAATTAATACATTTTTCTCAGCAATATCATTACTAAGTTTATGTATAGATTGATTTTTCTCATTAATGACACCTTTCTCACGCTTCAATTTAGACTCTAATTCTTGGAGTTTAGACATCATGGAATGCATTTGGTTCAGAAAATCAGATTCAGTTAAGTTACATACCTCATCATTGTTTCCATCATCAGAATCAGCTTCAACTTCTGACTGGTTTTTCCCCATCAAGCACAGATGTGCTGTCTCATCCTTCTCTCCTTCTTCAGACTCTTGATCTGAATGGTCGAGCCAGTATTCATCCTCCGCCATTAATGCTTTTCCAGCCTCTTGTTGCTTGGCTAGAAGCATCTTATTCTTGTAATAGTCGGAGTTTCGAACTTTTGATTTGCGACAGTCCTTGGCAAAATGACCGAGTCTCCCACAATTGTAGCACTTAATTGGTTCTTCCTTCTTGGTCTCTTCAGCTTCATCCTTCTTCTTGTTTTCTGGTCTCCTTTCTTCAACTTTCTCCTTATGCTTGTAGTTATTAGGACTAGACGAGTATCTCTGACTATTGGAGTTTGGCTTTTTATAGAACTTCTTTTGGAGAGCCTTGGTTATCAACAACATGGCTTCCTTCAGTTCATTACAATCGTCGGAGTCAGACTTTGCCTCGCAATCAGCTTCTTCCAATTCAGATTCTATCACCTTCTTCTTCTTAGACTTCTTAACCACAAGAGCAACTGGATCAGCAACTGCTCTGTCAGCCTTTTTCATCTTAGCCTTGATCTCTTCTACTTCTTCCTCATTCTGTCTGAGGATTTCATAAACTTCATGAAGAGGAATGTAATGCAGATCCTTCAACTGCCTCATCTCTCGGGTGAACCTCTTCCACTCAGGCTGAAGATTGCTGAGAAATTTCACATTCAGCTCCACGTGAGATTTGCTGATCTTGTTCTTGCTGAGCTCGTTCAGCAATGTGACAAATCTGTCATAAGTGGCTTCGAGTGACTCTCCAGCTTTGGCTTTGAACTCTTCATAATTATTCAAGCAAGTGGATACTTTGAGCTGGTTGCCGACTCTAGATCCGATCATCATCTTCTCCAATTGATCCCACATTTGCTTACCGGTAGCGTTATAGCTGTCAATCTTGACATATATTTCATTCGGTATGCCTTGGAGAATAAATGATCTTGCCAACTTGTCACCCTTGTGTCTGTTCAACTGATCTTCCGAATATTCACCAATCGGTAATTTATACACTGTCTCTTCTTCTTGACCATTTTCTCCAGCTACAGTGAGAACCTTGGTCGGAGGTGTCATGATCCCGTCTTTCAGAGATTTTCTGATTTCATCTCCCAAATCATGTCGATCAATGAAGTCCAAAAATCTATCCTTCCATTGCTCGTACTCCCCCTTGAAGAGTACTGGTGGCTTCACATCTGTTCCAATAGCAAGAGCTTCCCGAGACATCTTTACTTATACGATTAGTATCAAACTTATCTGATATTGAGACAATCAACTGTATGAGATCGTTAGAAATCAAGATAAAATCACACAATACTGAAAATCGTAGAATGAAATTCAGAAAAATCTGATCATGAACAGAACTTTATCCCCCTTCGCAGACTTAGCACGGGGGTCAAGGGGCAACACCCTTGCGGGGGTATGGGGGCAGCGCCCCTAGAGAAATTTTTTTGACATTTAGAAGCCCTATTACAGTGTGCAAAAATCGACCGGGGATGTGCTTCGACCGGTATTGAGTCGACTGGAGACTTGTAAAGACCGGTAGAGAGTTCGACCGGAAACTTGTAAAGACCGGTAGAGAGTTCGACCGGGAACTTGTTCGACCGGGGAAGTGCAAAGACCAGTAGAATGCTTAGACCGATAATGCTTAGACCGATAGTGCTTAGACCGATAGTGCTTAGACCGGAAAGGGATAAGACCGATAGAATGCAAAAGCTTCGACCGGTATTGTCTTTGACCGGAACACGGTCTTAGACCGGAATAGGATATGACCGGGATTGTGTGTGTACCGGTGAAATGCTATAGACCGATAAAAGGTATTCGACCGGAAGTGTAAGGCCCGATATAGTTTGACCGATAATGTGCTTAGACCGGGGTAACCTGTGAGTGTACCGGTCGAATGCTATAGACCGATAAAAAGATATTCGACCGGAAGTAATCAAAGACCGATAGAGGTCTTCGACCGGAAAAACACAAAGACCGATATTAACAAAGACTGATATGTTCTTGAAACAATATCGAACCAGAAACCAGAAATCAACCCAGAAAACACTCGAAACCTCGAATTAAACACCCAAACTTTGCTAAAAAGTTCAAATAACCAACAAGAACAGATTCCAATCAATTAATTTCAATAAAAATCATCTATGAAGGATTCGATTGAAGACACAGTGTTAACTCCGTGAACGAACCCTTCAACAAATTGATAATCAAAATCAATGCAATAATCAAATCAAACAATACCCAATCACTATAAAAAATAAAACAAACACAATCCAACCAATAATAACTTGAATGAACAATCACACAATAAAAATTATGAATCTTTAACAGAAAACAGAATCAAACAAAAAAATTATTCAATTCAATCTGTACTTGCTCTGATACCAATTGTGTGTCCCAATAAGAAACGATTCAAACAAGTAAACAATTAAGCAACAACGATAATGCAAACCTGATATTGATTAATCAAAAGATGATTACAATTGTTCTTGACAAGAAATCAACCTTTCTCTCTGTTTTGTTCACGGCGCACCACCACCAAGCAGACCTTTCTCTCTAATTGATATTTTTTTAATTAAGCTCCTTCTCTCCCTTAATTACATCTAACCTAATCTTATTTATACTTAGGCCATAAGCCTAATGGGCTTGGCTTGCTTGGGCCCAACAACTAAAAGAACCTATTAACTTAATTATAAAACAAACTAATAAATAAAATACGTAAACAGACTTTGACTATTTATTACAAAAGGACCCTAGACTATTTGTTGAGACGACTTTATCAGCTTTGACTTCAGATTTCCATCTTCAGATAATTATGATCTTGAATCCAATAAATATTTGCTTTAACACTATCACCCCCCTCCCACAAGTGAAACACGTGGAACGATGTGAAGCTTGGACTTGAGAGTAGAGAAACAGGTAGAAGTGAAACCTTTGTTTAAGATGTCAGCAATTTGAACGGTCGTTGGAACATATTGAATATGTAATTGATTGGAAATTATCATGTCTCGGATGAAATGGAGATCAATCTCCATATGCTTGGTTCGTTGATGAAAAACCGGATTCATAGCCAAGTAGGTTGCTCCAATATTATCACACCACATCGTTGGTACACAATTAAGCCGTAATTGTAACTCCATCATCAAAGATCGAAGCCAACATAACTCAGTAGATGCAAGGGCCAATGCTCGATATTCAGCCTTCGTACTCGATCAAGCCACAATATGTTGTTTCTTTGAGCTCCAACTAAACAAATTGGGTCCAAGAAAAACACAATACCCACTAGTTGATCTTCTATCATCTGGACATCCGGCCCAATCGGCAATGGAATAAGCATACATCTCAAAAGAAGAGGATTTTTGAATTAATAGCCCATGTGAACTTGTACCTCGTAGACACCGTAAAATTCTTTTAACGGCTTCCCAATGTCGATGTGTAGGTGTTTGTAAAAATTGCAAAACTTTGCTAACCGCATAGGCAATTTCTGGCCTAGTAATTGCAAGATATTGTAAAGCACCTACAGTACTCGATATAAAACTAGAACTGAGAGAGGAATTCCAAAAAATATTGATAATTGTCTACCGGATGAGACGGGAGACGATATCGGCTTACAATCGCTTAACCCATTTTTCTTCAACAAATCAATAAGATACCTTTCTTGAGACAAATAAAGGCCCTTATTTGAGAACGCGGCTTGAACTCCCAAGAAATAATTGAGTTGACCCAAATCTTTTAAAGCAAATTTAGCATTCAACTTTTTAATCAAGTCGGAGACAAACACCGAAGAATTTCCTGTAATGATCACATCATTTACATCCACCAAGACATAGGTTAGAATATCGAATATGGAATAAACGAACAAGGATGTATCGAAGACACATTGTTTAAATCCCAAGGTAAGCAACATATGGGATAGTTTTGCAAACCACACACGAGGTGATTGCTTCAAGCCGTAAAGTGCTTTCTTAAGTAAGCACACATGATTGGGTCGAGTAGTATCAACAAAACCTTGCGGTTAGGCCATATAAACAATCTCCGTAAGATCTCCGTGTAGAAAGGCATTATTCACATCGACTTGCCTTATACCCCATCCTCGAGAATATGCAACCGATAATACTAACCGAACCGTTGTTGGCTTAACAACGGGACTAAAAGTTTGGGTATAATCAATACCCTTGGTTTGAAGAAAACCTTTGGCTACCAAACGAGCCTTGTAGCTACTAATAGTGCCATCCGGATGTCGCTTGATTTTGTACACCCATTTACATCCCACTATATTTGCACCGGAAGGAGGTGCTACTAATACCCAAGTTCTGTTAGAGTGGAGTGCATTCATGTCTTCTCTCATAGCATCCCACCATACAGGCCATTCTTTTGCTTGGGAAAAATTTTGAGGTTCAAAATTTGGAACAAATTGAGTTTGAGCATTATAAACAACATGATCGGGAAATTGTTTAGGACGACGTGTATGATCACGAGTACGAGTGACCATAGGATGAGAAGGAATACCTGATGGAATATTTAGAGTTAGAGACAAAGTAGAAGAGCTCAAGATAGGAGACATGTGAGAAGTAGAATCTGTTTCATACATGAAATTTGATTGATTTAAAAAGAATGGTAAACTAACCATGGATGGAGTAGTAGAAGATTCGTCATGGATGGATGGAAAAACAGATTCATGAAATTGAACATGTCTTGATGTATATGTGGTGGACGAACAAGCATCATAACAGAGATATCCTGACGAATCTTGACACAGATTTCGGAGAAAGTTTATCTTGACGAGTGGAACCAAGAAATAGATAACATAGGAACCCAAAAGTGCGCAACAAGCCATAATCCGGTGGTTGATTGAATAGAAGCAGAAATGGAGACATGTGAGAGAGATTTTTAGATGGTAACCGATTAATTAAAAATGTCGAAGTAGCATAAGCATCATACCAAAAGGATTTTGGTAAAGAAGAGTGAATTAATAAAGCTCGAGCTATTTCAGACAAAATGTCGATTTTAACGCTCAACTAATCCATTTTGTTGTGGAGTATATGGACATGAAATTCGAAGAGAAATTCAGGATTCGTCAAGATATTTCCGTAAAGGTCCTTTTGTTAATTCAGGAGCCCCATCACATTGAAACTGTTTGATTTTTGTTGAAAATAAAATTTCAACGTGAGGTTTAAAATGACAAAATGAATCATAGGCTTGAGATCGACTAGATAAGGGATATAACCATGTGAAACGACTATAGTCATCTATAAAAGTAATGAAATAACGAAACCCGGTACGAGAAACAACGAGAGAAGGAACCCAAATATCCTAATGTATTAAGTGCAAAGGATTTTTACCTCGAGATTTGTGAATAGGAAATGATAATCTAGTGCTTTTAGACATGCTACAAGCATTACAATTTTTTTTCACTTTATTTGAATCAAACGAAACACAAAGTTTTTGAAGTACATAGTTGGATGGATGACCGAGACGAGTATGCCACAAACATGAAGAGATAGACATTGTGGTAGTGAGTTAATAGAGGCTCCCATGTTTATACGGAATGTGGTGGAGTAAAGTTCCCATTGGAGTCTGAATAGAAAGACCAAAACATGAGAACTTGACAGTTAGAGGATTATCAACCAATAATTGACAGATAGATAGTAAATTTCGAGTAAGCTCAGGTACAATTAAAACATATTTAAGCACAAGACGACATTTAGGAAGAAAAATGAATGTGTGACCAATATGTGAGATGTGAAGAGATTGCCTATTACCTACAACCACTTTTTCAGGCCCACTATAATCAATAACGCCTTGTACAAGATTTGGATTGGGTGTCATATGTGTAGTAGCACCCGAATCAGGAATCCAATAATCAACCACAACACATGTACCAGAAAAGGTAAAATTTGCCGAAGTGCCATATTGTTTTGCCCATTTATTAAAATGTGCAGGTCCAAATTTAGCTGAAAAAGCCTCAGGCCCAGAATTAACAGGCCCAACATTTGAATTTCCATATTGTCCAATAGAAGAAGAAACAGGCCCAAGAGATTGTTGATAAGTATTTGGCCCAATAGGTTGCTGATAGATGTTCGATCCAAGTTGATTAAATTCATATGGCCCATATGTGAGACCTGATTCTGTTCCAACAAAGTAACCTAAATGAGGCGGCTGCTGATTTCCTCTATATCGACTTCCAGTAGCAATTGGACTAAAGCGATTATTTCCAGCAAAATTTCTTCCAAATCGATTTCCTCTAAATCGATTTCCAGCAGAAAATCAGCCATATCCTCTATTTTGATTTCGAGAGACATCATTCCACCTTTCTCCACTTTCTCTTCCTTGATTGCTTTTTGAATATCGAGAATAGCATTTATCTGCAAAATGCCCCTGTTTTCGACAAATCTGACAGGTAATACTAATTGGATGTTCTTTGAGACTATTATTTGGAAGAGAATCTCCTATCTTAAGAGCAGACATGGCAGATACAATAACAACCTCTGATTTACTATTTGTTCATACAAGAGTAGTCTGGACCGAAGTTGTGCAAAGCTAGGTTGCACTTCTGAGTTTTCAACATTTAAAACAAAAGTATTGTAACTTGTGTTCAATCTAATAAGTGTTTGCATCACCAGATCTGATTCAGTTACATTTTCACCAATTGACCTCAAAGCATCACATATGTGTTTTATTGAATCACAATATGTAGCTATTGAGTTATTTCCTTGCTTAATATTCTGAAACTCAGTTTTTAGTTGAGACTTTTTGGCATAAGCTTGCTGTAAGTAAGTATCTTCAATCACTATCCACAAATCAGAAGCAGATCTAGTGTCTATTGCAAGATGAGCAATAAATGCATCAAGAGTTGAATTGATACATACCGATACAAAATTATCCTATTTCATCCATCTTTCAACACTTTCTGGAGGAGTAGAAGGAGGAACATACATCTAATCAACATGTTCTTCCGGCCATAGAGTCTTGAAAACAACTAGCAATTGATGTTTCCAGCACAAAAAGTTTTCACCATTCAATTTCATAGTCACGAAGTTTGTCATATTTGGAATAACAAAAGAGTTGTTATTTGAATTTCTCTCTTGAGTAGTTTCTGACATCTTTTAAAAGGAAACTCTAAAGAGAACATAAAAAGGAATATCAGAGAGTAGAAGAGAAAGAGCAAAACTCCGATACCATAATGAGAAAGATAGAAAAGGTGGAGAGAGAGAGAGAGAGAGAGAGAGAGAGAGAAATTTCGTATTTTTTATTATATGAGAAATGAGATACAAAGTTCTATTCATACAAATGAGAGAGGATTGATGACATCATCATAACAGAATTCTAACAACCAACTAACTCTCTTTAACAACCAACCAACTAACTCTTTTTAAGCTACATTATCACCATCATCACGCTTCCCAATATATCCATTTATCTTAATTTTATATATGTTGTGAAACATTTGATTATTGAAGAGTCTACGCTCACATTGTTATATTTATACATCTTACTTTAATTTGAAAAGATCATTGTTTATATTGAATTATTTTTACAAAACTTGTGATTTAATATATATACATATATATATACTAGTGGTGTACCCGCGCGATGCAGCGCGGGTAAATCACAATTCCGAAACATCAAGTTGAAGGTTAATATGTTGTATTAGCAAAATCTAATGGAAAAATAATTGCACACATATTGGGCTTCTAAATCCATTACTCAAAACTAATTACAAAACTTGAAATTTCTTGACTGAACAAAGAAATACAATCATTTGTAAATAATGTCATCCGTATATCCAGAATGTTGTTTAGTTTTTGTAATGCACTCATTCGTAAATATTTTCTGCAAAAAACACCAATTTCTCATTCAAATCCAATCCAAATTCCGTAGTTACTTCATATACATTTGACAACCAATCAATTTGACAACCAATATGTTATATGTTGACAAATCGGGTGAATCACAATTTCTAAAGCAAATAACTTTTCTGTCACCGATGGTTTTTGTTCATATTATTCTCGTTTTCTCTCAATTTTTTTATAGGTTAGTATGATTTATTTGCAAAACGGTTACTACCATAAAATATGTTTATTTACAAGATATATATAAATCCATATATTCACAACTCGTTAAAAGTTTGAAAATAATGACTAATCAAAAGTGACATGACAATCATATGTGAAAATGCACATCCGTAGATTCATAATATGCTAGGACATGTGAAGCATCAATCCGCAAGCATGTTCTGCAAAAAAAACATAATTATTTTAAATCTAAACATATTGTACATATGTGTAATAGTAATTAGTTGATTGTACCTTATTCATCACGTAAAACTTCTTTATACACAACGTTAGATGTGTAGACTCCAACACGATTGAATTTTTTCACAGGCTTCACTAATACCTTTGTAGTTCCCCGTGATATCCCTCTAGACAACGCCACGTAAAGTTGTCCATGCGAGAATACAGATTCCGGTAGATAAACACCTACGTTCGGTATTGTCTGCCCTTGAGCTTTATTGATTGTCATAGAAAAGCTAAGTCGAACTGGAAACTGTTTTCGCTTCAATTTGAATGGGAACATGTTATCCTCAGATGGACATAAAGGAATTCTCGGCAAAAATACCCTCTTTCCAGCATGCTGACCAATGGCTATTTCTGCATCGATGACGTTTTGCTGAAAACCTCTGCATATCAATCTGGTGCCGTTGCATAAGCCATTTGAAGGATCGATATTTCGTAATAGAATAATTGGGCATCCAATTTTGAGCCGAAGGTAATGAGGGGGCAAACCACTAACAGTTAGTGAGTTTAAGAACTCCACCGGATAAAAGTTATTCCGATCATCTTCTGCTTCATCGAAACTGTAATATACCTTTTCATCTCCGCAAAATTTGTTGATCAACTTATCGTTTATCTCATCAACGTTCTCATTTTTAGTTGATAATATCGCCCTGGAAATGATATAATCTGAATCAGCTCCGTTGATTTGCAGAGATGGAAAGATTGCATCAATAAGAGCATCTTTTGGATCAACATTATCGGTATAAGGAATGGTCATGTCATCAGGTATGCGAATAAACTTTTCGTCCAACGCTTCTTCATTTCCATCACCGACTCGTAATAGAAATCCTGAAAACCATGGATCAGTTAGTGCTCTCATGTTGAGAGTTAACCGTATCTTTTTAATCGTTGACCATAGTGGTGACATCCGTAAGCTAGAATCTACAATCTGTGCTCGGGTTCCACGTCTCACAACCGGTAAGACTTGTCTAAAATCACCTCCCATAACCATTATTTTTCCACCAAATGGGAGTGCCACACCTATGATATCCTGCATTGTTCGATCAAGCGCCTCTACCGCCTGCCTTTTAGCCATTGATGCTTCATCCCAAATGATAATTTTTGCATTGCGAAGCAATTGAGCAGCCCCACTTTGTTTCTTTATGTTGCACATTGAGTTGTTATCAAGATTGAGGGGAATCTTGAATCGAGAATGAGCTGTTCTCCCTCCGGGCATATTATTGGCAGCAACACCTGACGAAGCGGTAGCGAGAGCAATAAAACCACGGGAACGCACGTTGGCAAGCAAAGCTTTATACAAAAATGTCTTTCCAGTTCCACCGGGACCATCTATGAAGAACACGCCAGGACAATCATCATCCACGTGCCTCATGATTTCATTATATGCGTATTTTTGGTCGGAATTGAGAGAGTCTCGGGCACGTAGGTGTTCTTCCTCCACAACTACAGAGTACTCCTCTTGTACCTCACGAAAGCCTCCAAATTGTAAGTTTGCATCTGCATTTATCTTTGGAAGATCGAAATCGACAAGAGTTTTACCCATAGATTGTAGAAAGATCATGATGTCAGTTAGGACCATATTTCGGACTTGGTCAACACTTTCGCATTGTCGCCTATAATCTTCAGAAAAAGAGTCATAGTGGTCATCCCATAACTTACGAACATCTCCAGGTTCGCAATAAATTAATATCGTTGCAAACAACCTTCTAAGAGCACTAGGAAATTGAAATAAGGAGGCCTCAGCAAGACATTGAGATAAGTTATCGTCAGTCTCTATTAACCCTCTCTCAAGAGCTGCATTACGAAATGTCGGGTGTAATAAGCCATTGACGGTGTATAGATCTTCAAAACAAGTAGGCCCACTGATATGTGATAAAATTACACGTAGGTAGTACCGCTCTCCTTCAACTGGATTAGCAGAAACCAATCTTCCTCTCATTGATCCTTGTCTTCGAGGATTCCAACGACGCGAGCTTGGGTTCCACGTGTAGTTTTTTGGAAAATCTTTGTACAAATATTGTCTCGCACTCCTGTCTACTTTATTTCTCTCAAAAAAGGCGGTCAACATCGTTCGCTTATCTCTCTCTCTATCAACAATATCCGTCATTATATCATCATCTCTGAACCTAACCATCTGTTTATTGGGGAGATGGAGTTGCAAAGCCATCACATAAGGGTGGATTTGAGAAAGAGCGAAGCTAAAAATACGCCATATTGCCTCAGGAGGAGAGACATAACGCGCATCTTGAAACTTCTTAATCTCGTTAATAACCAACTCTGTTTCCCCTGGATCAACATGAACAACTTGTTTGTCATGACCCTTATAAACATATTTAAACACATATTTCACAGATGTTATACTCGAACAAGCCTCAACATTGATATGACAGTTGAACATCATCAGCAACTTTGGGTTATACGGGACCACCCATCTATTATCAAGGGTATGACCTCGCACGTTTACATTTATTCCATTATTTCTTCGTCGATACAATGGATATGAGTCTTCAGCATGCGCCGTCTGGTCGTTGAATTGCCTAGGATATCTGAAACGACATTTTTTCGGTTCACCTTGCATACAAGGACTGGATGGTCGTAAATGACCGCAAGGACCGTGCATCATGTGTTGGACGACCAACTGGTGCATTTGGGGATACTTTGTGAGGTCTGGAATTTCAGCGCACACGATCTTGTCATAATGATCTGGATTGGTCATCTTGTGCCCAGGTTTCATTATGAGAAGGAAATGTGCATGTGGCAAACCACGCTTCTGAAACTCGATGACATAAACATAGGCCCCGACAACACCGAGAATGTGCTTCTGGAAGAGTTGCTTTTTATTATCTTCTAATTTGGCACGAAAAACTCTTGTAACAAGGTCTGGTCGATCTTGTGCAGTCTGGCCCGACAATAGCTCTCTAAGGATTTCAGGCCATTTTGGATTGCACGTCATTGTAAGGAATATATCAGGCTTACCGTCATCTTGAACCAAAGTCATGGCATCCATAAATCGTCGTCGCATGTCACGCGGGCCTCCAATGAAGCTTGCAGGCAATACAACTCGTTGTCCAACTCTACTTGGTTGAACCTCACCGGCATTCACACAATCCACAACACCTTGGTATAAATCCGCTCTTATCTTGGCTTGGTTTTTTTCACAAAATTCCAAACGTGAAGTCTCAATCTTTATGTAGACATCTACCACGAACTGTTGTAACAATCTTCCCCCCAATAGAATCAAATTGTCATTCGAACGAATCTGGAATTTGTAACAATAGTACTCTCGCATAGAAACATTCCTCCCCCTTCTTACGTTAGTTTCTGTGTAATGTATATGTTGCGAGACAACAATTATAAATTGATGACATTTATGTTTAAAAATGTAAAAAACTGTGATGGTGGAGGTACCTTCTAAATCTTCCTCGATGTTTTCTTCATCATTAACAATTTGATTGATGCAAGCTCCATGTCTTTGTATATTAGAATGCCATCCAGGCTCACCGTTGGGGAAGAATAAAGGATAAGACAATGGGTCATAACAACTGAAGTATGATTTAATATATTGACTATAGTCAGACCTCCCATACACAACGATACTTCTCTTGTATGCAGATATGTTGTCATTGCCTTCAACCCAAATACCAGCAACCTGCCATAATTATAGAATTAGTTAGTGTATAAAATATGTATATGATATCTTTTATTTTAAATAACATGTATACCTCAGATGTGGTCGGTCGGTTGTACACCCGCTGGTCGAGTTCCACCGAAGCATTCAAAGTGACTCTATAACTATCGAGTGGCCCTAGCTCAGCAAGGCTTCGGAATGTTCTCACGTATGGGTTCGTAGCAAGAACATGAGTCAAAATTTCAACGATGTTTCTATCAAGATTTGGCCATTGGAGTCTGTGTGAGAACTCAGATTCAGAATCATAAAAATACAACTGTAAGTATCTAGGTTGTCCATCCCTAGGAACTAACTGGTCGATTTTATGATATATTCCTCCGTGTGCACGAATTGTATATACTCCGGATGTCATATTGCTTGTGGTACTATCTAAATTTACACCCATTGACGTGAAGGAAAAGTTTGTGTTGTATGCACGTATGTTGTGCCTAAACATTTCACCTAATTCGGATTGTGATGTGAAGAGATGGTGTAATTCTTCAGGAATGGGTGAGTATGCCAACTTTGTCTTCCCACTCATACAACAAAAGGTAGCAAATTCAAATTTTAACCGTTTTGCTCCACAATGTACACATGCATTCTGTTCCTTCAAGACACGATGTTGTCTAGGGATACCATCATAAACAAAATCGTATGGATCCACCTCGAGGATGTTATCTTGGGTTGATGAATTGGCATTGACTCTAGTACAACCTCCTACATATAACACACATTCAAAATGAAACTTTCTTCCTTGCTTGAAGAAAATGTTTCTTAAAATTTTATATCATAATTATTAGATTAAGAGAATGAAAAAAAAAGTTGATTGAATTTACTTGACAATAATATAAAATTCAAAATGAAACACTAACCTCTCGGTACTTGATTAACGACTTCATGAAAGAGAGGTAAGAGTATGCGACGGTTACTTCGAACACCTATAATAGAAAACAACATAATGTTGAGACCTTAATTTATGACATTAGTAAAATTCAAATATAATAATAATTGCATTGTTTTTACCGTTGAAGTTTTCATGTGTCAACCCCGAACATATGGTATCCGTTCTTTCTTTACCTGTAGCACTTGTTCCTTGTGTGTTAACAAAATCGTACTGATCCACCTCGAGGATGTTATCTTGGGTTGATGAATTGGCATTGACTCTAGTACAACCTCCTACATATAACACACATTCAAAATGAAACTTTCTTCCTTGCTTGAAGAAAATGTTTCTTAAAATTTTATATCATAATTATTAGATTAAGAGAATGAAAAAAAAAAGTTGATTGAATTTACTTGACAATAATATAAAATTCAAAATGAAACACTAACCTCTCGGTACTTGATTAACGACTTCATGAAAGAGAGGTAAGAGTATGCGACGGTTACTTCGAACACCTATAATAGAAAACAACATAATGTTGAGACCTTAATTTATGACATTAGTAAAATTCAAATATAATAATAATTGCATTGTTTTTACCGTTGAAGTTTTCATGTGTCAACCCCGAACATATTGTATCCGTTCTTTCTTTACCTGTAGCACTTGTTCCTTGTGTGTTAACACTTGTTTTAATCATGTTATTTTCTTTATTTCGAAGATAATAATTTATGTTATAAATTTTTCTCTTTTCAGCAATACTTAAAGCACTGGAAGGGGTTGTTTCATTGATATCCACTTGCGTTGTCTCCATACGTGTCGTAGATTGACTACTTCCTTCACCAATAGCTATTTTTCTCATTTTGTTCTTCTCCTTTTGTCGTGCATAATATCTTCTACAATATTCATTTTGTTTTTCTGCGACAATATTAATTTTATTTCATTATATTTATATATACATAGTAAGTATATCATAAACTAATATACAAAAAGTATGAATTCATATATTCCACATACCTTTTGCTATATCTACATCGACGGGGGATACATCACTGTTTGCAATTTTCTCATCACCAATCCTCATTGCACACTGTAAGATTGCATCCATTGCATTGAGTTGGAATGAAATAATCAATGTAACGAATTTCAAGATTGAACAAAACTTAACTTGTTAACTTTGATTTTTTTTACGTTGGTCGCTTTGGCCATAGTCATTGTATTTTTTTATTGGATCAAACACATCACTCATTCTTTATTTGTGGAACTAATAATTTAGCAAACAAATACAATTGACAATTGAAACAAAAGTATTATTACACAACAAAATAGCAAAATTTAAACTTTATAAGTATAAAAGATATATATATGTTTCCAATGTCATCACCAAAATACACAAAAAAAGAACATAATAACAATAATTGACTCATAAATGCTCCAATGTCATCATAAAATTACAAGAACCCATGGTAACACTAATAAGCTTGATCAACTACATATTTTTATCTCATCAAGATTCTAATGTTGTCGGCTTCCGGCATCTGTGGTTCGAACTTGATATTTGTTAAGTCCGTAGAACTTAAAACATTCACTGAAAATAATAAATATACATTTTCAGTAATATAATAATATGTATATGTAATACTAAAATAGAATGTTGATTCTTGAAATAACTTATAACGTACTTGTAGGTAAATGGATAAGTTTCACGTGGGATGCATATATTATGGATTGATTTGCTATTGCACGAGCTATCCTCATTGGAAACATTGGTCGAACATCATACAATCGCATTTGTATTATGCTTCCCCTATTCATAATAGGGATGTTATTGATTATATAACATTTTGTTAATAATTATAATAATACACACACTTACGTTATGTCTTGCAGAAACAGTTCACAATAACCAAGTTGGAATCCGTTTTCATTTCTGAAATACGTTCTTCGTCCTCCCATGATTATTTTTCCAACAACATCTAAAACAAGGATATTTATATTTTTAAAATTAGATTTATATTGTCAAATATATATTTAATAGTATATAAAAAATACAAATGTAATGAATAACTTAAATGTACCGATCATCATTTTTTTCGTGGTTCGATCTTCAGCAAGGGTTCTTATCGAATGCACCAATGGATAGAACGCAAATCCATTTTCGACATCAGCTGTTAATGGTTGTAACTTTGTGTCTTTACTTATTATGATTATCATTTCATTGTAGACCAGCCTATAGCCTTCATACCTTGGGGTATCATCATAAGTATTTTCAACTTGAAAACGATCCAAAGAAAAAACCCCTCCGACCAAATTTCTTTGTTTGTATAATTGCATCAAATAGCCTCGAACAATTGCTACCATTTTTTCTCTCTAAAATAGAATGAAATATTTGTTAAATAGATTTAAAAATGATAACTTTTACCATGCATTTAAAGTATGCATATTTTTAACTTACATTTTGATCAAGTAAAATAATATATAGGCATTCTTTTTTGACATCTTCCAAAACAAGCTCCACACGGACAGTTCTCAAGTTCCACCGTCTCAAAAATTCGTAGTGTAGAGATGAAAAAACTTCAACATTATACGGAGAATCCATTTACTACAAGTTTATAAACATTAATAATATTGTTAACACCATAAAAACTACATTAATGTACATGAAAATATAAAAAACAAAATGTATTTTTCCTATAAACTATAAATTTATAATTAACTAATTGTATTTATAAAACAGAAAACTATATTAATTTACATAAAAATATGAAAAACAAAATATTTTCCTAAACCTTAAACCCTAAAAGAAATATTTTCATCTTCTTAAGCCCATATACTAAAGGTAGGTTCAATTTAGGTGAATCCTAACAAAGTGTTTTCCTGAACTATTTTTTTTTTATAAAAAAGTTCTTTTTCTGCTGCTAAAAAAAAACGTCCATGTAAATATGATAGATTAATTATGATATTTGTAAAATGATGAATTAATTATATAGACATCAATTATATGGTTTAATACTTAAATCTAATACGCTATCCATTTTAATATTTTAGAAGCCCATATAGCAGCCCAATTTAAAACCCAAATCCCAAATATATGTTCATAAGACCCTAATCGATTAACATCAGATTTCAAAATCCAATCGTCTCTCGCACGCAGTCGACCCTCCACTCGATCCTAACAAAGTGTTTAAAAGTTCGATGAGGAAAAGGGTTGAGGAACTATCGATTTCTCATCTCATTGTCATAGGTAAACAAACAAAAATAGAGAACTCTGCCATTTTTTTATAATCCAAGTTTGTACGATTTAAATATTGTTTGATTCTAACCGGTCTCAGGTTATTCGGTTTGTAACCGTTTAACCCAAAACTTCTACATTAAACAAAACCTAACATGTCAGAGCTGTACAAATTGAAATACTTTTTTAACTCCTGCATTTCTTAAGCATCTCATAAAGCATAACTTACAACAAGAATTTTAAACCGTTCTACCCTACTTCAAACCCATGCCTTTTTTTTAAACAATAAGTTGTTTTATCAACAAGGTGTACATTACGTTTTCTAGTTTGTAATTCATAGATTTTTTATTTCTATGCATAAAATGGTTGTATCTCATGCTTGATGTATTGTAATTAAGAGTTTAGGTGTATATGCATTATAAGGTAGTAAAGATAAAGATTTAAGTATTGTCTCTTTCTTTTTTGGGCGATATCACCAACCAACCCACTTATATGCACAAGTGCATATAGCCTATATGCACAAGTGCATATAGCCTACTTCAAATGGTAGCTCAATGTATTCATTAATGTAAAACTTCTTATTATGTGTATTTTTAATGTTTTAACTTGTGGACATCAAATTCTTGGTTATATATATATGTAGGAAAATGAAAATCTCATGCTTGATGTATTGTAATTAAGAGTTTAGGTGTATATGCATTATAAGGTAGTAAAGATTTAAGTATTGTCTTGAATAAATCAAGATAAGTTATTGTTTGATTTTTTTCTTAATGAATAGTCTTAACAACTAAAATGACCATTTTAACCTTATATCTACAGAAGCATTGAATGAAAATATAAATATTTAAAATGACAAATCCCAAGGAAGGAAATCAATCCATGAATCAGACCAAAAAAATGCCCATATTCATGTTTGATGAAAGCAATAAAACCAAAAAACCCACCCTCCACAAACAAACTGATATGAAGCTCAAAAATAAGACCCCTGTACACCATATTCAGTAATCTCCAGCCAATAATCCACACTCCCAAAAGAACCTCCTTATTGCTCCTATTCAAGTTCAAAAGCCTTATCACCTTTACCCTTCACTCCCTTTTACCATCATCCCAAAAAACCTCCCCAATGCCCCCATTAAGATCCAGATGACCAAAAAATGAGAGAAGAGGCAAATGTTGATAAATAATTTTAGTTATCAACAAAAAAGAAAATAACAGGATACACCACAAATGCTATAGATGGAACCATACTTTGAGTCTCCTTATAGAACCACACCCAAAAAACCTTCCCTTAATGTTGTTTGAACACAAGCATGTAGTGGACTTCTATTACAACCATGTCTAGGAGCTAAAAGATAAACAAGCAAGCATATTTATAGTTCAAAAACCAGAAAACTTAATTCAAATATAAACAATGACCTGCAAAAGGACCAGGACCTGGTCATCAAAACATGTTTGTACACTTCGAGACACCAAAAGTGAGATGTGAGCATAACTACAGATTGAGATATCAAAACATGTTTGTACACTACGAGACACGAAAAGAGGTTAAACTTGTATTGAAATAGTTGGTATTTGAGAGAAGATAAAAGGCACGGGAATTTGAGAGCATGTATCAATATTTCATCCCATTTTCCTAGATGCATGGTTGATGTGCATAACAAAACAACAACAAAAAAACGATACTAACCAGCATTAGAATGCATAACAAGGCAACAAGCAAAAAGACTATACTAAATAACATCATAATGCATAACAAAGTAGCAGCAAAAACTACTACACAACCTAGAATGCATAACAAAAGAGCAAACAAAAACCCCCAACAAGAGCAACATAACATCAACATAAAACAGTAGATCTACTAATCTATATAAAAAATGTACAACAAATCCATATAACTTAAAACAAAGAGGATCCAACATGAAACAAAATTATATCGGGCAGAATATTCAGTCAAATAAAAGAAACAAGAAGCAAATGTACTGTTAAATATCAGAACTAAAAAAAAGTCTCTAATTGGGTTTGAAAGTACCGCTACGAGCTATCCAACTATTACATTCCAAAATTTCTGACTATTCAACCATATTAACTTTTAATGTATATAATTTAAACCACACAAAACCATAGAGTTAAAATTGAGAGAGACGAAGAATAAAACGAACCATGAAACAATATAGTTTGTTTCGAGTGCAGATCAACTTATTTACCGGTGCATAATTTACTGGTGCATAACTCTCAAACAGTAAGTCCGAATGAGCTCAAATTTTACAGGTAGAACGAACTAAATGTATACTACAACTCATATGAAGAGCTTCAGACCCAATTGAGACTCTAAGTGGCTCAAAACTGTGTGTTTTTGGGACTGATCAGAGTGTACTCGGGATCAGTCCCTGTGTTTTTTGTAAAATTTGTATAAAATCGATGGTTGATCCAAATGGAGTGATTCCAATTCGAGTAGAACCATAAGAAGTCGTAGAACAACTTCCATTTAGACATCATAATCTGTTTTGGCCTCTAAGTGGAAAAAATGCTTGAAAAGTAGAGGTTCATTAACCTGTCAAGTGCAGCAGCAGTTATTGTTGGTGGAGAAATCGACATTTTTGAAGTCTAAACAAATACATATCTTTAGCATCATCCCCTGTACTGAGATATTACCATATACTCATGTGTTGCTCTCTGATGGCAGGTTTTTGAAGCCATTCAATGTGGCACAAATGCAATAAAAGATAGGCAGATCACCATAGAAGAAGTTCAGCTCTGCTTGGATGAACTTGTGAGACAATCAATTCACAGAAGCAAGTAGAAAAACTATTGGGTACTTGTGTATTTTACTTGGTTTCTATCACATGTGATTCTAAACCAAACTAAATCGACCCAGTAAATCCCACTTGACAGCGCATACCTGACATGTGATTCTATTTCAAGAATCACATGTGATGTTATATCAAGAATAACATAGTGTACGTTCATCAGGTCAGCTTAGTATAACATTAAAGATCATTTTTCAAGAATCTTGTGGATGTATATATCTCTCTTTGTAGTTGTCTTAATTGGGTTTTTTTGTATTTGTTGCTGCTGAGCAGAAAAGGGTACTCTAAATTTTGTTGGTGATAGCTAGTTAAGTTGTTTGTAGAACAGGAATTGGATAAATGCAGTGATTTGTAGTAATAAACAATGTTTTAAAACCCGGGTTGACCCGACCGGTTCAACCGGTTGAACCGGGAACCAGTGAAAAGACCGGGCCAATTACGACCGTTTTTTTGGGCGATATCACCAACCAACCCACTTATATGCACAAGTGCATATAGCCTATATGCACAAGTGCATATAGCCTACTTCAAATGGTAGCTCAATGTATTCATTAATGTAAAACTTCTTATTATGTGTATTTTTAATGTTTTAACTTGTGGACATCAAATTCTTGGTTATATATATATGTAGGAAAATGAAAATTTCATAGAATTTCTTGAAACCGGGTCAACCACAATGCGTATCACATCATCTATTTTGAAATTTAAGTTACTTAAATACCATTAGAGCCTACATACATTATTAGAATAATTACGGTGAGTTTTATGTTGTGTGAGTAGTAATAACAATTCATGGTTGGGAAGCACAGAATTTGTAGAATTTCATCATTAACAACAAAAACAAAATCATAATTAAGCACATCAGATTGTTGTGTAAAAATTAAATTTGGAATCAGATTGTTGCCAAACATTTCATCTTTTTGTTGTGTACCACGGTATAAACTTAATCATATATGGTACTTAAGTACTTAATCAGATCCTGTTTCTTATTAGTTAAAGTTGTGATTGGTGTTTTGAATGAATCTGCTGCAAGAAATCTATTTTAAAGTCATGACTTTCTACTGGTTCATGGTCTTGGTTGCTGCTATAAAAATCTTACATTCCAAAACGATCTTGTGAATTTCTTTTGTCTAGCATTTGCCTTCAATACTTGCCTTCAATACTTGCAAATACTCGATTAATTTAGTAGTGTATTTCAAAAATTCAACACTCTCCTTTTGCAATGCAGTTTTTGGTGAAGAAAGGTAACATTATGACACCTCATGTTGATTGCTGTCTTCCAGGCATCACTCGAGCAACTGTAAGATCCTACATATTCCACCCTTAAAAATTATGTACATTTATTTCTATAGAAGATATGTTATGTCCTACCTCTTCTAATAAATATTATTTCGTTATAGTTCTAGTCTTCTAATAAGAACCTATGTTGCAAAATACGGGCACGGGTATACTGGTTCAATTAATTATCCGTTGTTGTCTACAGGTGCAATGGCCATAATAGGCCAAATTGCAATCAATTACTGGTTTGCTCATGTTCAGATTGCCAAATTTTTGTCCAATCAATTACTGGTTTGGTCGTGTTCAGATTGCCAAATTTTTGCCCAAGTCACGGTCTGTTACATGGAAAACCAATATTTTGCTTTTGATTGCAAATCTCCTGAAATTGCTACTGTCTTGCCTTGCTTAGAATGTGATAGGAAGTCTATTACACTTTCTAGATTTTGTATCAGCAATTGCCAAATTTCTGCCCAATCAATTACTGATGTAGGATTAGTCATTTTTCTGGACAGATGTTGGTTAATTGGTTGGGTGTTGTTAATTATCAGTTTGGTTTAAAGGTGGTGCTTTAAAGGTCATTTTCTGGACTGTCATATTTTGTAATCATCAGTTTATATACAAACCCAAAACTCAATAACAAATCGAAGATGACATATAAATTAAATTACTTGAAAGTGTATAGAACCTCATCTAAATTAAATTGGGTAATAAAAATCATCTCATAGAAGCTCGAAAGTAAACATACCTATATCGTGAACCCAAATCAACAGATGCTGAGATGTTGAGTTGCAAATCGTGAACCCAAATCAAAACAAAATCTAAAAAACAAAGTTACCAATGGAAATCAGGTAAAATCAGAAAGAGTTAGGGTTTCATACACTACCTGAAATCAAAATAGGAGAGGAAAAGTCTAGGTTTCTTCAAATAAAAATCAAACAGAGAGAGAGAGAGAGAGAGAGAGAGAAAGAGAGAGAGAGAAGATTTCACCGATGAAAAGAACTCTCAAGTAGCATGTAGAAGAATTTATATGCGTGAAATCTTGGGAGCCCATCAAGTAGCAGAAAATCTTCCATTTCAGTATGCACTTTGTACTCTCAGTATGGTGTAAGACGTGAGAAAGAAGAAGAAGAAAGCGTGTGGGATTGAAGGTATGGGTTGAGACCGAAGAGGAGATGGGCCTGGGACACGTCCTATGGATGGTTATCTAAACAATAAATAAATAAAAAATTACTTGTACATTATGCTTTAAAAGTTGCCTTTTAAGAGATTTTTGAATTTGATGCTTAAATTGGTAGTACATTGTGCTTTAAAATTTGTGTTTAAGACATTTGGTCTAAATGTATATTAAGGTAGTATAGATATACATTAGTGATTTTACATTAACGTGCAAAAAAATAACTATTTAAAAGAACATTAAGTAAAATAAAATCATTAGTGATTTTACTTTCCTGGACAATTGTTTGAAGCTGGTAGGTGGAACAGTAAATAAGTACTCTTCTGTATTGTACTCTTCTGAATTACCTCAATTTGGTTATGGTGGTAGGTGCATTACAAGTGTGTAACTTATGCTTTAAAGCTTGTAATTCATAGTTTTTCAAAATTCCTGCATAAATTGGTAGTACTTTGTGCTTGGTAACTTGTTTTTAAGAGTTTGGTGTAAATGTATTATAAGGTAGTATAGATATATATATATTTAAAATGTAAATGATTTTTAAAGTCCGTTCACCTATGGCCAAGCTTGACCTAAGCTTCAGTGTGCCCCTCCCCCTCTTCGTTTTAAACACTACCGATATCGATCTGGATCTAGAACACCCAGGGGCGGAGCCAATAATTTTGTTAAGGGTGGTCCTCATTATTAAAACATAAAAATAAATATAAAAATAATATTATATTGATAGCAACGTGTCAGTCAAAAAACAAATGTATATATTACAAAAGTGTTGCACTAACCTTACCGATTCAACAATGACCCCGACGGGTTTTCATTTTCTGAAACATATCAATGATATCTTCATTCTGAACGTCCGCAAACACATATTTTTCAATATACACTACCAAGTTATCATTCATCCATTGATCTCCCATTCTATTGATCAACCTGTTTTTTACAATATGCATAGTAGAAAATGCCCTCTCAATTGTTGCAGTTGCAACCGGTAATGTCAATGCCGATTTGTCAAGATCTAATTCTCAACAAGAATAAAGTCTCAGAAACAATATCAAAGAAGTTGCGGAATAACACTTTGATATTTAATGTAACAGTAAACAAACAGTATATGATTAACAACTTGCAAACTTGTATTAAAATCACAAGATTACACACACAACCTCAATCTTGAAGAACAAGCTCTTTCAAGACGAATTCTACTTCTCTAGAATTAGGATCTATGCCTTGAAGTTGATTCTCTCTAAAAACAAAAACTTAGAAATTAAAAACTATTTGTAAACTGTTCTGTCAAATCTATACAAATACTGAACAAAAAGATAATAACAAAAAAATAGAATATCTTCAGTATATCTTGCATAGTTATCTTCAATCCTTCCATGAATATCTTTATTCTTTACAGCTGTCATCCTCTTCATCCAGATCTTCAATTCATAAGCAGCACTAATCATAAGCAGCATTAACTACTAAGCAGCACTAACCTCTAGCAGTACTAACTAGCTAAGCAGTACTAACTTTGTTCAAGCATCACTAACTTTGACTAGCAGTATTAATTCTACTAAGAGTAGTAATACTCAGCAGTATTAACTTTGAAGTCTTCTAGCAGTAGTAATTCTTAACTAGCAACATTAACCATACTTAAGCTTTTCTTCAGTTCCCAACAATCTCCCCCTAACTTGACTTTTAGGAAGAGAAGTCAAGTTCTTCAGATCTGATCTTCAAGATGCTCCCAAAACTCCATCATGGCCTAAATTCTAGTATTTGCATCCAACCCTAAACTCTGATTTATTGTTCTTTGGATCAAATATTTAGCCATTTCTGAATCTGGAATACATCCTAGCTTCTTCTTCAGCATGGCATGAAACTTTAATCTGCTATGGCTGACAGATTTGAACACATTCCTGATCACATGCTCTACTTCATCAGGCTTGAACATCATACACAGATACTCCATCACCAGTTTTGTAATTGAAATTTCTGGAGCCTTCGGTATATCTGCATACAACTTCATTCCTATCTCAAACATTTCTTCAAGGTCTGACCTAGAGCATGTTCTTACAATCTTTGCCCAAGTATTGAACACCTCATACTTTTCATCCTTCCTTTTGAGCCTTATGTATTCCTTTCCATCCACTATCAATGTATCCCAAAGAATAACCTCATGAGGCTTAACTCCTACAGGTTCTGCTGAAATTGGTTCAGGCACTTTGTCAATCACTACCATATACATATTTACATCATCTGTACTTGATAGCTTTTTCTGTTTAGATGACTCAGGTGCTCCTTCTTCTTCAGCAACCTTCTCAACCTCTTCTTCAGCTATTCTAGGCTTCTTGGTTGACTTTCTCCTTGCCATCATCTTGGTTCTCTTTAAAGTCCTTAGACTTTCACCCAGAGTGGCTTCTTTCTTTGGTGGTGTTTCTTGCTCATCTGGAAAAGGTTTTTCTATCATGAAATCATTACTTTCTTTCATTCTCTTCTCCATCTCCACCCTGGCAGTTTCATTCCCTTGAAGCTTGGTCATTTCAGAATTGTACAGCTCCTTGATCTGCTCAAATGTCATCTTGGAGAACATCTCCTTTTTGACTCCTATAGCACCCTTGAGAAAAATTATCATTTTGTTTCTCTCTTGAGTACCAAGGAAAGTCTTTGAGGGTTGTCTCTTCTTTGCAGCTGTTTTTATCATCACAGATTTCTTCAAAGATGCTGTTTTCTTTTGTGCAAGTTCAGTTGCCAGGCTTTGTTGATAGACTTCATTCAGTTCAGCAGCTAGAGCCTTTGCCATCTCCCTGTCCTTTTCAACCTGAACTCTTTCTTCCTTTTCAATATCAGCCTGCATCTTCCTGGCCAAAGCTTCATCTGATTCAACCAACCTTTGCTTTTTGACTGATTGATCAGATTCTACCATTTTTGCTTTGCCTTTGTCTTTGTTCACTTTCTTTTCTACATCTGTTTTCTTGATCAATGTCCCTTGTTCTTTGATGACTACTCCTTTGGTCTTTGAGGTGACCTTGGGAGTATCATGCTTGGCTTTAAGTAAGGTTTCTGCAATCTCCAGCTCTGTTAAAACTTCTTTCACAGTTTCTGCTGCTTTGCTTATTTCAGCAGTACTAACCATTTCTGCTGCTTTAATTAAACTAGCAACATTAATGGTTTCTGTTGCTTGCTCTGTTACTGCTGCTTGTTCTTTTATCTCTGCTTGCACTGATTCTCTTTCTGTTTCTGCTTCTTGCTCCCCCTCAACATCAAATCTCTCCCCCTCACCACCATATTTCATCCCATCAAGCTCCCCCTTTTCTGTAGCTTCTTCCATGTTGATCTCCCCCTTTTTGGGAGCATCATTTCCAGATTTCCTTCTCCTTAGCACAAATTGTCTCTTCTTCTTTTTCTGTACTAACTTCATCACCAATTTCTTGAGTTTGGTAATCTGCACTTGTTGGGACAAGATTACCAATTTCATTTCCTCTATCTCTTTGCCTTGTTTAATAACATCCAGGTTGATGTTACCCAATGTCTCCATCAATTCATAGTAGGTATATCTGTCCTCACCTTCTCCAGAAGTGTTACCCTCTTTTGATGGAACATAGGATCTTTTTGTAGTGGAAGCCTTCTGCCTAGCAGAAGCACTATCCACCCCCTTGGTTTCTTGGCACCGGGGACCTTTGAATGATTGCTCATTCAAAGTTTCCATGGGGAAGGTCTTATGTATGTTACCACTGACCTCCTCTGAGCTAGCAGGAGTAGTGGCAGCCTTCTCACCCATATGCTCTTCCTCCTCCTCCTCAGAGAGCACCTCCTTTGGGTTGGGAGACACCCTTGTGGTTTCCCTGTAGATATTCTCTAAGGGAGAATCCTCCCTTAGAGGGCTTAAAGGCTTGGGGGTTGATGAGACAAGAAGGGAAGGAGCCTTCTTGACCTGTTTCCTTTTGTATGTTTGGGTGATTGGTGAAGTTGGTTTATCAAGAAGAGACTGGGGAATTGATTTAGGGTGGGAAGGTTGGGATTGGCTAGCAGTGGGTTGGTCTAATAGGGGCCTTGACCCTGCTGCCATACCTTCATCAGTTTGGGACACCACCATCATTGTAGAGAACAATGGGGTGTCAACTCCTTCCGAGTCCAGAGGGGATCTTTTCATGTTTGAAAAGACCTTACCTTTGGGAATTTTTGGTACATATACCCCATCAAAATGAGGTATATCCGTCAATTCATTGTTAATAACTTCTTGGACAAACCTGGGGTACATATAAAAGCTCTTTTTACTTCCCAGGTTTGAGACAAGATCATTAAAAAGCATTTGGGAAAAATTATACTTTCTGGCAGTGGCTAAGCATACCAAAGCATAAGCAATGGTGCTACTGAACTCACTCCATCCAGTAGTCTTTTTAGAGATACAATGCATAAGTGTATGGACAAAGAAACGCCATTGGGGTGAAAATTTTGCTTTTGAGAACTTGAACACACCCAATGGGCCTCCATACCCCATTCTTGTAAGAGTAGCAAACAATTCATCATTAGAGATAGAAGTTATACCAGAGGCATCGTCTAGACATAGACTGATGCGAAGTACCTCTTCAGTAACTGTCAAGGGTTTGTCACACACCCTTGTTTTGATCATTTGCACACCATTCTCAGTAACAATGGTGGCATTTGCCCAGAATTGCCTCTGATGCTCTATGAAGATGGTAGGAGATAGAGTGAGAGCATGGGCAATATGGCATGACTTCAGAAAGTCGACTATCTGGTGAAAACCTTCAGCTTGTTTTGGCTTTTGGAGCATCGCGATTTCATTGTGCTCGTCTATGAACGCCATGGATGCCATTGACCTTGAAGGTTCTTGCCTGAAAACTTTGAACTTGAGAGAGAAAGGGTTTAGAGCGCAAGTGAACAGTATGCAAAGAGTCGTTATGAACTTTTAGGCGAGCAAAGGGTATTTATAGTATTCGGGACATAAGCAGTAGTAACCAAGAGCAGTATTAATGACAAGCAGTATTAACTACTAGCAGTATTAACCACTAGCAGTATTAACTTATAGCAGTATAGCAGTATTAACGACAAGCAGTATTAACTGATAGCAGTATTAACTACTAGCAGTATTAACTGAAAGCAGTATTAATCACTAGCAGTATTAACTGAAAGCAGTATTAACCACTAGCAGTATTAACTGAAAGCAGTATTAACCACTAGCAGTATTAACTGAAAGCAGTATTAACCACTAGCAGTATTAACCACTAGCAGTATTAACTAACTAGCAGTATTAACTACTTAACAGTATTAACTGTGCACTGGCAGTATTAAAAATGCACTGGCAGTATTAATAATGCACTGGCAGTATTAACAATGCACTGGCAGCATTAACAATGCACTGGCAGTATTAACAATACTTACACTTTTAAGCTTTGTGAAGGACTGAGTACTGCTCTACTTTTCCTGAAAAAGAAGATTAGGACCACCAAGAATAAACAATATACAGGTATTGAACCACTTTTTAAGTAGGAGCTTATTCAGAGTTGATCATTCCCACACTTGTTACCAAGAAAGTGAATCTACCCACATCAAATGCTTTGGTGAATAGATCAGCAAACTGGTTGTCAGTATGAATCTTTACAACTTGAATAAGTTTCTTTTCATTACAGTCTCTTATGAAGTGATACCTGATCTCAATGTGCTTTGTCCTTGAGTGCTTGACAGGATTATTCACAATGCTAATAGCACTGCTATTATCAATAAAAATTGGAGTGTGTAGAAAGGTTACCCCATAGTCCAACATTTGATTCTGAATCCATAAGACTTGAGAACAGCAACTTGCAGCTGCTATGTACTCTGCCTCTGTTGTAGATGTGGACACTGTGGTTTGTTTCTTGCACTGCCATGAAACTAGTCTTGCACCTAAGAACTGACATCCTCCAGAAGTAGATTTTCTGTCCAAGTTTGCTCCACCTAGATCACTGTCTGAGTATGCCAGTAGGTCAAAGGATGAGTCATGAGGATACCAAAGTCCCAATCTGGGTTGCCCTTTGAGATATCTGAATATCCTCTTAACAGCTTGATAGTGAGATTGCTTTGGCCTAACTTGGAATCTTGCACATACACAGACTGGAAACATTATATCTGGCCTAGAGGCTGTAAGATACATGAGAGAGCCAATCATGGATCTATAATGATGAACATCCATATCCTCCCCCTCAAGATCTGTTGTTATCTGCTTGTGTGTCTCCATAGGTGTGCTGGCAGGTTTTGAATCTGAGAAACCAAACTTGGTTAGAATGTCCTGGACATACTTGGGCTGACAGATAAAGATTCCATCTGACTTCTGTTGAACTTGGAGTCCAAGGAAAAAAGTAAGTTCCCCCATGGAACTCATTTTGAACCTTTGATGCATTAGTTCCTCAAACTCCTTGCACATGTTGTCTCTTGTAGATCCAAAGATGATATCATCAACATAGATTTGGACCAGCAAGATATCCTTCTTCTTTCTCTTGATGAATAAAGTCTTATCAATGACTCCTCTTTCAAAGCCATTTTCCAAGAGATAGGATGACAGAGTGTCATACCATGCTCTTGGAGCTTGATGCAGTCCATAAAGTGCTTTCTTCAATTTGTATACCCTGTCTGGATAGCTTGGGTTTTCAAACCCTGGTGGTTGACATACATATAATTCTTCTTCAATTGAGCCATAAAGAAATGCACTTTTCACATCCATTTGATAGACTTTGAATTTCATATAAGAAGCATAAGCCAGGAATAATGTAATTGCTTCTATCCTGGCCACTGGTACAAATACTTCATCATAGTCTATTCCCTCTTCTTGTGTATACCCTTGAGCCACCAACCTTGCTTTGTTCCTTATCACTATACCTCTTTCATCTCTCTTATTCCTGAAGACCCATTTTGTTCCTATTACTCTTTGGCCTTTAGGAAGGTCTACCAGATCCCAAACATCTTGCAGCTTGAATTGCAATAGCTCTTCTTGCATTGCTTCTATCCAACTGGACTCTTTCATAGCATCATGTGCCTTCTTAGGCTCAAGCTGGGATAGAAAGCAAGAAAGCACTGTATGCTGTTGATCTTGCATTTCTTGCAGTCTGCTTTGATTTCTAGTCATCATAGAAGAATATATGTCTCCTATTACCAGTTGTGGAGGATGATTCTTTTGAATTCTGGTGTGATGATTTGGTTCTTCATTAAGTCCCACCTCTAAATTGGAGTCATGTAACTCAACTGAGGTGTTTTCAGCAGCTACTTCTGATTCTTTATTGTCTTGAGTCTCCTCATCTCTACTTTCCTCTTCACTCTGACTTGGTCCAGTAGATGGTTCATTTTCACAGTCTTCAACAGGATCCACTGTGGATATGGGAAAGATCACAGATTTAGACATACTGTCTTGGACTTGGGTAGTTCTTGATTCTCCACTCCCTGAACCTGCATAGTCATCACTACTGAAACCAAAAGAGTTAGTTAGTGAATCAATGTCAAATAGCCACTGAGGACCAGACCCAATTGGATTTGGTGAGTTCTCATTGCATTTGACATTGTCACTTTCTTCAATTATTCTAGAAGAAGAGTTAAAAACTCTGTAAGCCTTACTCTGAGATGAGTAACCAACAAGAAATCCATCATCTGCTTTGCTATCAAACTTACCTAAGTGAGATTTAGTATTGAGAATTGTACAAGGACACCCAAAAGGTTTGAAAAATCCAATAAAGGGTTTTCTTTTATTTAAAAGCTCATATGGGGTCTTGTTCTTTGGCTTGACCACTAGAACTCTGTTTTGGACATAACAGGCAGTATTTACTGCTTCAGCCCAGAAGGTAATTGGCAGTTTTGAATCAGCCAACAGAGATCTAGCAGCCTCTATTAGTGTCATATTTCTCCTTTCAGCAACTCCATTCTGTTGAGGAGTCCTAGGGGCACTATATTGTCTCTCAATGCCTTTCTCTTCACAAAAGGTGTTTAGATCAAGGTTTTTAAATTCAGTCCCATTATCTGATCTAATGACTTTTACTTTTTGATTAGTTTGGTTTTCAATTCTTAGGATAAAGGATTTGATCAGTCCACTTGTCTCATCCTTAGTCCTTAGAAAATATACCCAAGTAAATCTGGAGTAATCATCAACAATAACCAAGCAGTAAGATTTCTTGCCTATACTCATAACATTTGTAGGACCAAACAGATCCATATGTAGTAATTGGAGACAAGAAGAAATAGTGTTTAACTCTTTGGTCTTATGAGAAGTTTTGTGCTGTTTGCCTTTAAGACAAGCAACACAATGATCATCACATGAAAAGACTTTTGATGGTAAACCTCTTACAAGGTTGTTTTTAACAAGTTTGTTCATAGTCTTGAAATTCATGTGACACATCCTTCTGTGCCAAAGAGAGGATTCATCCACAGAAGCTTTTGAAACAAGACAGTTTATGGATGAATCACTATCAACACTGTCCATATCTAGACAATAAACATTGTTCTTTCTTGGAGTTCTAAGTAGTATCATGCTTTCATCAACTACCTTGAACCCTGGAGCAAGAATCATACACTCTGTGTTTGTAAATAATATGCTATGTTGTTTGTCACAAACCTGTGATACACTTAACAGGTTGTACTTTAACTGATCAACATAGTAGACATCATCAAATGTCATCTTACCTTTTGTAACATTACCTTTGCCACTTATTTTACCTCCAGTAAGATTATCTCCAAATGCAACATGTCCTCCATTGATATGCTTGAAATCCTGAAGACATGACATGTTGCCTGTCATGTGCCTAGAGCAACCACTATCAACATGCCATATGCTCCTTCCCTTGAGCTGTTGGTTGCCCTGCACATAAGATAAATCAGTTAGTATGAATTGGGAACCCAAGCCAAAGTGGTCTTGGGTACCCCTTTCTCATCAAAATACTTGCATTCTTTCTTGACAAGATTTTTAAACTTTGACTCCTCATTTCTGGAGTACTTTGTCACAATGATAGGCTTGGAAACATTTTTGCTAGAAGCAGTACTGGTTTTAAAAGTACTAACTGCCTTAGCACCACTTGCATGCTTAGCAGTACTAACCTTGTTAGAAGTAGTAACTGTGTTAGCAGCAGTAACTGTGTTGGCAGTATTAACCTTTGAAGAGGTACTAACAGTATTAGCAGCATTAATATTTTCAGCAGTACTAACACTGGTAGCAGCAGGAATGCTTCCAGCAGCACTATCCCTGTCAGCAGTACTAACAGTTTTAGTGCTTCTGGGCACCCACATTTTAATACTTTCTTTTAAAACCTTTTTCCTCATGGGGCCCTTACTTTCAACAGATTTCTTCATCACATGTTTCTTTCCAGCCTTCCTATAACCAACAGATTTTTGCACAAATCTTTGAAAGTTCATCTGTTGGTTAATAGGATTAAAGAAACAATGCTTAGCCAAATGGTTTAACTTTCCACATATGAAACAAGGCTTTGGTCTATTGATTTTACTCAGATCAATGCCTTGTTTTTGTGCCCATTGGTTGTTCCAGTTTCTCTGATTTCCCCTTGGTTTATCATGTTTTTGGGGCTTAGAAGTATTGCATGTACACTGCTTGCAAGGGATAGGGTTCACAATAGTGGTCTGCTTATAATAGACCTTCTTGTTCTTTCCCTCAGTCTTCTCTATCTCATTGGACTTGATCCAATGCTTTCCACATCCCTCATTGGTGATTATGTGGTTTTCTATAGGAATCTCACCACTCACAGTGTTGTCTTTATCCTTGACAACTTCTTTCTCAGTTTTATCCTTAACAACTACTTCATCTAAGGGATCTATCTCAGTGGCTCCCTTAGGTAGGTCATTCATATCCTTTGTTTCTAACAAATCAGAACTATGAGGGATGTACCCTATTCCTCTTCTAAGTTTGTCATGGATTTGAGTTTGGAGCAAAGAGTCCATTGCTTTAGAGGCATTTGAAAATTTCTCAATATCCAGCTTGGCTTTCTCAAACTCCCTCTTTATCTTCTCATTCTCCTCTTTGGATCTGGTCAGTTGAAGTTCTAAGTCATTCTCCTCCCACTTCCAGTAGTTTGTGTCATAAGAGTGTTGAAGCTCATTGGCTTGAAAACCCTTAATCTGCTCTTCAAATCTCTTAACTATCCTCACATAATCTTTTATGTCCTTTTCCAATCTCTTAAGGTTATCACTCATGTTCTGATTGTGATCCCTATACCTCTTAACAGTGTTAATGCAATTTTGAGAACAAAGATTGGAAGTTACCTCTGTTGGGAGATCAGATACCTCTGCCATTAGAGCTTGGTTCTGGATGGCCTCTTCAGCTTGATCACTCCAATCAAACCCCATGCCTTGTTGAGAGACAAGGGCTTGAGCAGAGTTTATGTTATTATTGAAGCTTCCAGATTGAGCTTGTTGGTGGTTATTGTTTTGAGGCATTCCACTTCTGCATTCTCTAGCAAAGTGTCCCTTCTGATGACATTTATAGCATTCCACCTTTGACTTGTCAAAACCTGCTCCATCTTCTCTTCTTTGTGAGAAGTTGTTCCTTCCAGTTCTTTTGATGAACTTCTTAACTCTCATAGAGAGCATGGCCATCTGCCATTTAATGTCCATCTCTTCAAGATCATCTGGATGGAGTTGTTCCAAGTCATCATTAATGAGAGAAGAGTTTCCATGACTTGCTAGAAAGGCTTCAAATACAGTTTCATTGCCTTTCTCTAGATTTGCTCCATTGGCAGCACTAACTGATTCAGGGTTGGAAGTAGAATCAGTTGATGCTGAAAGGAGTGCAGCATTGTGAACATACCCAGAAGGCCTCTTCTTAGCCTCTACCTCAGATTCAAAAACTCTTAGATCATTATATAGATCATCAAGTTCCTTTTCTTCCAGTTGATCATTCTGTCTGAAAGCCACAGTATACATGGTCCATTCATCACTCAGGGACCTTAGAAACTTTCTGTTCAGATCATCTTGATCAATTTGTACTCCCACTGTAGCAAGTTCACCAATAAGCTTGTTGAACCTGTCAAAAGTTTGAGTCATGGACTCATTCTTGGTTGACATAAAGTTCTCATATTGTTGCTTCAGAATGGCTTTCTGATTTCTCTTGGTACTTTTGGTACCTGAGAATCTCTTCTCTAGAGCATTCCAGAGCATCTCTGCATCAGTGCAGTTGCAGAACTGATGTTGATATTCATTGGGGATGGCCAAGAGCAAAGTGCTCAAGGCTTTCATCTCTGTCTGTCTAGCCTTTCTTTCTGCATCAGTTTTTGGTGGAGTTCTCTTTCCATCTGCACCAATCTTACCTGCTTCAGAAGGACCATTCTCTATGATATCCCACATAGAATAGTCAGTGAGGAGTATGTACTGCTTGATTATGATCTTCCACATATCGAATTCATTGGGTCTGAGCATTGGTACTTTTGAAACCAGAGTACTGTTTGATTCTGCAAAGTTTTCCATGATGAATGAATAGATGTTTCTGAGAGATCAAACTCTGATACCACTTGTCAGGATCTAATTCTCAACAAGAATAAAGTCTCAGAAACAATATCAAAGAAGTTGCGGAATAACACTTTGATATTCAATGTAACAGTAAACAAACAGTATATGATAAACAACTTGCAAACTTGTATTAAAATCACAAGATTACACACACAACCTCAATCTTGAAGAACAAGCTCTTTCAAGACGAATTCTACTTCTCTAGAATTAGGATCTATGCCTTGAAGTTGATTCTCTCTAAAAACAAAAACTTAGAAATTAAAAACTATTTGTAAACTGTTCTGTCAAATCTATACAAATACTGAACAAAAAGATAATAACAAAAAAATAGAATATCTTCAGTATATCTTGCATAGTTATCTTCAATCCTTCCATGAATATCTTTATTCTTTACAGCTGTCATCCTCTTCATCCAGATCTTCAATTCATAAGCAGCACTAATCATAAGCAGCATTAACTACTAAGAAGCACTAACCTCTAGCAGTACTAACTAGCTAAGCAGTACTAACTTTGTTCAAGCAGCACTAACTTTGACTAGCAGTATTAATTCTACTAAGAGCAGTAATACTCAGCAGTATTAACTTTGAAGTCTTCTAGCAGTAGTAATTCTTAACTAGCAGCATTAACCATACTTAAGCTTTTCTTCAGTTCCCAACACGATTTTATAAGCAAGTAAACCAATGGGAACACTTTATATCTTTTTGTTTCAACCATTTTCCGTGCAAGATCACCAATTCCTTTTAGATTTGAAAAATCTGGTGAAGTCTTCATATCAAGAATATAGGTTTCAAGTTGATCTTCAAGCATTATAATCTCCATCTCAGAATAATCATTTGGATAGAAATGGGTAAGCCGAATCAATTTGCTTTTATCAAAAGCTAAAAAAGAGTTGTTCGGATTGAGACATGCCATGCAAAGAAGCAACTCAGTGCTATTCTCACTAAAACGGTTCTTCAATTCTATAAGTTGCAGATCAATAACTCCATAAAATAACTCAACACGGTAGTGGTGTAAGTTTGACATCTGTGGATCTTTTTGGCGTGACCGTCCGGGAAGTAAGAACATATCATTCATGTTGCAAACATCGATATCATGTTTCTCACAAAACAAAGTAGCTTGATTAAGCATAGAATCCCAACCGTCATCCCTCAAAGTTTGTAGTTGCTTCTTGCAAAGTCCAACCAAGTTCATTGCATTTACAATATATTGCTCTTTTCTTTTCAATGCTTGAGACAACTCATTGGTAATACCCAATAAAGTCTTCATCAAGTGCAGACAAAATGAGAAATCAAAAGATTGCAAGGATGTAGATAGATGGATGAAGAGCTTCACATTTTTGTTCTTGGGTTAATCCGTCTTCTTCTATCATTTCAAGCACATCTATCATAGATGGAAACAAAACAATCATACTCACCATAGTACCATAATGTGATCTCCAAAGTGTGTCACCCGCTCTAACGAGAGAAGTTTCTTGATTGAGACCTCGACCACTTGGGATTTCGCCTACATCAAGTGCCTCGATAACTTTGGCAGCTTGTTGTTCTCGAAGACGGTCACGAAGTTTGCATGAACCTTCAAAAACATTGACAACATTGGTTAGTAAAAAAAACAGACTAACTATTTTCATATGTTTTTTCGCCACAACTACAAGAGTAAGTTGAAGTTGATGAGCAAAACAATGAACATAATACGCACTGGCGTTTTCATTCAAAGTTAGTGTTTTGAGACCCCCAAGTTCACCTTGCATATTACTAGTCCCATCATAACCTAGCCCACGCAAATTTGAGATACTCAATCCATGTCTTGAAAACAAATCATCGAGTGTTGTTTTGAGTGAAATAGATGTAGTATTCGGGACATGTTAAATACCAAGAAAACGCTCAATAATATGTCCTTTTGTATCTACATAACGCACCACAACACTCATTTGTTCTTTGATTGAAACTTCACGAGATTCATCGACATGGACCGAGAAAAAATCATCGCTAAGATCACTAACAATGAGCTTTGTTGTTTCAGTTGCTGCAGCATTAACAATGTCTTTTTGGATATCAGGTGAAGTCAACTTGAGATTCTCAAGTGCATTCTTAAAAGTAACAGCTTCAATGCTTTTATTATGATTTGAAAGAAATTGCAATAACTCTATAAAGTTCCCCCTGTTCTTTGAAGTCTCACCCTCATCGTGTCCTCTAAATGCAAGGCCCTGTCTTAAGAGAAACCGAACACAATCAATTGACGCATTCAATTGTATCTTATAGTCTGTCTTACTTTGCTCAGAATGTTTGATGATCACATTTTCAATGTGTTGTTTGTTGGACAATAAAGCAACACAATTTGCCCATGCTTGGTTGTGAGCACTATTAACATTTCCAACATGAATCCTTCTCATTCCTCGACCAATTCTTGAATCATAACCCAACAAATGAGTCACCATCTGCTTGAGCTCCTACATTTGGTTTGAAGATATAACAACATAAACAATATGTTGCATTTTGATTTACACTATATTCCAAGCATGAAGGATATTCATCAAACCAAGCAGGGTTAAATCTTCGTTGTTTACTCCCAAAAAGAGTGTAAGGAAATTTGTGGTTACGAGGTTGACAAGGCCCTTTTAAGAGATACGATCTCCGAACTTCATCTCTAATATTAGGATTATAATCCAAAATCCTAATCCGCATTCCAGGGTCTGAGGGAAGATCTGCTAAGTTGACTTCCATTCGACTTTGTTTAGAATTATCAGTATTACTCGGCTCTGAATCAACTGTTGCTTTTCTTTTTGTTAAAAACTTATCCATAGTAATCAAATATCCTAAATAATTTGCAAATACAGTCAAGTATCAATAGAATGATCAATACTGCCAATTTGTGTCAAATACTCAATAATCAATTGATCAAATACTCAACAATCAAATTCAAATACTCAATGTCTCAATAAACAATAAACAATAATCAAATATCAATTTTATATTTCTCATAAATCATACTCAAATACAAAAATTACATAAGAAACAAGCTGTGAAAGTGACCCTCAAATTTCAATAATCTAATACAAATGAATAATGAAATGAACAAAATCAATGCAAAACATAATGTATAATTCTCAATTCTCGATTTCAAATACAAATAACAAAACATGGAACCCTAGAAATAAGAAACTCACAAGTATGTGAACAAAGAGAAGCGAGAAGCTGGAGAAATCGAGGATCACTGATAAACAAAGAGAAGCGAGAAGGAGGTTCAGCCGTTCAGGTTGTCGCAGGAGGAATCGAGAAGCGAGACTTCAGACTTCTAATTCGTAAAATCGAGAGAATGAAACTCGATTTGGGTTGTACTACTGGAACGGTGGCTGAAAGTCAAATTCAATTTGGGCTGGAGTCTCACTGTTGGAGCGGTGGATATTAAAATCGAGAGACAGGTGGCTTGGTAACTGGATTTGGGCTAAATTTTTTTAAATTACAAAATACTTGAGGGTGGGCCAGTGCCGTTCCTGGGCCAGGCCTGGCTCTGCCCTCGAGAACACCCCCTTTGGAATCTTCCCCTCCCCCTCTACATCCCCTTCTCTAAGGAACAACCCCTCCCCCGCCCACCCCCACCCCCACCCCCAAAAAAAAAAAAAACTTTGGAAAAACCTAACTCATGAACTAATGTAAGAATCAAGTTTTGGATTGGATGGGCATCTTCGTGAGTTTTGACTTTTTTTTTCCTTTTTAATTTACATTAATTTTTTATGTAAGAATCAAGTTTTTCATTTACATGATTTTGATTTTGATGTTTGTGATCCTCTCACACCATTGCATATTTTCGTGTGAGATGGGAGATAATCTCATTAACTTGGGTTTGCTTATTTTTAGAGTTGGAGTTGATATGGGAAGACTATATTTATTGGTTTTTTAAATGCTTTAAAGTTAATTTGGCATCCAAATTTGTACATTATATAAAGTATTAAAAAAAAGAGTAAAACACTATATTAAGTACTATTAAATAAAAAAGTAAAAGGGATCTATGCTAAAGGACCCGATCTTAACAAAAATGAAACCCCGAGACACCTAATCATAATTTTTAGGGTTAGGGACCTTCGTAGAAACCATGGAACTATATGGACGAAAATTTGTAATTAACTCTCAAAAAAATGGGGTAGGATACCAAACTTGTTAAGGGGGGCCGGTTCTATATCCGGTTACTACCTGTTAACCAACTTGATTGAGGGACCAGGACTTGGAGGACCAATTACTCTACCAGTTTTTGTAATTGGGACCGCTGGTTGCATTAAAGCCCGATTTTTGGCCATGTATGCACTATGGCTGAAGACTAACTAGACCACAAGCTTCTTCTTAATCGAATTGTTGCACATGTTCTTAACATTTATAAAACATAATTTATATTAGTAAAGATGGTAAATTGGATGTGGATCTTTTCAAGGAGTTAACAATGGTTAATTTATTCACTTGTGTTTTCCTGAAATTCACATGTGTCATGAAGAAATACTTCTAAATTAATTAACACTTAAACTCAACAACGGACTAAGTAAAAATTCAAAAGCTACTTTGACACAAATGACACTAATTAATTTAATTAATTTTGGAATTTGGAATTGCACTAAATAATATATAAGTAATACTATGTTTTTTTTTCATAAATACCTAATAAACATAAAAATATTAAAAATTATTCGAAATGTTATGATATTAGAAATCCAATAATCAGTTTTTTCGTTACTCACTCGAGTGTTTCACCAATTTCTCTAATTTCATGCATTTGTTCAAAATTGAATTATTTAGACAAATACATTCATGAACTAATATAAAGGTTGACATAATCTATCCATGCCTACCAAAATCAATCGTCCTCGTATCTAAACTGATGTGTCCGACATGGTGAGGGGATATCAATGGATTAACTTAATTTTTATTGCTAATTAATTCCACAGGTTTGTAAAATCCAAATACACATGATAACATCATAAGTTAAACATCCAAAACCAAAAATACTTCACACATATTGTTCCAACTTAAACATATATTCAAACTTTTACAATCCAAAGTCAAAACAGAATAATAAAATTCAATAAATATTAATTACACCGAAGTTTTCAATATAACATGTTTTAGCATACATCGATCTCCAATCCCATCAATTGTATTTCATAGAATATTAAATTAAAATATTGAATAAAAATATAATTTTATGAATGGTGGAAGAAATCAATGGGAAAGAGAGAATACGACCGCTATCTCCCCTTTAATGTTTCTAAACCTAAAAAATGTAGAAGCAAATGAGAATCCTTCTTGAACCCTTGGGTCTCTCCCTTTTATAGTTAGGGAAGTAAAATATGTTTAATGACCATCTTGCCCTTCATCAAACTCTGATATTGTCAACATAGTCATGACTCCAAGTTCGATGTTGATCATTTAGATACTGAAAAAGATCGAAATTTCAAAAACATAAATCACGAAAGTTGTAGATCTTTTGGTTAGCTTTCTAGAGAACCTTGAATTGCTTCTATAGATGCTAGAATTAGTGAGATATGATTATAATGCCACATGATGGTAAAGTTGTCCAACAACCCTCCTTCTGTTCTTTTTCTCCGTTTCTTCCTTTCGTCCCACTTAATATACTTTAACCAAACTACCCTTGTTGCTTTTTGTATGTTACATTTCATCACCTAAACTTACATCAAAATGTAATAACTTTGCATCAAATCCCACAAATATAGAATTTATACATACGCGTGTTTTTGTCGTTGAAACTCTAGCGCTTTACAACGCAATCACACAATGTGGATGTTTCATCTTGATCTTCTACAAAGTTTTACTTAGAAAAGAAATATAATGAAGACCTAGACAAAAAAAACAAGAATTCCATATTTGACTTATATTATCCCAAACGATCGTACAAGAATCAAGTGTTCTAATAACATGTAAGAGCATCTCCAACAGATTACCTAAAATTTCTTCAAAATATAGAACCAAAAGTTAAAATTTCAAAAAAAAAAATTATATTCATCTCTAACACATTCCCCATTTTGGAGAATCCAACATTGATTATATTACTAACATATTTCATTCATCTACTAAAATATTGTTTTTCTATCTATATATTTGTTTTCAAAGTTTATTATTGGTGCTCTCACTTGATAATCATTATTGTGGTGATCTCCATATTTGGAGAAAAAACCATTCTCTGTCATACTTTTTTATTTTGGAGATAATTTTGGGGAAGCTGTTGGAACAAAATATTGGCTCAAAAAATCCCTATTTTGGAGAAGCGTTAGAGATGCTCTTAGAAAAGATAAATTATTTTTTATTTTTCATTATAATGAGAAAAATCTTGAAATTAAATGCATAGGAAAGAGAAATAATATTTTAATAACATAATTAATATTGTAAACTCGAAAATGAAGAAGCTAATGGAGATGAAATTAAATTTTCTTTAGAAATTTTGACTTATGATTCTCAATCATGGAAAATCTGTAGGAGATGCTCCAAGTGATGAGGCTCACCGAAAACCGAAGAAACCGAAGAAATTGAAAAGGTCTCCGGTTGGAGAATTTAAGCTGAGGAAATGTCAAGGTTTTGCCAATTTTAGCCGATACCAGGATGTCTTTCCTTGCTCATATAAATGACTATATATAGTATAGATGAATTATTGCCATCCATTATCACAAACAATTGTTTGATCCTCCACTTGAAGTCCCAACTGCTCCCAACATTGGGAAAATCCAGACATTACCATACAATTTTAACAATTAATCAGATGTGATGTGCATATCAAGCTGCAACAAACCTCCAATTACTATACAACAACTACCATGATCATTTCATCCGGAACCAATTGGTACTTGTAGAAAGATTGGTCCCAAAATCTATATATTGTGGAATTCAAGATGTGGACAATACAGTACCAAAATCTGTACATACATACGTACGCACATACATACATACATATATATGTATTTATACATATATATCTTGTTTTCCAAAGGCAGAAGGCAAAGACATGAATGAAATCACATAGAAAACAAATACTGTTTAGAGAAAAAAATTGCAAAACAAGAGGTATAGTAGGTTTGCCTGAAAATACTACTAATCTCCTTCGCCTTCGGTTACTGCTGACGACATCTCATCGGCTGTAGCGGCCGCAACATTATTACTAGACGCTTGGAAACGTTGCTTACAAGAATGACAAGTGATCTCTAAGATGGTTGAGCTAATCTTCTTCGTAGCTTGTTCTCGAAGAAGTTTCGCCCTTTCCAACTCTGCCTGCGCTTGTTTCCTAATCCTTTTCGCATTCGCAAACTCCAACTCCGCAGTTTCTATCTGCCTCTTGGCTTGTTGCCTAGCCTCTTCCGCGAATTCCTTCTCCGCAATTGCCATTTTCATCTTTTCTTCTTCCTTGTTGTGGAAGCTGATTCCACTTCCAATAGATAGCTTCAAATTGGTTTGATTATTGTCATTTGTTTCGTATAATGACGATGATGATGGCAAGAGTTGAAGTTCCAAGTTGTTTTGTTGTGTCTCTTCTTGAGTTTGAGAAAATAGAGGCTCAGGAGTTAGGATTTGTGGCTTTCTTTGAAGTGATGGGATGGTACTCAAGTTGGTTTCGCTTGATGGACTTGTACTCGACGCGGTTCGAGATGAACACGCCTGATGGAATGCTGTGGGTAGGTCAGGGTGGACACGCCGGATCGTACAAGCATCTTGGTGTTCGATGAAACTCTCAACTCTATAATGACAAATGAGTCAAAACAAAAAAAAAATCATACAAGAATCATTAAAAAAGTTGATAAAAAGTATTTAAACTCGTAATGATAAGTGTTGGGAGACAAAGATCAAGTGCTATAAGACAAAGTATCTAATCAAATGAAGAAATCAAAGCTTTCTCGTGTAGGGCTAGCAACAAGCAAACAATAAATTATAGATCAAAAGATTGAAGCAGATAGTTTACGAGATTATGAAAATGACAATTAATTAATTATATTATATGAACTAAATCCGTAAAAACTTCAGTCTAATCATACGTTTTTGGATTACCCATCAAACAATATATTATAATAACAAGACCGACGAAATTCCTAATGGATATTAACATTTAATTTGTTTTATGCTCGATCGACAAAATATAAAAAAGAAAAAAACATGAGATCATAGATCCTAGGAATTTTGATTCATGGGTTTATTATATATAAAGAGTTAAAGATTGTTGAGAGTCAAACTAGAGAAATATTATATGCGTAACCAGAAACTTGAAAAAAATTATTTTTTCAATTAATTAATAAGATGGAAATCTCGACATTTTCAGCTAAAAAGCATCAAGGAATTTTTGCTCTTATGGGGTGTTTTTGCTGAAATCCATGTATATATGAGCAGAAAAAACAAGCACATAAAGGCTGAAAAATGCCATAGGTTTCCAGTCTACTCCATTTACATATTGATTTCTTTCAATTAAAGATACCAAAAGAAACATGGGTGGCTGGGGGGGATTTACATTTAATCAAGAAAAAAACAAAAAAGGAAAGAAAACCTGGAAAAGACTCTTCCACAGTCACAAGAATGACCTCTAGTACCACAAGTTTTGAGATGAGCTTTATAATCAGATTGAACAGCATAACCCTTTGAGCACTTATCACAAACCCACTGTTTATCATTGCTGTGTTTCCTCCGAAAATGCTTTTTGATCCCAACAAGATCCCCGAGAGCATGGCAAGGATCATGGTGCAAACAGCTGGGTTCCGGACACACAAAAACCCTCTTTTTCACCTCCGGAGACTCTCTTTTCAACAGCTTCCATGGCACTTTATGTCGTCTCCGATGCATCTGAAGATTCTGATCTCTTTGGAAGCCTTGGTTACAGATCTCACACACGTATCTGTCTGACTCCAGCAATGTTTTGGGTGATAAAGATACCACCTCCGCATCTGGATCTGCAATTTTGAACATGTTAAGCAAACATCACATAAATGATTTGGTTTTATGTATATTTATATAATCTTTAGGTTAGATTTGATTAGTGGGTATGTACCTGGAGTACCAGCAGGACGTCTTTTTCTTTTGTTGGAGAGGCCATTATTATCTGGGGAAAGAAAGGGATCAGAAGAAGAAGATGGATGGTGGTCGTTGTTGTCTAACATATGGGTAGATTTATGTAGTGGGTTTTGTTTTTCTGAGAATATTTCACACAGAAGAAGCTTAAAATCAAATAGAAATCCAATTGATTCAGTACAGATGTTGAGGTGGGGGTAGTTGTTTGTTACAGCTTTATTCTTGAAGAGAGAGTAGGGGGGGGGGGGGGGGGGGGGGGGGGGGAGGGATATAGAGGAGATGAGGATATAAGAAAAGAAAAGCAGTTTGCTTTGAGAAAAATCAGCTTTCTTTGAAGCTTTTAGCTTTTTCAATGAACTTTCTTTGCTTTACTCTCATTGACCCCATACTTTGAGCAGGTAAGGTTGAGCCAAGTCTTCTATATAAAGCTTACAACAGTAGAATCAACAAGATTAATACACACACTCATACACACACATACACACAGACTATGTGTGTGTGTGTGTGTGGGGTGAATGAAAGAGATAGAGGTTCTTAAACCCAATCAAATGAATCGAAACTTGAGCCCACACAAGAGAGAAAACCCGACAGGTGAAACCAGAAAAACATCCCCACCACAGAAGAAAAAACAAACAAAACAGTCATTATATTTTTCTTTCTTTTATTTTCTTTTTATCAGTATAGTATTGAAAAGAAAATGTAATTGTTTGCATGAATAAATGCAGGTCCAGGAACTCCCCCTTACACGTGACTTCCTGTGCTTCCTCACGTGACCTACTCTTTTTCTCCACTGTAAAGTTGGAAAAGGTTAAAAAATAGTGATGGAAAGGTGATTCCATCGTCAAAAGTACCCCCTCTACTACTGTTAGAAAGTAAAAAACATGATTATGAGTAGCATAGTAGATGGTATTTATTCGAAGAAAGATAATCAAACCATAGAATTAATGCTAGCTGCATTTTAAAACTAGCTAGTAGAAAACATCATGTGTAAGCTAAGAGTGGATAATACTTTTGGGCACATATTTTCATGTCACTCCTTCACGGTTTAAATGTCGCCATAAGAAATCAAAGCCTCCATATTAATTATCGTGATTATTTATTTATATATGGCATGTTGGGAAGAAAAATTAGTTCACAATCTACAATTCTAACCCTCCATGTCTTGTGCAATGATAGAAATACACTTGTATCATACAGCAAATTAATAATAAAAAGAAAAAAAAAAGAATTGAGTGGTTTCTAATAGTAAAATGGGGATATATCGAGGGATTTGATTAATCATTAACAAGGTTTAAATCCTTGAGACCCTTGCATGTGAGTCATACTAACTTTGGTTTCAAATAAATTAATTAATTAAGAGTTTGATCATTGAACTAAACCTATATGGATCATGTAAATCATATCCTTTATTCCACGAAAATGGTACTATAAAATAATTTGATTTAGGGGTTTGCTATTCACACTATAATAAAATCGAGTTTTAATTCTTCAAGTGTCATAACAAACTATTTTATAGTAGGACTCCTAAAGTGTTTAAGGGTTGTTTGTTTACTTCTTATTAATTCCATTAAGAGGTAATATCTGAATCGTTAAGAGTTAAATCTTATTTGTCAAAAAAAAGTCTGTCTTTCGTTGTTCTAATTAAATCTCTCTTAATGATTTTGTATCTTGAGTCTCCCTTAACCATTCAGCGCCCTAATTTCATTCGGAAAAATTATCAACAATCATATTTTATTTTGCACTATATCATAAGTGTCTTTTAATCAAACCACAAAGGTTGTGGCGTATTGGTTAAGGCACTGGGGGAATTGGTGGAATATCTCATCTGTCCAAGGTTCGAATCCAGGCATACACAACAATTGTGCCACTGAGGTTTAATCAGGGCTGATGTCTTACAGTTATAATTTGCCAAGGGATTAATCTAGGCATAGTCCAATACACCCTTTCCAAAAAAAGTGTCTCTTAATCATTATGATAACTTAATTATCCTGCACCAAACCATTCAGCAACTGTCAAACAACCCCTAAGTGTCCTAATAGAGTGTCTTACACGACTTAAGTTTATATGACAAAAAATAAAGCGTTTTATCTAAAAAGTGTCACAATAAGTTTATAGGACGCCTTTTGAGCATTGTAACAACTTTTTAGAGCATTTTTAAATAAAGTTTTGTATTAGCTATTTTATAGAACACTATTTAAAAAAAATGTGTTTATAGAAGATTTTTCAAAAGTGTCAAAGTAGTTAATATGGCGTTTTATTTTAAAAAAGTCCTAAAAAACTTGTTACGATGCCAAAAATCATCTTATAAACGTATTCTAACACTTTCAGATATGACAATTTATTTTTGAACTCTAAACTTAAGTCTTATAAACATTCTATTCAGACACTTAAACACTTTTGGCACCTTATAAACCCAATTTTGTTGGAATGTTTATTTTATAGGACCAAACATATATATATATATATATATAGGGGCCTAATCAAATGAGACCCTATTAGATTGTGGTAACTATGAGATCCAATCTCATCCAATCATTTTAATTTATTTATTTCTTTAATTAATTAATAGGGAGGATATATTAGTAATTTGATAAATTAATTAAAATAACATTTTTTTTGTAACTGAAAAAATCAAAGTCTCATCAATCAAATATTACGTTTCCTTTATTATCTCAACAAATTGATTTTGGGATAATATCCATATGGACCATGTGACATTGTGTTACATTGTGATAATATAACATCATCTGAATCTCATGTGCCACGTGATTTGGCATATATCTGATGTATGTGTTACATTGTGATTTGGCATATATCTGATATATGTGTTACATTGTGATGTATGTGTTACATTGTGATTTGACATATATCTGATAATCTAACATCTGAATCTCATATGTACCATTAGACATATGTACTATGAGACACTGATCACAGTGTATCACCACCTACGGAATTAACAACAATAATCCCATCATTTTATCATGAAGGATATAAGGTTTTGCAAGATGATCACAGAGTATCACACCCATTTTTCCTAATTTAGTTGCATTAAATCCGGTAAGCGTTTTCACACCCAAAATTATCGGAACACGCCTAAATTAGATCACACTGATTTATAATGTTTTTTGACAATTTTACCCCTTTTTCCTAATTTAGTTGCATTAAATCCGTTTTTTAATTATTATTTATATTAGTTATTTTAGACCATTGATTAATTAAATGGATGGATGAGATTGGATCTCATGGTTACCACAAAATACTAGGGTCTCCTATGAAAGGCCCCCTATTTATATATATATATATATATATATATATATATATATATATATATATATATATATATATATATTATATGTAACTAGAAACGTACTCGCGCAATGCAGCGAGATACATCACGATTTTAATGTTTCATTTTATTTTTTTGTCGATTTACAATACGATTTTGGATCGTTTTGAAAAAAGTGATAATGTTTTTTTTTATAAATTTGTTTAATTTAGGCATAATAATATAATGTTTTTTATATAAAAAAATTAAGTATTTTGTTAATATTCAATGATTATCTTGTATATTTTAATGACATCTAGAAAAAATAACGAATTACATATTTAATAATATAATTAAAACAAAATTATAGTAATATAATATATTAATTAATAATGATACATGGAAATGTCTGCATAAAAGGAAGACCTTGCACATACCAAATTGGTGGGTGTTAAAAGTCTGCAGTAGTAATATGTATCTTATGCTTTGATACTTGTAAATTAAGAGATTTTTAAAATCTTGCATAAAATTATGGTACCTTGTGTCTAATAATTTGTATTTAAGAGTTTTTATTCGTGCTTTATAATATAGTACTAGTGTTGGGCCCGTGCATTGCACGGGAGGATAAATTTTTTGTTGGAATATTGAACCGAGTTAAAATGAAACGTAATTTCTCTGTTAACAGTTAATGAAATACAATGTGAAAAAAGAATGTATTTTCATAAGTGATTAACTTGCATATATTCTTAATTGTTTGTTGTTATGAGTTTGTGCAAATATTATTTAAAACTCAAACGACATGTCTCACAACATATCACTATTATTGAAATAATTATAAATATACAAATTAGTTGATCAACTTGCAAAACAGATCTCATTAAAAATCTCAATAGCAAGCTATTATAGTAACTTTTTCCTATAAAAATATGATTAATATTAACTGTATAATTTGTCATAAATGCATATTTCATCTTAAGTTATTATAGTAACTGTTACCGCATAAAAAAAATAAGATTATCAACTCTATAATTTATCAAAAATGCATTATCTCCTCATATATATATATATATATATATATATATATATATTCACATCTTTCTTTTAATTTAACATTTTCTTATCAACTCCGATAACCAAAACCAATGCCACATTTTAATATTTAAGAATAATCAATTCTTATGATGCCACATCATCCAATTCACTTATTCTAAAACTTAACTATAATTCATCATTTGAGAATACTGAATTTTCATGGTGGTGCCTCAAGACCCTTTGTTCTTCTTTTAATAAATAAATAAATAAATATATATATATATATATATATATATATATATATATAAGGTTGGTTCCAGTGAGAATAAAAGGTATGGCGAGAAGGGTAAGAAAATATCTCCACCCTTGGATCAATCTTAATTGAAGATCAACGCTAATGAGATGCACCAAATCAATTCTCGTAAGAAGCGCAATTCGTGGGGTGAGGGTGAGATTAAAAATGATCAAGGGTCCAAATATATTCTTACGTTTTTCACCTTAGCTCCTATTGTTACACGATCCTTCGTGTGTGTGCGTATACTTATGTAACACCCTAAAAATAGGGATAACAAAAATCCGGAAAACGGACATGAGGTATACTGAAATTGCCATAGTAAGAGCCTCCCAAAAACGGGGAATATATAAATATGAATAACCTGTTTAATCACAATTGTAATTTAACGGACAATAAACAACAACCAACTAATCTAATTTCTACATCCAGAAAAGAGATTATAAATAGGGTTGTTATCTATAAACCCAAAACATTCTATATCCAAAAGTATAATGCGTCCATGTGCAATTCCCCAAGCTCTCACCCCAAAGCAACTAAACCTGCTTAGGACCGCCGCCGCTGGAACCTGAGATACACATCGACACCAAACAAGTGTTAGGCCAAAAACCCTAGTGAGTTGGACAATAATAAGCATGCATGAACAATCACAATTTCTTATCAGCAGTTAACCAGTGTCAGAATATATGTAGAGTCATTAGGGGAGACCCAAAGCACCAATCAATTCCACTCCAAAGAGTCAATGCACCTTGATGCCCTTAACAAGGAACACCCCAAAGGTCCGGCACACCCGGAGATCAGACCGTAAAGGAAACTTTCCGAGTGGCAGGGGTCTAGGCACATACCATTTCGGTGGTGCCCCAAGACTACATCCTCCTAGTGAACTTTCCTTGATTCATCCAACATAATGCATATAGAAGGTCCTTAGGTATATTTCAACCCAACATATTTCCATACCGATTACGGGTACAATGTTACCATCCTATCCTCATAAAGTCCAACAAAAGTCTCAAATGACATTCATATTCATCATGCATATAACTATGTCACCAAAATGGTATTCCAACTAGAATCATCATAATACCCATATATGCATACATTTAACATATCAAGGTACCCACATTATATATCTAAGAGACAAATCCCAAGTAATGATACACATAACAATAATCATGGCAAATCACCCATATATATATCTTCCAACTATTTTCATGAAGAAATCCCCAAACATTTGGACATATAGAGATAAAGTAACAAATAGGAGATTATGATGTGTATCCAATTTTAACAAAGGTTAGTAAACTCACAATCTAGGTTTTGAACCCAAAACCTAGAAAATATGGAAACCCTAGAAGTTGGAGAAGATGAGACTTGAAGGTGAGAAATGAGAATCTTGAAGAACACTTCAAAGGGGACACTTGGATGAAGCTTGATGACCACTTAATGCTCCCAACAACCCAAAACCCTAGAATTGAATGAGGTAGGTGATGAAACCCTAAAAATTGCCTCCAAGAAGAGCTCTCCCGTTTTTGTAAAGTGTTAATGTGAGAAATAAGACTGCCAAAGCGTTTTTAAAACAATTAGACCACGCGGGCGATAATGCCCGGTGGCACTATCGCTTGTCACAATCGCGGAGTTTCCCACCCCTACGGTACAAGCCTGGCAATAGTGACAATCCTGGCGATTGTGCCCGGCGATAGTGACAATGTCACTATCGCGATGGCACTATCGCGCCAAGCTCATCCCAACCCGAAAACTTAGCAAATTTCGAAAATGAGCACGAGGTCTAAACACATGCAAATATTATATTAATCATCTTAGTCCCATAATCAAGATCATAAGCATATATAAAAACTCACATTTTCATATAAGCACAATTAAAGTATTAGGGAACAAATACTTACCTTATAAATTTAAGGATGTTACAATCCTCCCCACCTAAATGGAATTTCGTCCCCGAAATCTTACTCTAAGCAAACAAGTGAGGATAACGCTTCTTCATATCATCTTCGGACTCCCAAGTAATGTTAGCACCCCGATGGTGCTTCCATTGGACTTTAACCATGATTACGTCTTCATGCCTCAACTTCTTCACTTTCGATTCTAAAATCGATTCCGGTTCTTCCACACAACGATTCCCATTGTCCACCCGAATCTCCGACAAAGGAATCACGCTTTCCTCTTCGGCTAGACACTTCCGAAGGTAACACACGTGAAATGTAGGATGTATCCCATCCATCTCCGGCGGTAAATCCAACCGATAGGCTTGCAACCCAATGTTTTCCAAAATAATGAATGGTCCAAGGAAACGAGGACTAAGCTTCCCACGCTTCCCGAAACGTATGATCCCCTTCCACGGAGACACCTTCAACATGACCCGGTCACCCACTTGAAACTCAACCGGCCTTCTCTTCTTGTCCGCATAACTCTTTTGTCGGTCTTGTGCCGCCTTTAGCCTCTCCCGAATCTCTTTCACCTTGTCCGCCGTCTCTTGCACTATTTCCGGCCCGGCGAATTGGTTTTCGCCCGCTTCTAGCCAACAAACTGGGGTTCTACACTTCCGCCCATACAAGGCCTTGAACGGTGCCATTCCGATACTAGAATGGTAACTGTTGTTGTACGCGAATTCTACCAGAGGTAGATGTGAATCCCAACTTCCCCCGAAGTCTATTACACACGACCTCAACATATCTTCTAGAGTCTGGATTGTCCTCTCGCTTTGACCATCCGTTTGAGGATGATACACCATGCTCAAATTCAGTCGAGTACCCAACTCCTTTTGCAAACTAGCCCAAAAGTTCAAAGTGAATCGACTATCCCGATCCGATACTACAGATTGCGGAACTCCGTGTCTTGACACCACCTCGTCGATGTACAATTTAGCCAACTTATCTATTGGCAAGGTCTCCCGCATTGTAAGGAAATGCGCGCTCTTGGTCAATCGGTCAACAATTACCCAAATGGTGTCGTGGCCACGCAAGGTCTTCGGTAACTTTGTCACGAAATCCATAGTGATGTTGTCCCATTTCCACTCGGGAATGGACAACGGTTGTAAACTTCCATACGGTCTTTGATGCTCCGCCTTGACTTGAAGGCACGTGACACACTTCTCCACATAACTTGCCACATCTAACTTCATCACCGGCCACCAATAATTTAACATTAAGTCTCTATACATCTTGGTGCTACCGGGATGTATATAATATTTCAACTTATGTGCTTCCTCGAGAAGCAAGCCACGATTTCCCCCAATCTTGGGCACCCAAATTCGCCCTTGGAAGAGTTTGAGTCCACGACTATCTTCTGTTAAGAGTTCCTTTTGCTTGGTCATAACCTCGGTCTTGAGGTTCTCTTCTTTAAGTGCTTCCTCTTGGCTCGTTCTTATACTTTCCAACAAACTCGACACCACATCGATTCTGGTAAGGTACATTTTGACACTTTCGCCATGATTCCTTCGGCTCAATGCATCCGCCACCACATTAGCCATACCGGGATGATAGAGTAGGTCACAATCGTAATCCTTCAAAAGCTCTAGCCATCTCCTTTGTCGCATGTTGAGCTCCTTTTGGTCGAAGATGTACTTGAGACTCTTGTGATCCATGAAAAGAGTACACTTGTTTCCATACAAATAGTGTCGCCACAACTTCAACACGAAAACTACCGCCGCCAACTCCAAATCATGAGTCGGATAGTTCTTCTCATGATCCTTTAATTGTCGCGACGCGTAGGCTATTACCTTCCCCCTTTGCATTAGTACGCACCCAAGTCCCATCTTGGAAGCGTCACTATACACCACAAAGTCTTCCGATCCTTTGGGTAAGGACAAGATCGGGGCTTCGCACAACTTCCTCTTGAGCGTCTGAAACGCTTGCTCTTGTGTATCGGTCCAAAGAAACTTGACGTTCTTTCTTGTAAGGGAAGTGAGCGGTGTAGCCGTCTTTGAGAAATCCTGTATGAAACGTCGGTAGTAACCCGCTAAACCCAAGAAGCTTCGGATCTCCGTCGGACTTGTTGGGGGTTCCCAACTCATCATTGCTTCGATATTTGCCGGATCCACTTTTACCCCGTCCTTTGATACCACATGCCCCAAGAATTGCACTTCTTGAAGCCAAAATTCGCACTTCGAGAACTTCGCGAACAACTTCTCCCTTCTTAGAACTTCTAATACTTCCCGTAAGTGTCTTCCATGTTTGGACTCATCCCTTGAATATATTAAAATATCGTCGATGAAGACGATCACGGATTTATCCAAAAATGGGCGACACACACGGTTCATCAAATCCATGAATACGGCCGGAGCGTTGGTTAAGCCAAACGGCATCACCAGGAACTCATAATGACCGTATCTCGTTCGGAAAACCGTCTTCGGAATATCTTCGTTCTTCACTCTCACTTGATGATAACCGGACCGAAGGTCAATCTTCGAGAAACATCCCGCCTCTTGGAGTTGATCAAAGAGATCGTCGATGCGAGGTAGAGGGTACTTGTTCTTCACCGTGACTTTGTTTAACTCCCAATAATCTATGCACATTCGCATGGATCCATCTTTCTTCTTCACGAACAAAACCGGTGCTCCCCAAGGTGACGAACTTGGTCGAATGAAGCCCTTCTCCAACAACTCTTGAAGTTGCGTCATCATCTCCTTCATTTCTGTCGGTGCCAAACGATATGGATCACGAGCTATCGGAGCCGCTCCCGGTGTGAGGTCAATCTGAAACTCCACTTGTCGTTCTGGCGGTAAACCGGGTAAGTCTTCCGGAAAGACGTCCGGATAATCTTGCACTACTTCCACATCTCCCACCGACTTCTTTTCTTTCTGTGCGTCCACAACGTAGGCCAAGTACGAAGGGTAGCCTTTCGCTAAAAACTTGCGAGCCTTAAGAGATGAGATGATAGGATTATTCCTCTTTCCTTTCTCTCCATAAATGGTTGCCACCCCATTTTCCGGCAATGGTACTTGGATTATCTCTTTGGAGAAAAAGATGTCCGCCTTATGCCTCACTAACCAATCCATGCCTATGACTACATCAAACCCTCCTATAGCCATAGGTAGTAAATCTACTCCGAAAGAAATTCCGTCAATCTCTAGAGTGCAATCACAAAAACGGTCACGAATGATCACTTGATCTCCATTAGCTATTTCTACTACTAACGCATCGGGAAGAACACTAATAGGAATAGAGAATTGCTTACAGAAGGTATCCGACACAAAAGAACACGTAGCACCCGAATCAAACAAAACACGAGCTAGCAAGGAGTTTACTAGGAACGTACCCGAAACGACATCCGCGGTCTCCTTTACCTCTTCGGTAGACATCCGGAAAGCTCGACTCGGTGCCCTTTGTGGTTGCTCGACTCTGGCCGTCGAACCCACAGAATTTCCCCCATTTCCTCCAACTAGCTTTGGGCAGAATGTTTTCATATGCCCCGGTTCTCCGCACTCGAAACATACCGATCCCTGGATGGAACATTCTCGAGTCGTATGGTTCTTCTTACCACACTTGGCGCACCTGGTTGGACTGGAGTAAGTTCTTGTAGCACATGACCCCGAGTGCTTTGACCTGTACTTGGAACACCATCGTTCTTCACGACGTTGATCCCCCGCTTTCCCACTCACAAAGGGTCTCGACTGGCGAACGGGCCCAGATGGCCCTTCCCACTTCCGCTTCTCACCAACTAACCTCTTCTTTTGATGTCGTCCTCAACGAGCAAAGACTCCTCGATAACCTCTTGTAACGTCGAACACTTAGCATTCCTTACCGCCGATCGCATCCCGGCCGGTAACCCTTGATGATAGGCTTTAATCTTTGACATTTCATCGGGGACTAGATGTCCCACCAAGTTTAATTTCTCCAAAAAGAGTTTGGGGTAGCCAACCACAGACAGGTTCCCTTTCTTCAGCTCTCGGAACTCCCGCTCCAACTTGTCCATCGAACGCTCGCTACAATACTTGTCCATAATCTTCTCTTTGAACACCGACCAAGTTAACTTAGCCAGAACTTCAGGAGTGAGGACCGATCGCGTGAGATTCCACCAAATCAAAGCCTCTCCCCGTAGTAGTTGAGAAGCAAACTTGACCCGTTGAGAGGGATCACACTCACTTGACTCAAAGGCCATCTCTACCTCTTTGAGCCAGTACATGCAAGCAACCGTGTTATCTGAACCCGCAAACTCCTTAGGGTGGCATCCCATAAACGTCTTGTAAGTGAACCCCTTAGTCTTCGTTCGAATCTCTTCAACGGATGGTTCCTCGACCATTACCACATTTGGTCCACCCGACCCCACAATAATGTTTTCAGCCATCGTCTCAGGTTGTCGGTGGCTAGCGTCTCGATCCTCTAGGAGTTTCATGAAAAACTCTTGCTGTTGGGTCATGGCCGAAGTCATGGCCAACTGTTGTTGAGCCAGGGCCGCATTCATAGCCAACATCATGCTATCCTGAAGCCGGGTCTCCATGGTAACTTCCTCCATAATGGTGTTACCTGCGTTGAGGTTCCGGCGCGGAATATGCTCAGGCCCTCCTCCCAAGATTCTGGGTATAGGAATGTCATCGGAGGTTGCCCCCACCGGGGGTCTTACTGTTGCAGATTCCACTTCTGGTTGCCCCTCTGGCATGTCCGGTAATCTACTTTGAGTGTTTACCATTGATCACTGCCACACAAGCACGAGAAGGAGGTTGGGAAAAGACTAAGCGAGTTTAACTCATTGTACGTACTAATACCTTCATCAATTATTATAATAATAGTAAACCAAGTATGCTCACGTAACAATGCATTCATAATAGCAGTAGCTAAGTCAAATTATGAACGAACCATATACAAGAATTCTTGTCACCATCATCACAACTTTCAATTAAAGTAATTCTGTAATCCTAACGTTCTCCCCACCTAGGATTTCTACCCCGAGTGGACAGTGAAGTCATAAAGTCTAAAGCTTAAGTCTAGATATGCTAAACAATACCTAGTTCACTTAAACTAAAACTCTGATTCCAACTTGTAACACCCTAAAAATAGGGATAACAAAAATCCGGAAAACGAACATAAGGTATACTGAAATTGCCATAGCAAGAGCCTCCCAAAAATGGGGAATATATAAATATGAATAACCTGTTTAAACACAATTGTAATTTAACGGACAATAAAAAACAACCAACTAATCTAATTTCTACATCCAGAAAAGAGATTACAAAAAGGGTTGTTATCTATAAACCCAAAACGTTCTATATCCAAAAGTATAATGCGTCCATGTGCAATTCCCCAAGCTCTCACCCCAAAGCAACTAAACCTGCTTAGGACCGCCGCCACTAGAACCTGAGATACACATTGACACCAAACAAGTGTTAGGCCAAAAACCCTAGTGAGTTGGACAATAATAAGCATGCATGAACAGTCACAATTTCTTATCAGCAGTTAACCAGTGTCCGAATATATGTGGAGTCATTAGGGGAGACCCAAAGCACCAATCAATTCCACTCCAAAGAGTCAATGCACCTTGATGCCCTTAACAAGGAACACCCCAAAGGCCCGGCACACCCGGAGATCAGACCGTAAAGGAAACTTTCTGAGTGGCGGGGGTCTAGGCACATACCATTTCGGTGGTGCCCCAAGACTACATCCTCCTAGTTAACTTGCCTTGATTCATCCAACATAATGCATATAGGAGGTCCTTAGGTATATTTCAACCCAACATATTTCCATACCGATTACGGGTACAATGTTACCATCCTATCCTCATAAAGTCCAACAAAAGTCTCAAATGACATTCATATTCATCATGCATATAACTATGTCACCAAAATGGTATTCCAACTAGAATCATCATAATACCCATATATGCATACATTTAACATATCAAGGTACCCACATTATATATCTAAGAGACAAATCCCAAGTAATGATACACATAACAATAATCATGGCAAATCACCCATATATATATCTTCCAACTATTTTCATGAAGAAATCCCCAAACATTTGGACATATAGAGATAAAGTAACAAATAGGAGATTATGATGTGTATCCAGTTTTAACAAAGGTTAGTAAACTCACAATCTAGGTTTTGAACCCAAAACCTAGAAAATATGGAAACCCTAGAAGTTGGAGAAGATGAGACTTGAAGGTGAGAAATGAGAATCTTGAAGAACACTTCAAAGGGGACACTTGGATGAAGCTTGATGACCACTTAATGCTCCCAACAACCCAAAATCCTAGAATTGAATGAGGTAGGTGATGAAACCCTAAAAATTGCCTCCAAGAAGAGCTCTCCCGTTTTTGTAAAGTGTTAATGTGAGAAATAAGACTGCCAAAGCGTTTTTAAAACAATTAGACCACGCGGGCGATAATGCCCGGCGATAGTGCCATGGGCACTATCGCTTGTCACAATCGCGGAGTTCCCCACCCTACGGTACAAGCCCGACGAGTATGCCTGGCGATAGTGACAATGTCACTATCGCGGTGGCACTATCGCGAGACTCCTCCCACTCTTGGTACAATCCTGGCGATTGTGCCCGGCGATTGTGCCCGGCGATAGTGACAATGTCACTATCGCGATGGCACTATCGCGCCAAGCTCATCCCAGCCCGAAAACTTAGCAAATTTCGAAAATGAGCACGAGGTCTAAACACATGCAATTATTATATTAATCATCTTAGTCCCATAATCAAGATCATAACCATATATAAAAACTCACATTTTCAGATAAGCACAATTAAAGTATTAGGGAACAAATACTTACCTTATAAATTTAAGGATTTTACAATTTATATATATATATATATATTGATATAAAGATTATTGCAACCTTCCCAATAAAATATAAGATTTACCTTTTATCAATACATACTCACGTCTTTCTTCAATTTAACATTCTTACCAATGTCTGATAACCAAACCTAACACCACATTTCAATATTTTTTAATACTCAGGGGTTGTTTGTTTACCTCTTAATGGTTCCATTAAGAGACAACCTCTGAATCGTTAAGAGGTAAATCTTGTTTGGCAAAAAAAAAGGTCTGCCTCTTAATGGTTCCAAAACCTTCTAAATGATTTTTTATCTTGACCCTGCCTTAACCATTCAAAGCCATGATTTCATTATGAAAAATTAGTAAACAACCATATTTCATTTCACACTATATCATAAAAGCCTCTTAATCATTCTGATAACTTAATCATTCTGCACAAAACCATCCAGCAACTGCCAAATAGCCCCTCAATTATTATGATAATATATCATTCATGTGGTTTATACTTTACATATATATATAAAGATATAGGTCAATAGATTTTTTTTTTTCAAAAAGAAAGACAACTTAAATGAGTTAATCCCTTTATAATAGAGTCACCTCATTCTCCTATGGTCATTCTTTTAATATATATATTGATTGATTGATATTGATTTTTTAATTATTCATTTATTTGTTATATATAATTTTTTTTGTTAAAACAGGGTAGGTTAAATTGAGTCACCCACATTAGTGACACAAAAACACTTACCCCTCATTTCTTATATACTCACTTCAAACTTCAAAAATTGCATCTTCTCAACAATGTGAGATGATATAAAAATAGGGTAGGCTATATTTTGCCAACCACGTGAGTTGATACAAAAGCATTCATTCCTCCTTTCTTATAATCTATTCGTACTTCAAAACTTTCATCTTCCCACCAATACGAGATGATGAAACTCAACCACATTTCAAGATTTGAGGAATACTCAAACCTCATGATGCCAAATCATTTTTCTTGGTTTATCTTTTAATATATATATTGATTTTTCGCTTCTACATTTTTATAAGTGTCGTTAGAAAAATCATAATGCAACTAAAAGTATTTTTGTAAAATATTATCAACAATTATAAATTATAAATTTGATTATTTTGTTTTACTCTAAAACAAACCATGTTTAAAAATAAGTCCGTCATAATATGATGACAAAACCAATTTTTCTACTTTTCTTTTTTTTTTCAATAAATCATAACACTAAATCTTTAAAAAAAAAGAAAGTATACTACAGATTGATTATATTATTAATTTTTTTTTCTATATTATAAAATATTATTTTTCTCAACAAATTTAATTTCAAAGTTTCCTATTGATAAAAATATATTAAATAATATTGTTCTCTTATTGTAATTATTTTGGGGAGTTCTTTCAATTTAATTTTTTTTACTCTTTCTCCTACTTTCTTTATTTTAGAGAAATGTTTTGTAGAATCCGTTGGAGTAAAAAAACCATACCTAAAATATCCATTTTCTCTATTCTTTCCCAATAATTGTGGATGTTCAAACAATCAAACCGACTTATCCGGATAAAAATCTCATGTCCTAGAATTCCATCAATGAAATTAATACACATCAGATTTTATATATTTTTTATTTTATTTAATTTAAGTTCATATTCTCAATTCAATAATATGTATTTATATGATTGGTGAATATAAATGAAACGTAATAATTTGAGAGATGAATTTTATTCTAACTATCCTACATAGTCTGAACCTTTAAAGTTAACAACTAAATAAACTATTCAACGACTTTGTTGGTACTTTACAAGTTAATATATATTATAAAAACTTTTCTTGAAAATATTCCAATAATTTAACAAAGACAACAGGGTATTTAATTTATAATGTTGGTGCAATAAAAATAAAATTGATTAGAAATAAAACGACGAAAATAAAAATATATAACATACAGTATAAACTAAAAAATGAATTTTTAAATAATTAACTATTTTGTTAAAATCTTCAATTAATCACTTTACATTGTAATATCAAGAATTTTACTTCATTCAATTAATCATCTTCAAACTCAGTAACCATATCGTGACGACATCCCATGGTAATTACCATACCACAATGATGGTGCAGGTGGTGGAGGATACATCATCGACCTTTGATGGTGATAAAATTGCATATCAGGTTGTTGTGGAAACAGTGGTGGTAGCGGTAGATTATTGGTTGATGATGATGGCAGGATGATTGGTTTTTGATAGTGAGTCGTACATAATATATCTCTACAAATTCTTTTATCAGCTTCAGTCTTCACATGATCTTCGTCTTTATGTCATAAAAGCTTTCGTGTCACATTTCTTTTCTTTTCCCCACTTGCAACGTGACTTTTGTTTCTTCTCCTTATTAACATACGTTTTTACAGATTTTGCAATTTTTCTGAAACCTCCTCGACAACACTTGACAATCACTTTGAACGTATAAATCTGTAGATTAATTAACAACATACAACCCACATCAAATATGACAAAGAAAATAAATGATTTCTATCTTTTGTAACCGGCAACTCAACTGATATAGTTCAAATTCACTCAGTACCACTTGAAAATTTATCTGACTATTGACTTCAAGACCTCATAGTATTAGTCGATAAAAATAAAGATATGTATATATATCTTATTCCCCTACTTCGAAAAATATGATTGTGGGTTTTGAAAAATATAAACAAATCCTCAGTAAATAAAATAAAATATAAAAAAGTAGTTTTTCAAAGAAACAGTGGAATACCTTTTGTTCAGTTGCAGGTTCCGCCATTGACACCCGACCGTTCGTCTTCTTCTTGTACTCGGATGATACATAGAGAAGCTATATATATTTATAGTGAATGTAGAGAATATTTTAAAATATTTTATTTTCATTTTCGATTTTACATTTAAATGTAAATATATTAAAAATATGGAATAATATTTTTATGTCTACATCGTTTCTATTTTATTTTCTTTGCACTTGGTTAATTTGGAAATTATTGTGGAATATTTTTATTTTAAAGAATATGTATCTCGTTATTTTTTATTTTTAATTCATATCAACCTTTTTTTTCTTCTTTTAATGCTCGTGAAAAAAAACGTGTAGATTTTATATTAGCAAAAAAAATACATGTAGATTTTATATTATGCTAATATAAAATACGTGTAGATTTTATAAAATAAAATAGATTTTATATTAGCAAAAAAAATACGGAAGAAAAAAGATTTTATATTACATCTCATTATGTAAATAGATTTTATAAAATAAAATATGGAAAAAGATTTTATAAAATAAAATATGGAAAAATCATTATGAGATTTAATATAAAAAAATACGGAAGAAAAAAGATTTTATATTACATCTCATTAATATAGATTTAAATGTAAAATCTACATTTAAAATAGATTATGCTAATATAAAATCTATTTTATAAAATCCTCTACCAAAAAAAACAAATATTTATATTAATAAATGAGTATCCATTCCACAAATAGATGATTATGTGAGATACTGTGCTTGGATAAGTTGTACCAAGACATTATGAAATTGTAAATTAAGTAATTAGCTTTAACTAGTTGTATTTTGTGCTTAAAATATTGTAATTAAGAATTTTTTATGTCTCTTTTATAATATAGTATAGATAGAATCGCGTTGTAATAGGCCTATATAAAGTTTTTGAACATCTTAAATAGTTTTTTTGACACTTTCAAAATAAAGTGCATGTTCTACTAGCTTTATTATAGGACACTTCGGAGAAGTGCCCTACAAAAAAAAATAGTATGACACTTTTATTTTAAAAGTGTCATAAAAAAGTATTTAAGATGTCTAAAAACGTTTTATAAACCTATTGCAACGCTTTTGCATAAGATCGACATTGGTCATATAAGTGTAAGTCGTAAAAAAATAGTTTATTAAGAGACTTCTTACGTCCTATAATCCTGATTTTATTGTAGTAATCACATAATTTTCTTACCCTTTCATCACTGACATTCCCCAAATTGATTTAAACTGCGATGTACGAGTTTATTTTTATACTCTCAGATTCTTTTCTACCTTAACACGCAATTACCAGATGGTCAAGCAAGTAGGGTCAACCCATTTTGTAATCAATATAGGTGTTCAAAATTCTGATATAAAAGAATAATTGAAATATTGTCTTCATTATATCATTTCTTCGTAGATTTTATGGTTCCTCCAAAGTCTAACAGGCTATTACTATTATATGAAGTCTTAGATATATACGATCTAGAAACGACTTGTATGTAACTAGATAATTCCATGACCTACTAGAGTGATCAATGATGGATGGGAGTCCTTGCCATGTGATGTTTCTTACAGTTGCAAATTATCCAAGAAAAGTTCAAGAAATTAAAAGGAAAAAAAAGAACTTACTACAAATTCTCTAGAAAACATTTCAGAGTTCTTCAACAATGCAAGGTCTCCCACCCCAATTTCTTCTCAAGCATTTCATATTGACTTAGCACCTACCACACTGTTAAAGCATAAGCTAGTAAATGGTAGTTAAATTAGTTACAGGTAAATATTATAGTTGACAGTTATTAAACTGTCAACCATCAAAGAATTATGTCGTTTAGTGAAGGGTTACAACACACCATTATCTTTATATATGTATGTATCCTGCAATTGTAATGGTTACTGAATTATTCAATAGAATACAGTGATATTGTTATGTTGTGTAATCATTGATCCAACATTGTGGTAGCAAAGCCACATTCAAACATGGCTTCCACATCGAACAATCGGTTACACACACAACTCCCAAAATTAAATGGAGGAATTACTATCACTGGAGCATTCAGATGAAGGTTGTTTGAATCCCAAGAATTATGGGATATTATCGAACAAGGTTTTGATGAATCCTTAGACATCGACGAATTGACCTAAGAACAAGAGGATGAATTAAGAGATCTAAGGAAGAAAGATAAGAAGGCACTCTACATAATTTATTTGGTGGTTGATGAAATTATTTTCGAACGTATTTCCTCCACAGATTCTTCCAAGGAAGCATGGATATGTTATATAGAACATATCATGGAGAAGACAAAGTTAAGGTGGTGAAACTACAGACTTTGAAAACAAAGGTAAGTCCAGAGGAAAGAATACCTTCTATTCTTTTCAGTGCTATCATTGCCAAAAGTTTGGCCACATAACCAAATACTGTAGAAAAAGGATTGCAGAGGAAGGGGGATCCACTTTCATAAATATGGAAAATGAAAGTGATAATGATACTAAGTTCATGATTTTAAGCACTCAAGAAGTATTGTTTGATGATACTTGGTATATAGATAATGGTTGCAGTAACCACATGACATGAAATAGGAACATATTCACTCAAGTTGATGAATCTCAAAAGAAAGAGGTAAGAACTGGAGATGACAAAAGATTGATCATACAAGGTATTGGTGAGATCTTGGTCAACACTAAGATGGGACAAAAGAGGATATCCAATATCTATTTTGTCCTTGGCCTGAAGCATAATCTGCTTAGTGTGGGACAGTTATTGCAGAAGAAATATGATATTCATTTTAAAGATGGTGCATGTGAAATAAAAGATCCACTTGGGAGTACACTTTCCATAATACATATGACAGGAAACAAGATGTTTCCACTCAACTTCAAAGAAAATAATCTCTTTTTGAGATTTCACACAATTGCCAAACAAAATTTGATATTATGGCACAACAGGTTTGGACATGCAAACTTGGGATATTTAAATTTTATGTATAGACACAATCTAGTCAGAGGAATTCCCTACATCAACAGTACAATGGAAGAAGTCTGTGAAGGATGCATGCTTGGCAAACAGACAAGAGAGTCATTCTCTTTGGAGAAAGCTTGGAGGGATACAAAGTCACTTGAACTTATTCACACAGATGTGTATGGACCCATGAACACTCCATCTATAGCAGGGAAGGGAACAGGTATTTACTAACTTATATTGATGACTACAGTAGAAAGTTATGGGTATACTTCTTAAAGGAAAAGTCAGAAGTATTTAATACCTTTAAGAAATTTAAATCATTGGTTGAGAAGCAAAGTGGTCACCAAATTAAAACACTAAGGTATGATGGGGGTGGGGAGTACAACTTTACATATTTTTTAAAATTCTTAAAGGAAAATGGCATACACCATCAATTAACTACTAGGTACACTCCCCAACATAATGGGGGTAGCAGAAAGAACCAATAGGACCATTATTGAGAAGGCAAGAAGCATGATGAAAAGCAAAAGGTTAGATAATTGTTTCTGGGCAGACGTTGTTGTATGTGCTTGTTATTTGATGATCAGGACCGCTGCTAAGAGCCTTTCTAATATGACACCCCAAGAGGCATGGAGTGGCTACAAACCTACTGTGGCTCACTTAAGGACATTTGGGTGTATAACTTATTCACGTATACTAGAACAAAAGAGGAGAAAATTGGAAAATAAGTCTGAAAAGACTATCTTTGTGGGATATAGTGAAAGGTCAAAGGCATACAAGTTGTATAACCCTATCACCAAAAGGACCATAATTAGTAGGGATGTGGTCTTTGAAGAAAACAAGGCTTGGGATGATGCAACAAAAGTACAGGATGATGATAATATTACTCAGGTCACAAGTGATATAGAACCAATAAAGAAATCTGAAATTGATCAAGAAGATCATATAGTGACTCCAACAAACAGCAGTACTTCTGTAAGTTCAAATGTTGGGCATAGTGATCAAGGGCCAACATCATCACCAACAAGCATAAAAATCCCACCAAAAAGGGGTTATAAAAATCTGAGTAGCATTTATGACAACACAAGAAGAATTGACTGGGATGAAGTAGCAGATTTTGCACTCTTTTTTGATGCAGACCCTATCACTTATGAAGAAGCATGCCAAGATGAGAAATGGAGAGTTGCAATGGATAAGAAAATAGAGGCAATCATGAAGAACAATACTTGGGAATTGGTTAATCTTCCAAAGAACCACAAAGCCATTGGAGTTAAATGGATTTATAAAACTAAATTAAATGAAAAAAAAGGAGAAGTGGACAGACACAATGTAACATCCATAATTTTTGCTAAGTAAAGGTCGTCGGACGTTTTTGGAACTTGTAAATGGTGGGGTTTTATTGGGAAAACATTATTTAAATCCCTTGGAATATCGAGGGTCTTGGCGCTGAAAAAGTCGAGTTTCGGAGCTTGGTACGAGCACGGTTACAATGCTCGGTGTCATAGTCGCACCTGACAATGTAGCAACAAAAATCAATGTTGGGTTACGGGATCTCAAGCATAGCGGAAAATAAAATCGTAACCCTTCAAGGACCCATACGAACCAAGATAAATCAAGTGTTTAGAAATTATACCTCACAGTTAACGAGACCTTGAATCACAACAACAAACGAAGGTTGATGTCTCCACAGTATCCACGCGAACAATCTGAATCCTTTACCTTCTCGTGATGCTAGTCACGGTTTCAAAACTTAGAAATAAAAGGGAGCAATAGTTGTAGGTGATTTTGAGATAGAATTGCAAGAACAAAAAACAACTTGCATACAATGTCATACATTATATATGGGATATGAGAGGTATGGCATAACCACCACCATCCCTACACCATACTTGAGTGTAAGACTTCCCGTACACCATCACTCCCTTATAAAGACCATCCCTTGTCAACTTTATTTATGTCCAACATAAATAATATCTGATTTTATTTAATCAGATTAAATCAATACAAATTAGATATAATAATTAAACGTTTTAATTATTTAAACTCCTTATTCGAATAAGTTCAAAGCGTGTGACCCAATGGGTTCTCAACATATTGGTAATAATTATAAATCTCGTATTTATAATTATAAACGATGAGCAGTATCTAGCAATACATCACCGTCACCCAAATGACGAGAATTGGTGATACAACAAATTATCGGTTTGTAGTCAATTTTAGTTTACACATTTAATTCCTTTGTCCTTGATGTCTAGATTGAACACGAGACATTGAATGTGTCATTCTCATTATGTTTAATCTCTAGTTTCTTGATTCCCTAATATACTAATAAAACAGATCATGATATCTCATATCAATTATCTGAGCATGCATGCATTTCCTTAGTATATATTTATCATGGGGCCTAGAGACATCCCTCATGTCATAAAGGAAGGACAAATCCTATCTCGATACATGCTAGTTCTATCATGTGATTTATAACATACCCAACAATTATTCTGTTACCCGGTTACGGAATGATTAGAACCAATGTCAAAATATATTACTCCCACATAACAAACTCCATATTTCTCAAGTCAAAGAATTACATGTACATTGACCATATGAGAAAAACTTATGACACTCACATGACATCCAATGAAGTGTTCTCATAGCGAGTCATGTCCGATACACAAAATCTCCATTTTGTACCCATATGCAAATTCAATATCTCTATATGAATCCCTACATATGTTAGTCATTATCATATTACTTCAACCTTAAAACCCAAAATAATATTTAACTAGGGACATTTAGAATACATTATTCTAAGGTTATTTATTATGAATAATTAAAACATAGAATATAACATAGATATAATAAATTGGGCAATTCCTTTTATTTATGTATTAATTTCATGAAATAAAACTCAAAATTACAATCATCGTATGATTAGATTTTGGGCATTCACTAACAATCCCCTACTTGCACTAAAGTCAATCATCCATGCATCGTATACCAATGGATCTACAGTGGCCATCATGATTCTGCTGTGTTAATGGCTTAGTTAGTGGATTAACAACGTTGTTGTCAGTTGACATTCTGTTTATACAAACATCACCTCTTTCAATAATCTCTCTAATGAGATGATATCTTCTAAGAATATATTTAGATCTTTGGTGAGATCTAGGTTCCTTGTCTTGTGCTATAGCTCCATTGTTGTCGCATAACAAATTTATAGAACAATCACTGCTAGGAACAACTCCAAGTTGAGAAATAAATTTCTTGATCCAAACGGCTTCCTTGGTTGCATCTGATGCTGCGATGTACTCAACTTCCGTTGTAGAATCAGCTACTGTTACATGCTTGGAACTCTTTCAGCTTACAACACCACCATTAAGACAAAACACAAAACCCGATTGCGATTGAAAATCATCTTTATCCGTTTGAAAACTCGCATCAGTGTAACCCTTTTCATTCAACACTTCTTCACAGCCATATACCAAGAATGAATCCTTTGTTCTTCTTAAGTATTTTAGGATATTTTTGACAGAAATCTAGTGACTATCACCTGGATTGGATTGGTATCTACTCGTCATGCTAAAAGCATATGATACATTAGATGCCTCCCATTTCACTCCCAACTCCCTCTAAACTCTCCCAAAATCACCCAAACCTATCTATGGTGATTTTAACCCATCAAATGCCTCCATCCTCAAGTGTTGAAGTGTCATCAAAGGGTAGAGGCCAGACACCAAGAATCTCCATCTCCATCTTCACCTTCAACCTCAAGCTCCCTTTTTGGATTTTCTAGGTTTTCATTAAAACCTAAGTGGTAAGTGCACCCTTCTCATTTCTAAACCTTATTATAATATATAAATTCTCTCTTGATGATTTCCTAGTGTTTAGTTTCTCAAATTTTGGGTTTGATGATTTTAGAGAAATTGGGTCAAAATTAGGGTTTTAGCCAAATTAGGGATTTTGATGTAAAATGTTTGGGGATTGATTCTAAATGGTTGAACGAGTATATTTATGGTTGGAAACTTGTGAATCTAGGTTTTGGAAAGATTTTCTTGTGGATTCAAGTTTCTTCAAGGAAGCACAAATCTAGCAAGGTGAGTTCAACTTGATTTGTGAAAACGTTGTACATGACAAAATGTTCATTTTAAAGTTATGTGTCTATCATGAAATTATTACTTGTTGAGTTATTTGGTGGGTTTTGATCATTTGAGGTGTTGGCTTTAAAAATCTTGTAAAAGCTCCCCCACATTTGGGATTTTTGGATATCTTGGAAAATAAGTCATTTTAAAGTGTTTTGATGATTTATTGCATAAATGAAAATTATTTGGTAAAAAGACACTTTTAGTGTTTGTTTGGGTAAAAGGTTTGATTTTGTGTTATGAGACGTTTTGAAAGGATAAAGAGTATAAATCCATTTGGAAAACCATTTGTCTCAATCTAAATTGTATTGGAGTCTATTCAAGTATTTTAGAGCATGTGTTTGAATGATGTGGGTCGAGTGCGTTTATCATTTAGGGATCGTTAATCGTTGGTCAAAAAGGATTTTGGGTGTTTTAGCTCGGTGTCGACTTAAAACGGTCTCGGGGACAATTGTCAGGTCGTAATGGCTCAATGTAGAGCGCGGTTATGAATTAGATACTAATGCATCGTGTTGCATATTGAGGTTGTTTACATGCTCGAGTACGTTGGTCATTCATGTGTAGTCATGTAATGTTAGACTGTGTTGCATTGGATCCATATGCACGTAAGTCAATCTATTTTGATGGTCAATTGGGTATTTCGGGGTTGGACTCCGGGACCCATGTTTTACAACCATGAACTTTTCAAGTAGGCACTAGGAGGGTTCAATCTAAAAGTTCTACCGAGGAGGTAGGCACTAAGACCTCCGCCGCTTGAAGTAATTTCTGGGAGGTAGTCTTTAAGTTTGTCGGACCTTCGGGGTGGAGTTCATTGTAATGTTCACCAAGGTCAACTGTCTCTTGAGGTGAAACTAGTTAAGAAGTCGTATGGACACTTGGGCTTTTATGTCGTGAGGTGTCATGCGATTAACGTTGTATGGGTGGCATACTTTTGTGTTCCTCCACTCTCAACGGATTTGGGTCTCCCTCGTCGTCGGCCAACAGTATTTTAAATGTTAACGACTTACTTTATTATCATTGGATTTTTGTGGTCAACTGTAAATGATGACCTTAATATTGGGTCTCCCCCGTGTATATTAAGGTTTGAATGAAATCCGTACTTTCCTTGTTTTGGTATTTGGTTCCCTTCCATTTTATGGTTGCGCGAGTATTGGGCCTAGTGCCCATGTTTTCGGTGACGTATCGTACGTGTGAGTTATTAACCATGATTTATGGGTTGAGTATTTTACCCCACCCATGCTTGGGTGTTTTGGGATACAACATTTTATCCACGTTTCTTAAATTGGGAGTCAATCTCCACTCTCGTTTTGGGTGAGTTTTGGGTTGCATCATTTTATAAAGAATGTTTTGTGATGAGGTGTTCATCTTTGAAAATGCATGATATTGGAAAAGAGTCGTCTCCGGGTTTAAAGGAAATCATTTGAAAGGTTATGATTTTAAGTGGAGTTTATTCCTTTTAAAGATATGTTATTCATGGAAAACTCTTGAACTCACTAGGCGTTAGCCTAACCTTTTTATTTGTCGGCATGTGCAACAGGCTATGTTTGGGAATAGTTCTAGTGACACTATGAAGAGAGAAGTTCTAGTTGTGTGCTCGTGAAGTGAGTAGCTTGGTGAAGTCTTCCGCGCTAGTTTGTGAAGAGAAACTTGTATCGGGGTTACGTAGCACTAGACTTCGGTTTAGTCCTTGTATCTTATTGGAAATTATATTTACTGAGAGATTAACTGTAGAATTTTAACTTGAGGTATATAGAGTTTAAATTAATTGTAGAAGAAAGTTTTGTCCTTTATCTTGATGTTTTATCGGAATTTTTAATTAGTTGCTCTTACCAAATTTGAGGGTGTTACACACAAGGTAAGGTTAGTGGTGAAGGAATATAAACAAAAGTATGGGATTGATTATCAAGAGGTTTTTTCTCTTGTTATCAGGCTAGAGACAGTCAGGTTAGTACTTGCAATTGTTGCACAATACAATTGGAAAGTGCACCAAATGGATGTAAAATCAGCTTTTTTTAAATGGAAGCCTTGAGGAAAATGTCCATATTGAACAACCTGAAGGATATGCAAAGAGGGAAGAGGAGCACAAGGTTTGTCACCTAAAGAAGGCTTTGTATTGGCTTAAACAAGCCCCATGGGCTTGGTATAACAGAATTGAAGGGTATTTTCTGTCAAATGGTTTCAAGAAGTGTTCTCAGGAACACACTCTATTCACACAGAAAGTTGCAGGTATGATGCTCAAAGTTTGTACTTATGTGCATGACTTTGTATTCACAGGTAATTCACAAAAGATGATAAATACATTTAAAGACTCCATGAAAAAAGGAGTTTGATATGACTGACATGGGATTGCTTCACTATTTGTTGGGGATTGAAGTAAACAAGAGGTTGAGCAGATTAAAATTTCACAGCAAAGGTATGCTCAAACTCTATTAGATAAATTTAACATGGGACAAGCCAATTCAATAAGCACTCCCATGGAATTTGTATTAAAATTATCAAAAGAAAGCAAAGAGAAAGATGTGGATCCTAGTCTATACAGAAGTATGGTTGGCAGTCTTATGTACCTAACTGCAACCAGTCCAGACATAGCTTTCTCTGTCAGCATAGTTAGTAGGTTCATGGATTCACCCAAAACAAGTCATTAGGAGAAAGGAAAGAGAATACTCAAATATTTGAAGGGTACTCTGCATCATGGGATAGTTTATGCCAAATGTAAAGACTTTAAACTTTCAGGATACAGTGATAGTATTTTTGGGTGTAATATGGATGATGGAAGAAGCACAACAGGTTATGTAGATCCCATATACAGTGCAATCAACAGATATAATCAATGAAGAACAATATAGGAGTCACAGCAACTAGTCATATGATTGATATGAAATCAAAGGGTTACAGGTTTACAGAAAAGATTTCTGATCAGGAAAGTAAACCTATAAACTAGTTGTTTGTAAAATATGAGACTCTTCTTTCTTTCCTTACAAATGAACTAAATAATAACTTTAAATACTTAGGCGCGCAGGCCTAATGGGCTTATGGGCTTGGGCCCATCTAATTAATCAACTATTAATGAATTACATTATGCACCCTTATAAATACTTTATTCCACTTTCAACACATAGGACTTTCAGTCCTAACAATCTCCCCCTAAAGTTGAATAAAGCATTTAACAACTTGAAAAACTTCAGACCTTGATCTTCTTTCCCTCTTGAATCTTTGAAGAACTTTGGTGTTGCTTGACTAAATGTCTTTCCACGCTCCCCCTTGAATAAAGCTCTTGGTCTTCATAGTTTCAACTTTGTAACCAGATTCAATGTACAGTAGCCTCGACTGAACGCACTATCAAGCAGCTTTCAGCTGTAAAAACTCAATCACATCGGATCAGCACACAAGAAAGATAACGAGAGAGTTACTTGACATTCCACGGTGCATCTTCAGTTTAAAACAAAGAATTTGTCTTTGAACCGCGAGTTGAATATGCTTTAAGCTTAAGAACTTGTTTCAATCAGCGCGTAGGAGGAATAAACTTGTAGCAAACACCACATGATACGGGAAAGAATAAATAATACAACTTTGAAAAATGAAACAAACTTTGAAAAATGAAACATCATCTTCATCTCTTTGATCTCTAGACTGTCTTCAGAAATAACTTTCTTTCTTTAAAACTTTGAAATTGAACTTTGTAAGATTTCTCCCCCTTTTTGATGATTGTGAGCATCATGATCATCAAAAACTTCTTCAATTTCAACACTTTCTTTGATCTCCCCTTTTATGATAATTTGACATTCTCCGCTCTTTGATCTGAGTATCCGTGAATTCATGAAATGTATATATCCGAATCTTTTCAAATTCAGATATAATAGGAATTGCAAACCTGAATCAACAAATGATACAGTTAGTATGCCTGTAAGTAGCACGGAGCCACTTTGTACAACGGATGTACATTGGAAAGGAGCTTTTGTGATGTTCACTCCCCCAGGGCTTCCATCCAATCATCGAAAAACCACAATGGAATTTTCTATGAATGTTATGACAAGAAAACTCATTCCTTGTTTGCTCGTGCAAGTGTATGAATGATTGAAGCTACTTAGCTTGACCAGGCTCAAATTGTATAAACTGTTGAGACAGCAACAGATATTACACGGACTCAATGTGCATGAAAGAAGTGCGAAGGTGGGGCAACTTTCCTTCTTTTTCAATATCTAAATCTTCCGATTGAAGACTAGATAGCAGATATGCTGCGTTCCCAAAGAAAATGAAACATTTCTTTGTTAAGAAAGAAACGAGTGGCTGGTGGGGTTATAGCAAGAGTTGGCATGGGCTCAATGCCTGTTTCAATGATGGTCACCAAAGAATGTGAACCAATCAGAATATGTGGCTGCCCGGCTCAAAAAGTGGTTGGTGCAGAGTTCTGATATTCTTTTAACTCTGTTCTCACACCCTCTTTCTAATTAACATTAAAGCTCACTTCTAACCAAGCTCTCTTTTTCATTTTTTTTCGCTCCACACAATGCGAAAAACTCAACCGGATGAGTTATCAACCCCATTCTTTGAGTTAAGACCCCTCACCCCTCAATCACTCAAGGATAACTTCCGGGGTAGGAAACACTGGTTAACGTGAATCCATGGAAGTTCTGTTTAAGTTCTCACACAAAACCCATGTAAGTCCTAAAAAGAATAGTAGCTCAACAGTTTAACTTGAACATTTAAGCTCAAATAAGATAACACTGTCAAAAAGTATGCTCAGGAGATTTGAACAATTGATCTTTGACAAACTGACAATGTATCAATCAGATCAACTAAACTGGTTAGGGTATCAAAGAATTGAATATTTTGTTTATATGAACAAATATAAACAGTTTAGCAATGAAAGCACAACATTAGAAATTATGATTGATGCTCAACAACATTGAATTTCAAACGGGGGTATTACCATCGAAAAATTGGTTCATTATGAGACATGGTAATAAAAAATTCAAACAAAGTACTGAACCTGTGTGTGTGAATACGTTACAGTATAAAGACAAGATAATACGCAAGTATTGATCTTTAGAAACACAGTCAGTTAAACAATAAAGCTCAAAACTGAAAAACATTTAAAATCACACTTCTATATTCATGAAATCTTTTGATAATCAGAAGTGGTTTGAACATTTCAGAAACTGTTTTTCATGCTTAAAAGTTGTTCTTCTTTCAAACAATCAGAGAGCTAGAGTTAGAAGATATTTACCTTTTAAGCTCCCCCTCAAATCATGATAGAATGATATTGATCTATTAAGCTCCCCCTGGATATTTGCAATATATCCAAGTCTGAACGTTGAAGAACGGGTCCTGATCTGTCATGTGATCAGAAGCCAAACTTCGTTGAAGTCCAGGTTCTAAGTTGATTTACTTAGAAGCCATTGATCTTCTACTCCCCCTTGACAGTAGGTGCCTGCAACAAAGAATCAGTTTTCGGCTTTGGTACCCACTGGTATTTGGGTCCTCGAATGTTAGTTGCACTTCTTGTGGGGGATATAGAATAAGAACCATACCAGAAATGATCACTGGTTTTGTGAATATGATCATGTGTACGACAATAAGAACAATGGTATTTCTTACCTGACAACCTGAGTAATTGATCTCTCGAGTAGATATGATCAGGTTTACCTTTACTCGCTTTGTTCTTCTTGGCATTAGACGCATGTACACATGATTCTCTTTCTTTCAGCTCATCTTCAACTGGTTTCTTCTTCCAGACCAGTTCCTCATCTTTGTATCTCCTTCTTCTAGGACGTGTACCTGAACCATCTATATTTCTATCATAGAAAAGGTTAGTCTTACGAATCTGATCAAAAGATTTAGCTGACCTTTGACGAGACAGGTTTCTGATTTGAACTTGATACAGACTTTTCAAGCACTTTAATCGTTGAAGCGAAGTTGTCTCTTTCTTGAACAAGCAGGTCAATCTTCTTCGTGAACTCAGACTTCGTTTTCTGCTCTTCTAGTGCTTTCTCAGATAGTTCAGATAATTTGGCAGTAAGCTTTTTGATCTCAGTCTCAAACAAGCTTCTTTCTTCTTCAAATCCCTTCTCAGCATTGTTTCTTTGGCCAGATATTTCTTTGAAGACACCAACATTCTTTTTTTCAATGGTATTCTTCTCTTTGACAAACTTCTCTCTTTCAAGAATGATTACTTTCTGAAAATCAGAAACTTGCTGAGAAAGTTTTATGCATTTCAGCTCAACTTCTTTCTTCTCATCAGCACATTTTCTCGAAAAATCTGAGAACTTCTTTGCAAACGATTTCTCAAACTCAGATTTATCTTGAGCATGCTTTTGCTCCAAATCAGATATTTGCTTTTGAAGCTCAGCATTTGTATCTTTCAGATGCTCAATCTGCTCCTCAGTACTTTCAACAGATGCTGCTTGTTGGATTTGGACAATTTGAACTTCCAGATCAGAAATCCGTCTTTTTAGTTCGGAGTTCTCAGTTTCCAAAAACTTTACTCTTGAAGATATCTTTGGTCCTGTCATTATATTCTTAAGACGTTCCCACAACTGTTTTCCTGTAGCCTTTTTACTGTCTAAACTGACAAAAATCTCTTTTGAAATCTCCTCGGAAATTCCTTGCACGATAAAAGCTTTAGATAATTTATCAGCTTCAAATCTCTTTCTTTGCTCATCTGTGTAATCCTTAAATGGTAGTGTGTACACTTCGTGTTCCGTTCTTCCATTTTCTCCCATAAAATAACAAATATCTATCGGAGTTTTCATTCATCCTTCCCTCAGAGATAATCTGATATAATCAGCCAAGTCATTTCTGTCGATGAAGTCCAAGAATCTGTCCTTCCATTGCTCGTACTCTCCTCTGAAAAGTACTGGTGGATTCTCATTCGTACTGATTGAAAGAGCTTCGCTTGAAGGCATTCCTTTTGATATATAGGGACTGAACTTGACAAGAGATGAAACTTGAAAGTGCAGAGACACAAATGACACACTACTGAAACCTTGAAGTACGGGGTCTAAAAGAAATGCACTGCAAAATGATCGTGAGACAAAAAATTTGACCTTTTTTACTTTTTTTTTTTAACTATAAACCCGGTCAAGCAAGGGTATCGGTTAAAGCAAAGGACCGGTATAAGCAATATATCGGTCGAACAAAAGGACCGGTAAAACAAAGTCCCGGTCAAACGCAATGACCGGTAAATACAATGTATCGGTCGAACCAAAATGTCAGGATCGAATTCTTAACAAGAATTAATTCTCAGAAACAATATCAAAGAAGTTTGCGGAATAACACTTTGATATTCAATGAAACAGTAAATCAATACAGAAAATATGAAGAACAAACTGTAAGCTTGTATTGAATGCTTTGAAGTTACAATATTACTCACACAACCTCAATATTGATGAACAGGCTCACCAATACGAATTCTACTTCTCTAGAATTAGGATCTATGCCTTGAGGTTAATTTTCTCTCTAAAAGAATGAAAACCAAAGTTATCTAACTATTCTAAACAATACAATATATATACTGAATACAAAGATAATTACAATAAATAAAATATCTTCAGTATATCTTCTATGTATATCTCTAAGCTTCCATGTATATCCTTTCATACGAATCTTCATCATATAAGCAGTATTAATCTTCAGCAGCATTAACTTCCTTCTAGCAGCATTAACTACTAAGCAGTACTAACCACTAGCAGTACTAACTAGCTAAGCAGTACTAACTTTGTTCAAGCAGCACTAACTTTGACTAGCAGTATTAACTACTAGCAGTAGTAACACTCAGCAGTATTAACCTTTAAGTCTTCTAGCAGTATTAACTCTGAACCAGCAGCATTAACCATACTTGGGTTTTTCTTCAGTTCCCAACAATCTCCCCCTAACTTGACTTTTAGGAAGAGAAGTCAAGTTCTTCAAATTTTCTTCAAGATGCTCCCAAAACTCTATCAATGCCTAAATCCCAGTGTTTGCATCCAATCCCAAACTCTGATTGATGGTTCTTTGAATCAAGTATTTAGCCATTTCTGAATCTGGAACACACCTTAACTTTTTCTTCAGCATGGCATGTAGCTTCAATCTGCTATGATTATACACTCTATCCACTAGGAAGTATTCAGTGTGATTTAAATCCAAAGTCACTGTATATACTCCACTAATTTCATATAGAGTCCAACTGTTTACTGATTTGAAGACATCCTTGATCAAGTGCTTTACTTCTTCAGGTTTGAACATCATACACAGATACTCCATTACCAGTTTTGTAATTGAAATCCCTGGAGCCTTTAGAATATCTGCATACAACTTCATTCCTATCTCAAACATCTCTTCAAGATCTGATCTAGAACATGTTCTGACAATTTTTGCCCATGTGTTGAACACTTCATACTTTTCATCCTTCCTTTTTAGCCTTATGTATTCCTTTCCATCCACTGTCAATGTATCCCAGTGAATGACCTCAGGAGGCTTAACTCCTACAGGTTCTGCTGAAATTGGTTCAGGCACTTTGTCCATCACTACCATATACAAATTTACATCATCTGTGTTTGCTGGCTCTTTCAGTTTGGATGACTCAGTTGCTCCTTCTTCTTCAGCAGCCTTCTCAGCCTCTTCTTCAGATACTCTAGGCTTCTTGATTGGCTTTCTCCTTGCCATCATCTTGGTTCTCTTTAAAGTCTTTAGACTTTCTCCCAGAGTGGTCTCTTTCTTAGGGGGTGTTTCTTGCTCATCTGGAAATGGCTTTTGACAATCAAAGTCATTACTTTCTTTCATCCTCTTCTCCATCTCCACCCTAGCAGTTTCACTTCCCTGAAGCTTTAACATCTCTGAATCATAGAGTTCTTTGATCTTCTCAAAAGACATTTTGGAGAACATCTCCTTTTTGACTCCTACAGCACCTTTGAGAAATATAATCATCTTGTTTCTCTCTTGGGTACCTAGAAATGTCTTTGAGGGTCTTCTCTTCTTTGCAACTGTTTTCACCACAGATTTCTTCATACTTGCAGCTTTCTTCTGTGCAATTTCAGTTGCCATACTCTGTTGATAAGCTTCATTCAGTTCAGCAGCTAGAGCTTTTGCCATTTCCCTGTCCTTTTCCATCTGAACTCTTTCTTCTTTTTCAATATCCTCCTGCATCTTTTTAGCTAGGGCTTCATCTGATTCAACCAACCTTTGCTTTTTGATTGGTTGATCAGATTCTACCATCTTTGCTTTTCCTTTATCTTTGCTCATTGCCTTCTGCCTGTTATCTTTCTTGATCACTTCACCTTGTTCTTTTATGATTACACCTTTGGTCTTTGAAGTGACCTTGGGAGTATCATTCTTGGCTTTTAGTAAGGTTTCTGCAATCTCAAGATCTGTTAACACTTCTTTCACAGTTTCTGCTGCTTTATTAATGTCAGCAGTAGTAACTGTTTCTTCTTGCTGCTCCCCCTGAACATCAACTTTCTCTCCATCAAGCTCCCCCTTTCTTGTGGCTTCTTCCATGTTGATCTCCCCCTTTTTGGGAGCATCATCCTCAGTGGTCCTTCTCCTTAATTGTAATTGCTTTCTCTTCTTCCTTTGTACCAGACTAACCACCATCCTCTTCAGCTTAGCAATCTGTTGTTGTTGTGACAGAATTACTAGCTTCATTTCTTCAATTTCTTTGCCTTGTTTGAGAACATCTTGATTGATGTTCCCCATTGTTTCCATCAATTCATCGTACGTATATCTGTCCTCACCTTCTCCAGAAGTGTTACCCTCCTTTGAAGGATCATTGGATCTTTTATTTGTGGAAGTCTTCTGCCTTGCAGAGGCACTATCCACCCCTGTGGTGTCTTGGCACCAGGGACCTTCAAATGATTGCTCATTCAAGGTTGCCATGGGGGAGGTCTTATTGATGTTACCACTTTCCTCCTCTGTACTAGCAGGAGTAGTGGCAGCCTCATCACCCATATGCTCTACCTCCTCCTCAGAGAGCACCTCCTTTGGGTTGGGAGACACCCTTGTGGTTTCCCTTTGGATATTCTCTAGGGGAGAATTCTCCCTTAGAGGGCTTATAGGCTTAGTGGGTAATGGTACAAGAAGGGAAGGAGCCTTCTTTACCTGTTTTCTCTTGTAAGTTTGGGTGATGGGAGAGGTTGGTTGTTCAAGAAGGGACTGGGGAATTGATTTTGAGAGGGAAGGTTGGGCTTGGCTAGCAGTGGGTTGGTCTAATGGGGGCCTTGACCCTGCTGCCATACCTTCATTGGTTTGGGACACCACCATCATTGTAGAGAACAATGGGGTGTCAACTCCTTCAGAGTCCCCAGCAGATCTTCTCATATTTGAGAAAACCTTGCCTTTGGGGGGTTTAGGTACATATACCCCAACAGGTTGAGGTATATCCGTCAATTGATTAGTAATAACTTCTTGAACAAACCTGGGATACATAAAGAAGCTCTTTTTGTTTCCCATGTTTGAGACAAGATCACTGAAAATCATTTTAGAAAAATTGTACTTTCTGGCAGTGGCCAAGCACACCAAAGCATAAGCAATAGTGCTGCTGAACTCACTCCATCCAGTAGTCTTTTTGGATATACAATGCATAAGAGTATGGACAAAGAAACGCCATTGGGGTGAGAATTTTGCTTTAGAAAAATTGAAAACACCCAATGGGCCTCCATACCCCATTCTTGTGAGATTTGAAAACAGTTCATCGTTTGGGATAGAAGTTATACCAGAGGCATCGTCTAGACGTAGACTGATGCGAATAACCTCTTCAGTAACTGTTAGTGATTGATCACAGATTCTTGTCTTGATCATTTGCACACCATTCTCCACAACAATGGTTGCATTAGCCCAGAACTGCCTTTGATGCTCAATATAGATTGTAGGAGATACAATAAGAGCATGAGCAATGTGGCTTGTCTTGAGGAAATCCACAATCTGATGAAATCCTGAAGCTTGCTTTGGCTTTTGTAGCATCGCAATCTCGTTGTGCTCGTCGATGAAAGTCATGGATGCCATTGATCTTAGTGAAAAGCTTGCCTGAAAACTTCGAACTTGAGAGAGAAAAGGTTTTGAGCGCAAGAGAACAGTATGCAAAGAGTCGTTATGAACTTTTAGGCGGGCAAAAAGTATATATAGTATTCAGAATATAAGCAGTATTAACCTAGAGCAGTATTAACTACTAGCAGTATTAACTGAAAGCAGTATTAACTACTAGCAGTATTAACTACTAGCAGTATTAACCACTAGCAGTATTAACTACTAGCAGTATTAACCACTAGCAGTATTAACTACTAGCAGTATTAACTGAAAGCAGTATTAACTACTAGCAGTATTAACTGAAAGCAGTATTAACTACTAGCAGTATTAACTACTAGCAGTATTAACTACTAGCAGTATTAACCACTAGCAGTATTAACCACTAGCAGTATTAACTACTAGCAGTATTAACCACTAGCAGTATTAACTACTAGCAGTATTAACTGAAAGCAGTATTAACTACTAGCAGTATTAACTGAAAGCAGTATTAACTACTAGCAGTATTAACTGAACTTACTCCTTTTAAACTTGCTAAACACTGAGTACTGCTATGCATATCCTGAAAAAGAAGATTAGTAACACCAAGAATAAAAATATACAGGTATAAAACCACTTTTTGAGAAGGAGATTATTCAGAGTTTATCATTCCCACACTTGTTACCAAGAAAGTGAATCTACCCACATCAAAAGCTTTAGTGAATAGATCAGCAAACTGATTATCAGTGTGAACTTTGACAACTTGAATAAGTTTCTTTTCATTACAATCTCTTATAAAGTGATACCTGATTTCAATGTGCTTTGTTTTTGAGTGCTTGACTGGATTATTCACAATGCTAATAGCACTGCTGTTGTCAATAAAGAATGGAGTGTGTAGAAAGGTTACCCCATAATCCAACATTTGATTCTGAATCCATAAGACTTGAGAACAGCAACTTGCAGCTGCTATGTACTCTGCCTCTGTTGTAGATGTGGATACTGTGGTTTGTTTCTTGCACTGCCATGAGACTAGTCTAGCACCCAAAAACTGACATCCTCCAGAAGTAGATTTTCTGTCCAAGTTTGCCCCACCTAGATCACTGTATGAGTATGCTATTAGGTCAAAAGGTGAGTTATGAGGATACCAAAGTCCCAATCTGGGTTGCCCTTTGAGATATCTGAATATCCTCTTAACAGCTTGAAAGTGAGATTGCTTTGGCCTAACTTGAAATCTTGCACATACACAGACTGGAAACATTATATCTGGCCTTGATGCTGTGAGATACATGAGAGAGCCAATCATGGATCTATAATGATGCACATCCATATACTCCCCCTCAAGATCTGCTGTGATCTGCTTGTGTGTTTCCATAGGTGTGCTGGCAGGTTTTGATTCTGTGAAACCAAACTTGGTTAGAATATCCTGCACATACTTGGATTGACATATGAAAATGCCATCTGACTTCTGTTGAACTTGGAGTCCAAGGAAGAAAGTAAGTTCCCCCATGGAACTCATTTTGAACCTTTGATGCATTAAATCCTCAAACTCCTTGCACATGTTGTTTCTTGTAGATCCAAAGATAATGTCATCAACATAGATTTGGACCAGCAAGATATCCTTCTTCTTTCTTTTGATAAATAGAGTTTTATCAATAACTCCTCTTTCAAAGTCATTTTCCAAGAGATAGGATGACAGAGTGTCATACCATGCTCTTGGAGCTTGATGTAGCCCATAAAGTGCTTTCTTTAATTTGTATACCCTGTCTGGATAGTTTGGATTTTCAAACCCTGGTGGTTGACAGACATATACCTCTTCTTCAATTGATCCATAGAGAAAAGCACTTTTTACATCCATTTGATAGACTTTGAAGTTCATGTAAGAAGCATAGGCTAGGAATAATCTGATTGCTTCTATCCTAGCCACAGGTGCAAAAACTTCTTCATAATCTATACCCTCTTCTTGAGTATATCCTTGAGCCACTAGCCTTGCTTTGTTCCTTATGACAATACCTCTTTCATCTCTCTTGTTTCTGAAAATCCACTTTGTGCCAATTGCTCTGTGACCTTTAGGAAGGTCTACTAAATCCCATACATCTTGTAACTTGAACTGTAACAGTTCTTCTTGCATTGCTTCTATCCAGCTAGATTCTTTCATAGCATCATGTGCCTTTTTAGGCTCAAGCTGGGATAGAAAACAAGAAAGCACTGTATGCTGTTGATCTTGCATTTTCTGAAGTCTGCTTTGGTGTCTAGTCATCATAGGAGAAGAGATATCTCCTATTACCAGCTGTGGAGGATGATTCTTTTGAACTCTGTTGTTATGACTAGGTTCTTCATTCAGTCCAGCCTCAAGATTAGATTCATGCAGCTCAACTGAAGTGTTTTCAGATGCCACTTCATTATTTTCTTGAGTCTCCTCATCTCTAGTGTCTTCTTCACTCTGACTTGGTTCAGTAATTGATTCTTTTCACAATCTTCACCAGAATTTACTGTGGGTATGGGAAAGATCACAGATTTAGATATACTTTCTTGAACTTGTGTGATCCCTGATCCTCCACTTCCTTTTCCTGTATACTCATTACTGAAACTAAAAGAGTTAGTTAGTGAATCAATGTCAAATAGCCACTGAGGTCCAGATCCAACAGGATTTGGTGTGCTCTCATTGCATTTGACATTGTCACTTTCTTCAATTATTCTAGAAGAAGAGTTAAATATTCTGTAGGCCTTACTCTGAGATGAATATCCAACAAGAAATCCATCATCTGCTTTGCTATCAAACTTACCTAAGTGAGATTTGGTATTTAGAATTATACAAGGACACCCAAAAGGTTTGAAGAAACCAATAAAAGGTTTTCTTTTATTTAAAAGCTCATATGGGGTCTTGGTCTTTTGCTTGACCACTAGAACTCTGTTTTGGACATAACAAGCAGTATTAACTGCTTCAGCCCAGAAGGTAATTGGCAATTTTGAATCAGCCAACACAAAAGGACCGGTAATAACAACGTACCGGTCTAACAAATCCGGTCGAACCAAAGGACCGGAAGAGACAATATATCGATCAAAGGACAAGGACCGGTAATCAGGGTACCGATCGAATCAGTGTATCGGTCGAATAAATGACCGATAGTGGCTAAGTTTCGGTCGAAGCAAAGACCGGAAAACACAATGTATCGGTCAAACACAATGACCGATAAATACAAGCATCGATAAACAAACCCGATAAACTCGAAGAATACCACCGAAGAACACGAAGAATTTTCTGGAATTCGACCGAAATCAAAACCCAGAAAATTGAAATCGAACAGACCGATAAACCACAAAATCAACAGTAACCTTCGATCGATAAAAACTTAATTACTTTTCCAGAACAACTTCGATCGATAAAAATTAAACCCAGTAGAACCGATAAACTCAATTTAAACAAGATATTAGACCGATAATAACCTTTTCAGAAATCAATCGACCGATAAAACAAATCAACCCAGATTGTCAGAAATCAAATAGATCGATAAACCACATGAACAGAAATCGATTAAAGCAGATAAAAAACGATTAACACAAAATTGATTATAGGGTTTTAGACAAACCTTTTTCTGGATCAAACCTTTCGTCTCTTTGCTCTGATACCAATTGTAGATCCCAGATACAGTGCAATCAACAGATATAATCAATGAAGAACAATATAGGAGTCACAACAACTAGTCATATGATTGATATGAAATCAAAGGGTTACAGGTTTACAGAAAAGATTTCTGATCAGGAAGAGTAAACCTATAAACTAGTTGTTTGTAAAATATGAGACTCTTCTTTCTTTCCTTACAAATGAACTAAATAATAACTTTAAATACTTAGGCGCGCAGGCCTATTGGGCTTATGGGCTTGGGCCCATCTAATTAATCAACTATTAATGAATTACATTATGCACCCTTATAAATACTTTATTCCACTTTCAACACATAGGACTTTCAGTCCTAACAGGTTATATTTTCAATATGGGATCAGGGGATGTCTCATGGAAATCCAAGAAACAAAGTGTGGTGGCCTTATCCTCTGTTGAGCGACTGAGCCAAAGTACATGTCCCTATCTATTGTAGGTTGTCAGTCCCTATGGTTAAGATCAATTTTGGCTGAATTGGAGCATCCACAGAGTCATCCTACTATTATCTACTGTGACAACAAATCCGCCATTGCTCTCACTAAAAACCCTGTGTTTCATGGGAAGAGTAAGCATATACGGATCAAGTTCCATTTCATTAGGGAGTTGGTTACAAATGAAGAAGTGAAGATTGAGTTCTGTGGTTGCAAAGATCAATTAGCAGACTGTTTAACAAAGGCTCTGCAGATTGGAACTTTAAGATCATGCAAGAAAGATTGTGTGTTTTACATTTACTAGCTTAAGGGGTGTGTTAAAGCATAAGCTAGTAAATGGTAGTTAAATTAGTTATGGGTAAATATTATAGTTAACAGTTAATGTCAACCATCAAAGAATTGTGTCGTTTAGTAAAGGGTTACAACACCTCGTTGTCTTTATATATGTATGTATCCTGCAATTGTAATGGTTACTGAATTATTCAATATAATACAGTGATATTTTTATGTTGTGTAATCATTGATCCAACATTGCACCCCAAATGCTATGGTCTTTTATAGATTAACAAATTAATAAGAATAAAAAGATAATATATGTTAAGAGTCACACATTAGCTCCACTTATACCAATTTTCTTTTATATATGTTGGAACCTCAATTTTCTCTTGAAGGTTTTTTTTTGGAGTGTAATTATGGGGGTTTCACTTTCACATGTTCTTATAAGATATATAAGAGAAAAGATATATAACATATAAGAACAATGAAAATGGCTACGATGTGTATAAGAATGACAATAACAAAAGATGTCGCTACTCCAAAGAATAGCATTGTAATAATCCGAGGTAGAGAAAAAAGGATTGGCCATTGATTAAAAACAACAGAAAAAAGATAGGTATGGTTTGAAACAGGGAGACTTTGCCTCTATTACCATATCATTGTTTTAAAAGGCATGGCATGGCTCTCACCACATATTCTTACAAGATATATAAGAGAAGATATATAACAAAATAAGAACAATGAAAAATGGCTACAATGTGTGTAAGAACGACAATAACAGAAGATGTCGCTACTCCAAAGAACGACATTGTAATAATCTGAGGTCTAGAAAAAAGGGTTGGCAATTGATTAGAAACAATAGAAAAAAAGAAGATAGTTAAGGTTTGAAACAGGGACTTTGCCTCTATTACCATCATATTTTAAAAAGCATGGCGATAGCCACTATGGCACGAGCTACGTCTTCGACGCCTTGTTAACCCCACAATGACTGTCTAATTATGGCGGTTACACGTTATGGTGCGAGTTTTTCTGAACGCGTTATTTTAATTTTCTCCTTAAGTGTCTTGTATTTTACTTTTTACGTTATTTTGGTGTACTATTGATATGATATTATATAGTTTTGGGTCGTCGTCTTAAGTCATGCACTAATTAAAAACGTTATAGACTCGTCATGACTCCTAAGACTTGAAACTTGACCCCAAAGATACGTCGTCCCTCATGCCATTTAGAATACTAATTACCATCATGATTTGACCGGTTGAACCACTACAGTTAGTTGGTCAATTTACCATTTATTCTACATTTTAACTATGAAGGCAAAATACATTAAAATGCAGCGAAGTTTGTTATAGTTCTTATTTAGTCTAATAAATATTTATTTTTTCTCAATCAATGTACAAAGTTTCAAAAATTTTGATTTCTTTTACCCATTTTGACTGGAACTTATTGATCTTGTAACATTGATCGCCTGAATCTCAGGTTTATCTAACTTGTCGTAGAATTCTCATAAACTGGTATCCTTATCATCAAATATTACAAGACTGGCAGGTTAGCTGTCAAAAAAAGTGCAAAACCGAAAATTTTGGAATTTTGTTACATTGATGGACGAACAAATTATTTGTTACACTAAAGGGGAAAACTAAATCAAATTCTCTTGCATTTTAATATATCTTGCCCAACTCTAAAATATGGTGGCCAACCGTTTTCCATTGTATTTGGGCACTAATGGTAGTAGAGGAATTGAACACAAGGACCGATCCTAACCGGTCATTCGAAGCTTGGTCCGAGCAAGTGAGAAAAAAGTTGTTTGATCCTTGATAGTCCTTTAGTTACAAAACAATGTTTAAAAGAACTACCTCCTTAAATCTTATTATTTTGAATTGATTGTTATTGTTATATATACTTTCAAGTACAAAAAGATTTAAAAAAACATATAATTAAACATTAATTTGAATTAATTGTTAATGTTATTAATTTGAATCGATCGTATTTTAAATCTTTGAAATATTCAAAATTTTGGTCTAATATTTTCGATCTTTGTTTTCCAATGTTCAGGAGCATTAAGAAACAATATTTGACTACATGATATCCAACATTGAAGCTAAATATCATACCATTCAAGAGTTTATATGGCTTCGTTGACTCCTCTCTAACGTGGGGACTCTCCCATCTTCTTCTAAGTCTCGGTGAAAACTCTCGGTAGTCTCTGGAACTCGTGGGTTCTCCGGTGGCCAGCGAGAGTTTTTCCGAGACTTAAGTCTCGATGAAACTATCAGTGGCTTATGTCTTTATTTTTCTATGTATATATGGTCTATTTGCTCCTCGAACCTTGTTGCTAGTTGCTCTACATCAGTCTCCTCTACCTCCGAAGGACTCGATCCCAAGTTCTCATTAGAAGATCGAGTCTTGTTTGTATTCTTTCGGTCATACGTAACCTTAAGTGGTTCATGTGTAGGAGGAGGCACTAGGTTGTTGCGAGTGATAACTTTTCTTGTACTTGTTGGACTTGATTTGGCTTTTTATTCTGGAGGATTGTTCATGGCAACGACCAAGAAGTTCTCCTTTTTCATCTTTACGTCTCTTTCAAAGTGCAAAACAAGTTTCTTGGCAATCTTATGCTTATTCCAGCAAAATAACATCACATTATCTCTTCCTTTATACATGTTAATGTACATATATGTATTAGGCCCAAGCCCGTGGGCCCATATAGTCTGTGTATATATTTCTCTTGTATCTTCTAGTTTAGGTTAAGCCGCTATTTTACTTTCATCATATTGTACTTTTCTCTCAATCAATATATCGAAGTCATCAAGCCTTCAGCATAATCATCGTCTCTTTCAATTATCATCATATTCTAACATGGTATCAGAGCTGTAGGTTTGCTTTCTTCCTCTCTCAAATCGTCACCATAGTTCTCTCGTCGTCACCGTCGACAATCGAAAACCCAGCCGCCGACAACCGCCTATATACCCTAGCCGTCGCCGCCCTCTCTGTCTCTCGTCGCCTTCGAATCGTACGGGAACAAGTCGACAATCATCGCCGCCCTCTCTGTCTCTCGTCGCCTTCGAATCGCACGAGTCGCCCACTCTGTCTCTCGTCGCCTTCGAAACCCTAGCCGCAGAACCGGAAGAACTCCGGTCGTAAACTCCATACCGGTCGCACCACTCTACCGGTCGCACCCCATACCGGTTCATACCGGTCGGTCCATATACCGGTCGCATATACCGGTCGCATATACCGGTCGCATATACTGGTCACATATATCGGTCCATACCGATCGCATCCTACCGGTCGATAACACCATACCTGTCAATACCGGTCGATCACACTCTACCGGTTCATACCGGTCGCACACTACCACCCATCCATACCGGTTGCTCACCCTACCGGTTCATACCGGTCGATACTACCGGTCGCATCCTACCGGTCGATTCTACCGGTCGCACACCATGGCTACCAATCTCGCTACTGATAGTGTTTTCTACACTTCCCACCCCAAGTCCAAAGGCAAATGGACCGATAACAATCATCCCAAATCTGTGGGAAAGACGAACACATCTGAGTGTGCTTTTTGCCATTCTACTGGTCATCTTCTTCTTGATTGTCCTATTCGCAAGTACCGTCGGTGTGGCATCACTCATCCTCTCCATTATGAGTCTGATTTCCCTAAGAACTCAAAGAACACTGGTCCTCAGAACCGGACTCACGCTGTTGCTGGATCTACTGTTACTGATAACACCGCTTCAGGCTCCTCACCTGACCTCATGGAACTGATGCGTCGCAATCTGGAACTCATGGAGCAGATCATGTCTGGTGCTATGGGTATGAATTCTCAACACTTAACTGCATCAGGTAACTCATGGCTTTTTGATTCTGGGTGTTGCAATCATATGACACCCTGCACTGATGGTTTTGTTTCTAAGAAACCACCTCAGCATTTTACGTCAGTACGAACTGCTGACAACACTGGCCTACCGGTATCCTTTAGTGGAAATGTCTCCACTCCTCATATTCAATTACCGGGTGTTCTCAATGTTCCGAAACTATCTCTGAGCTTAGTTTCAGTTGCGCAGCTTTTAGAATCTAACCTGATCATTTTATTTCATTCTTCTGGTTGTATTGTACAGGATCCAAAGACCAAGCAGATCCTTGGACTCGGCCGTAAGGTTGGACGAATGTTTGAAGTGGTCTATCTTCGTCTGCCGTTAACATCTTCAAATCTTGTTGCCTCCGTTTCCAGCTCTTCTTCCTTTGAATTATGGCAAGCCCGGCTAGGTCACTTATCTCTAGCCAGAATAAAATCATTAGCTAATTCAGGGGTGTTAGGAAATTGTGTGTCCACTGACAGTATTTCTTGTTTATCATGCAAACTTGGAAAACATCATGCTTTATCCTTTGAAACAAATGATTTTAATTCTACTTCTGCTTTTGATCTTATTCATTTTGATGTATGGGGACCAACACCACATCCATCAATGGAGGGTGCTCGATATTTTGTTATTTTTGTTGATGACCATACACGTTTCACTTGGATATATCTCATGAAACATCGTTCGGAGCTACCTAAAATTTATATTATGTTTGCTCGGATGATTCACACTCAATTTTCAAAATCTATAAAGATTATTAGAGCTGATAATGCTATGGAATACAAAGAGTCCTCTCTTCTCTCATTTCTTCAATCTCAGGGGACTCTCTCTCAGTACTCCTGTCCCGGCACATCTCCTCAAAATGGTCGTGCCGAACGTAAACACCGTCATATACTTGATATAGTTCGCACTCTTCTCATTTCTGCTAAATGTCCGGAACAGTTTTGGGGGGAAGCTGCTTTCACTGTAGTTTATACTATCAATCGTCATCCTACTTATCTTCTTAAACATAAGTCTCCTTACGAGGCTCTTTATGACATCCCTCCTGCCTATGAACTCCTAAAAGTTTGGGGTAGTGCCTGTTTTGTTCAGTTACAACCCCATGAACATACCAAACTTGAACCTCGCTCCAGACTTTGCTGCTTCCTTGGATATGGTATTGAGCACAAAGGCTATCACTGTTGGGATCCTATCTCCCAGCGTCTTCGTATATCGCGTCATGTTACCTTCTGGGAACATGTTCCTTTTTCCTCTATATCCAAGTTTCGTGAGTCTCCTACTTTCACCACTCCGTTCTTCACTGATGCTTCCGTCTCATTGGACTCACTCCAGTCTGACATCATATGGCCTCCACCTGTTGTTCCACCACAGTCTGAATCTGCCTCTCCTTCAGAGTCTCCTGCCCCTACACAGCCTGCCTCTTCTAGTTTTCCTGATCAACATCAATCATCTGCTCCATCCGCATAGCCAACATCTGAGGTGCCTGCTGAGTCTTTGGCTCCTGGAACGTCTCAATCTGAGAATGTTAGACGATCAGATCGGGTAAGACAAGTTCCTTCTCATCTCTGTGATTATCATGTTTATGCTACTTTGCTGTCAAATCACGAACCTACTTCCTACAAGGAAGCCTCCTCTAACCCTGATTGGCAGAAAGCTATAGATGAGGAACTTCAGTCTCTTGACAAAGCTCAGACATGGGAATCTGTCCCTCTTCCTCCGGGCAAGTCACCCATTGGCTCCAAATGGGTGTTTAAAATCAAGACAAAATTCGATGGGTCTATTGATCGGTACAAAGTTCGCCTTGTGGCCAAGGGCTTCAATCAAGAGTATCGTATTGATTATGAGGATACATTTGCACCTATTGCTCGAGTCACTTCTGTTCGCAGTCTTCTAGCCATTGCAGCTACCAAACAATGGCCTCTTTTTCAGATGGATGTTAAGAATGCCTTCTTGAATGGTGACTTATCTGAGGAAGTCTACATGACACCTCCTCCGGGCGTTCGACTTCCACAAGGTCATGTTTGTCGACTTCGGAAGGCTCTTTATGGACTCAAACAAGCTCCGCGAGCTTGGTTTGAGAAGTTCAGTTCCACCGTCATCTCTCTGGGTTTCGCACCCAACAACTACGATTCAGGACTGTTTACTCGGACCACTGAGGCTGGCACAATCTTACTTCTGTTATATGTGGATGATATGATTATTACTGGAGGTGACTCTACTGGCATAGCTCATCTCAAGACATCTCTCAGCTCCTGTTTTGAGATGAAGGATCTTGGTTCTTTACACTATTTTCTTGGTCTTGAGGTGATCTCAGATCTGTCGGGAATTTATCTTTTTCAAGCCAAATACACCTTCGATCTCTTGACAAAAGTTGGGCTTACTGACAACAAAACTGCATCCACTCCTCTTGAGCACAACCTTCATCTGGCTCCGAATGCTGGACCTCCTCTGCGTGATCCTACTCTGTATCGACAGTTAGTGGGGTCACTTGTCTACCTGACAGTGAATCGAACTGACATTTCCTATGCTGTCCATACAGTCAGTCAGTTCATGTCCGCACCCTGTTCAGATCACTATGCTGTTGTCCTTCGCATCCTTCGATATTTAAAGGGGACCATTTTTCACAGTCTTCATTTTTCATCCGCATCCTCATTGACTTTGCGAGGATTTTCTGATGCTGATTGGGACAGTGACATTACGGACCGTCGCTCTACTATTGGCTACTGTTTCTTTCTTGGAGACTCTCTCATCTCTTGGAGGATCAAGAAACAATCTCTGACAGCTCGATCCAGTACTGAAGTTGAGTATCGAGCACTAGATGACACGGCTCAAGAACTTGTGTGGTTACGCTGGCTACTCTCTGACATGGGGGCACCTCAACATTCTCCGACCCCTTTGTGGTGCGACAACAATAATGCTCTTCAGATTGCTCACAATGACGTTTTTCACGAGCGAACGAAGCATATTGAAATTGACTGTCACTTTGTTCGTCAACACGTGACTCGTCAGACTATTCAACTTCTTCCTATTTCAACTATTGATCAACCGACCGACATTTTCACTAAAGCTCATCTACCAGGACGGCTTCGTGATCTAGTTTCCAAACTCCACCTGGCTCATTCTTCTCCCTATTGAGTTTGAGGGGGGATGTTAATGTACATATGTGTATTAGGCCCAAGCCCGTGGGCCCATATAGTCTGTGTATATATTTCTCTTGTATCTTCTAGTTTAGGTTAAGCCGTTATTTTACTTTCATCATATTGTACTTTTCTCTCAATCAATATATCGAAGTCATCAAGCCTTCAGCATAATCATCGTCTCTTTCAATTATCATCATATTCTAACAATACATAACATCACTGTCATATTTCCAAGGACGTCCAAGTAAAATGTGACAAGTATTCATGTCAAGTATGTCACGTATTACATCTTCCTTATAGTGCTTTCCAATAGACATAGGCACCTTGTACATTTGTGTTACTAGAACTTGTGGACCTCTTTTCACCCAACCAAGAGAATAAGGTGTATCAAGAGGTTGTGTTGGTAGGTTTAAGTAATCCATTAATTTTTATGACACCAACTTCTCGCAACGAGCATTATCCACAATTAAATCACATGCCTTGTTGTTGACATAATAGTGGGATCTGAAAAGATTATTACGTTGTTCGTCCTCTTTTGATGGTAGCAAGACCCATTAGAGTACAATGTTGATCTTTTCTGAGAGATCTTCTTTTGGGAATTCGGCTCATCCGTAATCATCATTCTCTTCTTATTCTCGGTCTTCTACTAATCCAACAGTCCTTCGAGCTGTGCATTCGTTGGACTTATGGCCTGGCTTCCCATAGCGGTAGCACTTGAGTCCCGTTAGCCTTACATACAGGTTGGGTGTTTTCTGTGTGAGTGCTTTCTAGTTGGAGTTACTCATGTTTCTTGGTAACGGATTATGAACTTGACTACCATTGTTTCTTGCGTTTAGGGAAGGAACTTTACTTGTGTTGTTCGTCACTCCCTCAGTCTCGGCCTTGTTCTAGGAAGAAGATGAAGCACGAGTTGATCTCTCCATTAGCTCTGCTTTCATGGCCAAGCTCGATGCTTCCGTTATAGTCCACGTTGTTTGGATACCAATCTTCTCTTGAATCGAGATTTTCAATCCGCTGATATAACGTGCAACTCTTTTTTCCTTCCGTCTCACCGATTTCATTCCGCTCGGAGAGTCATGAAAACTTAGTAGTGTATTCAGTTACGATTCTTGTACCTTATATTCATTATATGTACATCTTGTAGAGAATTTGTTCATGATCTTCTTGTAAAAACCGCTCCATCATTAGTTGTTTCATCTGTTGCCAAGATCTAACGGGTCCTTTCCTTTGCCTTTGCTATTGCATTACTAATTTGTCCCACCATATGGCAGCGATGCTTTTTAAGTGAAAAGCGACCATCTTGATTTGCTTATGTTCAAGGCCATTCCAATCTTTTTGGATGCCCTGTTACATACCGAACCCGTGAACACTGACGTGATCCTGAATATAAACGATACCCGTGAATGCAATTAGAACCTCAATTGCACCAGCAGCATAATGCCATCCAAAAAATCTTTCTAATGCCCTCTCATTATTGGGAATGTTTTTATTGTCTATTTTTTCAACTCCAAATGCTAAAGAACATGGTCTTACACCCCTTGATCCCATTGAGATGAATATGAAGGCAAAAATCAAGAAAGCAAATTGAGAACGTGTAGTTATTTGTAGGTTTCAGTTAATTGATTGCAAGGAGTTGGCTTCAGATTTGGAACCATTGTTGTTAACCATAGCATAAATATATCCTATAATCACAAAATCACAATAATAAAAAAGATAATTAGCATTATGATTAATGATATTAGGCAACAACCTCAAAAATAAAGTTTTAAATAAAAGGGTTTCTATCAAGATTTATGATGTAGGTCATGTGGACCATCCATGGCATTTTGTATTCTTGGATCAAGAAACCCAAATTTAGTAGCAGAAAATGATAAGCATAAAGATAATTAAGTTGGAAATGTTGCCAGAAGGGAAAGAAGGAACCCAAACTAATGGTGAGAAATGAACGCAAATATGAATCTGAAAGAAATGCACCCAAAACAAGAGCAAAATTGGAAGTTGTAGTCCAAATATGAATCATATTTGGCACCAAATCAAATCAAACATGAAACTGCAAGATTCAAGAAACCCATGTTGTAAAATGCAAAACTTCAAAGATTAATGAGGAAGTCGTTTTAATTTGAGTCGTCTTTTTTCCTTGAAGAAACAAATCATAAGTAAGCATCTTTGGGGTTTTCAATAGTCAAATCGGGAATAGAAGTGAGAAGAAGATTCAATAGGCGTTGTTGATTCATATACGAGGTAGATGGAGTCGGCCTGACGGTTAGGCGGTTGGGCTAAAATCTATATATTAACATTAGGGCAAAGAAAGTGTAAAATTGAGCCCCGTATTTTTGGCGTCCCAATTCAAGATATCCGTTTTAACAGCCTAAAGAACGAGCCTGCTTATGTTCTGAGATCTCCATGATATCGAAAAAACAGTCGACCTCAATTTGCCAGTCTAGGAACTCTTCTGCGCTCATGGTTCCATAGAAGTAAGGAATATCAACCTTCATTCGGTAATTGGGGTCTTTTCGGGGTGGCTCGACTTCTTCCTCGGATTTTGATTCAAAACTTGAATTGGCGGTCCGGTTGTGTCGATTTCGATCTTCTTGCATGTCTCGTCTCCATCGTTCAGTGTTGTTGGCGTTGATCTGATTTGTGAACGTGGTTGTCAGCGTGTTGAGGGTTGCGGTGAAAGTCGTTGTGCTCCCATCAAGATCTGCTCGGTGAAGAGTGGTGGTTGGTCTGCAATCTCGAAGGTGAAGAGACAGGAAAAGTCTGTGCTCTGATACAATTGAAGCAGTAGGAAAACACGGAAGGATTGACAAGGGTCAAACCCAAAGGTTTGATGAGTTTACAAACGTAAGACTCGTGAATATTGAGAAAACTCTGAACTCTGTAAGAGAACTTTTATTAAAACTTGATAATTGACTGAAAAACATTGTAAAAAACAATTCTATTTATAACTAGGCTTAGAGATAACTAAAGAAAGAAACACAATCATAAACCAAAACTATCTATGGGAAAGATAATCTTTATCTAAATATTAAAATAAGGAAGAAAATTGATCAGCTCCAAAAAAATATCAATCCATGCTCGCGAGAGTTGTCCCGATACTTAAGTCACGGTAAAACTCTCGGTAGTTTTTTTTATGTAAACTAGAAGTGTACTCGCACAATGCAGTGAGATATATCACGATTTTAATGTTTCATTTTTTTTGTCGATTTACAGTACGATTTTGGATGGTTTTGAGAAAGTGATCGATAATGTTTTTTTTATAAATTAGTTTAATTTAGGCTTAATTATATAATGTTTTTTATATAAAAAAATAAGTATTTTGTTAGAATTCAATGATTATCTTATATATTTTAATGACATCTAGAAAAAATAACCAATTACATATTTAATAATATAATTAAAACAAATTTATAGTAATATAATATATTAATTAATAGTGATACATGAAAATGTCTGCATAAAAGGAAGGATCTGCATATAACAAATTGGTGGGTGTTAGAAACATGCAGTGATAATATGTATCTTGTGCTTTGATACTTGTAAATTAAGAGATTTTTAAAATCTTGCATAAAATGATGGTACTTTATGCCTAATAATTTGTACTTAAGAGTTTTTTATCCGTGCTTTCTAATATAGTATAGATTTATAGTAATATAATATATTAATTAATAGTGATACATGGAAAGGTCTACATAAAAGGAAGGTCCTGTACATACCAAATTGATGCGCGTTAGAAGTCTGCAGTAGTAATATGTATCTTGTGCTTTGAAACTTGTAAATTAAGAGATTTTTAAAATATTGTATAAAATGACGGTACCTTATGCCTAATAATTTGTATTTAAGAGTTTTTTTATCCGTGCTTTATAATATAGTATAGATAACACCATTATATACTACAAAATTATATATTACCTTTTTTTATAATTAAATTAACGGTTTTTTTAGCCATATTTCTATGTTGATAAATACAAGTTTTTTAATGGCAAAAATAAGGGGAAATTAATTAAAATGGGCGTATTTCAAATCCGTATTACCCAAATGCCCCAAATATCGTTCAAATCGCCGAAATACCCCTTTTGTCCGGGAATAGTGGTCGGGAATCCCGGGTTTGGACGAGTTCGGCCGAAATGTGACTCGATGGGGGGTTAGGGCCGGGATTCCCGGGGATATGGCCGGGTTTCCCGGGGTTAGGGCCGGGTTTCCCGGGGTTAGGCCGGGATTGTTTTAGGGTTTGAGAAAAAATTAGGGTTTGAGAAAATTAGGTTTTTGAGAACTATCATTTTATGTGTTTTCATTGTTTTTCACGTGTTTGTTGCCTGATTTCAATTGTTTTTTCCACTTTTCATACCATAAACATATACTTGTCATCGAATGTACGATTAACTTTCATCTTTGGCTATAAATTTTGCCTATAAGAGTCAGTATAATTCAAGGTAAATACGTTCATCATCACATCCATTCCATTTTTCTTTCTTCCTTCATTGTTCATACTATTGAAAAAATGAGTTCACCTGTTGTAAAAGCTAAGCTCTATTTATGTTTCGATAGTCAGTGGGTTCAAAACAACAATGAGTGGGATTATATTGGGTACACAAAGCGTGGTGTACAGATTCCAGTAATCTATACATATAAGAGGTTTCTTCGTTACGCCATGGAAAAATGTGGAATCGAAGATTCTGCTAATTGCAAGTTGGTGTTCAAACGTGCAGATCGCTCACTAGTGGAGCTAAACAACAACGAACTGATACTTGGTTTTATGCAAATTGCAGTCGATTCAGAAATACCTCTAAAAGTCTTTGTGTATGACGCAACATTGATGTGCGACGAAGGTGATGACGAAGATGATGCCGGAGGTGATGACGAAATCCACGTCGGTGGTAGTCAAAATGAGCCTGATTATCAATTCCAGGCATCATACGACACCACAATTTATGCTGATCATTCATATCGTCCTAACGACTCTTATCCCGATGTTGTTCCGGAGACGCAACTAGAAGAAGAACAACAAGCAGAAGAAGCTGAAGAAGAAGAAGACGAAGAAAGATGGTTTTCTGGAGTTGCTCATGACGAAACCCATGTTTTCACAACGGGTATATCTGATCTGGACAGATCAAATACCGATACTGATGAGGACGAAGAAGAAGAGACATATACCCCTAGCAATAAATCACTTGTTGAGTTAAACGATTATTTTGATATGCCTCATTCCCTTCCAAACCCGGAGACCAATATACCACCCAACCAACCCGTACCTTACAATCGCGGTACAAGTATACATGAAGGACAACTATTTGATACGAAGGATCAAATGTCCATACAGCTCGGAATTAAGTTCTTGGAAGAGGGTTTCGTGTTTAGAACGGTGAAATCCGACAAAAGCAGATATGTGGCTATCTGTGAGCAAACCAATTGTAAGTGGCGTATGTCGGCGAAGTTCGTGGGCCCTAAAGGAGGGATGTTTGTCGTTAGGAAGCTGAACTATGTACACACTTGTTCGAGGACGCAACTAAATTCTAGACACCGGGAGGCCAACAAAAGGACTTTGGGCCACATATTGAAAGGTAAGTTTATTGACGCTAGCAGGTCATTTCGGCCGAATGACATCGTCGACGATATCAACCAGCAGTACGGACTCAACATTGGTTACCACCAAGGATGGCGCGCGCGATGCAAGGCCCTACTATTGGTGAGAGGCACACCTGAGGAGTCGTACGAACGAATCCCTATGTACTTATATAATTTGGAGCTGAAGAATCCGGGTACATGCACCCGAATAAGGACAGATTCGCACGGACGTTTTGAGTTGTGTTTCGCTGCTCTTGAATGTGCGGTATGTATATCAACACGCCATATATTTACATATTATAAATTATAATATTTACAAAGTTTCTCCACATACGTTATTTGCAGATCCGCACGTTTTTGGCAAACCTGCGTCCTGTCATCGTAATAGACGCGACCCATTTAAAGGGACCTTACCTAGGTATGATGTTCTTGGCGGTTGCCATGGACGGAAATAACAACATCGTGCCCTTGGCTTTCGGAGTAGGCAAGTCCGAGACGGGGGAGGAGTGGGGTTGGTTTCTGTCCAGGTTGAGAGAATGTATCGGAGTCCCGGAAGGGTTAGTGTTTATGTCGGACAGGTCTCCTTCAAAAAGTGCCGCAATTTCTGCGGTGTACCCATCGACCCCTCATGCCCTATGTTGTCGACATTTGGAGATGAACGTGAGAAGTGCGGACAGGCGTATTACTACAAACCGCTCGACCTACTAGAAGGCATACAAAGCATATACGATTACGGAGTTTGACCAGTACATGGATGCACTACGATATGAAGTAGATCGTGGAGCACAAGTTATGGACGCTGCTGGTAAGGAGAGGTGGTCAAGGGCCCATTTTCCTGCACATCGGTATAATATAATGACCTCTAATAGTGCCGAGTCGGTGAATGCACTGTCCCGTTTTGCTCGTAGGTTACCGATTGTCGGGCTTATGGAGTACTTCCGAAATTTTCAACAAGAGTGGTACCTACTTCGACGACAAAAGGGAGGTTGATAAACTATGAAATCTTGAACTTATATGTTATTTGCTCTTCTTTTGTTATTTATAAATCGTAGCATAGTTAACACACATATGTTTGTAGGTGAAATGCGTAATCATCTTACACCAATGTCGGAGGCAAAGATTCTCAAAAGGGCAGGAAAGTCTGCGCAATGGAGGGTTAGAGGGATTGGATATGATAGGTTCGATGTTCGGGATACCCATGGACTCGCCATTGTCGATATGCTTAACCGTGTTTGTGAATGTAAGCAATGGCAATATTCTGGGTTACCATGCGGTCATGCCATCGCAGCTGCAAGGTCTATGAATTGTAGAGATTGCAGCGATCTAGCTCTAGATTACTTCACGTCCCATACTTACCAGTCAACATATCAGGAAGTAATCAATCCGGTTGGACCCCCTCAGTCATGGGTTTTGCCACACGTCCCCCTTCCTCCATGCTATCCACCGTTAATAACCAAGAGACGTGCGGGGAGGCCAAGCAAGAACGATCGGCGTCCATCTCGTGGTGAGGATCCGATACAGAGAACGTGTACTAGGTGTGGAGCAGTAGGACAAACTCGTGGTGAATGTCCAACTCCTGCCCCTTCAACCGTTCCCAGGAGCAGAGATACAAGTAGCCAAAGATTTCGCTCTCAGGGGCCATCGAGCCTAGAACCACATGGAACCCTAAGGCATGATAGCATTGACCTTAACATTGACTTCCCTTGATTGTAACGACCTCATCTTGTAGCTTATTTCTCTCTTTATTTTTGTGCAAGTAGTTAACAAGTAATTTATTTTAGTGCGAAGTGATATGATATTTATGTTCATTGTTGATTTTATCCACCTTTTCGTGGTTGTGTAATTATATTGTGTAAAAACAAGTTAAACATTAAAGCATCCTTTTATTAAAGCATCAATAAAGTAAACATTAATAAAGAAATGAAAACATTAGACCATTGCTACGGGTAGATTAACCACCCTTTGAGAAACCTACTACGGGTAGATTTCTCGGATGCTCTTGACCCAGCCAGCCTTTGCCTTCATCTGCTCCTCCATACCGATGTAGTTTTCTTTGATTTCTACCAATTCATCTTCTAATTTTTTAATCTCCTTTTGCTTCTCCCTGACATCGCGCTTCATCATCTCCAAGAACTCCTTCTGCTCCGAAATAATGGCCTCCTTCTCTTTCTGCAATTCCATGTTGCCCAGCCAGTTCCTGCCGATATGTCGTATCTCCGCATTTGCCTCATCACATGAGTCTTTCAACTTTATAGGCAGTACTTGAGACATTGGTAGACTCAGTCCCTGGTTAGATTGATACCTAGGTGGGGATTGTCCCCCATGAGCATTGTAGTATGCCTCTCGTGCAAAATCATACTGCTCCCACTCCTGAGGCGTAATTGGTTCATCATAAGCAGACATCCCAAACTGCGCCCATTCCTCCGTTGTGTCTGGTACTTCCAGAATCGTATCACCAGAGCATATAAGAAGTCGTTGGGGATTCCCTAAAAACCAAGCGTCGTGTAGCCGTAGTTTGACATTTAAATGACCAATAATGTGACCTACTCACTTCGTTTCATGTCGTTGTTTCGAAGTCTTTTTAGATGTGATATGTGACGAGACGTCTTATTTATGGAGTTATTATGAAAATGATCTCTGCGTTTTCGAAACCTATCAGTTTCTAAGTTCGTTTAGTTCACCAAACACGAAAAATCTAAGAAAAACAATAGTAATATATATATATATAAATGTTATTACATACATAAAAAAACAGCAAAAACAATCTACTCGTCTAACCGACGTGTGTCCGTACCCAGGGGACGTGTAGGTCGGCGTCGAGCTCGTTGCCAACTAATATAAGTATTAAACGTCATATCAATATACAAACCAATATACAAGTATGGAACGTAATATTCTCAAATTAAGTTAAACACTAACCTGAGTGTGGCGAAGGTGTGCGGTGAGGGCCTCGAGATCTCTTAGGCGTGTCTCGACGGACCCGTGGACGTAATCGTGCAGCGCATCGTAGCGTACCCACCTGTATTGGTATGGGTCAGGAGGCGGCACTCCATGATGGGAGGAGCTAGGGGGAGCCTGATATCCCGTGCCATCATTGTCATCTTCATAATCATCGTCATCTTCATCATCTTCATAATCATCGTCATCATCGTCCTCATCGTGATCAGGATCTCTTCGTCGGGACTTCTTCGTCGGTCGCCTGGCCTCCTCTCTTTCCAAATAGGCGACGCTGGATAGATACCAACGACTCTGTTGTTCGGCAGCCGTAGGAGTGAGGCGCTCGAGAGCCGGATGCCTCACCTAAATATATTGTAAAACAAATAAGATTTAATATGCATGACTAAGTTAAACAATTAATTGTTCACTTTCTAAAATTAGAAACATAGTAAGAGAGCGTACGTCCGAAACTGAGTTAAAGATTGCAACGCATGCAACCTTATTCAGTACAATGTCTCGGTCCCATCGAGTTCCCCTAATGGTCCTGTCGGTGCGCTTGGTGAAATGGTGACGACAGATAGGAAACATCTCCAAGATCCATACCTGGAATTACACAACATAGAGTAGTATGTTAAAAAAAAGAAGACGACTTAATATTTAAGTTATAATACTTATCTAACCTTCAGAGCGTGTGCGAACCTACTCAACGTACTCTTGTTGATGTGCTTGTTCTTTTGTGTATGGCGTCTGGCGGTGGCTAAGTGTAAATAGTTGTATGTGTGGCTCCAGATATGGCTACCCCACGGGTAGCTGTCAAATGTCATAAGGTCATCGACGGCCCTATAGACAGTGTCAGAAACCACCTGGCTTAGCTCACGACCCATGAACATGACTTCCACCATCACTACCAAGCAAACACGCACAACATCCTCATCGGATAGGTCCTGCATGCCGCCTCTCATCGTCTGGACGACGGTTTTCACCTTCAAATGATCGGGGGCGTTATCAGGCCAAAGCCTCCGGACGAAGGACCCTTCCGATATGGCAGGCAGGGAGGGTGTTGGGCCGAAAAGGAGTCCTGTTATAAGACAAAACTCAAGACGACCAAAGCGCATGTGTTTCCCACGGACATTGAAATACATTTCCTCCGAAGTCGCATTGAGGACGTCGACCTCAAGCTGTAAAAACATGTACACTAGGAGGGGGTCCTGTGCAGTATTTGTAAGTTCCAGCCATGGACCAAAAGGTGTCCGTCCAAATATTTGATGTAAATTTTGTGCCCGTTCAGGTGGACACGCTGCAAAAATATCTCTAATTTCCTTGGCGAAGCGAAGGCGTGCTTTGAAAGACAGATCGACGTAATGAAAATCCTCCTACATAGTAACGAATAAAAGACAACGACTTATGGTTATAGTTAATATTTATGGGTTTTTGCAAAGTTAAGGAGGCCTAAGTTTTGTTGATTTCGTCTATTGAGAGAGTTTAGAAAAGAAACCACTCAATCTATTGGACTTCCAGGTAGTAGGGGAATCACGTGGATTGCTTAAATCCCTACAAACCTTAGGGCTATTTACACCCGTTTGACAAAATCCAAATCGATATGTTGTGATTAAAAGGCTTATGATTATAGTTATTATCTGGGTTTTTATGGTAAAAAACCAAAGTCTAGGGGCCTAAGTTGTAAATTTACCAAAGTTAAGGGCCTAAGTTGTAAACGATTCAAAGTTAAGGGGCCTAAGTTGTAATAAACCAAAGTCTAGGGGCCTAAGTTGTAAGTTTATAAAAAAAACACAACACTCTCAAAAAACGTAACACTCTAACATGTTATTAACGCAATCTCTAAAATTAACGCAATCTCTAAAAAACATGTCATCTCTAAAGTATTTATAAAAAAAAACACAACACTCTAAAAAAACGTAACACTCTAACATGTTATTAACGCAATCTCTAAAATTAACGCAATCTCCACAAAACATCCCATCTCTAAAATATTTATAAAAAAAAACACAACACTCTAAAAAAATGTATCACTCTAACATGTTATTAGCGCAATCTCTAAAATTAACCCAATCTCCAAAAAACATCCCATTTCTAAAATATTTATAAAAAAAACATATTATTACCGCAATCTTGGAAATTAACGCAATTTCAAAAAAACACGAAATATTCTAACATAACATATTATCCGACGTAAACATAACACATAATCTCATATATAAAAGCATAATCGAACATATAGTCTAATAAACATACAATAAATATAATGAAAATATAAAACTACAATGGGGTTAAGAAAACTTACAGTAGTAAGTAGACGAGACATATCTAAGATTGCTAAAAATTAACGAATGGAGTCGAAATCCGAGCGTGATATACACGAATGCAATGAGAGAGTTAGAAATGAGGGAGAGAGTTACAATGTTGTGTGGGGGTGTCAAATGGTCCCCTCTCCCTTTTATAACCGAACCACACCCATATAAAACCTAATTCATTTTAATCCCCACCGTTCATTCCCATCGATCGCATCCAATACACTTTTCCCGGCCCCCAACCCCGGGATTCCCGGCCATAAACCCGGGTTTCCCGGCCACACGACTAATCCCGGGATTCCCGGCCTCTTTTCCCGTAGATAATGGGTATTTCGGCGATTTGAACAAGATTTGGGGTATTTGGGTAATACGGATTTGAAATACGCCCATTTTAATTAATTTCCCAAAAATAAGGATTGGAAGGGGAGGGGGTATGATGGAGCTAGATTCTAAGGACAGATGCGGACAGAGCAGTGAGGGAAGGTAATCATACCCCTCATCTTCCACCATTCGAATCTAATTATTTTATTCTCTGCTTTATATTCAATTTTCATCTACACAAAACTTAATTATTAAAGTTATCTCATATCTAAAAATTAACTAAAATGGTTTAATATTGTGTTCTCGACTTTAGAAAGAATTGAAAAGAAAAAACGGGAAAAATAATATAATTTTTTTAAAGAGGGTGATGAAAATGAAATGGAAAAAAAAAATTCGTTTCTTGAACCTGTAAGAAAAGTAAAGAAAACCACAAGGGTTGTGGTGTGGTGGTTAGAGCTCGAGGACTTCATAGGGGTTGCCCGAGTTCGAGCCCCACTAGCAGCACTTGTGGCCACTGAAGATAATCTCAGGGTTGCACGCTTTAGCAGTTGGGCCGAAGACCCAAATTGCTAGGATTAGTTACCCTTCAAAAAAAAAAAAAGTAAAGAAAGTTATTATTTTTACATATATAACATTTATTTGTTTTACAACGTTATGTAATTGATAAGTACATGTAAATTTATGCATCTTTTTAAAGGTTTTTTTTCCTTTTCCTCTCTCATTTGAAAGGAAAATAATTTCATCTTATTTTTTTCCCTCTTTTTTCTCTCCTGAAAAAATTCAAGAACACCATTTTTTTCCCTATTCCCCTATTTTTCTCTCGATATCTCTCCTTTTCCTATATAATGGGTGTAAAAGCTGAATACAAAGGGGAAAAAAGCACATTTTCATCCATGTATATGTTTTCGTTCGAATATGCCCATAATATTTTGCTTGTGGTGCAAGTAAAATACTCATTTTTATTATTTACTTATTTTTGAATTCTGAATTTTATTTCGAATATTTAAAAAGCTTTCTTCGTAAAGTCACAATTCAAGCATATAGATAGTGGAAGTTGGAAAGAGTTTACGAGCAAAATGCATGGTACTTGTTCATATATAGGGGTGTTAATTGTGTATCAAATTATATTAAATATATCAATTAAATTTGTATCAACTTAAATCAGTTGGTAGTATTGTATCAAATATGCAAATTTGGTTAATATATACGATATTGACTACCAAAGTCTGTCCTAACATTTAGGAGGCCCGGTGCAAAAACAAAATGTGGCTTTAAATTATTTATTAAAATTTTTATTACTAAATATAAAAGTAAATCCTTAAAATGTTGAAGTATAAAAACATTTATAAACAAGATTTAAATAAAAATAAAATTGTCATTTACATTGATAAATTGATGCTCCTAAATTTCTTATGATTAATCTGTTGATAAAAATAAAAGGTTAAATATTATAATATATCATATAATAAGTACAACGTATAATATGTAACACAAATAGTTTAATATCTTACTAGTGGTTCTTCAATCTTCAATAATAAATTGTCACTACTATGTACATTTTTCCAAAAAAAAACAAACAGTTTAATACCCTCTTAATTTATTTGGTACTGAACTTTTTTTATCAATAACCTGGTTAGTTTCCAGTCTTGTACGCAGGTCAAACCAAATAGACATATGATGGATATGATCTGTAGTACTTTCATGCATCTTCATAATACGAGTAAGATGTCCCCAATCACTTATCCCCCCTCATGTGCTAAATTACTTGGATAGTGTTTATTTTTAAACAACTTACAACAAAAACAAAATACTTTGTCAAGATTTTTAGAATACACAAATCAATCTCTATGATGTTTCTCTCCGTTTGGTAAATACTTGTAAAATCAAAATTAAAACATATGTTAATTTCATCTTTACAACCTTTCCCGGTTAACAAATCTCTTACATGGCCATTTTCACTAATAAATCATGTCATTCAGTATCAAGGTTGTCCCAAAATTCGTTTGTGGGGTTCTACAGTAGCTCGAATTTTGGTAAAATTGTTAGGTGTCGACTTTGATTTCTGAGGCCAAGAACCGTTGGCATATTTGGAGTGTGGTCGTTAAATACTGGGGGATATTGGCATCGTAAGTAGTAATTTTATGAAGTTCAGATTAAGATCAGCGGATCTAGTCGAATGATTTTCCTTGGCTAGTAAAAGATTCATCAATTGAATGTTTGGGGCTTGGGAGTATTCAGGGAGTTGTATAACCCTTGGGTCAAGGACGACCATTCGTTTTGGAGTCTAATAGTAATCGTTAAAACTAAATGACGGTTCGGTAGCGGGAACAGTTGGATTTGGGAATTTTGTCGATTTCAGTGGTGAGCGTACCTTGGTTTGGTTGGAGAAATAGTTTAGAAGTATGTAGATCTGGAGTGGTTGGAAGACGGATTCTGCCTTTGGGGAAGTATGGATCACCTAAGGTTCGGAGGCAATCGTGGTCTTGTGGTTAGAAGCTACTCTAGTAAGCTAAACGTTCACTCAGATATAAGTGTAATGTGCCAAAGGGGACACCTGTCATGAGTATCAGCATAAAATTTGTCGTGATTGTTCTGGAAAGAGGATTAAAGACAACTCCTCGTCAACAGAGAGAATCTATTATTAGAGCAACGTTAAATGGAAAGCTAGATGTCGAGGACGAAATCTCTTTTAAGGTTGGGAGGATTGTAACACCCGTAATTTTCGATAAGTAAAGGTCATAGGACGTTTTTGAAACTTGTAAATGGTGGGATTTATGTTGGGAAAACATTACTTTGAGTTCCTTAGAGTGTCGGGAGTGTTGGCGTTGAAAAAGTTGAGTTTTGGGGCTTGGAAAGGGTCCCGCTACAAGACCGGCGACTATGACAGTGTCATAGTCGCAACAAGTGGACAGAAGACTGGTACACCCCAATGACTATGCCAAGCGACTTTGCCACTGGCATTGTCTCCTGGCAATGTCGCCAGGTGTGCCCGGCAGCATAAAATCGTGAATTTTATGATTTTGCTCACTCCCTCTCCACCCAATTAGCCCTATTCTCTCCCAAAACTTCTCAAGAACGACCTAACACCATCCTTTGATATTTTGGGGAATCTTTGGCTCAAATCCTCGAGTATTATGGTGGTAAACCATCATTAAGTTAAGGATTGGAAGCTTAGATCAGGAGTTCACCATCTCCACCGATTTCTCCAAAGTTTTGGCTTGAGTTTTCTAGGTTTTCACCAAAACTAAGTGGTAAGTTCATTCCCCTCATTTCCAAACTTCTCTATGCGTTATAAATGTTTCATTGATGGCTCCCTAGTGTTTTATTTCTCCAATTTTAGTTTGGATGATTTTGGAGGATTTAGGTCAAAATTAGGGTTTTGGTCAAAAGGGAGATTTGGACATAAGGTGTTTGGGGGGAATGATTCTAAGTGTTTGAATACGTATATTTATGGTTGAAAACTTATGAATCCAGGTTTTTGGAAGATTTGGCTTGATGATTCAAACTTCTTCAAAGGAGCTCAAGTCGGGGAAAAATCTAGATTTAACCTAAATCTAGCAAGATGAGTTCAAGTTGATTTGTGAAAACGGTGTACATGCCAAAATGTATGTTTTAAAATGTTTATATGTTTTACATGAAATTATCAACTGTTGAGTTATTTGGTAAGTTTTGATTACTTGAAGTGTTTAACTTTCTAAAATTTGTAAAACACCCACATTTTGGATTTTGGGCATTTTGATAAATAAATCACAAGTATTGGTATTTTAGTGATCTATTTTATGGAAGTATATATTTTGAGTATAAATGCACTTTTAGTGTGTGTTTTGAAGAAATACTTGTCCTTGAGTTATGGGACGTTTTGAAAAAATAAATAGTATAAATGCTTTTGGAAATTGATTTGTCGTAGTCTAAAATGGTGTTTTGGGGTTTTCACGACTTTGGAGCATGTGATTGCATAATCGTGGGTTATTTACGTTTTATTGCATTTTATAACTTTTAAAACTTGTTCTTTTGATTTATTGAGCTTATGGCCTGGTATTGACCTTATTGGGTCTTGGGGACAACTGTCCGATTTTGATAGCTCAACGTAGAGCATTTGGTTATGATGTGTATTTACTGCATCTTATTTGAGAATTACATGTTTTGAATGCGCTAGTTCATTCGTTTGGACTCATGTAATGTTTTTGACTATAATGTAATGGATCCATAGGCATTTGAGTCTTTACGTTCAATGATGGGACGTTAGTTTCCCTCATTGTAGCACGAAATAGGCATCGGGTCTCATGATAAGTAAGATGTGGACCCGTATGGTCGGACATTGTCCTATGAGCAGTAAGGTGTAATTTCAATATGCAAATAGACATCAGATCTCATGGTAAGTAAGATGTGGACCCGTATGGTCGGGCATTATCCCATGAGCAGTAAGGTGTAATTCCAATGTGCTTGTATGTTTTCCATGGATTTGGATACCTCAACGTATAGACATAGAGGGGTTGAAATTGAGACTCCACGAGCAATAGACTTAGAGGAGTTTAGTTCGATAAACCATATGATTATAATCCAAGTGTTTGATTTTATTAACTTAGATATGTGACCTACTTTTGTGTTCCGTCACATTCTATGTAATCGGGTCTTCCCCGTCACCGAAAGGTGTTGTTTTGGGTATTGAGTTTTAGTATCCATATTTTCAGTGATGTTTATATATATGGATTATTATCCATGATTTATGGGTTGAGTATTATACCCCACCCGTGTTTTTGGTGTTTCGAGATATAAAGTTTTATCCGCGTTTCGTAAATTGGGAGTTTGATTTCTATTCTCGTTTTGAGTGAACTTTGGGTTGATTTTACTTTATGACGGAATGTTTTATATTGGGGTTTCCGTCTTTAAAATTGTATGGGTTGGAAAACGTTTATATTGGTGTTTCCACTACCTAAAATGCATGTTAATGGAAAACAGATCGTTTTCATACTTAAAGTAAATCATTTTGAAAGACTAGGATTTAAACTGCATTCTTTCCTTTTTACGATATATTTAATCATGTCAAAAACTCCTGAACTCACTAGGCGTTAGCCTAACTTTTTATTTGTTGGCATGTACATCAGGTCCCGGTTGGGGAATGATACTAACAACATCATGAGGAGATGAGTACTAGTTACATGCACAAGGGTGAGTAGCTTGGTGAAGTGTTCCGCATTTATCTTGGGATTAGCAACTTGTATTTGGGTTTATCAACACCCGACCTTTTTTTAGTCTTCATGTAGGACTCTATTCATTTTGTTTATGGTTAGTTTTAGAATCGTATTTCAAGTATGGATTTACCGTAAGAGATCTTATCCATATTTTGAGGTATTATTGAAAATTTTAATTTAGTTGCTCTTTCCAAATTTGAGGGTGTTACAGTATTATTGGAGAAAAAGTATGGTAATCCTGTCATGTTGACCCCCACTTATTTTTTTTGAACGATGAGAATTCAATCCAACACGACGAGCTAGCGAGAAGCTAGTAATACAAGAAAGAAGTACAAGGAAACATAAAACCAAGTATAAAGGATTACATCGCCATTTATCCTAATTAAAAGTCTCCCCCTTCTAATTCTATTTTTGACCCATATGAAAGTGTTCGACATCACCTTGGAAGAGATCGTAGTTGCCAAATGGACCAGAAATAGGCGGCGATGACAATCCCCATAATTGAGGTCTTAGTGTTAATTTAGTTATCTGCTCCAACCGTATCGAGGATATCTGAGATAGATCTAGTCGAGAATGAGAACTTGTTGCACTAGGAAGAGATCATAACTCTAATTTCTTTGTTGGTTGAGCAATGCATGAAAAAGATGGGCCTCTGGTTCTGGTGTTGAGTGACAAAGAGGAGACGATTCAGAATTGAACCCAATACCTCTCCTGATCAGATTTAGTTTGGTCGGTAGTCTCTCTTGTCTTGCCCTCCACAACAGTAAATTGACTTTACCCGGCACCAAGTAATTCCATCTCATGCTATGTTCCAGAATGGTCAAGGACGAGTCGTCGACCGCTTTTCTAAACGAGGAAACAAAGAATATGTTGTCTTTTTCCAGCTTCCAGGTCCAAGACCTATTTTGCCAATTAAAATATGAGAGATCATGTAACATAATAATGTAAGCAGAGGCTTTTTTATCTAACTTCCTAATGGTGCCCCATGAACAGCTCAAATAACCCCTCCCTCTCAAGACGAGATCCCCGTTAGGACCAAAACAAGAAAGAAATAACGTCGTGCCATAACCCCTCGGTATCATATTTAAAACGCCACCAACACTTCCCGAGAAGAGCTAAGTTAAGAGCCCTAAGACTCCTAATGCCAAACCCATCGTGTTTTCTACTATTAACAGTTGAGCTCCAAGCCACCAAGAGATTTTGGATTTGTCCCCTCCCCCTCAAAAGAATCTCGCCCAAATGCTTTTGAGAATTTTGATCACCCTTTTGGGAGATTTGTAAATAGAGAACAAATATTGCCCGACATTTCCTAGAACTGACTGACAAAGAATTAATCTGCTCCCAAACGAGATATTGTTAGCTTTCCATATTGAGAGTTTTGATTAAAAGTTGTCGATGAGAGGAAGCCAACTTTCGACCTTTGGCATTTTGGATCCTATCGCCATACCGAGGTAAGAAAACGGAAGAGATTCGTCTTTGCAATTCATCCTCTTGGCCATGGCCATCACCTCTTCTGAATTAAATTCAATCCCCATTACTTTGCTTTTGTGGAAATTGACATTAAGTCATCAAGCTAGATGAAAACACCTTAAGATTCTTACCAGATTCAAAATATTTGATCGTGACTGGTCCCCAAGAAAAATAGCATCATCGGAGTATTGAAGAATAGAGATATTACGGTCATTGTTAGGAATAGAAACACCCAGAACAATCCCTTGTGGACAACCTCATCCATCGTTAATTTCAGCCCCTTAACAGCCAAAATAACCAAAAAAGGGCAATGGAATCGCCTTGCCTCACTCCTTTTTCCATCAGAAGTTCTTTTGTCGGTGACCCGTTGACAAGGATCAAGACTTTGGTGGTGGATAAACAACCACACGCCCAAGACCTCCACTTATCACTGAACCTCATTTTGCTAATGTACCCATAAGATTAATTGGTCGATAGTCCGAAAGCAAGATAGCGTCTTTAGTTTTAGGAATAAGGGATATAAACGAAGAGTTGCTACTCAGATTGATCGTGCCATGCTCTTCAAAGAATTTCACCGCTTTGTAGACGTCCCCTCTTATAGTATCCCATAATTTTTTGAGGAATCTAAAAGTGAACCCGTCCGGCCCCGGGGATTTCTCATTACAACATCTCCACACAATGTTCATGACCTCTTCGAAGAAACGGGAGACTCAAGATTGACTTTTTGCTCATTTGAAAGAGTCTAAAACCTGCAACTTTTAAATTTCGGTCTAAAACGATTAGTCTCAAGAGAATTTTTCTTTAAAGAACGAAAAAGCCTCTTCCTTGACCTTCCACTACTCTCTAATCCAGACACCATTAACATTAAGCTCATGGATCTGCGAACGCTTGATATTGTTCCTAACCAACGCCTAATATTCTCCTTCCAAAACCCACTTAGATTTGGCCTTTTGCTTAACATCAAGCAATTTTTGAGATTCGAGCTCGCAAAGTTGCAGGATTGCCTTAGCTCTGCGATTAATTTATCCCCATGCAATGTCGCATTTTCTGCTTTAAGATCCAAATTGTTAATTTCTCTTTTTAATATATATTTCTGAAGATTATTTTCGTTCGTCTGCATAGCTCTCCAATCTTTAATCAACTTCTTTAGGGATCTGGATTTCCTAGAAAACACCTCCACTTTCGAGAACGCATTTTCCACCCCTGTCCTGTTTTCCTAGCAACCTGTAACCACTTTGTCTAAGTCCTTGTCTTTGAGCCAAGAGTTGAAATTTTTGAAAGGAATTGGCCCATAGTCGAGACCCCCCGAGTCTAATAGAATTGGGCAGTGATCAGAATGGATTCTCTCTAAGGCCGTCACACTCACATTTGGCCAGATCAAAAAAGTTCACCGAGGTCAGAACCCGTCAAGCTTACTAAGCTTGGAACGACTCGAGCACATCCAGGTGAACCTCCGTTCTCTAAGTTTGACATCTATCAGGCTGTTAGAATTAATGAAGTCATTAAAAAGAAACGCACCTCTAGCATCGAAGGTAGATCCTTTTCTTTCATCCGATTCCTGACTTCTTTGAAGTGGCCATAGAAGATTCAGATCGCATCAAAATCACTGTTGACCCCCACTTACGTATGTTTTCCTCATCGCCATTTCTCTCGTGTCTTGTATCCGTTCCACCTTGACTGTGTCATAACATATGATCGATCCGCTTTAACCTTATACCATTTTTAACTTAATAAGTCTATGATGCGTGTGGGTACATATATATGTATTTGTGTGTGTGTTTGTATATATATATAGAGATATATAAGATATAACTTATATTGAGTGTAAGTTTAAGAAAGAAACAATCACAAAACAAACATGAAGCAACAATAGATGTTGGAAACAAGTTTTAAGTACTACCATCTCCTTAATTTCGATGTTGAAAAAGATTTTTAGTTTTAGGAGAGAGCCATTATGATGGCAACAAGTTGTAAGTACTACCATATTTGTTGTACTTCAATTTTACATGTTTAAGGCCATGAGCTAGAGTTCGCAAAAAAAAAGTTGTTTGCACTTATCAACATGGTCATGTAAGAGTTAGATTCGTGACATATAATCTTTGGAAATTCTCTTTAGGAGCCTCATATCATCTATACTTATACCAAATTTTCTTGATATATGTTACACACACACACACACACACACACACACACACATATATATATATATATATATTAGAACACCACCAACCAGGCAACCACCCTCAACTAGACATGACAAGAGTAGAATTGAATAATAAAAGGATGAAAGAGAAGGATAACTCAATTCGAAGGAGGACACGAGGTAAAGCAAATTGCTTTAATGGATGGGGGAGAAAATGAAGTGTGAAAACTATTAACAGCTCAAATTTGTCAATTCTGAAGCTAAAGATTTCTTTGAATCATGAGATATCTCACCAAACGTCATATCCATATACACCATGGTAGATAGTGTTGTGTAAAGGAAACACCAACACCTTCATAAATTGTCAAGAACCAATCGTTTTCTAGAGAGTTTTCACATACACTTTTGGGGATATATATAGGGTCCCCTTCATTTGCTAACCACGACATTGTTGCTAACCGTGCTTACCAATTTTCAACCAATCAGAATCATGCTAAAGTTTATGTCCTCAAAGGGTAATATGAGAATTTCATAATTCACGTTTATTTAATTTATTTCTATATTTCAAAGAGTTATTAATATGGTAGTTATCTAAATACTAAATATAATATTTAATGTATTTTCATATTTTAAAGAGTTATTAATATGGTAGTTATCTAAATATTAAATATAATATTTAATATTTAATATATTTCCATATTTCGAATGTGCATATATGCATGTCTAGATGTCAGTGTGTATCTCAACCAATGCAGAATAGATCAGCTGATATGCACATATACACATATACAACATGTACATATTCACAATACTCAATGTGCACATATGCATATTAGATACCAGTGTGCAGATATGCATATACTCAATGTGCACATATGCATATACTCAATATGCACATATGCATATTAGATATCAGTGTGCATATATGCTTATAATATTTCAGCAAACATATGCATTTATGCACTGTATGCAAGTGTGCACATATGCACTATCCTGAAAATCGATTTCTTCAAATCCTAAAAACCGTTTTAACCGACTTTCCGGCCAAATTCCGGCGACCCCTATATTGGTTCAATTCAACTCCACTTCATTTTCCGGTAACGTTGATTTATACGGCGATGCGTTTAACCTCCCATGCATTATTTCTCCGTCTCCCCCTTTTTCTCTGGCGAACCCAAACCCACCCACCACCGCCGCCAAGAAATCGAACCAATGCCGGAAAATCAAGATTTCCATAATCGCCGTTTCCGTTGGTGGGTTTTTGTTATTATGCATCTTGGTTGCATTATTAACGATTTGTTTGAAAAGAAAAAAGAAAAAGACGCCGACGGTGGGTGTGAATGGCGCTGAAGCAGTTCGGGCAGCACATGGTGGCGGCGACGGAGGTGCGACGAGTGGTAATGGGAAAAATGGTGGAGGTGGGTTTTAAAGTGAAGGTGATGACGGGGGTGGGATTGGGAAGTTGATTGTTAGATCACAGATTTATTGGATTCAAGATCATCCAATCTGAAGACTGGAATCTGAAGCTAAAGCTGAAAAGCCACTCTCAATATAAGTCTAATGTTAGTTTGTAATAATTGTCAAAGTTAATTATTGTGTTAATTATAGTATTTTAATATTATTCCTAAATATCTAATAAATAGATATTTAGGATATTAGATATTTAGTTTAGATATTATATTATGTTGTTGTTGGTTGATATTAGGTGAGATATCTGATCATATCTCACAACACACAATCAAAGAGATCATAATAGCCAACATCCAGATAAGAGAGAAAACAGAGAGAGAGAGCTTAAAGAGAAATCATATCAACACTGTAATCCGTTGTTTGTAATCTAAACAGGTTGGTTTATCTATCATATTTGTGTTTGTTATTATCTGGTAAGATCGTGTTCAAATATAAGTGACCGACAATTGGTATCAGAGCTTGAATCCAGATTCAAATCAAATTTATAAAAACTCTCTGTGTTCTTCATTTTCAAAGACATTGTACCATCGATCAAAAACTTCAAACAGTGTTTGTTTTTGAAATCTCTTGGTTGTAAGTTGTTGCAAAAGGTTAGGCGATCGTTTTGTCAAAGTTTAGAGTTGTAAAACGTTTTCTAGATTGGTGTATTTGAGTGTTTACAGAGCAAATTATCGAAGAAGAAACACACACCGGTCGACACCGGTTACACGCACATTAGTCCATATCGGTCGCTCTACCCTGGTCGAAAACTCCATACCAGTCGCTCTACCCCGGTCGAAAACTCCATACCGGTAGAACAACCCCGGTCGAAGGTTCCACCCCGGTCGCACCAACCCCGGTCGAAGACATAACCCCGGTCACTACATAACCCCGGTCCAACATCTCACCTGTCGCAGTCCGGTCAATACATCACTCCGGTCAAGACACCGGTCGAGCAACGGTCCGGTCGAACAACACACAGGTCTCAACATATTACAGGTCGACAACTCCGGTTTGCGCCATCAATTATTCGCGCAAAACTCTAATTCGCGCGACCAACTACACGCGCAAACTTCATTTCGCGCGACCTTCTTATCACGCAAAGTTTGTTTTGCGCCACCCACTACTCGCGCAAACCTCAGTTCGCGTGACTCGCCTCTCGCGCAAAGTCCATTTTTGCGCCAGCGTCTTCTAGCGCAAAGTTGACTTTTTCGCCAACCTTACCTAGCGTAAATTGTGCTTTTTGCTCCAGTTCCTGACTTAGTCTTATTATTCAGTATTTATCTGATTTTATCTGGACTAACGATCATATTCAAGTTTTCTTATCAATCAGAATGTCTTTCTACAATAGTAGTGTCCCAAAGTTGAATAAAGGAGAATACGAAAAGTGGAAAGTTAATTTTTTCAGCTATGTAGATAAAGATGATCTAGGTCACTACATTAGATTATCATTGTCTGAAGGAGCAATGGAACCCCTAAATCCTAAAGTATCTTGTACTAGGGATCAGGTGCACAGAGAGAGAGCTGATAATAGAGCTAGAGTTTATATGAAAAACAGTATTTCTAAAGAAATTTCTGATTTAATGGATATTCCCAAAGATTCAGGGAAAGAGATATGGGACTATCTTGAATTAAACTCTGAATGGATTATCTCAGAGCAAAAGGTTTTCTTAAAAGCAAAAGATTTAGAAGCTGAGAACTCTGAGCTAAAAAGAATGATTTCTGATTTGGAAGCTAAAATCCAAAAGCTAGATTTAGTTGAGAGCAATGAGAAGAAATCTAAGGAATTGGAAAGTGCAGATGCTGATCTTCAGAAGAAGAAGTTCTCAGACTTTTCCAAGAAGAGTATTGAAGAGAAGAAGGTGATTGAACTTAAATGTATAAAGCTTTCTCAACAAGTTAGTAACTTTGAGAAAGTAATCATTTTAGAAAGAGATTTGTTTGCCAAAGTGTTGGGAACTGAAGATTCTACTAAGTGTAGTTACTACTGCTAGTACAAGTGTAGTTACTACTGCCAGAACAAGTTGAAGATTAATACTGCTAAGTGTTACTACTGCTAGTAGAATTACTACTGCTAGTTAAAGTTAGTACTGCTTGAACAAAGTTAGTACTGCTTAGCTAGTTAGTACTGCTAGTAGTTAGTACTGCTTGAAGTTAATGCTGCTAGTTGAAGTTAATGCTGCTGAGCATTATTAGTGCTGCTAAAGAGATCCGGATGGAATGTACTACAGCTGGATATACTGAAGATATACTTAGAAGATATACATGGAAGATATACTGAAGATTTGTTTATTCTTTGTAATTATCTTTTTATCAGTATATGTATAGAATGTTTAGAATAGATAGAAATAACTTTTTGATAATCGTTTTTCAAGAGAGAAAAATCAACCTCAAGGCATAGATCCTAATCCTAGAGAAGTAGAATTCGTATTGGTGAGCCTGTTCATCAATATTGAGGTTGAGTGTGTACTCTTGTAGTTTTAAGCATTCAATAAAAGCTTACAGTTTGATAATTATATACTGTTTTTGATTACTGTTTTATCAAATATCAAAGTGTTTTTCCGCAACTTCTTTGATATTAGTTTCTGAGTATTAATTCTTGTTAAGAATTCGATCCTGACAAGTGGTATCAGAGCAAAATTCTCTCAGAAACAGTTATTCATCATGGAAAATCTTACAGAATCAAGCAGTACTTTGGTCTCAAAAGTTCCAATGCTCAGATCCAATGAATTTGACATGTGGAAAATCAGAATCAAGCAATATATTCTCCTCACAGATTACTCTATGTGGGACATCATTGAGAATGGCCCATCTGATGGAGGAAAGATTGGTGAAGATGGCAAAAGAACTCCTCCAAAGACAGATACAGACAGGAAATCAAGACAGACAGAGATGAAAGCCTTGAGCACACTGCTCTTGGCCATTCCAAATGAGTATCAACACCAATTCTGCAATTGTACTGATACACAGATGCTCTGGAATGCTCTAGAGAAGAGATTCTCAGGTACTAAAAGTACCAAGAGAAATCAAAAGGCAATCTTAAAACAACAGTATGAAAACTTCATCTCAACTAAGAATGAGTCCATGACTCAAACTTTTGACAGGTTTAATAAACTAATTGGTGAACTAGCTACTATGGGAGTACAGATTGATCAAGATGATGTGAACAGAAAGTTCTTAAGGTCCCTTGGAGATGAATGGACCATGTACACTGTGTCATTCAGACAGAATGATCAGTTGGAAGACAAAGAACTTGATGATCTGTACAATGATCTTAGAGTATTTGAAGCTGAGGTGGAGGCAAAGAAGAAGCCTTCTGGATATGTTCATAATGCTGCACTCCTATCAGCATCAATTGATTCTACTGCTAACCCTGAATCAGTTAATGCTGCTAATGGATCAAATTTAGATAAAGGCACTGATTATGTATTTGAAGCTCTTCTTTCTAATCATGGAAATTCTTCTTTGATCAATGATGACTTAGAACAACTTCATCCTGATGATCTGGAAGAGATGGATATTAAATGGCAGATGGCCATGCTCTCCATGAGGGTTAAAAAGTTTATAAAGAGGACTGGAAGAAACAACTTCTCACAAAGAAGAGAAGATGGAGCAGGGTTTGATAAATCAAAGGTAGAATGCTACAAATGCCATCTGAAGGGACATTTTGCTAGAGAATGCAGAAGTGGAATGTCTCACAACAACAACCATCAACAAGCTCAATCTGGAAGCTTCAATAACAACATAAACTCTGCTCAAGCCCTTGTTTCTCAACAAGGAATGGGGTTTGATTGGAGTGATCAAGCAGAAGAAGCTATTCAGAATCAAGCTCTTATGGCTAAAGTATCTGATCTCCCATCTGAGGTAAGTTCTAATCTCTGCTCTAAAACTTGCATAGACACTGTTAAAAGGTACAGGGATCACAATCAGAAGATGAGTGATGACCTGAAGAGACTAGAAAAGGATATAAAAGACTATGTGAGGATAGTAGAGAGATTTGAAGATCAAATCAAAGGTTTTCAAGCCAATGAACTACAACACTCATATGACACTAATTACTGGCAGTGGGAGAAAAAGGATTTAGAACTTAAACTGACCAAATCTAAAGAGGAGAGTGAAAAACTGAAAGAGGAGTTAACCAAGGTTAAGCTTGATGTAGAAAAGTTTTCCAATGCTTCTAAAGCAATGGACTCCTTACTGCAAAATCAGATTCATGATAAATTAAGAAGAGGAATTGGGTATAATGCCACACCTCCACCATATAACAACAATTACATTCCTCCTACTTCAGACCTATTAGACACCAAAGATAGGAAGGACTTGCCTGAGGGAGCCACTGAAATAGATCCCTTAGATGAGGAAATTGTTGAGGATAAGACTGAGAAAGAGGTTGACAAGAGTAAGGAGAACAAGGTGAGTGGTGAGATTTCTATAGAAAACAACATTATCACCAATGAGGATTGTGGAAGGGCTTGGATCAAATCCAAGAACATAGAGAAGACAGAGGAAAAGTTTGGTAAGGTCCATTATAAACAGACCACAGTTGTGAATTCAGGTCCTTGCAAACAGTGTGCTTGTAAGAAGAATGAGCCCCAAAAACAGGACAAAAAGAGGGGAAATCAAAGAAACTGGAATAATCAATGGGCACATAAACAAGGGGTTGATCTGAGTAAAATCAATAGACCAAAACCTTGTTTTATCTGTGGCAAATTGAATCATCTTGCAAAATTCTGTTATTTCAATCCTATGAACCAAAGAATGAATTTCCAAAGATCCATGCAAAAACCCTTTGGTCATAAGAAAATTGAAAAGAACCATGTGGCTAAGAAAACTGTTAAAACTAAAAGCCATATGAAGAAAAAGTATTCTGTTAAAGAAAGTGTCAATATGTGGATTCCTAAAAGCACTAAAACTGTTAGTACTGCTATCACAAATAATGCTGCTGACAATGATAGTGCTGCTAGAAGTAATACTACTGCTAACAATGTTAATGCTGCTAACAAGGTTAGTACTGCTAAACCTGTTAGTACTGCTACACCTGTTAGTACTGCTAACTCTGTTAGTACTTCTAAGGTTAGTACTGCTTCTAGTGTTGATTCTGCTAAGCCAATCATATTGACAAAGTACTCTAATAAAGAGTGCTCTGAGTTTAAAAACCTCATTAAAAAGGAATGTAAATACTTTGATGAGAAAGGAAGACCCAAGATCACTTTGGCTTGGGTCCCCAATCATACTAATTGATTTATCTAATGTGCAGGGCAACCAACAGCTCAAGGGAAAGAGCATTTGGCATGTTGATAGTGGTTGCTCTAGGCACATGACTGGCAACATGTCATGCCTTCAGGATTTCAAGCAAATTAATGGAGGACATGTTGCATTTGGAGACAATCTTACTGGTGGTAAGATAAGTGGAAAAGGTAATGTCACCAAAGGTAAGATGACATTTGAGGATGTCTACTATGTTGATCAATTAAAGTACAACCTGTTAAGTGTATCACAGGTTTGTGACAAACAACATAGTATATTATTTACTAACACTGAGTGTATGATCCTTGCTCCAGGGTTCAAGGTAGTTGATGAAAACATGATACTACTTAGAACTCCTAGGAAGGACAATGTTTACTGTCTTGATTTGGACAATGTTGATAGTGATTCATCTTTAAATTGTCTTGTTTCAAAAGCTTCTATAGATGAATCCTCCCTTTGGCACAGAAAGATGTGTCACATGAATTTCAAGACTATGAACAATCTTGTTAAAAATAACCTTGTAAGAGGTTTACCTTCAAAAGTCTTTTCATGTGATGATCATTGTGTTGCTTGTCTTAAAGGCAAACAACACAAAACTTCTCATAAGACCAAAGAGTTAAATTCTGTTTCTTCTTGTCTCCAGTTATTGCATATGGATCTGTTTGGTCCTACAAATGTTATGAGTATAGGCAAGAAATCTTACTGCTTAGTTATTGTTGATGATTACTCCAGATTTACTTGGGTATATTTTCTAAGGACTAAGGATGAAACAAGTGGTCTTATCAAATCCTTTATTCTAAGAATTGAAAACCAAACTAATCAAAGAGTAAAAGTCATTAGATCAGATAATGGAACTGAATTTAAAAATCATGATTTAAACACTTTTTGTGAAGGAAAAGGTATTGAGAGACAATATAGTGCTCCTAGGACTCCTCAACAGAATGGTGTTGCTGAAAGGAGAAATAGGACACTAATAGAGGCTGCTAGATCTCTGTTGGCTGATTCAAAATTGCCAATTACATTCTGGGCTGAAGCAGTTAATACTGCTTGTTATGTCCAAAACAGAGTTCTAGTGGTCAAGCAAAAGAACAAGACCCCATATGAGCTTTTAAATCAAAGAAAACCTTTTATTGGTTTCTTCAAACCTTTTGGGTGTCCTTGTACAATTCTAAATACCAAATCTCACTTAGGTAAGTTTGATAGCAAAGCAGATGATGGATTTCTTGTTGGATATTCATCTCAGAGTAGGGCCTACAGAGTTTTTATCTCTTCTTCTAGAATAATTGAAGAAAGTGACAATGTCAAATGCAATGAGAACACACCAAATCCTGTTGGGTCTGGACCTCAATGGCTATTTGACATTGATTCACTAACTAACTCTTTTGGTTTCAGTAATGAGTATACAGGAACAGATGGTGGAGAATCAGAGATCACACAAGTTCAAGAAAGTATATCTAAATCTGTGATTTTTCCCATACCCACAGTAAATGAAGACTGTGAAAAGGAATCATTTACTGAACCAAGTCAGAGTGAAGAAGACACTAGAGATGAGGAGACTCAAGAATCAGAAGTGACATCTGAAGACACTTCAGTTGAGTTGCATGACTCTAATCTAGAGGCTGGACTGAATGAAGAACCTAGTCATAACACCAGAGTTCAAAAGAATCATCCTCCACAGCTGGTAATAGGAGATATATCTTCTCCTATGATGACTAGACATCAAAGCAGGCTTCAAGAAATGCAAGATCAACAGCATACAGTGCTCTCATGTTTTCTATCCCAGCTTGAGCCTAAAAAGGCACATGATGCTATGAAAGAATCTAGCTGGATAGAAGCAATGCAAGAAGAACTGTTACAGTTCAAGCTACAAGATGTATGGGATCTAGTAGACCTTCCTAAAGGTCACAGAGCAATTGGCACAAAGTGGATTTTCAGAAACAAGAGAGATGAAAGAGGTATTGTCATAAGGAACAAAGCAAGGCTGGTGGCTCAAGGCTATACTCAAGAAGAGGGTATAGATTATGACGAAGTTTTTGCACCTGTGGCTAGGATAGAAGCAATCAGACTATTCCTAGCCTATGCTTCTTACATGAACTTCAAAGTCTATCAAATGGATGTAAAAAGTGCTTTTCTCTATGGGTCAATTGAAGAAGAAGTATATGTCTGCCAACCACCAGGGTTTGAAAACCCAAGCTATCCAGACAGAGTATACAAATTAAAGAAAGCACTTTATGGACTACATCAAGCCCCAAGAGCATGGTATGACACCCTGTCATCCTATCTCTTGGAAAATGACTTTGAAAGAGGAGTCATTGATAAGACTCTATTTATCAAAAGGAAGAAGAAGGATATCTTGCTGGTCCAAATATATGTTGATGACATTATTTTTGGTTCTACAAGAAACAACATGTGCAAGGAGTTTGAGGATTTAATGCATCAAAGGTTCAAAATGAGCTCCATGGGGGAACTTACTTTCTTCCTTGGACTCCAAGTTCAACAGAAGTCAGATGGCATTTTTATATGTCAATCCAAGTATGTGCAGGATATTCTAACCAAGTTTGGTTTCTCAGAATCAAAACCTGCCAGCACACCTATGGAAACACACAAGCAGATCACAGCAGATCTTGAGGGGGAGGATATGGATGTGCATCTTTATAGATCCATGATTGGCTCTCTCATGTATCTCACAGCATCAAGGCCAGATATTATGTTTCCCATCTGTGTATGTGCAAGATTTCAAGTTAGGCCAAAGCAATCTCACTTTCAAGCTGTTAAGAGGATATTCAGATATCTCAAAGGGCAACCCAGATTGGGACTTTGGTATCCTCATAACTCACCTTTTGATCTAATAGCATACTCAGACAGTGATCTAGGTGGGGCAAACTTGGACAGAAAATCTACTTCTGGAGGATGTCAGTTTTTGGGTGCTAGACTAGTCTCATGGCAGTGCAAGAAACAAACCACAGTATCCACATCTACAACAGAGGCAGAGTACATAGCAGCTGCAAGTTGCTGTTCTCAAGTCTTATGGATTCAGAATCAAATGTTGGATTATGGGGTAACCTTTCTACACACTCCAATCTTTATTGACAACAGCAGTGCTATTAGCATTGTAAATAATCCAGTCAAGCACTCAAAGACAAAGCACATTGAAATCAGGTATCACTTTATAAGAGATTGTAATGAAAAGAAACTTATTCAAGTTGTCAAAGTCCACACTGATAATCAGTTTGCTGATCTATTCACTAAAGCTTTTGATGTGGGTAGATTCACTTTCTTGGTCACAGGTGTGGGAATGATAAACTCTGAATAATCTTCTTCTCAAAAAGTGGTTTTATACCTGTATATTTTTATTCTTGGTGTTACTAATCTTCTTATTCAGGATATACATAGCAGTACTCAGTGTTAGCAAGTTTAAAAGGAGTAAGTATAGTTAATACTGCTAGTAGTTAATACTGCTAGTAGTTAATACTGCTTTCAGTTAATACTGCTAGTTAGTTAATACTGCTAGCCGTTACTACTGCTAGTAGTTAATACTGCTAGTGGTTAATACTGCTTTCAGTTAATACTGCTAGTTAGTTAATACTGCTAGCCGTTACTACTGCTAGTAGTTAATACTGCTCTAGGTTAATACTGCTTATATTCCGAATACTATAAATACTCTTTGCCCGCCTAAAAGTTCATAACGACTCTTTGCATACTGTTCCCTTGCGCTCTAAACCCTTTCTCTCTCAAAGTTCAAAGTTTTCAGGCAAGAATCTTCAAGGTCAATGGCATCAATGGCGTTCATTGACGAGCACAATGAAATCGCAATGCTCCAAAAGCCAAAACAAGCAGAAGGCTTTCATCAGATTGTGGATTTCCTCAAGTCAAGCCACATTGCTCATGCTCTTACTGTATCCCCTACAATCTACATTGAGCATCAAAAGCAGTTCTGGGCCAATGCAACCATTGTTGTGGAAAATGGTGTGCAAATGATCAAGACAAGAATCTGTGATCACTCACTTACAGTTACTGAAGAAATCATTCGCATCAGTCTACGTCTAGACGATGCCTCTGGTATAGCGTCTATCTCTAATGATGAACTGTTTTCTAATCTTACTAGAATGGGGTATGGAGGCCCATTGGGTGTTTTCAAATTCTCAAAAGCAAAGTTTTCATCCCAATGGCGTTTTCTTGTTCATACCCTGATGCATTGCATCTCCAAAAAGACCACTGGATGGAGTGAGTTCAGCAGTCCAATTGCATATGCTTTGGTATGCTTGGCTACATCCAGAAGGTACAATTTCTCAAAGATGATTTTCAGTGATCTTGTATCAAATATGGGAAACAAAAAGAGTTTCTTTATGTATCCCAGATTTGTTCAGGAAGTAATTAACCATGAATTGACGGATATACCTCAACCTGTTGGGGTATATGTACCTAAACCCCCAAAAGGCAAGGTTTTCTCAAATATGAGAAGATTTGCTGGGGACTCGGAAGGAGTTGACACCCCATTGTTCTCTACAATGATGGTGGTGTCCCAAAACACTGAAGGTATGGCAGCAGGGTCAAGGCCCTCATTAGACCATCCCACTGCTAGCCAAGCCCAACCTTCCCTCTCAAAATCAATTCCACAGTCCCTTCTGAATAAGCCCACTTCTACAATTACCCAAACTTATCAAAGAAAACAGGTAAAGAAGGCTCCTTCCCTTCTTGTACCATCACCAACTAAGCCTTTAAGCCCTCTAAGGGAGAATTCTCCCCTAGAGAATATCCAAAGGGAAACCACAAGGGTATCTCCCAACCCAAAGGAGGTGCTCTCTGAGGAGGAGGTAGAGCATATGGGTGATGAGGCTGCCACTACTCCTGCTAGCACAGAGGAGGAAAGTGGTAACATCAATAAGACCTCCCCCATGGCAACTTTGAATGAGCAATCATTTGAAGGTCCCTGGTGCCAAGAAACCACAGGGGTGGATAGTGCTTCTGCTAGGCAGAAGACTTCCACTACTAAAAGATCCAATGATCCTTCAATAGGGGGTAACACTCCTGGAGAAGGTGAGGACAGATATAACTATGATGAATTGATGGAGGCAATGGGCAACATCAACATGGATGTACTCAAACAGGGCAAAGATATAGAAGAGCTAAAACTCATAGTACTGTCACAACAAGAACAAATCATCAAGTTGAAGCAAATGGTAAGGAAACTGATTCTGCAAAAGAAGAAGAAACAATTTGTGCTCAGAAGGAGGAAACCAGTGACTGATGCTCCCAAAAAGGGGGAGATCAACATGGAAGAAGCATCAAGGAAAGGGGAGATTGATAAAGAGAGAGTTGAAGTTGAGGGGGAGAAGGAAGCAGAAACAGAAAGAGGTTCAGTACAAAAAGAAGCAGAAACTGTTAATGCTGCTGAAACCTCACAAGCAGCAGTAACAGAGTTAACACCAACAGAAATTGAAGTAGCTGAAGTGCTAATCAAAGCTAAGAATGACACTCCCAAAGCAAAGGGAGTGGTCATAAATGAAGGGAGAGACAGAAAATCAGAACAGAAAGACAAAGCTGCAGAATCAAAGAATAAGGGAAAAGAAAAGATAGTGGAATCTGATCAACCAATCAAGAAGCAAAGGTTGGTTGAATCAGATGAAGCTTTAGCAAGGAAAATGCAGAAGGAGATGGAAAAAGAAGAAAGAGCTCAGGTGGAGAAGGACAGGGAAATGGCAAAGGCTTTAGCTGCTGAGCTAAATAAAGCCTATCAAAAGGGGCTTGAAACTGAAAAGGCTAAACAAAGGGCTATAAGTCTGAGAAAGGCTATGATGGCTAATACAAGTGCAAAGAAAAGAAGACCTTCACAAACTTACCTTGCCACTCAGGAAAGAAACAAAATGGTAACTTTCTTGAGGAGTGCAATTGGGGTAAAGAAAGAAATATTTGTGAAGATGAGTTTTGATCAAATCAGAGAGCTCTATGAAAAAGAAATGGGAAAGATTACATCAGACTCAAGAGGAAGGGTGATAAGTATGAAGTATTCAACACTTGGGTCAAGATTGTCAGAACATGCTCTAGATCTGATATAGAAGAGATGTTTGACATAGGAATTAAGCTGTATGCAGATCATCTGAATACTCCAGGAATTTCTCTTACAAAACTGGTGATGGAGTATCTATGCATGATGTTCAAACCTGAAGAAGTGGACCAGGTCATCAAGAGTGTGTTTAAAGAAGTCACAAGTTGGACTCTATACGAAACTAGTGGAGTATATGCAGTGACTTTGGATAGAAATCACACAGAATACTTCCTAGTGGATAGAGTATATAATCACACCAGACTGAAGGTTCATGCCATGCTAAAGAAGAAGTTGGGTTGTGCACCAAATTCAGAAATGGCCAAGTATCTAATTCAGAGGATAATCAATCAGAGTTTGGGACTGAATCCAGACTTAGGAGCATGATCTTGGAAGTTTTGGGAGCATCAAAAAGAGCATCTGGAAGAATATCTGAAGAACTTGACTTCTCTTCTAAAAGTCAAGTTAGGGGGAGATTGTTGGGAACTGAAGATTCTACTAAGTGTAGTTACTACTGCTAGTACAAGTGTAGTTACTACTGCCAGAACAAGTTGAAGATTAATACTGCTAAGTGTTACTACTGCTAGTAGAATTACTACTGCTAGTTAAAGTTAGTACTGCTTGAACAAAGTTAGTACTGCTTAGCTAGTTAGTACTGCTTGAAGTTAATGCTGCTAGTTGAAGTTAATGCTGCTGAGCATTATTAGTGCTGCTAAAGAGATCCGGATGGAATGTACTACAGCTGGATATACTGAAGATATACTTAGAAGATATACATGGAAGATATACTGAAGATTTGTTTATTCTTTGTAATTATCTTTTTATCAGTATATGTATAGAATGTTTAGAATAGATAGAAATAACTTTTTGATAATCGTTTTTCAAGAGAGAAAAATCAACCTCAAGGCATAGATCCTAATCCTAGAGAAGTAGAATTCGTATTGGTGAGCCTGTTCATCAATATTGAGGTTGAGTGTGTACTCTTGTAGTTTTAAGCATTCAATAAAAGCTTACAGTTTGATAATTATATACTGTTTTTGATTACTGTTTTATCAAATATCAAAGTGTTTTTCCGCAACTTCTTTGATATTAGTTTCTGAGTATTAATTCTTGTTAAGAATTCGATCCTGACACAAAGAGAAGAAGGCAATAGAACGAAAGAATGTTGGATTCTTAAAAGAGATATCAGATGGAAGAAAGGGTGCAAAGAAGGGATTTGAAAAAGAAAGAAGAATCCTTGAAGCTGAAATTAGGAAGCTTACCGAGAAGCTATCAGTACTGTCTAAAAGTGCACTGACAGAGAAGAAAAAGAAGTCTGAGCTTGAGACAAAGTTTGACCTTCTTGTCAAAGAAAGAGACAGTTATTCTTTAAAGATTAAAGAGCTTGAAAAGATTATCTCAATGGTGGTGGTGACTGAGCACAAGACTCCAGAGTCAATTGTCCACTCACCTAGAGATGATTCAGCTGATTCGGAATGCTCATTCAAGTCACCTGCAAGTTCAACATCTAGAACTGCTTCTTCCAAAAGGTCAGTTAAATCTTCTAATCAGATTCGTAGTACTAACCTTTTCTTTGATAGAAATATAGATGGTTCAGGTACACATAAAAGAAGGAGAAATACCTACAAAGAAGAAGAACTGGTCTGGAACAGAAACCAGTTGAAGCAAAGAAGAAATATGACTAAAAAGTAAGAAGTCATGTGTACATACGCAGAATGCCAAGAAGAACAATGCGCGTAAAGGTAAACCTGATTTTGTCTACACGAGAAATCAATTAATCAGGTTGTCAGATAATAAATTCTATTGTTCTTATTGTCGTACACATGATCCTGTTCATAAAACGAGTGACCATTTGTCAGGATCTGATTCTTAACAAGAATAAACACTCAGAAACAATATTAAAGGAGTTTGCGGAATAACACTTTAATATTCAGAATATCAATGAAACAGTGAATCAGAAATCACAAATTGTAAACTTTATTGAATGATTTAAAGCTACAAGATTTCACACACAACCTCAATATTGATGAACAGGCTCACCAATATGAATTCTACTTCTCTAGAATTAGGATTATAAACCTTGAGGTTGATTCTCTCTATGAAAACAAAAACTCAGAATCAAAAATTAATTCTAAAATATTCTGACTAAGTCTATACATATACTAAAGATAAAAGATAATTACAAAATATAAAAGATCCTCAGTATAATCTTCCATAGTTATCTCCAAGATTTCCATGAATATCTTCAATCAATACAGCTGTCTTCATTGCCATACGAAGTCTTCATCTCATAAGCAGTACTAACCATGTTCAGAAGCATTAACCATGTTCAGCAGTAATGAAGTTGGCAGTAGTAACCCTTAGCAGTACTAACTACTAGCAGTACTAACTATGCTTAGCAATAGTAACTTCATCAAGCAGTATTAATCTTGTTTAGTAGTATTAATCTATCTCAGAAGTACTAACCATGTTGTGCTAGCAACATTAACCATACTTGTGCAAATTCTGAATTCCCAACAATCTCCCCCTAACTTGACTTTTAGGAAGAGAAGTCAAGTTCTTCTGTCAGGATCTTAATTCTTAACAAGAATAAACACTCAGAAAACAATATTAAAGAAGCTGCGGAATAGCACTTTAATATTCAGAAAAACAATGAAACAGTGAATCAAAATCACAACTTGTAAATTTGTATTGACAAATTTAAGTTACAAGATTAGCAGTCACAAGCTTTTACACACAACCTCAATACTGATGAACAGACTCACCAATACGAATTCTACTTCTCTAGAATTAGGGTTCTAACCTAGAGGTTGATTCTCACTATGAAAGCTGGAAAACTTAGATTATTGTTACCACTAAATAAACAAACTATTCTATACATATACTGAAGATAATTACAAAATAATAAAAGATCTTCAGTATAATCTTCCATCATTATCTCCAAGACTTCCATGATTATCTTCAATCAATCCAGTTGTCTTCTTTCCATGTGAAGTCTTCATTATCTCATAAGCAACATTAATTCTTCAGCAGTATTAATACTCTGAGCAGTATTAAGTTCAGCAGTACTAACCATGCTCAGCAGTAGTAACTTCTTTTAGCAGTATTAATCTTTGATATAGCAGCACTAACCTGTATCAGCAGCATTAACATCAGAAGTAGTAACCAGGTTCTGCTAGCAGCATTAACTGTACTTAGCAATTCTTCAGTTCCCAACAATCTCCCCCTAACTTGACTTTTAGGAAGAGAAGTCAAGTTCTTCATATGCTCCCAAAATACCATTCTTCAGATCCCTGTATCAACATTTAGCCCCAAACTTTGATTGATCATTCTCTAAATCAGATACTTGGCCATTTCTGAGTTTTCAACACATCCAAGCTTCTTCTTCAACATTGCATGAAGCTTCAGTCTGCTATGGTTGTATACTCTATCCACTAGGAAGTATTCTATGTGATTTCTATCCAAAGTCACTGCATATACTCCACTAGTTTCATATAGAGTCCAATTGTTGACTGTTTGAAACACATTTCTTATCACATGCTCCACTTCTTCAGGTTTGAACATCATACACATATACTCCATCACCAGTTTTGTAATTGAAATCCCTGGAGCTTTTAACTGATCTGCATACAACTTCATCCCTATTTGAAACATTTCTTCTATATCAGACCTGGAGCATGTTCTAACAATCTTTGCCCAAGTGTTGAATACCTCATACTTTTCATCCTTCCTCTTGAGCCTGATGTATTCCTTTCCATCCACTATCAATGTATCCCAGTGAATAACTTCAGGAGGCTTAACACCAACAGGTTCAGCTGAAATTGGTTCAGGCACTTTGTCCATCACTACCATGTACATCTTTACATCATCAGTGCTTGAAGGCTCTTTCTGTTCAGATGGCTCAGGTGCCCCTTCTTCAGCAACCTTCTCAGCCTCTCCTTCAGCTATTCTAGGCTTCTTGGTTATCTTTCTTCTTGCCACCATCTTGGTTCTTTTAAGAGTCCTTAGACTTTCACCAAGAGTGGCCTCCTTCTTTGGAGTTTCTTGCTCATCTGGAAAAGGTTTTTGTAAGAAGTCATTGCTCTCTTTCATCCTTTTCTCCATTTCAACCCTTGCAGTTTCATCCCCTTGAAGCTTGATCATTTCTGCATCATACAACCCTTTGATTTGCTCAAAAGACATTTTTGAAAACATTTCCTTTTTGACACCTACAGCACCCTTGAGGAAAGTGATCATCTTCTTTCTCTCTTGAGCACCAAGGTATGTCTTTGAAGGTTGTCTTTGTCTTTTCTTTGCAGCCATTTTTATCTTTCCAGACTTCCTTAGAGATGTGGCTTTCTTCTTGGCTAGTTATGTTGCAAGACTTTGTTGATAGGCTTTATTCAGTTCTGCAGCCATTGCTTTTGCCATCTCTCTATCCTTTTCCACTTGCACACTTTCTGCTTCTTCAAGTTCAGCTTGTATCTTTCTAGCCAGAGCTTCATCTGACTCAATCAACTTTTGCCTTTTCATTGGTTGATCAGATTCCACTAGCTTTGCTTTGCCTTTCTCTTTACTCATCACTTTCTGAATACTAACTTTCTTGACAGCTTCAACATTGTCTTTGATGACAACTCCTTTGGCCTTTGAAGTGACCTTGGGAGTATCATGCTTGGCTTTGATTAATGCTTCAGCTGTCTCAAGTTCTTCCAAATTTCTGCTCTGAAGATCGCTTAACACTTCTTTCACCATTTCTGCTGCTTCATTTAGTTCATCAGCATTAACAGTTTCTGCTTCTTTAATTGCTTGAGCAGCATTAACTGTTTCTGCTGCTATTGATTCTGTTACTGCTTCTTGTACAACATTTTCTGCAGTTGTTTGCTCCCCCTCAAACTCAACTTCCTCTTGCTCCCCCTTAGCTTTGGCATCTTCCATATTGACATCAGCTTTTGACTCCCCCTTTTTGGGAGCATCAGTCACTGGTTTCCTCCTTCTTAGTACAAATTGTTTCTTCTTCTTTTGCAGAATCAATTTCTTGACCATTTGCTTCAGGTTGACAATCTGTTCTTGTTGTGACAGAACTATCATTTTCAGCTCTTCTATATCTTTGCCCTGTTTGAGCACATCCATGTTGATGTTTCCCATGGTTTCCATCAATTCAAAATAGTTATATCTGTCCTCACCTTCTCCAGAAGTGTTACCCTCTTTTGAAGGATCATTGGATCTTTTTGTAGTGGGAGCCTTCTGCCTAACAGAAGCACTCTCCACCCCCGTGGGTTCTTGGCACCAGGGACCTTTGGATGATTGCTCACCCAAAGTTGCCATGGGGAAGGTCTTGGTTATATTACCACTTACCTCCTCTGTGCTAGAAGGAGTAGTGGCAGCCTTAGCACCCATATGCTCATACATCTCCTCATTGAGCACCTCCTTGGGGTTGGGAGACACCCCTGTGGTTTCCCTGTAGATATTCTCTAAAGGAGAATTCTCCCTTAGAGGGCTTAAAGGCTCTGTGGGTGATGGTACAAGAAGGGAAGGAGCCTTCTTTACCTTTTTCCTTATATAAGTTTGGGTAATTGGGGAAATTGGCTTATGAATTAGAGACTGGGGGATAGATATAGAGTGGGAAGGTTGGGATTGGCTAGCAGTGGGATGGTCTAATGAGGGCCTTGACCCTGCTGCCATACCTTCTTCAGTGTGGGACACCACCATCATTGTAGAGAACAATGGGGTGTCAACTCCTTCCGAGTCCAAAGGGGATCTCTTCATGTTTGAAAAGACCTTACCTTTGGGAATTTTTGGTACATATACCTCATCAAAGTGAGGCATATCCGTCAATTCGTGGGTTATAACTTCTTGTACAAACCTGGGGTACATATAAAAGCTATTTTTGCTTCCCAAGTTTGAGACAAGATCACTGAAAATCATTCTAGAAAAATTGTACTTTCTGGCAGTGGCCAAGCAGACCATAGTATAAGCAATGGTACTGCTAAACTCACTCCATCCAGTAGTCTTTTTAGAAATGCAGTGCATTAAGGTATGGACAAGAAAACGCCATTGGGTATAAAATTTTGCTTTTGAGAATTTAAAACCACCCAATTGGCCTCCATACCCCATTCTTGATAAATTGGAGAACAAATCCTCATTAGGAAGAGAAGTATACCTTCAGCATCGTCTAGACGTAGACAGATGCGTATCACCTCTTCAGTAACTGACAAGGGTTTGTCACACACCCTTGTTTTCAGAATCTACACACCATTCTCTGTGACTATGGTGGCATTTGCCCAGAATTGCCTTTGATGCTCTATGTATATTATTGGTGACACAGTTAGAGCATGGGCAATGTGGCTAGACTTCAAAAAATCCACAATCTGTTGAAATCCTGCAGCTTGCTTTGGCTTTTGTAGCATCGCGATTTCATTGTGCTCGTCGATGAATGCCATGGATGCCATTGAACTTGAATGTTCTTGCCTGAAATACTTGGTACTTGAGAGAAAAAGGTTAGAGAGAAAGTGAATAAAAGCAGAGAGTCGTTATGAACTTTTGGGCGGGCAAAGGGTATTTATAGTGTATGGGACATAAGCAGTATTAACCTAGAGCAGTATTAACTAACTAGCAGTATTAACTGAGAGCAGTATTAACCACTATCAGTATTAACTAACTAGCAGTATTAACTGAGAGCATTATTAACCACTAGCATTATTAACTAACTAGCAGTATTAACCGAGAGCAGTATTAACCACTAGCAATATTAACTAACTAGCAGTATTAACTGAGAGCAGTATTAACCACTATCAGTATTAACTAACTAGTAGTATTAACTGTGCACTGGTAGTATTAAAACTGCACTGGCAGCATTAACTATACTTGCTCTTTTTGAAGCTTATGGAGGTCTGATCAAGGCAATAACTTCCTGTGAAAGATGATTAGCAGCACACACATAACCAAAATAGCAGGTATAGGAACACTTTTAAAAACATGAGCTCATTCAGAGTTGATCATGCCCACACTTGAGACCAAGAAAGTGAATCTACCCACATCAAAAGCTTTAGTGAATAGATCTGCAAACTGGTTGTCAGCATGAACTTTAGCAACTTGAATGAGCTTCTTTTCATTGCAATCTCTGATAAAGTGATACCTGATCTCAATGTGCTTTGTTTTGGAGTGCTTGACTGGATTGTTAACAATGCTTATAGCACTGCTATTGTCAATAAAGATTGGAGTGTGAAGAAATGTTATCCCATAGTCCAGCATCTGATTTTGAATCCATAGAACCTGAGAGCAGCAACTTGCAGCAGCAATATACTCAGCTTATGTGGTTGATAAGGACATTGTTGTTTGTTTCTTACACTGCCAAGATACTAGTCTTGCACCCAAAAGTTGACATCCCCCTGAAGTAGACTTTCTGTCCATGTTAGCACCACCCAAGTCACTATCTGAATAGGCAATCAAATCGAATGAAGATTCATATGGATACCAAAGACCTAATCTAGGTTGCCCTCTTAAGTATCTGAAAATCCTCTTCACAGCTTGAAGATGTGATTGTTTTGGCTTGACTTGGAATCTGGCACATACACATACTGGAAATATGATATCTGGTCTTGAGGCTGTGAGATACATTAGAGATCCAATCATTGATCTATATAGATGGACATCAACATCCTCCCCCTCAAGATCAGCAGTGATCTGTTTGTGAGTTTCCATTGGTGTGCTTGCTGGCTTTGAGTCTTTTAAACCATATTTATCCAGGATGTCTTGCACATATTTTGATTGACTAATGAAGATTCCTTCTGTCTGCTGTTTCACCTGAAGTCCAAGGAAGAAGGTAAGTTCACCCATTGAACTCATTTTAAAGCTCTTGTGCATCAACTCTTCAAAGTCTCTACACATCTGATCTTTTGTGGATCCAAAGATGATATCATCCACATAGATCTGAACTAGTAGGATGTCCTTCTTACTTCTTTTAATGAAAAGGGTCTTGTCAATGATGCCCCTTTCAAACCCATTCCCCAAGAGATAGGTAGACAGAGTGTCATACCATGCTCTTGGGGCTTGATGTAGACCATAGAGTGCTTTCTTCAGCTTGTATACTCTGTCAGGATATGAAGGATTTTCAAAACCAGGTGGTTGACAGACATATACTTCTTCATCAATTGTACCATATAGAAATGCACTCTTTACATCCATTTGATAGACCTTGAACTTCATGTATGAGGCATAGGCTAGGAACAGCCTAATTGCCTCTACTCTTGCCACTGGAGCAAACACTTCATCATAATCTATGCCCTTTTCTTGAGTGTACCCTTGTGCCACAAGCCTTGCTTTGTTTCTGATCATAATACCTCTCTCATCCTTTTTGTTCCTGAAAATCCACTTGGTGCCTATAGCTCTATGACCTTTTGAAAGGTCCACCAAGTCCCAAACATCCTGTAGTTTGAATTGAAGTAAATCTTCTTGCATGGCTTCTATCCAACTTGAATCCTTCATTGCATCATAGGCCTTCTTAGGCTCAATCTGGGATAGAAAGCAGGAGAGTACTGTGTGTTGTTGATCCTGCAGCTCTTGAAGTCTGCTTTGATTCCTTGTTATCATAGGAGAAGAGATGTCTCCTATGACCAGCTCTGGAGGATGATTCTTTTGAGTTCTAGTCTGAAAACTAGGTTCTTCATGGATTCCCACCTCTAGATTAGAATCATTTAAGTCAGCTGAGGGGATCACCTCAGTTACTTCTAGCTCTTTATGCACTGAAGATTCCTCTTCTCTTCTTTCTTCTTCACTCTGAATTGGCTCAGATATAGTTTCTTTTTCACAGAATTCAACAGGTTCTTTTATAAGCATAGGAAAGATCACAGACTGAGGAATAATGTCTTGAACTTGTGTATCCCCTGATCCTCCACTCCCTGAACCTGGATAATCATCACTACTGAAACCAAAAGAGTTAGTTAGTGAATCAATGTCAAATAGCCACTGAGGACCAGACCCAATAGGATTTGGTGTGTTCTCATTGCATTTGACATTGTCACTTTCCTCAATTATTCTAGAAGAAGTATTGAAAACTCTGTAAGCCTTACTTTGAGATGAGTAACCAACAAGAAAACCATTGTCTGCCTTGCTATCAAACTTTCCCAAGTGAGATTTAGTATTGAGAATAGTACAAGGACACCCAAAAGTATCCCTGCATCAGCATTCAACCCCAAACTTTGATTAATTGTTCTTTGGATCAAATACCTTGCCATCTCTGAATCTGGTGCACAACCAAGCTTTTTCTTTAACATAGCATGCAGTTTTAATCTGCTGTGGTTGTAAACTCTATCCACTAGGAAGTATTCTATGAGATTTGTATCCATAGTCAGTGCATATACTCCACTAGTTTCATATAGAGTCTAGTTGTTAACCTTTTGAAACACATTTCTGATAATATCCTTCACTTCTTCTGGCTTGAACAACATACATAGATACTCCATCACAAGTTTTGTGATTGGTATTCCTGGAGCTTTTAGTTGATCAGCATACAATTTCATTCCTACTTCAAACATCTCCTCTAGATCAGATCTGGAACATGTTCTGAAAGTCTTGGCCCAAGTCTGATATACTTCATACTTCTCATCTTTCCTCTTGAGCCTGATATACTCTGTTCCATCAACTTTCAGTGTATCCCAGTGAATGATTTCTGGAGGCTTAACACCAACAGGTTCAGCTGATATTAGGCTCAGGCACTTTGTCCATCACTACCATGTACAGATTCACATCAACAGTACTTGATGGTTCTTCCTGTTCAACAGACTTAGGTTCCCCTTCTTCTTCAGCTCCCCTCTGTTCTTTCTCAGCTTCTTCCACTCTAGGTTTCTTAGCTGGTGTTCTTCTTGCCATCATTTTAGTTCTCTTCAACTTCCTCAAACTGTCACCTAGAGTAGCTTCCTTCCTTGGTGATTCTTGCTCATCAGGGAAAGGTTTTTGAATTTGAAGATCATGTCTTTCTTTCATCTTCTTTTCTGCTTCAACTCTTGCTCTGTCATTTCCTTGTAACTTGGTCATCTCAGCTTCATACAAACCTTTGATTTGTTCAAAAGACATCTTTGTGAACATTTCCTTTTTAACTCCCACAACACCTTTGAGAAAAGTAATCATCTTCTTTCTCTCTTGAGTGCCAAGGAAGGTCTGTGAAGGTTGTCTCTTCTTTTCCCCTATTCTGATCATTCCATGCTTCTTTAGAGTTGTATCTTTCTTCTTTGCTATCTCAGTTGCCAAACTCTGTTGATAAACTTCATTTAACTCTGCAGCTAGAACCTTAGCCATCTCTCTATCTTTTTCCACTTGAGCTGATTCTGCTTGAATCTTCTAAGCCAATGCTTCATCTGACTCAACCAACTTTTGACTTTTAATTGGTTGATCAGATTCCACCATCTTAGCTTTGCCTTTGTCCTTGCTGTTTACTTTATCAGCACTAACTTTCTTGATAACTTCAACATTGTCTTTGATGACAACTCCTTTTGTCTTTGAAGTGACCTTAGGAGTATCATGTTTAGATTTGATTAATGCTTCAGCTATCTCAAGTTCTTGCACATTGCTGGTAAGAAGGTCTGTTAATACCTCTTGAACCATTTCTGCTGCTTCATTCAATTCAGCAGTATTAACAGTTTCTACTGCTTTGCTTGTTTCAGCAACATTAACTGTTACTGCTGCTTGTTCTGTTTCAGTTGCTTGTACAAATTCTGATTCTGTTTCTACTGCTTGCTCCCCCTCAAAATCAAATTTCTCCCCCTTATCTTTAGCATCTTCCATGTTTACATCAGCTTCTGACTCCCCCTTTTTGGGAGCATCATCCACTGGTTTCCTTCTCCTGAGCACAAACTGTTTCCTTTTCTTTTTCTGAACCAATCTCTTCACCATTTTCTTCAAGTTGGTAATCTGTACTTGTTGAGACAGAATCACCATTTTCATCTCGTCTATGTCTTTGCCTTGCTTGATTACATCCAGATTGATGTTGCCCATAGTTTCCATCAATTCATTATAGTCATATCTGTCCTCACCTTCTCCAGGAGTGTTACCCCCTTTTGAAGGATCATGGGATCTTTTAGTAGTGGAAGTCTTCTTGTTGGGAATTCAGAATTGCACAAGTATGGTTAATGCTGCTAGCACAACATGGTTACTACTTCTGAAGTTACTACTGCTGAGACAGATTAGTGCTGCTAACCAAGATTAATACTGCTAGAAGAAGTTACTACTGCTAAGCAAATTTAGTACTGCTAGTAGTTAGTACTGCTCAGAGTATTAATGTTGTTGTGTATTAATACTGCTCATGAAGATAGTGCTGCTTATGAGATGAAGACTTCGGATGGTAATGAAGACAGCTGTATTAATTGAAGATATTCATGGAAGGCTTGGAGATAACTATGGAAGATTATACTAAAGATCTTTTATAATTTGTAATTATCTTTTATCTTTAGTATATATAGAATTATTGTGAATAGTTTAGAATACATAAAGTTAGACAATATTCTGAGTTTTTGTTTTTCATAGAGAGAATTAACCTCAAGGTTTATAATCCTAGTTCTAGAGAAGTAGAATTCCTATTGGTGAGCCTGTTCATCAATATTGAGGTTGTTTGTGAAATCTTATAGCTTTGAATCATTCAATAAAGTTTACAAGTTGTGATTCATATTCACTGTTTCATTGATATTCTGAATATTAAAGTGTTATTTCGCAAACTCCTTTAATATTGTTTCTGAGTGTTTATTCTTGTTAAGAATTCAGATCCTGTCAAGTGGTATCAGAGCTAGTATTCTCAGAAACCTTCATTCATCATGGAAAACACAGTTGAATCAAACAGTACTCTTGTCTCAAAGGTTCCAATGCTCATATCTAATGAGTATGACATGTGGAAGATAAGGATCAAGCAATACATTCTCCTCAAAGATTACTCTATGTGGGACATCATTGAGAATGGCCCATCTGATGAAGGAAAAATTGGTGCAGATGGAAAAAGAACCCCACCAAAGACAGATGCAGAAAAGAAGATAAGGCAGACAAAGATGAAAGCCTTGAGTACACTGCTCTTGGCTATTCCCAATGAATATCAACACCAATTCTGCAATTGTGCTGATGCACAGATGCTATGGAATGCTCTAGAGAAAAGATTCTCCGGTACCAAAAGTACCAAGAGAAATCAGAAGGCAATACTGAAGCAATTGTATGAAAACTTTATGTCAACTAAGAATGAGTCCATGACTCAAACTTTTGACAGGTTTAACAAGCTGATTGGTGAACTAGCTACTATGGGAGTACAGATTGATCAAGATGATGTAAACAGAAAGTTCTTAAGGTCCCTTGGAGATGAATGGACCATGTATACTGTTTCATTCAGACAGAATGAACAATTGGAAGAAAAAGAACTTGATGATTTGTACAATGACCTTAGAGTATTTGAAGCTGAGGTGGAGGCAAAGAAGAAGCCTTCTGGATATGTTCATAATGCTGCACTCCTATCATCATCAATTGATTCTACTGCTAACCCTAAATCAGTTAATGCTGCTAATGGAGCAAATCAAGAAAAAGGCACTGAATCTGTTTTTGAAGCCTTTCTGTCCAGCCATGGAAACTCTTCTTTAATCAATAATGACCTGGAACAACTTCATCCTGATGATCTTGAAGAGATAGATATCAAATGGCAGATGGCCATGCTTTCCATGAGGGTAAAGAAGTTCATCAAGAGTACTGGGAGGAATAACTTCTCCCAAAGAAGAGAAGATGGAGCAGGCTTTGACAAGTCAAAGGTAGAATGCTATAAATGTCATATGAAGGGACACTTTTCCAGGGAATGCAGAAGTGGAGTGTCTCACAATAACCATCAGCAAGCTCAGATTGGTAATTTCAATCAGAACAGAAACTCTGCTCAAGCCCTTGTTTCTCAACAAGGAATGGGGTTTGACTGGAGTGATCAAGCAGAAGAGGCCATTCAAAATCAAGCTCTCATGGCAGAGGTATCTGATCTCCCAACTGAGGTAAGTTTTAATCTCTGTTCTAAAACTTGCATAGACACTGTTAAAAGGTACAGGGATCACAACCAGAATATGAGTGATGACCTTAAGCGATTAGCAAAAGATATAAAAGACTATGTGAGAATTGTTGAGAGGTTTGAGGAACAAATTAAAGGTTTCCAAGACAATGAACTTCAACACTCATATGACACAAATTACTGGAAGTGGGAGAAAAAGGATCTAGAACTCCAACTGACAAAGTCTAAAGAGGAGAGTGAAAAATTGAGAGGAGAGCTAGTCAAAGTTAAGCTAGATGTAGAAAAGTTTTCCAATGCGTCTAAAGCAATGGACTCTTTACTACAAACTCAGATTCATGACAAGCTGAGAAGAGGAATTGGTTACAATACCACACCACCACCATACAACAACAACTACATTCCTCCTACATCAGACTTGATAGAAACCAAAGATAGGAAGGACTTGCCTAAGGGAGCCACTGAGATAGATCCCTTAGATGAGGTAGTTGTTGAGGACAAGACTGAGAAAGAGGTTGGTAAGAGTAAGGAGAACACTGTGAGTGATGAGATTCCTCTAGAAAACCACATTGTTACCAATGAGGGGTGTGGAAAGATTTGGGTAAAATCTAAGGACATAGAGAAGACTGAGGGAAAGTCTAGTAAGGTCCATTACAAGCAGACCACAGTTGTGAATCCTGTTCCTTGCAAACAGTGTGCTTGTACTAAATCTGAGCCCCTAAAACATGATAAAAGGAGGGGTAATCAAAGAAACTGGAATAATCAGTGGGCACAAAAACAAGGGGTTGATCTGAGTAAAATCAATAGACCAAAACCTTGTTTTATTTGTGGAAAGATCAATCATATTGCTAAATACTGTTATTTCAATCCTATAAACCAAAGGATGAGTTTTCAAAGATCTGTGCAAAAACCCTTTGGTTATAGGAAGAATGAAAGGAACCATGTGGCTAAGAAATCTGTTAAATCTAAAAGCCACATGAAGAAAAAGACTATTGTGGAAAGTGTCAAGATGTGGATTCCTAAAAGCACTAAAACTGTTAGAACTGCTACCACAAATAGTACTGCTGACAATGATAGTGCTGCTAGAAGCAATACTACTGCTACCAATGTTAGTGCTGCTAAGAGTATTAGTACTGCTAAAACTAACATTGTTAGTAATTCTTCTAATGTTAATATTGCTAACTCTGTTAGTACTTCTAACAAGGTTAGTACTGCTAAACCTGTTAGTGCTGCTAACTCTGTTAGTACTTCTAAGGTTAGTACCGCTTCTAAAGTTTCTGCTGCTAAGCCAATCATCTTGACAAAGTACTCTAGTAAAGAGCGCTCTGAGTTTAAAAATCTCATCAAAAAGGAATGTAAATACTTTGATGAGAAATGGAGACCCAAGACCACTTTGGCTTGGGTTCCCAATCAATACTAATTGTTTTATCTTATGTGCAGGGCAACCAGCAGCTCAAGGGGAAGAGCATCTGGCATGTTGATAGTGGTTGCTCTAGGCACATGACAGGGAACATGTCTTGCCTCAAGAATTTCAAGAAAATTGATGGTGGGCATGTTGCTTTTGGTAATACTCCAGATGGAGGTAAGATAAGTGGTAAGGGTGATGTAACCAAAGGTAAAATGACGTTTGAAGATGTATTCTATGTTGAGCAATTAAGGTACAACCTGTTAAATGTATCACAGGTTTGTGACAAAAAGCATAGTATATTATTTACAGATTCTGAATGCATTATCCTTGCTCCTGGATTCAAGGTAGTTGATGAAAAGATGATACTACTAAGAACTCCCAGAAAGGATAATGTTTATTGTTTAGATATGGAAAGTGTTTCAACTGATTCACCCCTAAACTGTCTTGTTTCAAAAGCATCTTTGGATGAATCATCACTTTGGCACAGAAGGATGTGTCACATGAACTTTAAAACTATGAATAAACTTGTTAAAAACAACCTTGTAAGAGGTTTGCGTTCAAAAGTCTTTTCATGTGATGATCATTGTGTTGCCTGTCTCAAAGGCAAACAACACAAAACTTCTCATAAGTCCAAATAGTTGAATACTATCTCTAATTCTCTTCAGTTGTTGCATATGGATCTGTTTGGTCCTACAAATGTTATGAGTATAGGCAAGAAATCATACTGCTTAGTTATTGTTGATGATTACTCTAGATTTACTTGGGTATATTTTCTAAGGACTAAGGATGAGACAAGTGGACTGGTCAAATCCTTTATTCTAAGAATTGAAAACCAAACAAATCAAAAGGTAAAAGTCATTAGGTCAGACAATGGTACTGAATTTAAAAATCATGACCTAAACACCTTTTGTGAGGAAAAAGGAATTGAGGGGCAATACAGTGCTCCTAGGACTCCACAACAAAATGGTGTTGCTGAGAGAAGGAATAGGACACTGATTGAAGCTGCTAGATCTCTGTTAGCTGATTCAAAACTACCAATTACTTTCTGGGCTGAAGCAGTTAATACTGCTTGCTATGTCCAAAACAAAGTTCTAGTAGTTAAGCCTAAAAACAAGACACCATATGAGCTTTTAAATAAAAGAAAACCATTTATTGGATTTTTCAAACCTTTTGGGTGTCCTTGTACCATTCTCAATACCCAAACTCACTTAGGAAAGTTTGATAGAAAGGCAGATGATGGTTTTCTTGTTGGTTACTCATCTCAGAGTAAGGCTTACAGAGTATTTAATTCTTCTTCTAGAATAATTGAGGAAAGTGACAATGTCAAATGCAATGAGAATACACCAAATCCTATTGGTTCAGGTCCTCAGTGGTTGTTTGACATTGATTCACTAACTAACTCTTTGGGTTTCAGTAGTGATGATCATGCAGGTTCAGGAAGTGGAGGATCAGGGGATGTACAAGTAGAAGACATTATTCCTCAGTCTGTGATCTTTCCCATACCTACAATGGAATCTGTTGATTTCTGTGAAAAAAAGACTATGACTGAACCAATTCAGAGTGAAGAAGAAAAAAGAGATGAGGAGAATCAAGTGCAGGAAGAGCCAGAAGCAGCTGATGAGATCACCTCAGCTGACTTAAATGAGTCCAATTTAGAAGTTGGAATCAATGAAGAACCTAGTCATCAGACTAGAACTCAAAAGAACCATCCTCCAGAGCTGGTCATAGGAGACATCTCTTCTCCTATGATAACAAGGAATCAAAGCAGACTTCAAGAGCTGCAGGATCAACAACACACAGTACTCTCTTGCTTTCTATCTCAGATTGAGCCTAAGAAGGTTTTTGATGCAATGAAAGACTCCAGCTGGATAGAAGCTATGTAATAAGAGTTACTGCAGTTCAAATTGCAAGAAGTTTGGGACTTGGTAGACCTTCCAAAAGGTCATAGAGCTATTGGCACCAAATGGATTTTCAGGAATAAAAAGGATGAGAGAGGAATTGTGATCAGGAACAAAGCAAGGCTTGTGGCACAAGTGTACACTCAGGAAGAAGGCATAGATTATGAAGAAGTTTTTGCTCCAGTTGCAAGGGTAGAGGCAATTAGGCTATTTCTAGTCTATGCCTCATACATGAAGTTCAAGGTATATCAAATGGATGTAAAGAGTGCCTTTCTATATGGTACAATTGATGAAGAAGTATATGTCTGTCAGCCCCTTGGATTTGAAAATTCATCATATCCTAACAGAGTATACAAACTGAAGAAAGAACTTTATGGTCTACATAAAGCCCCAAGAGCATGGTATGACACTCTGTCTACCTATCTCTTAGAAAATGGATTTGAAAGGGGAATAATTGACAAGACCCTCTTCATTAAAAGGAGTAAGAAGGACATCCTACTTGTTCAGATCTATGTGGATGACATCATCTTTGGATCCACACAAGATCAGATGTGTAGAGACTTTGAAAAGTTGATGCACAAGAGCTTTAAAATGAGTTCAATGGGTGAACTTACCTTCTTCCTTGGGCTTCAAGTGAAACAGCAGAAAGATGGGATCTTTATAAGTCAATCAAAGTATGTGAAAGACATCTTGGATAAATATGGTTTATCAGACTCAAAGCCAGCAAGGACACCTATGGAAACACACAAACAGATCACTGCTGATCTTGAGGGGGAGGATGTTGATGTCCATCTTTATAGATCAATGATTGGATCTCTCATATATCTCACAGCCTCAAGACCAGACATCATGTTTCCAGTGTGTCTGTGTGCTAGATTCCAAGTCAAGCCAAAGCAATCACATCTTCAAGCTATTAAGAGGATTTTCAGATACTTAAGAGGGCAACCTAAATTAGGTCTTTGGTATCCTTATGAATCAAACTTTGACTTGATTGCATATTCAGATAGTGACTTGGGAGGTGCTAATATGGATAGAAAGTCTACTTCAGGTGGATGGCAGCTTTTGGGTGCAAGACTAATATCTTGGCAGTGTAAGAAACAAACCACAGTGTCCTTATCAACAACAGAAGTTGAGTACATTACTGCTGCAAGTTGCTGCTCTCAGGTTCTATGGATTCAAAATCATATGCTAGACTATGGGGTAACCTTTCTTCACACTCCAATCTTCATTGACAATAGCAGTGCTATAAGCATTGTTAACAATCCAGTCAAGCACTCCAAAACAAAGCACATTGAGATTAGGTATCACTTTATTAGAGATTGTAATGAAAAGAAGCTTATTCAAGTTGCTAAAGTTCATACTGACAACCAGTTTTCTGATCTATTCACTAAAGCTTTTGATGTGGGTAGATTCACTTTCTTGGTCACAAGTGTGGGCATGATCAATTCTGAATGAGCTCATGTTTAAAAAGTGATGGTATACCTGTTATTTGGATGTTTTTGGTTAATCCTGCTCTTAGTTAATACTGCTAGTTAGTTAATACTGCTAGTAGTTAATACTGCTCTCAGTTAATACTTCTAGTTAGTTAATACTGCTAGTAGTTAATACTGCTCTCAGTTAATACTGGTAGTTAGTTAATACTGCTAGTAGTTAATACTGCTCTCAGTTAATACTGCTAGTCAGTTAATACTGCTAGTGGTTAATACTGCTTATGTCCCAAATCGTATAAATACACTCTTTGCCTGCCTAAAAGTTCATAACGACTCTTTGATTACTATTCATCTGCTCTCTAACCCTTTTCTCTTAAGCTCATAGTAAGTTTTAGGCAAGAACTCTCAAGCTCAATGGCATCCATGGCGTTCATTGATGAGCACAACGAAATCGCGATGCTTCAAAAGCCGAAGCAGGCTGATGGATTTCACCAGATAATCGATTTTCTCAAGACAAGCCATATTGCGTATGCTCTTACAGTGTCTCCAACAATCTACATAGAGCACCAGAGACAATTTTGGGCGAATGCCACTGCAGTTACAGAAAATGGTGTGCAGTTAATCAAGACAAATGTGTGTGACAAACCCTTGTCAGTTTCTGAAGAGGTGATTCGCATCTGTCTACGACTAGACGATGCTGCAGGTATTACCTCTATTCCTAATGAGGACTTGTTCTCCAATCTTTCAAGAATGGGGTATGGAGGCCAATTGGGTGGTTTCAAATTCTCAAAAGCTAAATTTTATACCCAATGGCGTTTTCTTGTTCATACCCTTATGCATTGTATTTCCAAAAAGACTACTGGCTGGAGTGATTTCAGTAGTACCATTGCTTATGCTTTGGTTTGCTTGGCTACTGCCAGAAAGTACAATTTTTCAAAAATGATTTTTACTGATCTTGTGTCAAACTTGGGAAACAAAAAGAAGTTTTATATGTACCCAAGATTTGTACAGGTAGTTATAACCAATGAATTGACGGATATGCCTCAATTTGATGAGGTCTATGTACCCAAAATCCCCAAAGGCAAGGTCTTTTCAAATATGAAGAGATCTCCATTGGACTCGGAAGGAGTTGACACCCCATTGTTCTCTACAATGATGGTGGTGTCCCACAATGAAGAAGGTATGGCTTCAGGGTCAAGGCCCTCATTAGACCATTCCACTGAAAGCCAATCCCAACCTTCAATCACCATATCAATCCCACAATCCCTTATTCAAAAACCAACTTCTCCAATCACCAATACCTACATCAAGAAAAAGGTAAAGAAGGCTCCTTCCCTTCTTGTACCTTCACCCACAGAGCCTTTAAGCCCACTAATGGAGAATTCTGCATTAGAGAATATCTATAGGGAAACCACAGGGGTGTCTCCCAACCCCAAGGAGGTGCTCACTGAGGAGATGAATGAGTATATGGGTGCAAAGGCTGCCACTACTCCTGCTAGCACAGAGGAGGCCAGTGGTAACATCAATAAGACCTTCCCCATGACAACTTTGAATGAGCAATCATTCAAAGGTCCCAGGTTCCAAGAAACCAAGGGGGTAGAGGGTGCTTCTGCTAGGCAGAAGACTTCCACTACTAAAAGATCCCATGATCCTTCAAAAGGGGGTAACACTCCTGGAGAAGGTGAGAACAGTTATGACTATAATGAATTGTTGGAAACAATGGGCAACATCAATCTGGATGTAATCAAGCAAGGCAAAGACATAGAAGAGATGAAAATGGTGATTCTGTCTCAACAAGTACAGATTACCAACTTGAAGAAAATGGTGAAGAGATTGGTTCAGAAAAAGAAAAGGAAACAGTTTGTGCTCAGAAGAAGGAAACCGGTGGATGATGCTCCCAAAAAGGGGGAGTCAGAAGCTGATGAAAACAAGGAAGATGCTAATGATAAGGGGGAGAAATTTGATTTTGAGGGGGTACAAGCAGCTGAAACAGTACAAGCAGCTGAAACAGAACAAGCAGCAGTAACAGTTAATGCTGCTGAAACAAGCAAAGCAGCAGAAACTGTTAATACTGCTGAATTGAATGAAGCAGCAGAAATGGTTCAAGAGGTATTAACAGACCTTCTTAGCAGCAATGTGCAAGAACTTGAGACAGCTGAAGCATTAATCAAAGCTAAACATGATACTCCCAAGGTCACTTCAAAGGCCAAAGGAGTTATCATCAAAGACAATGTTGAAGTTATCAAGAAAGTTAGTGATGATAAAGTAAACAGCAAGGACAAAGGCAAAGCTAAGATGGTGGAATCTGATCAACCAATTAAAAAGAAAAATTTTGTTGAGTCAGATGAAGCATTGGCCAAGAAGATTCAGGCTGAACTTGAGCAAGAAGAAAAGGTTCAAGTGGAAAAAGACAGAGAGATGGCTAAGGCTCTAGCTGCAGAGTTAAATGAAGTTTATCAACAGAGTTTGGCAACTGAGATAGCAAAGAAGAAAGCTACAACTCTAAAGAAGCCTGGAATGATCAGAATGGGTACAAAGAAGAGACAACCTTCACAGACCTTCCTTGGCACTCAAGAGAGAAACAAGATGATTACTTTTCTCAAAGGTGCTGTGGGAGTTAAAAAGGAAATGTTTACAAAGATGTCTTTTGAACAAATCAAAGGTTTGTATGAAGCTGAGATGACCAAGTTACAAGGAAATGACAGAGCAAGAGTTGAAGCAGAAAAGAAGATGAAAGAAAGACATGATCTTCAAATTCAAAAACCTTTCCCTGATGAATAAGAATCACCAAGGAAGGAAGCTACTCTAGGTGACAGTTTGAAGAAGTTGAAAAGAACTAAAATGATGGCAAGAAGAACACCAGCCAAGAAATCTAGAGTGGAAGAAGCTGAGAAAGAACAGAAAGAAGCTGAAGAAGAAGGAGCATCTAAATCTGTTGAACAGGAGGCTCAAACTCAGGAAGAACCATCAAGTACTGCTGATGTGAATCTGTACATGGTAGTGATGGACAAAGTGCCTGAGCCTATATCAGCTGAACCTGTTGGTGTTAAGCCTCCAGAGATCATTCACTGGGATACTATGGAGGTTGATGGAAAGGAGTACATCAGGCTGAAGAGGAAGGATGATAAATTTGAAGTGTATCCTACTTGGGCAAAGATAGTAAGAACATGTTCCAGATCTGATCTAGAAGAGATGTTTGAAGTAGGAATGGAATTGTATACTGATCAACTGAAAGCTCCAGGGATATCAATCACAAAACTTGTGATGGAGTATCTATGTATGTTGTTCAAGCCAGAAGAAGTGAAGGATATTATCAAAAATGTGTTTCAAACAGTTAACAACTGGACTCTATATGAAGATCTCTTTGAAAAGACCTTGCCTTTGAAAAGACCTTGCCTTTGGGGATTTTAGGTACATATACCTCATCAAATTGAGACATATCCGTCAATTCATTGGTTATAACTGCCTGGACAAATCTTGGGTACATATAGAAACTCTTTTTATTTCCCAAGTTTGACATAAGGTCATTGAAAATCATTTTTGAAAAATTGTACTTTCTGGCAGTGGCCAAGCAAACCAAAGCATAAGCAATGGTACTACTGAACTCACTCCAGCCAGTAGTCTTTTTGGAAATACAATGCATAAGGGTATGAACAAGAAAACGCCATTGGGTATAAAATTTAGCTTTTGAGAATTTGAAAACATCCAATTGGCCTCCATACCCCATTCTTGAAAGATTGGAGAACAAATCCTTATTAGGAATAGAGGTAATACCTGCAGCATCGTCTAGTCGTAGATAGATGCGAATCACCTCTTCAGAAACTGACAAGGGTTTGTCACACACCCTTGTCTTGATAAATTGCACACCATTTTCAGTAATAATGGTGGCATTTGCCCATAATTGTTTTTGGTGCTCAATGTAGATGGATGGTGACACTGTAAGGGCATACGCGATATGGCTTGTTTTGAGAAAATTGACTATCTGGTGAAATCCATCAGCCTGCTTCGGCTTTTGAAGCATCGCGATTTCGTTGTGCTCATCAATGAACGCCATGGATGTCATTGAGCTTGAGTGTTCTTGCCTGAAACTTACTAGGTGCTTGAGAGAAAAAGGGTTAGAGAGTAGATGAACCTATATGATTCACATATGAACTATACGTTCATATGTGAATCAATTAATTAGTTCATATGAGAATCAGTTAATTAGTTCATATATGAATCTGTTAATTAGTTCAACTGATTCATATATGAACTTACAGTTAATTAGTTCATATGTGAATCAGTTAATTAGTTCATATATGAATCAGTTAAAAGAGTTCAGATGTGCATTACATTGATTCACATATGAACATATAGTTCATATGTGAATTATACAGGTTCATATATAAAAACAACCCGTGTATTTTGTAAAAATTACGAAAGTGTCCTTCTATTTTTGGAATAACCGCAACTTTTGACCAGTCAAAACCGAAATATTTGACCAGTTAAATCCGATCTTGACCGTATGAATGGCTAAGATTACTTCTATATTTCTCATATATTTACCATTTTTCAAATGAACCTAAGGATATATATATATATAGAGAGAGAGAGAGAGGAAAGTTCAAAAGAAAACTCAATTTTCATTGTGCACGTGAGGACGAATCTCAGTCCTTCCATCTCTATTGATCCAACAACTCCTATTAAATAAAGTTTTTAATTAAAATTAGATTATGGGTTAAAATGGAAGATAATTTAAACTCACGTCTACCATATTTGACTTTTTATTTTCTTTTTTAATTAAAATCTTTTACCCACTTAAAGTTTAAAATAAATTATCTTAAAAATTACTATTATTTTAATCAAACAAATTACATAAAAAATGAGAATTTCGTGCTTTTCGATATGACATCCATCTCGATATAGTTTTTTTTGTTTTAGCCGTTTTTACATGAAATATTATATATGTGTTCTATTTGTTATGAATATTTATGTACGTTCAAATGTGTACAACACTTCGACACCGTAATTCCGTAACTCGACACCACTTTCTTCAACACTTTCTTTAACGTTGTAAGACACCGTGTTCTTCATCATCGTAACCCAACACCCATCAAAACGAATCGAGAACCTATCGAGCTTCGGTTGTGAACCAGGGGACAAAAGAGAGCGTGTCACGTTTCCACACCTTCACGGGTTATTAATGTATTATTCATCATGAATAAGGTATCATTCAGGATAAATAATACAACATTCATGGTGAATAATACATGATTCATGAATTCGTGTATTATTCTTCCTGAATGTTGTATTATTCATCCTGAATACTGTATTATTCATCATGAATAATGAATGAATGTTCACATTTGTTATTCATACTGAATGTGGGAAACCCCGGGGATGCACATATATATACAAAAGAAATTTCGGTTGTGAATCGAGAAACAAAAGAGAGTGCGACATGTGTCTACACCTTCATGGGTCATTCATATATTTATCATTAATAATGTATCATTCATGATGAATAATACAATAATCAGGGTAAATAACACGAATAATGATCAATAATTCATGAATCATGAATTCGTGTATTATTCATACTGAATGTTATTCATCATGAATAATGTATTATTCATCACGAATAGTGAATGAACGTTCATATTTGTTATTCATATTGAATGTGGACAACTGAGAACGTGCATACATATTCATAATGAATATAACACATATATAACATTTGAAATAAAAAACGGTTAAAATGGAAAAAAATACTATTCAAGATGGATATCATATCGAAGAACACGAAATTATCGTTTTTTTGATGTAATTTGTTTGATTAAAATATTAGTAATTTTTAAGATAATTTATTTTAAACTTTAAGGAGGTAAAAGTTTTTTAATTAAAAAAAAATAAAAAGTCAAATAAGGTAGGCGTTGATTCAAATTTCCGGTTTTATCCTTAATCACTACTCCTTTAGGTGTCGTTTGTTTTTTAAGAGGTCTAAAGTCTGAAGTCTTATTTTAGTTATGATTAATAAGATGTTGTGTGTAAAAAGGTCTGAACGATTCAGACTTAAGAGTCATTAAGAGTTTTTTTTTAAAAAAACAAACAACCCCTTAATGTTATTATGTTTTAACCATTGATTAGTTTTCTAAGTTTTGATCAATGACTAAGATTTATCCTTATGTACACAATGAAAAATTAGTTTTTATTTGAACTCACCCCTGTATATATATATATATATATATCTATATATATATATATAGATAGATAGATAGATAGATAGATAGGGAGAGAGAGAGAGAGAGGGGGGGGGGGGGGGGAGGGGGGTTATTATACAACCTTTTACATGATACCCTTGCAACCCCTTTATCCACTACACATTTTCCTTTAAGTTTTTTTCTTTTTTTTTAATTACATAAAATCTGTGGTGGATAGAGGGATTGCAAGGCTTGCTACATGTAAATGGGTTGCATTTAACGCCCTACTCTCTCTCTCTCTCCCCATCTCTCTCTCTCTCTCTCTCTATATATATATATATATATATATATATATATATATATGAATTGTGGATTTGGTCCCTGTGTTTTGATATTATTTGTGACTAGGGTCTCTATACTATGTTTATTGTGGATTTGGTTCTTGTAGTATTCAATTTGTTTTGGTCATAGTCCCTCTGACTAACGCCTCCGTTAAATCAAGAGCTATTTTAGCATTTTTGCATATTCTTGTCTTGTTCTTATAAAAATTAAAAACAATATTTTTGTCTACACAAATATATGTGTATATATATAACATCAAAATAAATAAAATAAGATATTATTTTATGATTTGATTTGTTTAAATTAAAAAAAAAAATCAATCATATTAAATATGGTTTAATTTTATTGTTTTGATACTTTTGCCTATTTAGGCATGAAACATGGTTGAAGTTTATAAAAATGTTTTGTTCAATTTAAAGTTATGAAGATAATATTATGTATGAATTTTTCATTTAGTTACAATCTAAATAGTTGATTTTGAGTTTTTGACTGAAAAACAATATTAAAATTGGAACCTCTCATTTTAAGATGATAAAATTAGAGTTCATTTCTCAACGGTTTTCAATGATATTTGGTGTTAAAATATCAACAATAAACTTGTTTGTTGCAATGAAAGTAAAAGAACAATATAATTAAATCGTCTTTAACTTAATTAAAATTTTTATTCAATAAATCAAATCATAAAACCATATTTTATTTTATTCACTTTAAATAAAATAAGATATATAGTTTTATGATCTGATTTGTTTAAACTAAAATTTTAATTACATTAAAACTATATATTTTTCCACAATTAGAATAAAATAATAAAATTAAGTCGTATTTAATATAATTAATTTTAAAAAAATTTAAACAATCAAATCATACGATAATATCTTATTTTATTTATTTTAGTATCGTTATATATATATATAGTGGAAAAAATATTGTTTTTATTTTTCTTACCATAAAATGACAAAAATTAAGCAAAATGGCTAAAATGGTCATTGATTTAACGGAGCTAACGAAAGTGTTGGTCAGAGGAACCATGGCCAAAACAAATTGAATACCACAAGGACCAAATCCACAATAAGCATACCATAGAGACCCTAGTCAAAGAAAGTCTCAAAACACGGGGACCAAATCCACAATTCACTCTTTTATATATATGTGGTTTCATTTGCAAACCACCCTTACATTGCAAACCATGCAACCCATCTATGTACCATAGATTTCATTAATCAATGGTTAAGATTGATTTGGCCAAATTATGTTAATAATGAAATTAATTTAATTTTTAAATGGAAAAGAAAATTTACTTATGGGCATATTAGTACATTGGCATCACATTTTAAAATAGGAAATCGGATGAAATCCCAACTATTCATCGACCATAATTTACCATTGACCTCCTTTCCTCCGGCGATGAAAACAGAAATGAACGGAGATGAACCGGAGATAAAAAGGAGATGAATAGAGATGAAACGGTTTGTTTTTTATGACAACAAAGATGAATGGGGATGAAACGGATGAATCGGAGATTAAACGGAGATGAACTTGTTTGTTTATGATGAAAACGAAGATGACCGGAGATGAACCATAGATGACTATGATGTAAACGGAGATGAACCGGTTTCATGAAACGGAGATGACCTCCCTTTGATATAGTTATCTTGACCATCGTCGGTTCTCGAAAAAGCCAAACCAAACCAGAAGGAGACGACAATGAAGCGAGTGAAAACCAAACCAAACCACACCAGAAGGGGACAACTGTGAATCATAAAATACCTCGCCGGAACGGCAATAACTAGTCGGCGTAGACGTGAACGCCGATCGCGATGAGGAAGATAACTTGCTTCAACAAAGATAAAAATGGCTCCTGGTATCCTTCAATCAATGGAATTTCCTCTCCTCACTAAAAATGGTAATTAGGTTGAAAAACAAATACACTTTCCTTGATTATGTGGACAAATAACAACAAAACCGGTTGGAAAAAAAAACAAATTAAAAAAAACAAAATCAAATGGATAATTACCTTAATTAAGTCATCCGTTTAAAACAATAACATAAAAAAATCACTACCTTATTTATAAATGGATAACTAAAATGACATATACACCTTTATCATTAAAAAAAGGTAAAAAAAACTAGAAAATCTATGATTGGTTGAAAAGGGTTTGTAAAGTTTGCATTATAATGTTGGTTTTTAAAAAATCCCTCATACACACACACACACACACATATATATATATATATATATATATATATATATATATAGGGGCATAATCAAATGAGAACTAGATAGTTTGTGGTAACCGTGAGATCCAATGTGAACCACTCATTTAATATAATTAATTTTGTTTTTAAAATAATGTAAAAAGATAATTTGGTAAATTGATAATTTGAATTTCTTTTAATAAATAAATCAATTCCATATTTGACTCATTCCAAATTTAAATGATTTCAATTTACCGTAATTTATTAATTTAAACATAACCGTTGACCACAATCTATAGGGTATCACATTGTGTATCATAGTCATATAATGCCTTGCTGTTATAAATTATTGGGTATCACAGTGTGTATCATAGTCATTTAATGTGTTACTGTTATAAGTTCTTGGGTATCACATGTATTATAGTCATTTAATGCTTTACTGTTCAATGTTATTTGGGTATCACAGTATGTATCATAGTCATTGTAATGTCTTACTGTTAAAAGTTATTGGGTATCACAATGTATTTTTCTTGTTTTACGAAGTGTATCACATAGTATCAGGTAGTGTTTTGCTTTACTAAGTGTATAATACTATATCTTTTCGTTATTTTATTAAGGATATCACAGTGTGCATCATGTTTTTGTCGAAATAAAGTTCACCGGGAAAAAGTTCGCCGGAGAGAAGAGAGAGGAAGGAGGAGAGAGGTAGTTTTTAAAATACCTAAGTTGCCCTTTAATTAAAATCATAAATTAAAATTACCAAAATTAATAATTTCCTAATTTATTTATTGATTTGTGGTTGAGATTGGATTTCACGGTTATTACAAACAACCAAGTTCTCCCTTGAATGACCCCCTATATATATATATATATATATATATATATAGAGAGAGAGAGAGAGAGAGAGAGAAAAGTTCAAATGAAAACTCATTTTTCATTGTGCACGTGAGGACAAATCTCAGCCACTCGATCTCTTTAGATTCAACAACTCATATTAAATAGAGTTTTTAATTTTAAAATGTTTAGGGGTAAAATTGGAAGAAAAGTTAAATACACGTCTACCATAATTGACTTTTTATTTTCTTTTTTAATTAAAAACTTTTTACCCAATTAAAGTTTAAAATAAATTATCTTAAAAATTACTAATATTTTAATCAAACAAATTACATCAAAAAAACGAGAATTTCGTGCTCTTCGATATAGTTTTTTTTGTCGTTTTAACCGTTTTTTACGTGAAATACTATATATGTGTTATATTCATTATGAATATTTATGTACGTTCAAGTTTGTACAACGTCTCGACACCATAAGTATGTAACTCAACATCACCTTCTTCACCACTTTCTTCAACGTCGTAAGGCATCACGTTTCTTCAGCACCGTAACCCAACACCCATCAATACGAATCGAGAACCTATCGAGTAATTCTGTTGTGAATCGGGGAACAAAAGAGAGTGCGTCACGTCTCCACATCTTCACTGGTCATTCATGTGTTATTCATCATGAATAATGTATCATTCAAGATGAATAATATAACATTCAGGGTGAATAATTCATGATTCATGAATTCGTGTATTATTCGTCATGAATGTTGTGTAATTCATCCTAAATACTATATTATTCATCATGAATAATGAATGAACGTTCACATTTGTTATTCATGCTGAATGTGGGACATCCGAGGATGCACATACATATTAATAATGAATTAAACCAAATTTCGGTTGTGAATTAGGAAACAAAATAGAGTGTGCCATATGTCTACACCTTCACGGGTCATTCATATATTATTCATCATGAATAAATTATCATTCAGGATGAATAATAGAACATTCATGGTGAATAATACACGATTTATGATAAATAATACATGAATCATGGTTTCGTGTATTATTCATCATGAATATTGTATTATTCATCCTGAATAACGTTTACCTTTGTTATTCATACTGAATGTGGACATCCGATTACGTGCATGCATATTCTTAATGAATATAACACATATATAGAATTTCACGTAAAAAACGGTTAAAACGAAAAAATCCTGAATATTGTATTATTCATCCTGCATACGATATTATTCATCATGAATAGTGAATGAACGTTCACCTTTGTTATTCATATTGAATGTGGACACCCGAAGACGTGCATGCATATTCATAATGAATATATAACACGTATATAGAATTTCACGTAAAAAACGGTTAAAACGAAAAAAAAAAACTATATCGAGATGGATGTCATATCGAAGAGCATGAAATTCTCGTTTTTTTGATGTAATTTGTTTGATTCAAATATTAGTAATTTTTAAGTTAAATTATTTTAAAGTTTAAGGGGGTAAATTTTTTTTAATTAAAAATAAAAATAAAAAGTCAAAGAAGGTAGACGTTTATTTAAAATTACAATTTTGTTCTTAATCACTTCCCAATTAACCTTATTATGTATTAACCATTGATTAGTTTTCTAAGTTTTGATCAATGGTTAAGATTTATCCTCATGTGCACAATGAAAAATGAGTTTTTATTTGAACCCACCCCTATCTATCTATCTATCTATCTATCTATCTATCTATCTATCTATCTATCTATCTATCTATCTATCTATATATATATATAGGCCGATAATCAAATGAAAACCAAAAATATGTTACAAACCCTTGAGAACCGATATAAAAATATTTTTTTACATGATTTTTTTTCATCAAAACCTATGATTTAAGATATTGTTTCACCTATATTTTTGTTCACCATGTGAAATGATTGCACGTGAAATTTGATTTTTGATTCACCTAGTGAAATGAAAAATATAGGTAAAAAATATTCATGTGGTGAAACAAATACATGTGAAACTATCATATTATGAAACAAATATATGTGAAACAATATTTCAAATTGAAGCATTTGATGAAAATATATCATGTAAAAAAATATTTTTATATCGGTTCTCATAGGTTTGTAACATATTTGTGGTTTTCATTTGAAAATCTAATGAAAACCACAAATATGGTTTGCAGAGTTTCCACGAATTGATTGGTTTTCAAATGAAACGCACCCTATATATATATAGCATGTTAGTAGCTACCTACATGATAGACTTCCCTCATCATCTTTAGATTCAAAAACCGAACATGAAATTGTGAAAAATCAAATACCAATTAAGCTTCTATTATCATATATATGCGAGTTCTTGGTTGTCTTTTTGGTTCCTCAATTTCATCACATATATTTGATATAGATTTTCTATTTGACATAGCAAATCAAAAGGCCATTGTTAGTAGACGTGTCCTTTTCCATGAAAACTCCTACAACATTCAAAAGGCCAACCATTTGATGGTCATATTTCTCCTACTAACTGTAAAGTCCTAAGTAATGTGGGGCAGGATATCACAAACTCGCATACACTACAAGAAAATTGTTATTTAGTGACGGAAAAAATTTGGTCACTAACAATATAAAATTGGTCACTGATGTATTTTATTGACCAAAATTTGGGTGGTCACTTTTCGTCACTAAAGGTCTGTCACGGATTTGCGTTAGTGACCAAATACAAAAATGATCACTAATTAGTGACAAAAATAGAGTGGTCACTGTGTTTGTAACGACTAATTTGGTCACTAAATATCGTCACTAACAATGAAAATCTAAAATATTAATTACATTGGTGCAAAATAAAATTATTTGATCAAAAACAAAAACAAAAACAAAAACAAAAACAAAAACAAAATATAAAATTCAGCCAGAATATCTATGGAGAAGAATGAAGATAGAATGACCACAACAACATGAGTGTATCAACCATCAACACCATACTCTCATTTACTACCTTTGCAATCTACAAACAATGAGAAAAGCAAATATAAAATTCAGCCTAATTGTAAAGCAATATGTAACCTCGACAATCCTTGCAACTGCTTGATCATCAAGAGGATGAAATGATATTGATCATTACATTGTCGATATTCTCGTACTTCCTGTTGTCATGGCCAAACACTCCGTACAAAAGTTTATTAAGCCCTTGTTCTTTCGCATTCCCCATACACGAGTACAGAAAAGTATATTTTAGCACCCATATCCTGTTTTGATTACCACGATGATTTAGCAGGAACAAAACCTTTACCTCTGTTAACCATTTATAAAATCTAGCAACATGATCTGTTCGCTCACCATCTCCATACATACATACGAATATCATACCATATTAGATAGAATGTAGGTAACGACAACCTAATACCGTATTAACTTTACGCTTTGGACACTCACTATTGGTGGACCTGATAGTCTGATCCATGACCCAAAAACCAACAAATTCTGATAAAGATTTCTCATTTTTTTTAACAATAATTACGTTTATCGAGATATCTGTTTGCAATTCTTGTGGGGCTGGAGGAACATAAGTTTTTCGAAAAAAGCCTAGAAACAAACTGTTTGATTGAAGCTTCTCATGATATGCACTTTATGCATACAAGTTTCACATCTCCTTAGATCCATCTGCAAACTTAGATATGTAGTAGGTTTGTTTTTTTTTTTAATTTTTAAATAGCTACAACGCATTATACGTAGAGTCTCAATGTTGGTTTACGTCAATCCATCTTAAGAAACCATATAGTTCATCAATAGCAACTTAAAGTGTCATAAATGGAAAGAAAATGAATTAGACCAATCACGAATAAAAGAAAATACCAAAAGAAATCCGATACAGGATGTAATTTATTACCTGAATGTTACCGATATCTTCCCACAGTTTTTGTTTTGAATAACGTCTAAGCAGATGGAGCAGAAGCAGTACCTTCTTAATTAACGTTTCATGGCAAAGTCAAGAATCATACGACATACAAAAAGGAAAGAGAAATGGTTAAATACACAAGATGTGGCCTGATCATCCTCAAATATGAATCAGATACGTCTGGAATTCTGTAAAAAGAAGTGGATGAAAATGAAAGAGAAAAGAACCTGTAACGATCTATTTTCTTTGCAGAAACTGATCCGAAAATTCATTCCCTGAATTCAAAAGCACAAGGTTCAGGAACCCAGTTTTATCTGTCACAAAAAGTACCAAAATGGGTAGTAGTTAATAATAGAAATGATCAGCTACAGAAAGATTGGAATAAATCAACAAACATATAATACCTTCTATCATTACACTCCATGCAAGGAAACGGAAATATGCAAACATGATATTAAGGGGTCTTTTACCAAACACTTACCTTGATAAGTGTTTACAGGTTCAATTACCTTACCGGGTGCATATAACAAACCTTACCGGGTGAACATAACAATAACCGAGAATCTTACCCGGTAAAAGGGAAAGCAAGGATCGGGAGTCTTACGCGGTAAGTGACGGTGATGACTCTCACCTAGTAAAGCGCTTAGGAGGCAGTATGAAGGATAGTTTCAACTTCATCATCACTAACCTAAATTATAAATACATGCAAGTAAGAAAGAATAATGTCAGATTCAGTGATAAGAAAAGGGACATGAATAGAAGGAACTGGAGAGGCTACCAAGTAGAATGCTTCATAATACAAATATATGTTAAGGTCATAACTTCAACGAAATCTAGTAATAAAGGCACATCCTAAAAGAGAACCTGAAAAAGATCTAAAGATCTTCCAGGTTGTATAACTAAAAAATCCGCAGACAATATCTTGCTTTGCTAAGATTAACAAAGGTACTAAAAGCATAAAAGACATATCGTTGACCATCCTTCAAAGTTTGTGCTCTTTAGTATCTGAACAGCCTGAAGAAGCAACTTGTACAAATAAGTAATTCAAAGCATATTAGACCAAAAATTGAACTCTTTTGAATGTCAAATTACAACTTCTACTTACATATCAATTGGGGCACAATAGCAAACATTCATCTCCTTGTGAACTTCTAAAAACTCTTCTGATGATTCACTCTAATGGAAAATTGTTTGCAGGATCAACCTATCCATGAGCTCCTACATCTTTATTAAATTACAAATAAGAGACCATGATAATAAATGACTTATATGTTTTTATAAGAGAATGAATCGAATAGAAGCAATATATGTCAACTGATGCTTCACAAGGCGCCACTTATATGTTTGATGTTTTTAAAACCAGTAACACACATTCAACGGCAAGCACATATATTAAAAATGATATGATCACTTTGTCTTCGTATCAACGTATGCTCATGGCGAAAGACTCACCCTCCCCAAACTCCATTGTCGAGTGGGATATGTTTTTTGGAATTGTAGGAAGAAAAACTGACCTCTAATGTAATAGTACGACCAGAAACATCGACAAGCTTATCTCGAAAGATGTTGGTGATATCTAGAACATCCCTTCGAGCAGCAGAATTTACACATGTATTATTGCTAGATTAGCATTGGTTTCCATCTGGTAGCATTGGTTTCTTTGTTTGAGGAAAGTATGACTACCTTGACAATGTCAGAGCACGTGTAGCAAAAAGTTTCCTTAACTTTCCTGGCTACTTCAAGAGAATCTTTAGGTGGAATGTTCTCTCCTCGTTCCTACATAAGATAATATCATACAAGACTTAACTATCGAGTTGTGATAATATCATTAGCTTCTGTCAACAGAAACATAAAACAGTTCCTAATATGTGTGATCGGTACCATCATATGCGTAACGAAGTTAAAACTTCACAAAAAGAAGAAACCAGACATCCATACCCATAATTAGCTCATCAAGTTCTTAGTAATTGTGTCAACATTTACTCTAACTTTCAGCATCTTTCTCAAAATATTAATCTTGTAAAAATAAGTTGAGAAGGGTAGTCAAAATCCACATACACGCATGAGTTTTTGGATGAAGAGAGTAACATATTTTCCTGAAATGGGTATTGATATAATGCTGCTTCTGATAACATAACCTTCAGCAACAGGTACAACATGGGTGGCCCCATCGCCAACATCCACTACAACACCTGTCATCTCACACTAAGCAAAAGTATATGGTGATTCAAATAAAATGGTTCGTACACTCATTAAAGTTGCAGTAAATTGAACATGTAGAAAAGGAAGTTGAAAATGTATCACCACGTAGTTCATGGTTTGCCCAATTGTAAGGGGCTTAATTGACCACATTGAAAAACAAATTCATACATGAGAAAAATATCGAGAACTTTCTGTAACATCCTCGAATTTGGATAAAGCAGCTAATTTAGAATTTTCATCATTACATCACATGAAGGATAAAATCCTTCTCTACAAATCAATACTTAGAATACCTCGGATATAATTCTAGATTAACCTCTACAAATAACCACTCAAATCTTATATAAAGACTACATAAAGGTCGGGTGTTGCTAAACCCAAATACGTGTTGCTACTCCCAAGATAAATTACGGAAGACTTCACCAAGCTACTCACCCCTCATGCATTAAAATAGTATTCATCTCTTCACAGGGTCGCTAGTACTCTTCCCCAACCGGGACCTGATGCATATGCTGACAAATAAAAAGGGTTAGGTTAACGCCTAGTGAGTTCAAGAGTTTCCAACATGATTAAATATATTGTTAAAAGAAAAGAATGCAATTTAAATCATGATCTTTCAAAATGCTTTACTTTAAATATGAAACGACCTGCTTTCCAATAGCATGCATCTTTAAGGACGAACGCCCCGATACAAAACATTCTTTATAAATTGATGCAATCCAAAACTCACTCTGTTGGATCAAATAATTGTATTCAAGATTAAAGTTAAGTTAGAGGGTTTAAATTGTATTTATTTGATAGTTAAAGTTCAGGGTTCAAACCGTAACTAGTTAATAGTTATTGGTTTGTGGGCCTCAAGCCCGTTTAGCATTTAGTAAAGCCCATTAGGCCTTAAAAGCCTAGGTATTTAATGTTTTGATTAGTTTAGTTTTAGGGTTAATCCTCATATTCATAATTATAATCCTATAGTGAGGTAGCCGTATTCTCTGTATTCAAGGTATCAAGAACACACAAGGTTTAACTGTTTATTCAAGGGATTGGTATGTTATTCTTAATCTTTATATCTCTTGATCTTTATTGTGTTTGTGTGTTAATTATCAACTACATTAAACTGGGATAACAAGTGGTATCAAAGCATAAAGAATCAAGATTTTTGTTTGAAATTACTGTTCATCGATTTAAATCTGTTCATCGATTTTTCTGGGTTCATCAAGTGAAAATCAAGTTCTTGATTTAATGAGTTTTTATGCACAAAATTGATGTGATTAGGTGTATTTTATGCCATTGAATATCATCTAATTGGTTAATTGCATTATAGATCATCAAGTGATTAGATTTTTATGATTTTTAGAATCTGGGTTCATATATCTATCGTTCACTGTGTTCATCAAATTGAAGTTGGAAAGTTGATTTTTGTAACGCCCCACAACAAACATCAATAAAATAAGAGACTTAAATTTAATAATCAGGTCCCACCATAACACAGTAATCAGGAAAAGTTTCACAATATCCAAAAGGTCTATTACAACCGAGAATCTAAAAAAAAGTTCTATGCCGCTTCTAAGTCCAACTTTCTGGCTCTAGACACCTCTAACACTTCTCCTTTACCATAGACGAACCCGTAGCATCCTTGTTACCTGAAAATGGGTTTAAGAAAAATAGGAAGAGAGGATTAGACCAGAAGGTCTAGTGAATTCCCAACCTCGTCCGCTTAACAAGTATTTCAGAAATATAAACATTTCGATAAGAAAATATTCTCAACCTTCATAATATAACGATTAGTGTCATTTTGAAAACCTTATCAGTAAATCAGGACCTCTCGTCCTCGGGGCCCCCCCAGTCGATCCCCATACGACCCCCTAGTCGATGCCGTTATCAATGTGTAGGAAACGAATTCCGCACACATGACTCAACCATCCCCGATGATTGAGATTTAACCATGGTGTTTATTTCAAAACGCAATATCAACCCAAGCAAAGAGCAATAAAATGAATTACACCCATAGCGTTCAAATGAATAACGTGCATACCATCCATAATAATTCTCATTAAAAGCTTTAAACATTAAGTCTAATTTACTGATTATAAAGTGGACCTCCAGTTTTGTAAGAAATGTCAAATCGGAACTCACCTGGTCTGAAGAAAGTTAGCCGCACGCAAACCACTAATCCCACCAAAGAAGTCCTACATTTAGTTCATAAAAATGGCATTACAAACTCTGCTATCTTAAACCCCCCCCTAACTGGGTCGATCACAGAAAGGAGATCCAGAAGGTACGCCCGGACGACCCCGGTCGAAGACTACTACCGGTCGATTACTACTATCGGTCGATTACTATTACCGGTCGATTACTACTACCGGTCGAAGACTACTATCGGTCGATTACTACTGTCGGTCGAAGACTACTATCGGTCGATTACTACTGTCGGTCGAAGACTACTATCGTTCGATTACTACTGCCGGTCGAAGACTACTATCAGTCGATTACTACTGTCGGTCGAAGACTACTATCGGTCGATTACTATTGTCGGTCGATTACTACTACCGGTCGATAACACAATTCAGTCGAGATCTCCATTACCCAAGAGTAATCTCATCACAGACCATCATTTAATCGAATACTAATCAATCCATTATCCCAAAACATTACTAATTTTGAATTAAGGAGTACGATTGACCTGATCGACACATCCCGGTCGCCAAAGCCCCGAGCGCACTACCCAGTGGCTCCGGTCCCCGAACCCTCACTTTCAACAACGTATCGATTGAAATCAGTTCCAGCCTACACCCCTTAATCAATTAATTGATTGATTACTAGATTTTATAGGGTGTATGTTTTGATCGATACCTTAATCCCTTATGCTTACTCCCAGCCCTTCTCGAACTCGGTCCAAACCAGTACTCACATTCAAAACCCCAAATGCTTAGAACGATAGAAGAAAAGATTATTTGGATTGGAGCTTACCTCAGATAGACGAATTCCACTAAGCACGGTTCAGATCCCCGAATGCCAGAACTTCTCAAGCTTCAATCTAGTTTTCTTCCCATTCTCTTGAATCGCCGCACCCTCTCACACAAAGCTAGAATATTGTTTTTATCAAAAGAACAGTCTGCTAGGGTTTTTAAACTCCTAATTGGCGTATTTACAAACTACCCCCCTATACTTCCTCATTGATCCTCAATCGATCCAAAACTCTTATAGTATAACCAAACTTTAACTTAACGGATGTTACAACACTCTCCCCCTTAAAAGAATTCCGTCCTCGGAATTTTATTCGACAAAGAGACGCGGATACCTAGATTTCATATCTGATTCTAACTCCCACGTCGCTTCCCGTCCTTTATGGAACTTCCACTGCACTTTCACCAAGTCGATATCCTTAGTTCTTAGTCGCTTCACCTTACGATCCACTATAGATTCAGGTTCTTCGGTGAAGTTCAGCTTATCATCTACCTGAATATCATGCAAAGGTACCGCCATCTCTATATCTTCTAAGCGCTTCCTCAAATTCGAGACATGAGCTTCCGCTAAAATGGTCATCCTCAAATCCCCAAGCTTTGGAACCCAGATCCTTCCATGGTAACATTTCAGTCCCCGACTGTCTTCTATAAGCGAATTCGCAATACCTATCATTCTTTCCGCCTTAAGATTCTCAGGTCTCACGACTTCTACTTGAAATTTCTTAATATCATCCAGTAGCATTGGTGCTACATCAGCTCTCATAGCTATCAACATTAGGTTTTCACTTCTTCCTTTCCGACTTAGGGCGTCTACTACTACGTTGGCCTTCCCGGGATGATACTCAATCTTGCAGTCATAGTCGGTTAGCAACTCCATCCATCTTCGCTGGCGCATATTTAGTTCCTTATGATCAAACAAATGGCACAGGTTTTTGTGATCCGTGAAGATTTGACATTGAGTTCCATAGAGATAGTGCCTCCAAATCTTGAGTGCAAAGACAACAGCGGCCAGCTCCAAATCATGGGTGGGATATCTCGACTCATGATCCTTTAGTTGGCGATATGCATAAGTAATTACCTTCCCTCTTTGCATAAGTACGCATCCCAAACCCAGCCTCGATGCATCACTATATACTATAAAAATCTTCCATACCGTCTGGCAAAGCCAAAACTGGAGCACTGCTTAGCATATCCTTGAGCCTCTGGAAAGCCTCCCTCTGCACTTCCGTCCATAGAAATTTTATATTCTTCTTCGTCAATGCAGTTAGTGGTGTGGCTATCCGAGATAAGTCTTTTATGAACTTCCTATAATACCCGGCCAGTCCTAAGAAGCTTCGGACTGGTTCCGTGGTGTCTCCCAATTTCGAATTGCTTCAACACGACGTGACCCAGGAACTATACTTCTCACAACCAGAATTCGCATTTCGAGAATTTTGCGTAAAGTCTCTCTCTCCTCAGCAATTCCAATACTGATCGTAAATTCTCCTTGTGCTCCTCTTCAGACTTTGAATATACCAAAATATCGTCAATAAATACGATTACAAACTTGTCTAAATAAGGTTGACACACCCTATTCATCAAATCCATGAAGGCTGCAGGAGCGTTGGTTAACCCAAATGGCATTACAAAGAATTCGTAATGTCCATACCTCGTACGGAAAACTGTCTTAGCTATATTTTCTTCCCTTACTCTGAGTTGGTGATATCCTGACCTTAAATCGATCTTGGAGAAGAACCTTGCTCCCTGAAGCTGATCGAATAAGTCATCTATCCTTGGGATCGGGTACTTGTTCTTGATCGTCAACTTGTTGAGTTCTCGGTAATCTATGCACATTCGCATAGATCCATCCTTCTTTTTCACAAATAACACCGGTGCTCCCCACGGCGAAGTACTAGGTCTAATGAACCCCTTATCCAGCAGTTCTTGTAATTGCGACATCATCTCTTTCATTTCCGAGGGGGCTAAACGGTACGGTGCACGTGCTACTGGAGCGGCACCTGGCACCAAATCAATTCTATATTCGACTTGACGATCTGGGGGTAGATTCGTCAAGTCTTCCGGAAACACTTCCGGATATTCACTCACCACCCGCACCTCTTCCATACTACTCTTCTCTTTCTTAGCATCGATCACATATGCTAAGAATCCCCTACACCCTTTTCTCAAACTCCTATTTGCTTTGATCATAGAAATCAAACTAGAATTTCCTTCCCGCCTATCCCCATAAATTACTACCACTCCTCTTTCCGGTAATACCATACGGATCATCTTTTTGTTACAAACAATACTAGCATCGTTTCTAGCCAACCAATCCATTCCAAGAACCACGTCGAATTCTCTCATTTGCATAGGGTATAGTACCACTGGTACTAGACTCCCTTCTATATCTATCATGCATCCCTCAAACACCTCCCTAATCGCCACCTGATTAGCATCAGCGGTTTCTACCTCGAATCCTTGCCCCAACCGCCTAGGCTTTAACCCCAAACATCAAGCAAAAACAGGAGATACAAATGAGCAAGTCGCTCCGGAGTCAAACAATACCCTAGCGCAAGTAGAGTTTACCAGAAACGTACCTGCTACCACATCAAGGATTTCTTCCGCCTCCGTTGCTGTCATGTTAAAGGCCCTCCCTTTCGGTCGAGCCATCTCCCGTTTCTTCTCTTCCCGCCTTCCTCCCCCACGTTCCCTAAACTGAGCTAGTCCACCCCGCTTGAACTGCGGACTTTCGGACCGAAGATGATCTGGTAACCCACACTGGTAGCAGCTTTTCTTGTTTGGGCAATCCCTAGACATGTGCCCTGGCATTCCACATTGAAAACATGATCTGTCTCCAGCACCACAATCTCGCCGGTGAACCCGATGACATTTTCCACACTGTTTCTCCCGAAATCCACGACCTCCCCTCGGCTCTGATCTAGCATTCTTTCCCTTTCTTAAGTCTGCGGTGGGTCCGTCCCACTTTCTCTTGTCGCCCACTCGATCAATCAATTGACGACTTTTCTCTTTCTCTGTCATCTCGGCCGCATGCACGGCAGCCTGAAAAGTTGTTGGTTCTCTAGCATAGACCCACTCGCGTAAATTACTCTTTAGACCGAAAATGAAACGTTCTACCTTACTCTCCTCATTTGGCAGGTAGGCCCCAGCAAAACGGGATTTCTCAATAAACTTGGTGGTGTACTCCCTTACTGTCATGTCCTTCTGTTCCAGTCCCAGAAACTCTTCTTGCAACTTCTTTACCGCTGCCAGAGGACAAAATTGTGTCTTAAACTTCCCCACGAATTCTTTCCAAGTCATACCCTCAGCGGCTGCCACCCCCATTCCGCCGGTCTCAACATCCCACCACAACGTCGCTTCAGACCTCAGCATAGATAAAACATACGTTACCTTGTCTTTCGGGGCGCATTTACTGGTAGCGAACACCAATTCCATTTCCTTGACCCACTTCATCACCAAGACTGGATGACACTCCCTTTTATAAGTAGGGGGTTTGCAGGCTGCAAATTCTTTATAACTACAACCCTTTGCTGTCACCCGGTTTGCAACCACGTTCACTGTTGACGAATTTCCTCCTACTTAAGTTACCGGCGGACTTGACAATTCTGTAACTTCTTTGCTCTCACTCTTATCTTTACTCCCCGAGGCTGTCTTCTCCTTGTCAACCAGCAGCGCTTGCAAGGTCTCTTGAAGCTTTCCCATTTCAGCGGCGAGCATTTCATGAGTCACAAAAGCTTAGTTCCTTCCCCGACCCCGAGCTCTTGAATTTCCTCGACCTCCTACTGTCGCCGAGCTCTCTTGATGCGATACTTCCCTCTCTCCGATAGCCTCAACGCTCCTCACTCTCCTACTAGTTTGAGTGTTGATTCCTCCCCTATTTCTCGCGTTATTCCCTTCCACTTGGGTTGTAGTCCTTCGGGTAGTCCTAGCGGGACCACGCCCTCGGCCACGGCCCCGACCCCGAGTTGTCGGCCCTATAGGAGGATCCCTCAGTGTTTCAGTCTGAATCTCAACTGCCGGTATATCTTCCCTGGCCAGCCCTGTCTTACTTCTCAAAACTCGATACGCCATTACGACAACTGCACACCATAAAAGAAATTCCGTAAGGTTAACTACCCTATCTGTAACGAGATTTATAGACACACACATGTACCTGTAGATTTGTGATTACGTTGGCCAGGTGTAATCTCAATTCTACCTTACATGTTAGTTCCTATCCCTCATTATGACAGTTCCTATAGCGGCGATCCTACATCACCCTAATTCTCGGTTGACCCGCTTACAGTTTAAGTTTAGGTCCAAACAGGCCACCTAAATCGCTTAAACTTTGGCTCTGATACCAATTTGTAACACCCCACAACAAACATCAATAAAATAAGAGACTTAAATTTAATAATCAGGTCCCACCATAACACAATAATCAGGAAAAGTTTCACAATATCCAAAAGGTCTATTACAACCGAGAATCTAAAAAAAATGTTCTATGCCGCTTCTAAGTCCAGTTTTCTGGCTCTAGACACCTCTAACACTTCTCCTTTCCCTTAGACGAACCCGTAGCAACCCTGTTACCTGAAAATGGGTTTAAGAAAAATAGGAAGCGAGGATTAGACCAAAAGGTCTAGTGAATTCCCAACCTCGTCCGCTTAACAAGTATTTCAGAAATATAAACATTTCGATAAGAAAATATTCTGAACCTTCATAATATAACGATTATTGTCATTTTGCAAACCTTATCGGTAAATCAGGACCGCTCGTCCTTGGGGGCCCCCAGTCGATCCCCATACGGCCCCCTAGTCGATGTCGTTATCAATGCGTAGGAAACGAATTCCGCACACACGACTCAACCATCCCCGATGATTGAGATTTAACCATGGTGTTTATATCAAAACGCAATATCAACCCAAGCAAAGAGCAATAAAATGAATTACACCCATAGCGTTCAAATGAATAACGTGCATACCATCCATAATAATTCTCATTAAAAGCTTTAAACATTAAGTCTAATTTACTGATTATAAAGTGGACCTCCAGTTTTGTAAGAAATGTCAAATCGGAACTCACCTGGTCTGAAGAAAGTTAGCCGCACGCGAACCACTAATCCCACCAAACAAGTCCTACATTTAGTAATAAAAACGGCATTACAAACTCTGCTATCTTAGAACCCCCCCCCTAACTGGGTCGATCACAGAAAGGAGATCCAGAAGGTACGCCCGGATGACCCTGGTCGAAGACTACTACCGGTCGATTACTACTACCGGTCGATTACTACTACCGGTCAAAGACTACTATCGGTCGATTACTACTGCCGGTCGAAGACTACTATCGGTCGATTACTACTGCCGGTTGAAGACTACTATCGGTCGATTACTACTGCCTGTCGAAGACTACTGTTGGTCGATTACTACTGCCGGTCGAAGACTACTGCCGGTCGAAGACTACTGCCGGTCGAAGACTACTATCGGTCGATTACTACTGCCGGTCGAAGACTACTATCGGTCGATTACTACTGCCGATCGAAGACTACTGCCGGTCGAAGACTACTATCGGTCGATTACTACTGCCGGTCGAAAACAACTATCGGTCGATTACTACTGCCGGTCGAAGACTACTATCGGTCGATTACTACTGCCGGTCGAATACTACTTTCGGTCAATTACTACTGGCGGTCGAAGACTACTATCGGTCGATTACTACTGCCGGTCGATTACTACTACCGGTCGATAACACAATTCGGTCGAGATCTCCATTACCCAAGAGTAATCTCATAACAGACCATCATTTAATCGAATACTAATCAATCCGTTATCCCAAAACATTACTAAGTTCGAATTAAGGAGTACGATCGACCCGATCGACACATCCCGGTCGCCAAAGCCCCGGGCGCACTACCCAGTGGCTCTGGTCCCCGAACCCTCACTTTCAACAACGTATCGATTGAAATCAGTTCCAACCCACACCCCTTAATCAATTAATTGATTGATTACTAGATTTTATAGGGTGTATGTTTTGATCGATACCTTAATCCCTTATGCTTACTCCCAGCCCTTCTCGAACTCGGTCCAAACCAGTACTCACATTCAAAACCCCAAATGCTTAGAACGATAGAAGAAAAGATGATTTGGATTGGAGCTTACCTCAGATAGACGAATTCCACTAAGCACGGTTCAGATCCCCGAATGCCAGAACTTCTCAAGCTTCAATCTAGTTTTTTTCCCCTTCTCTTGAATCGCCGCACCCTCTCACACAGAGCTAGAATACTGTTTTTATCAAAAGAACAGTCTGCTAGGGTTTTTAAACTCCTAATTGGCATATTTACAAACTACCCCTCTATACTTCCTCATTGATCCTCAATTGATCCAAAACTCTTATAGTATAACCAAACTTTAACTTAACGGATGTTACAATTTTAATCATTGGTTTTGATTGCATACTGATCGTTGTATGTTTGTGGTTTCTCAAGTCTATTTTTCGCATTAAATTTCTGTGTTTGTGGTGTGTTCTAGGTCGATTATTGTTATCTGGGTCGAACTCTGTCAAGAACATATCGGTCAAACAACTTATCGGTCAACCACATTTTATCGGTCCATATCCCGTATCGGTCCATATATTTGTACCGGTCGACCGCACAATATCGGTCGCCCGGACAACTCACAATCATTATCAGTCCACACACACTATCGGTCATAGCCATTGTCGGTCAAGACCAATACCGGTTGAACTCACTATACCGGTCCATAGCTTTATCGGTCTTAATCACTTACCGGTCAATATACCTTATCGGTCCATACATAATACCGGTCCACTTTCCATACCAGTCGCCCGATACACTCACACAGACCACATCATATCGGTCCACACAACTTATCGGTCCATACTTTTTCTCGGTCGACCGAATCATATCGGTCGAATACTTTTGTCGGTCGAGCACATTCCCGGTCGTGCAACACCCCGGTCGAACAAGTTACCGGTCCAAGCAAGTTCCCTGTCGACTTCTGCTTTGCGTGATTGCCTACTCGCGAGAACCTCTGTTTGCGCCACCTAAGGCTGACGCAAACCTTACTTTGAGTGACACACTGCTCGTGAGAACCCCTCTTTGCGCCACTCAAAGCACGCGCAAACCTTCACTTTGCGCGACCCTTAGCTCACGCAAACCTCATTTTGCGCCAGTACCGGTTCGCGCAAATCCCTGTTCGCACAAGTACTGTTCACGCTGGTACTATTCACTTTTGCGAAAATATTTTTTTTGTCAGAGTTTCACAGTTTGATTTTTCAGTATTATCTATTTGAGTTTTATACTGTTTGAAAGGACTACATTTAATTATTTTTGGAAATTTATTTTTCTGAAATTTTTTAGTGTGGTTTTTATCTTGATTCTAACGATCTCATCTAGTTGGTTGTCTTGAAATAGAAATGTTTGATTACTAACCGTACAGCTAAGATGTCGAATCAGCTTCTCTCAATGGGCTCTCAGTCCAAACCTCCTGTCCTCATGGCTAATGAGTATCAGCAATGGAAGACCAGAATGATCCAGTTTCTGAATCACAAGAACAGAGATTACATGGAAGCGGTCATTAATGGCCCAGAAAATCCAACGATCACAGTAAAGGGTCAAGCTGCAACAGAGACCTCTCCAGAAATACCTGACAGATCTGTTCCTAAACCTTATAAGTTCTTTACTGAAAATCAGAAAGCACAGTACAAGATTGAGGAAGAGGCTCTAATTTATCTGACAATGGCTATTCCAAACGACATCTACAATCGTGTAGACAGTCAGAGCTCTGCTAAAGCAACCTGGGATGAACTAGCAAGACAGTTTGAAGGAAGTGAAGCCTTTATCCAAGCTAAGCAGGATCTATGCATAAATGCATACGAGGGATTTCATGCAAAAGAAGGAGAGTTGCTACTAGATACCTACAACAGATATAACATCATTCTCAATGACTTGCGGAGGAACAATATCTCTAAATCTGCTTCTGAGATAAATTATAAGTTCATCAAGAACTTAAATCCGGAATGGAAGAACTTTGCTATCAGCCTTCAGATGTCAAAGAACATGGCCCAATGCGAACAACATCTATCAACGGCAAGAAGTATGTTTTAGTAATGATAGATGACTATTCAAGGTATACATGGCTCGAGTTTCTTCACAACAAGTCAGATGCGCCAGAGTTGATTATCGCCTTTATCAAGCGCATCCAAGTACGTCTCCAATTGCCAGTCCGAACTATTCACAGCTATAATGGCACGGAGTTCAAGAATGAAACCTTACGGAGTTATCTTATCTCTGTGGGCATTTCACATAATTTCTCCGCAGCCTACACTCCACAGCAAAATGGCATTGTTGAACGGAAGAATCGCACTCTTGTTGAAGCCGCTCGTACTATGCTTGCTTATTCAGATCTACCCATGTACCTTTGGGCCGAGGCAGTCGCTACAACATGTTTTACTCAGAATCGTACCATTGTGGTCAAGCGCTTTAATAAAACAGCATATGAGTTAATCAACAATCGTACACCTAACATCAAGTTCCTTCGTGTTTTTGGTTGCAGGTGTTACATTCTTAAAGAGCGTCAAGGATTATCAAAATTTGATAAGAAAGCGGAAGAAGGATATCTCGTTGGATACTCTCTGACATCCAAAGCTTATAGAATTTACATTATTTGAACCAAGACGGTTGTTGAGAGCATAAATGTCTCCTTTCATGATAATTCTACAAGGACTTCTGGACACAACAGTTCAAAACTCGGTCATAAGGACAAAACTTCTATTCAATCCAGAATAGAACCAGCTTCTAAAGGATCTACTTCTTCTCACTCTAACTCTACTTCATCTGAGTTAGATTTATTGTTTATTGATGCCTTTGATGATATTTGTGCAGATTTTGATAAAGGCATATCTACATCAATAACAAGCTCGGAGGTCCCTACCATTTCTGAAGACAAATCTGGACCTGCCAAAGAAGTCACTAAAACTTCATCTCCATCATGTACAACTAAACCGTTAGTTTCTGACTCTACTAATGCTGAATCTGTCTCTGCAGATAGTTCTTCTGGAAACGAAGTCACGACTACTTCAACTACTAGTCCAGAAGCTTCAGTATCAGAAACACCAGTACAAGATGTCCCGAGTACATCTATGGAGCTACCTGTTGTGCACGATGAAAATGATGCGTCCAATACGCTACAAACAATTGAATCCTTACCAAGCACACATCGTTGGACTAAGGATCATCCCCTGAACAACGTGATAGGTGACGTACAATCTGGTGTCACAACACGGTCAGCATCAGCTAACTTCTGCATGTTTTCAAGCTTCCTTAGTTCCTTAGAGCCAAAGAAAGCGTCTGAAGCTCTACGTGATCCCTTCTAGATTTCTGCTATGCAAGACGAGCTTCTACAATTCGAACGGAACAAGGTATGGCGCTTGATCCCACTACCTAAAGGTAAATCTGTTATAGGAACAAAGTGGGTTTTCAGAAACAAGAGAGACGAAGCCGGAGTTGTTGTGAGAAACAAAGCTCGTTTGGTCGCAAAAGGGTACTGTCAACAGGAGGGCATTGACTATGACGAAACATTCGCCCTTGTTGCAAGGATCGAAGCCATCAGAATCTTCCTAGCATATGCAGCGCACAAGAACTTTACAGTCTATCAAATGGACGTAAAGTCGGCTTTTCTGAAAGGCGTTCTGCTTGAGGAGGTCTACGTGGCACAACCTGAAGGTTTTGTTGATCCTCATCACCCTGATTATGTCTATGTGTTAGACAAAGCGCTTTATGGTCTTAAACAAGCACCGCGAGCCTGGTATGAAACTCTCACTAAATTTCTCTTAGCTTCTGGTTTCAAGAAAGGTACAGTTGATACTACCTTATTTCTTAAAAGGCAAGGTGAGGACTTGATTCTCATTCAGATTTATGTTGACGACATAATATTTGGATCGACAAATCAGAAGTTTTGTAAGAACTTTTCAAAAATAATGGAAACAAAGTTTGAAATGTCGATGATGGGTGAATTGAATTTCTTTCTTGGTCTACAAGTAAAGCAGTTACCTGACGACATATTTATTAATCAAACTAAATACATAAAAGATATTTTGAAAAAGTTCAATATGTTAGATAGTTCAGTCATGAAAACACCAATGGCTATTGGTACACTCTTAGACACAGATCCTTTCGGGAAACCTGTTGATCAAAAGGTGTATCGTAGCATGATTGGTTCTTTACTTTATCTGACTGCCAGTCGCCTAGATATAATGTTTGCCACATGTTTTTGTGTGAGATATCAGTCCAATCCTAAAGAGTCGCACTATACTACTGTTAAGAGAATCCTTAGATATCTCAATAGCTCTCCTAATCTAGGCCTTTGGTATCCAAAGGATTCTCGTTTTGATCTAACCGCCTTTACAGATGCTGATCATGCAGGATGTAAGCTAGACCGGAAAAGCACCTCTAGATCATGTCAATTTATAGGTGACAAACTTGTGAGTTGGACCTCAAAGAAACAAAACTATGTTTCAACATCCACTGCAGAGGCTGAATATGTAGATGCTGCTAGCTGCTGTTCTCAAGTCCTCTGGATGAAGACATGGTTAAGGGACTTTGGATACAACTACAAGCGTGTTCCTATTTATTGTGATTCCAAGAGCACAATTGTCATAACTGTTAACCCGGTACAGTATTCGAAGACCAAGCATATAGACGTACGCTATCATTTCATCAAGGATCATGTAGAAAAAGGTGACATTGAAATGCACTTTGTTCAAACTGACTTCCAGTTAGCTGATCTTTTCACCAAGCCGTTGGATGAAAAGCGATTCCAATTTCTCATCAGCAAACTTGTTATGTTGAACATGTCTTAGACCTTACTCATGATTCTAGGGGGAGTATTCTAGGTTTTGATTTTGTGTTCCATTTTTTTCCAACTGTTGCTAACGATAGCGGAATCATTTTCTGTTAGGGTGAAATTAAATGTTAAATAGAAGTTCAGGGTATATTTTGTAAAGCTCTTAATAGTTATTTCTTGGTGGGCCTAAAAGCCCATAAGCCCAATTACTTGTAAAGCCTAAGTATATAAAGGCTATTTCAGTTTCATTTGTTTAGTTTAAGTCTCATAATTCAGATTACTAGTCAATAAATTTACTCTCTCTGATCAGAAATCCTTTCTGTAAACCTGTAACCCTTTGAGTTCATATTAATCATATGACTAGTAGTTATGGCTTAAATCTTATTCATCTTTGATATTATTTGCTGTTGATTGCACTGTACTTGGATCCACAATTGGTATCAGAGCAAAGAGACTAAAGGTTTGATCCAGAAAAAGGTTTGTCTAAAATCTCTAATCGGTTATCTGATTTAATCTGCTATATTTTTGTTCGATCTGGGTTAGTTATTTTTTCATCGATCATTGTTTCTACTTGATTTCGATCAATTTTTGTTATCTGAAAAGGTTTTTATCGATTGAAGGATTATGAAATTTCAAAAGTTTTTTTTCGGTCGAAGTTTTCGAAGGTTATCATTCTAATTGTTTTTCTGGAAAAGTTGTCTATCGGTCGTTTGAATATCTGTTATCTGGGTTGATTATTGTGTCCAGTGAAAATTGATTGTGTGGTTTATTGGTCTGTTTGGTTTATATGCATAATTGATTGAATCTGCTTAAATTGCTCATCGAATTTGATTTCTGGGTTTGATTACGATCAAATCCCAGAATTCATCGTGTTCTTCGGTGTTCTTCGTATTTTTCGTTTGTTCTATCTGTTCGATTTTATCGATCTTATCTGCTAATCTGTTTTCGACCGATAGTTTATTAGACCGATAGATATTGAACCGATATACTTCGACCGGGACTTTGCTCTTACCGGTCTTTGACTCGACCGGGACTTTGCTCTTACCGGTCTTTGACTCGACCGGGACTTTGCTCTTACCGGTCTTTGACTCGACCGGGACTTTACTCTCACCGGTCTTTGATTCGACCAATACTCGGTCCTTTAGTTCGATCGGATTTGGTTTGACCGATAATTACATTCGACCGGTACCCTGCTTTACCGGTCGATCCATTCAACCAATACTTTGTCTATACCGGTCCTTTACTTGACCGGTACATTGTCTTTACCGGTCCTTTGCTTGACCGGTACCCTGTTCGACCGGACCCTTGTTCGACTGGGTCCTTGTCCTATTCTGTTTAATTTTATTGTGTTTGGATCATCCTGCTTGTCTCACGATCGTTACAGTGCTTTTAAGTTAAGAGATTTAAGATGAATTCAAGAGACGCGTTAGCTATTGGTTCGGATCAGAAGCCCCCGGTGCTCTATCGGGGGGAATATCCTCAGTGGTACGATCGCTTCATGAACTTCATTGAAGCGAAATCGAACTATGAAGACATATACAAGTGTCTGACAGAGGGGCCGCAAGACTGGCCAATGAAAGTCATACCTGGAAACCCAGCCAAAGGTCGACAAGATCGTTCAGTTCGAAAAACTATCGGTGACTTTACAAATCAAGAAAAGGCTATGTATGAGGCTGAAAAGCTAGCAAAGTCGTATCTACTACAAAGTCTACCCAACGACATCTATGCTTGCATCGACAGTTACAAAGAGTCGGCGAAGAAAATATGGGACCAGATTGAGAAAATGATGATGGGGAGCCACATCAACAATCAGCTGAAGGTGACAAACTGCATCACCAGATATGATGGCTTCAAAGCAAGAAAAGGCGAGACACTGACAGAAACCTATGAAAGGTTCAACATGCTTCTGAATGATCTCTAGAAGAACAAGATCACGAAGACGAACACCGAGAACAACATAAAGTTCATGAACAACCTCCAGCCTGAATGGAAGCCGTTTGTCTCTCATATCCGTCATACTCAGACTCTGGAGAAGCGGTATCTACATGAACTTTATGAAATGCTGCTCCAGGATGAAGAGGAAGTTATGGAACTAATGGGGAATCAGAAAGCAGAGGAAAAGCTGGTAGTTGATCCATTAGCACTCGTGTCTGAGAAAAGAGGTAAATATGTCAGTCGCTCGTCTGGAAAGGAGCCCGTGATAAGTGATTTTGAACTCGAAGATCAGGACAGTGATTCGGATCCAGAATAGACTAAGATGAAGGAATTTATGGTGTACTTGACTCAAGATTTCCAGAAGAGGAAGTACTTTAACAAGTCTTCCAACAAGCAAAGATTCTCTACTCGCCGTGATCATCAAGAGAAGTCTGAAAGTAAGAGACGTGTTGAAAATGGAAAGAAGTCTGAGAAGAGACATGAGGAAAAGCCAAAGGAGGAGCCGATCAAATGCTACAACTTTGGTCGGTTGGGTCATTTCGCCAAGGATTGTCGCAAACCTGTTGTGCGCAACTCCGAGTATTACAGAGCCAAGCTGTTACTGGCCAAAGAGAAGGAAGCTGGTAAGGCTCTCATGGCTGAAGACGACTACTGGCTGCAAGTATCTGATGAAGAACCTGAGGATGCCGAAACACACTTGTGTTTTATGGGCAAGCATTCATCACCGTCTGACACTGATGATGAAGATCGTAATTCTCCATGTCAGGTATGTGCTCCTTACCAAGAAGCTTTACTTGATCAGATGCAACTCACTATGCATAAACTTGACTCTTACAAGCTTCTCATAAAAGAAAAAGAACAACTCCTCTCATCTCTAGAAAAACGAGTTTCTGCACAGTCTGAATTCATTGAAAATCAAAGCATAGAAATTTCTAGCCATTTGTGCACAATTTCTAATTTAAAACAAGAGTGTGAGAGTTGTTCAACGGAATCACAAGCGCTAAAGACCAAAGTAGATGATCTTACCAAAGAGCTTCGTATGTCCGAGAACGAGAAATTTGATTTTGTAACTCAAAACGTGGCTTACAAAAATGAAAATAAAAGGTTATCTAATCAGTTAAAGGAGCTTGAACAAAAACTTTATAAAATTGGTCAATCTAATCACACGCTGAATCTAATTGCACCAAAAGAACCCAAGTATGAAAATTCGGGTATCGGGTACGATAATCCCAATTATCTGAAAAAGGCTTTATCCATTGCTCCTACATTATATGCCTCCGAGTTCTTTGGAATAGACAAAATCTATCCAAAGTACAAGGTATTTTGGACCAAACCAATTGAGGATGAGTCCTGGGAAGAAGATAATGTGCGAAGGAAGAATTCTTCCAAAATGCAACTTCCGTTTGTTTATGATTCTTTAAATGCTACTTACACTGATGATAAACCCTGTTTCCTGTCAAACGATTATTTTCGAAGTTACTCTCAAGCTAAACTAGATGCTAAAACTGTTAAAACTGAGGAGGAACCTCTAGACCATAAGGTGTATGTTCCACCTCTGATTTTAGAAAAGAAAATTGTTCAGTTAGTAGAGTCACTTGAACAGGAAAGGGATAGTTTTCAAAAGGAAAAACAAGAGATTCTATCTCAAATTGAGCTCCTCAATTCCAATAAAGAGGACACTGTGTCAGTTAAGGAGAAAGAATACTTTCAGACATAAATAAAGAAGTTAAATTCACAACTGGCTGCTTTGGCAGCAGATCGTCTGAAAGAGCAACTTCACAAGGCCGACCCTCAAGCTCAGCCTACAATTCTTCAAAGTGAGAAAACTCTTCTGTCTGAAAATTCTTATCCTGCCTCTGACACATCTTCCTGCAAAGCCTTTATGGATGACTCGTCACCACTTCTTTCAAATAAACGAAAAGAGCCTCACGTTTTCGAATTGGATCAGTGTTCTGATTTTAAAAATGCTTCCGCCAATGACCCGCTTCAAACAAATTCTTCCGATGTCCTGAATTCCTCAAGTGATAAGGTCCTTTCTGATGAGGAACTAGAATTTTCTGCATTCTTGAATTCTGAGGTGTGCCTAGATAGTGATTTGAACCAATTTGATTTTGATCCTTTACTTCCAAGTCACGTTGTTTTTCTAAATAATTCTTGTGAGCCTCCGGTCAAACTTTATAAGGGTGAATGTTCCACATATGCCCCACACAAACCTTCTGTGAACAATTCTTCAAACCCTAAATCCAAAAAGCGTTCACAAAAGAAGAAAAAGACCGGTCGCTCTAAAAGGCAACAATCTTCAAATTTCAAATCTTCTGACTATGGGTTTAACGGTATTTCAGATACTTTTGGTCGGCGCAAAGAAGTTAAATATGCTTGGGTAGCTAAGAAGTCCAAGGAAAGCACGGCGACATCAGAATTAGTTGATCCAATTTTAAAGTCTAGGAAAAACAATAACAATCAGGATGTTTTTAATTCTAAACCTTTAGTTGAATGTAATGGAACTTTACCTTTAAAAGTTTGTTCAATTCCTCAATTACTTCAACTGTCTCATGATTGTCTTTGTTGCTCTTTTTGTAGATCGAATGATTTTGTTGATCGTCGTTATGCATCCGATTGGTTTGGCTCATATTATGTTGCTACTTATCATTCTCAGTTTGATATTCCCGTCATAGAAACAGACCCAAGTCTAAACGGGCATCCAAAACGGGTGTTAAATCTAACCCCAAAGGACCCATTTACGAATGGGTACCTAAAAAGAAATAACTTGTTTTGTAGGACGGTCATGTGTGGTATCTCGATTCAGGCTGCTCCAAGCACATGACCGGAAGAAAGGAGCTACTCACAAACTTCACCGAGAAGTTTTGTGGAAATGTAAGGTTTGGGAACGATCATTATTCTCCTATCAGGGGTTACGGAGATATCGTCAAGGATAATCTCACCATCAAGAAAGTGTCCTACGTCGAAGGACTTGGTAACAATCTCTTCAGCATCGGTCAATTCTGTGACAAGGATCTAGAGGTCACCTTCAAAGCAAAAAGGTGCAGCGTTCGGACTGAAGATGGTAAAGAAATTTTAGCTGGAACGCGTCGCACAAATCTTTACATGATCGACCTCTCATCCCTGAAAGCAGATAAGGACGTCTGTCTGATGTCTAAAGCCTCTGCCGAACAAAGCTGGTTATGGCATCGTCGACTCTCGTACCTGAACTTCAAGACTATCAACAAGTTGGTGCTCGGTGGATACGTAAAGGGAATGCCTGATCTTAAGTTCGAAAAAGATCATTTATGTGCTGCCTGCGAAATGGGCAAGATGAAGAACGCTTCTCACAAGCCTAAAGTCACTCCTAGTACTTGTCGGTCCCTTGAACTCATTCATATGGATTTATGTGGACCGATGCGCGTTCAAAGTATCAATCACAAGAAGTATGTCCTGGTGATGGTTGACGACTTTTCTCGCTACACGTGGGTCAGATTCCTCCGTTCAAAGGATGAAACTCCCGAATTGATCATCTCTCTCCTGAAGAGTATTCAAGTCAGTCTCAACCTATTAGTCCAGACCATAAGGACGGATAATGGCACAGAGTTCAAGAATCAAGTGCTCACCGGTTACTTGACTTCAGTGGGCATAACTCATACCTTCTCAGCTGCTCGCACTCCTCAGCAAAACGGGGTTGTAGAGCGCCGGAACAGAACTCTTTTCGAAGCAGCCCGCATGATGTTATCTCAGTCCAAACTCCTGCTGTTTTTATGGGCGGAAGCAGTTGCTACCGCGTGCTACACTCAAAACCGCACTATCATCAACAAGACACCGTACGAGATCATCAACAAACGCATCCCGAACATCAACTATTTCCATGCATTCGGCTGCACATGCTTCGTACTAAATGACAAGGATGATCTCGGCAAATTCAGCCCCAAAGCGGACGAAGGAGTGTTCATCGGATATTCCCAGCAAGCCAAAGCTTACCGTGTCTACAACATACGGACAAAGACCGTCGTTGAGAGTGTGAACGTGACTTTTGACGAGGCCGTTGATATGGCTTCTGAACGCCTCAGTTCAGAACCCGCTTTAACTGGTGTGTTAGCTTCTGGACAATTTCGTTCAGGAGCTACACAATCTCCAGTAGATCCAAATCATGCATCTACGTCAAGAGCACATCTTTCTGATTTGGATTTACTATTTGAGTATTTCTATGATGACTTATTTAATATTAAGTATAATACTATGTCATGTAACAGGAATGCTGCTCAAGCACCAGAAGTAACACATGTCACTGGTCCAACCGACTCAAGTGGCCTATCCTCGCCTGGTGCTCGATCATCTACTGTCAATGAATCAGAATCCCGAGCTCGAGTGATCCTCCTCCTATCCAAGATCCTACTGTCGCACAGGCAATAGTACTACCTCCTGAACCGACACCTGTGGAAGGCACTCCTGAAGTTCCCATTCCGGCAATCCCGGATCTTGCTCTAAATGCATCTCCTGCTGAGTCGTCTTCTGCTGCTCATTCGACTCCAACTAAGGAGCTTCCACCTCACAGGCCGTCATCACTTGAAGTCGTTCAGGATTTACCCCCCGGTGGTTATGTGGACCCCGATACTTCTCAACAGACATATCAACCCCTTCCACACGCCACCAAGTGGACTCGAGCTCACACCCTTCATCAGATCATCGGTGATCCCAAGACACCTGTTTAGACTCGATCCACTACTGCGAACGACTGCTTATTTTCTTCGTTCCTCAGTCGTATCGAACCTTCCACCGTCTCCGAAGCGTTGAATGATCCAGACTGGATGATCGCTATGCAAGAGGAACTCAACCAATTTGAGAACCTCAAAGTGTGGCGCCTTGTTCCCCGGCCAAAGAACAAGACGGTGATTGGGACGAAATGGATTTTCAAGAACAAGAAGGACGAAAATGGAATCATTGTCCGGAACAAAGCGCGTCTAGTGGCTAAAAGATATCGCCAGCAATAAGGTATAGATTACGAGGAGTCATTTGCACCGGTTGCCCGCATTGAAGCGATACGCATGTTCCTCGCCTACGCCGCCCACAAGAATTTCATCGTCTTTCAAATGGATGTGAAATCTGCATTCTTGAACGACGTACTCAAAGAGGAAGTGTATGTGTCGCAACCTGAAGGCTTCGTGAGTTATGAATCACCTAATCACGTTTACTTTCTTGACAAGGCCTTATACGGTCTTAAGCAAGCGCCACGAACCTGGTATGATGCTCTCTCATCCTTCTTAGTTAAATCTGGTTTCTCTAAAGGTAAGATCGACACCACTTTATTTATTAAAAGAGAAAAGAAAGATATCATTCTTGTAAAAATTTATGTTGATGACATAATCTTTGGCTCCACAAACCCCAAGTACTGTCAGAACTTTTCAGCCTTAATGAGTAAACATTTTCAAATGAGCATGATGGGGCAAATGAAATTTTTCCTGGGTCTTCAAGTAAAACAATTAGCAACAGGAATTTTCATTAATCAATCTAAGTACATCTCGGATATTCTTCGGAAATAGCAGATGGAAAAATCCTCACCTATGAAAACCCCCATGTCTACAAGCATAAAACTACACTCCGATCCTGACGGAAAAGATATGGATGCTACTACTTATAGAGGTATGATAGGCTCTCTGATGTACTTTACGGCTAGCCGGCCTGACATTATGTTCTCGACATTTTTATGTACAAGATTTCAGTCGAAACCTAAAAAGTCTCACTTAGCTGCGGTTAAGCGTATTTTCCGATATTTAAAAGATATTGCTGATCTTGGTTTGTGGTACCCAAAAGAGACAGGTTTTGAATTGACAACCTACTCGGACGTTGACCATGCGGGAAACATGCTGGACCGGAAAAGCACATCGGGACATGTCCAGTTCCTGGTAGATCGTCTTGTCAGCTGGGTTCGAAGAAACAAAACTGCGTGTCCACCTCCACCGTCGAGGCGGAGTATGTAGCAGCCGCTAGTTGCTACTCGCAAGTCATCTGGATGCGCACCCAGCTGAAAGACTACGACTTTAACTACTCAAAGATCCCCATCTACTGTGACTCCAAGAGCGCCATTGCAATATCTAGCAATCCCGTCCAGCACACGAAGACGAAACACATTGATGTGTGATATCACTTCATAAAAGACCACGTGGAAAGAGGTACCATTGAACTCTACTTTGTTAATACAGAGCATCAGTTAGCAGATCTGTTTACCAAAGCCTTGGACGAAAAACGTTTTAATTATCTTGTGTCCAAGCTAGGTATGCTAAATCTGAAAGTTTGACCCTTTCACAGACCTATTCGAGTCTTATTCAATCACGAATGACTGTGACTTGGTGCCCCATTAACTTGTCTCTGGATGCTCATGATCACACTCATTGGTGATTGAATTTTACTCGTTCAGTTCTGTGTAAGTTTTAAAACTTCTGTATTAACAAATTAGATTTCATTAAGTTTTTTTCTCTTCTCGTGTGTTTTTTCATTTCTTCGTGGTGTTCTCGTGTTAATTTTGCAGTCCTTCGATTGATCTCTGAAAGCGTTTGTCGGTTGTGGTGGTTTCAGAAGCTGTTCATGTGTTCAGGGGGAGTACTATCGTCTGATGTTTTTGGTAAGGTTCTCGCATCCTCCATTCGAGGGGGAGCAGGTAAGTTCTTCCTGTGTTTCGATTTCCTCGCGGTAATCGTTGAGGGGGAGCAATTTCTCGTAAGTGATTCCATGTTCGAGGGGGAGCAATTCCTATTCCTTAGTTTTTTCCCCCGTAGGTTTATTTTTTTTCTTAGGTTTATTTTTTCCTTAGAATTTTTTTTCGGTTCTCAATTGGTTACGCCTTCTCGTTATATTTTTATTTAGGATAAAGTTTATTTTGTTCTTGCCTTAAAGTTTTTTTTTATAAATACAAATTTTTTTTTTCTAATAAAAGAAAATACAAAAATATTAAGTTTATTTTATTTTATTTTTTTATTATTTAGGAACTAGACCGACCCAATTTAGTACCGGCCCAATTCCCTCCGCCTGGCCCTCAACTTATTCTCGGCCCAATAGGATCGACCCAAATCCGACCCGGGTGTTTAAAAACCTCGGGCGACTCTCATGTTCCCTCATTCTATCTATCGATCTTCTCTCTGATCTCAACTCTCTCTCAAACCCTATCGATCTTGTCAGAATCGAATTCTCAACAAGAATTAATTCTCAGAAACAATATCAAAGAAGTTTGCGGAATAACACTTTGATATTTAATCAAAACAGTAAATCAACACAGTAGATATGAAGAACAAACTGTAAACTTGTATTGAATGCTTTGAAGTTACAAGATTACACACTCAACCTCAATATTGATGAACAGGCTCACCAATACGAATTCTACTTCTCTAGAATTAGGATCTATGCCTTGAGGTTGATTTTCTCTCTAATAGAATGAAGAAAACAAAAGTTATCTCACTATTCTAAACAATACAATATATATACTGAATACAAAGATAATTACAATAAATAAAATATCTTCAGTATATCTTCCATGTATATCTCTAAGCTTCCATGTATATCCTTTCATGCGAATCTTCATCATATAAGCAGTATTAATCTTCAGCAGCATTAAATTCCTTCTAGCAGTATTAACTACTAAGCAGCACTAACCACTAGCAGTACTAACTAGCTAAGAAGTACTAACTTTGTTCAAGCAGCACTAACTTTGACTAGCAGTATTAATAGTACTAGCAGTAGTAACACTCAGCAGTACTAACCTTTAAGTCTTCTAGCAGTAGTAACTTTGAACCAACAGCATTAACCATACTTGATGAATTCTTCAGTTCCCAACAATCTCCCCCTAACTTGACTTTTAGGAAGAGAAGTCAAGTTCTTCAAATTTTCTTCAATATGCTCCCAAAACTCTATCATGGCCTAAATTCCAGTGTTTGCATCCAATCCCAAACTCTGATTGGTGGTTCTTTGAATCAAGTATTTAGCCATTTCTGAATCTGGAACACACCTTAACTTTTTCTTCAGCATGGCATGTAGCTTCAATCTGCTATGATTATACACTCTATCCACTAGGAAGTATTCAGTGTGATTTAAATCCAAAGTCACTGTATATACTCCATTAATTTCATATAGAGTCCAACTGTTTACTGATTTGAAGACATTCTTGATCAAATGCTCTACTTCTTCAGGTTTGAACATCATACACAGATACTCCATTACCAGTTTTGTAATTGAAATCCCTGGAACCTTTAGAATATCTGCATACAACTTCATTCCTATCTCAAACATCTCTTCAATATCTGATCTAGAGCATGTTCTGACAATTTTTGCCCATGTGTTGAACACTTCATACTTTTCATCCTTTCTTTTCAGCCTTATGTATTCCTTTCCATCCACTGTCAATGTATCCCAGAGAATGACCTCAGGGGGCTTAACTCCTACAGGTTCTGCTGAAATTGGTTCAGGCACTTTGTCCATCACTACCATATACAAATTTACATCATCAGTGTTTGATGGCTCTTTCTGTTTAGATGACTCAGGTGCCTCTTCTTCTTCAGCAACCTTCTCAGCCTCTTCATCAGATACTCTAGGCTTCTTGATTAGATTTCTTCTTGCCATCATCTTTGTTCTCTTTAAAGTCCTTAGACTTTCTCCCAGAGTGGACTCTTTCTTAGGAGGTGTTTCTTGCTCATCTGGAAATGGCTTTTGACAATCTAAGTCATTACTTTCTTTTATCCTCTTCTCCATCTCCACCCTAGCAGTTTCATTTCCCTGAAGCTTCAACATCTCTGAATCATACAGCTCTTTGATCTTCTCAAAAGACATTTTGGAGAACATCTCCTTCTTGACTCCTACAGCACCTTTGAGAAATATAATCATCTTGTTTCTCTCTTGGGTACCTAGGAATGTCTTTGAGGGTTTTCTCTTCTTTGCAACTGTTTTCACCACTGATTTCTTCATACTTGCAGCTTTCTTCTGTGCAATTTCAGTTGCCATACTCAGTTGATAAGCTTCATTCAGTTCAGCAGCTAGAGCTTTTGCCATTTCCCTGTCCTTTTCCATCTGAACTCTTTCTTCCTTTTCAATGTCATCTTGCATCTTTCTAGCTAGGGCTTCATCTGATTCAACCAACCTTTGCTTTTTGATTGGTTGATCAGATTCCACCATCTTTGCTTTTCCTTTGTCTTTGCTCATTGCCTTCTTACTGTTATCTTTCTTGATCACTTCACCTTGTTCTTTGATGATTACTCCTTTGGTCTTTGAAGTGACCTTGGGAGTATCATTCTTGGCTTTAAGTAAGGTTTCTGCAATCTCAAGATCTGTTAAAACTTCTTTCACAGTTTCTGCTGCTTTATTAATGTCTGCAGTAGTAACTGTTTCTGCTTGCTGCTCCCCCTCAACATCAAGTTTCTCTCCATCAAGCTCCCCCTTTCTTGTGGCTTCTTCCATGTTGATCTCCCCCTTTTTGGGAGCATCATTCTCAGTGGTCCTTCTCCTTAGTTGGAATTGCTTTCTCTTCTTCCTCTGTACCAGACTTAGCACCATCTTATTCAGCTTAGCAATCTGTACTTGTTGGGACAGAATGACCAGCTTCATCTCCTCTATTTCTTTTCCTTGTTTCATAACATCTAGGTTGATGTTTCCCATGGTTTCCATCAATTCCTGGTAACTATATCTGTCCTCACCTTCTCTAGAAGTGTTACCCTCCTTTGAAGGATCATTGGATCTTTTAGTAGTGGAAGTCTTCTGCCTAGCAGAAGCACTATCCACCCCTGTGGTTTCTTGGCACCAGGGACCTTCAAATGATTGCTCATTCAAAGTTGCCATGGTGGAGGTCTTATTGATGTTACCACTTTCCTCCTCTGTGCTAGCAGGAGTAGTGGCAGCCTCATCACCCATATGCTCTACCTCCTCCTCAGAGAGCACCTCCTTTGGGTTGGGAGACACCCTTGTGGATTCCCTTTGAATATTCTCTACTGGAGAATGCTCCAATAGAGGGCTTAAAGGCTTGGGGGATGATGGTACAAGAAGGGAAGGAGCCTTCTTTACCTGTTTCCTCTTGTAAGTTTGGGTGATAGGAGAGGTTGGTTTTTCAAGAAGGGACTGGGGAATAGATTTTGAGAGGGAAGGTTGGGCTTGGCTAGCAGTGGGTTGGTCTAATGGGGGCCTTGACCCTGCTGCCATACCTTCATTGGTTTGGGACACCACCATCATTGTAGAGAACAATGGGGTGTCAACTCCTTCAGAGTCCCCAGCAGATCTTCTCATATTTGAGAAAACCTTGCCTTTGGGGGGTTTAGGTACATATACCCCAACAGGTTGAGGTATATCCGTCAATTCATGAGTAATAACTTCTTGAACAAACCTGGGATACATAAAGAAGCTCTTTTTGTTTCCCATGTTTGAGACAAGATCACTGAAAATCATTTTAGAAAAATTATACTTTCTGGCAGTGGCCAAGCACACCAAAGCATAAGCAATAGTGCTGCTGAACTCACTCCATCCAGTAGTCTTTTTGGAGATACAATGCATAAGAGTATGGACAAAGAAACGCCATTGGGGTGAAAATTTGGCTTTAGAGAATTTGAAAACACCCAATGGGCCTCCATACCCCATTCTTGTAAGATTGGAAAACAGTTCATCGTTTGGGATAGAAGTTATACCAGAGGCATCGTCTAGACGTAGACTGATGCGAATAACCTCTTCAGTAACTATTAGTGATTGATCACAGATTCTTGTCTTGATCATTTGCACACCATTCTCAACAACAATGGTGGCATTAGCCCAGAACTGCCTTTGATGCTCGATATAGATTGTAGGGGATATAATAAGAGCATGAGCAATATGGCTTGACTTGAGGAAATCCACAATCTGATGAAATCCTGCAGCTTGCTTTGGCTTTTGTAGCATCGCAATCTCATTGTGCTAGTCGATGAATGTCATGGATGCCATTGATCTTAGTGAAAAGCTTGCCTGAAAACTTCGAACTTGAGAGAGAAAAGGTTTAGAGCGCAAGAGAACAGGATGCAAAGAGTCGTTATGAACTTTTAGGCGGGCAAAGAGTATTTATAGTATTCGGAACATAAGCAGTATTAACCTAGAGCAGTATTAACTACTAGCAGTATTAACTAACTAGCAGTATTAACTACTAGCAGTATTAACTGAAAGCAGTATTAACTACTAGCAGTATTAACTAACTAGCAGTATTAACTACTAGCAGTATTAACTGAAAGCAGTATTAACCACTAGCAGTATTAACTGAAAGCAGTATTAACCACTAGCAGTATTAACTGAAAGCAGTATTAACCACTAGCAGTATTAACTGAAAGCAGTATTAACCACTAGCAGTATTAACTGAAAGCAGTATTAACTGAAAGCAGTATTAACCACTAGCAGTATTAACTAACTTACTCCTTTAAACTTGCTAAACACTGAGTACTGCTATGCATATCCTGAAAAAGAAGATTAGTAACTCCAAGAAAAAATAATATACAGGTATAAAACCACTTTTTGAGAAGGGGATTATTCAGAGTTGATCATTCCCACACTTGTTACCAAGAAAGTGAATCTACCCACATTAAAAGCTTTAGTGAATAGATCAGCAAACTGATTATCAGTGTGAACTTTGACAACTTGAATAAGTTTCTTTTCATTACAATCTCTTATAAAGTGATACCTGATCTCAATGTGCTTTGTCTTTGAGTGCTTGACTGGATTATTCACAATGCTAATAGCACTGCTGTTGTCAATAAAAATTGGAGTGTGTAGAAAGGTTACCCCATAATCCAACATTTGATTCTGAATCCATAAGACTTGAGAACAGCAACTTGCAGCTGCTATGTACTCTGCCTCTGTTGTACATGTGGATACTATGGTTTGTTTCTTGCACTTCCATGAGACTAGTCTAGCACCCAAAAACTGACATCCTCCAGAAGTAGATTTTCTGTCCAAGTTTGCCCCACCTAGATCACTGTCTGAGTATGCTATTAGGTCAAAGGGTGAGTCATGAGGATACCAAAGTCCCAATCTGGGTTGCCCTTTGAGATATCTGAATATCCTCTTAACAGCTTGAAAGTGAGATTGCTTTGGCCTAACTTGGAATCTTGCACATACACAGACTGGAAACATTATATCTGGCCTTGATGCTGTGAGATACATGAGAGAGCCAATCATGGATCTGTAATGATGCACATCTATATCCTCCCCCTCAAGATCTGCTGTTATTTGCTTGTGTGTTTCCATAGGTGTGCTGGCAGGTTTTGACTCTGAGAAACCAAACTTGGTTAGAATGTCCTGCACATACTTGGATTGACAGATGAAGATTCCATCTGACTTCTGTTGAACTTGGAGTCCAAGGAAGAAAGTAAGTTCCCCCATGGAACTCATTTTGAACCTTTGATGCATTAAATCCTCAAACTCCTTGCACATGTTGTTTCTTGTAGATCCAAAGATAATGTCATCAACATAGATTTGGACCAGCAAGATATCCTTCTTCTTTCTCTTGATAAATAGAGTCTTATCAATGACTCCTCTTTCAAAGTCATTTTCCAAGAGATAGGATGACAGAGTGTCATACCATGCTCTTGGAGCTTGATGTAGTCCATAAAGTGCTTTCTTTAATTTGTATACCCTGTCTGGATAGCTTGGGTTTTCAAACCCTGGTGGTTGACATACATATACTTCTTCTTCAATTGAGCCATAGAGAAAAGCACTTTTTACATCCATTTGATAGACTTTGAAATTCATGTAAGAAGCATAGGCTAGGAATAGTCTGATTGCTTCTATCCTAGCCACAGGTGCAAAAACTTCTTCATAATCTATACCCTCTTCTTGAGTATATCCTTGAGCCACCAACCTTGCTTTGTTTCTTATGACAATACCTCTTTCATCTCTCTTGTTTCTGAAAATCCATTTTGTGCCAATTGCTCTGTGACCTTTAGGAAGGTCTACTAGATCCCATACATCTTGTAGCTTGAACTGTAACAGTTCTTCTTGCATTGCTTCTATCCAGCTAGATTCTTTCATAGCATCATGTGCCTTTTTAGGCTCAAGCTGGGATAGAAAACAAGAAAGCACTGTATGCTGTTGTTCTTGCATTTCCTGAAGCCTGCTTTGATGTCTAGTCATCATAGGAGAAGAGATATCTCCTATTACCAGCTGTGGAGGATGATTCTTTTGAACTCTGGTGTTATGACTAGGTTCTTCATTCAGTCCAGCCTCTAGATTAGAGTCATGCAACTCAACTGAAGTGTTTTCAGAGGCCACTTCATTATTTTCTTGAGTCTCCTCATCTCTAGTTTCTTCTTCACTCTGACTTGGTCCAGTAAATGATTCCTTTTCACAGTCTTCAACAGAATTTACTGTGGGTATGGGAAAAATCACAGATTTAGATATACTTTCTTGAACTTGTGTGATCCCTGATCCTCCACTTCCTGAACCTGCATTCTCATTACTGAAACCAAAAGAGTTAGTTAGTGAATCAATGTCAAATAGCCACTGAGGTCCAGACCCAACAGGATTTGGTGTGTTCTCATTGCATTTGACATTGTCACTTTCTTCAATTATTCTAGAAGATGAGTTAAAAACTCTGTAGGCCTTACTCTGAGATGAATATCCAACAAGAAATCCATCATCTGCTTTGCTATCAAACTTACCTAAGTGAGATTTGGTATTTAGAATTGTACAAGAACACCCAAAAGGTTTGAAAAAACCAATGAAAGGTTTTCTTTTATTTAAAAGCTCATATGGGGTCTTGTTCTTTTGCTTGACCACTAGAACTCTGTTTTGGACATAACAAGCAGTATTAACTGCTTCAGCCCAGAAGGTAATTGTCAATTTTGAATCAGCCAACAGAGATCTAGCAGCCTCTATTAGTGTTCTATTTCTCCTTTCAGCAACCCCATTCTGTTGAGGAGTCCTAGGAGCACTATATTGCCTCTCAATACCTTTTTCTTCACAAAAGGTGTTTAGATCATGATTTTTAAACTCAGTTCCATTATCTGATCTAATGACTTTTACTCTTTGATTAGTTTGGTTTTCAATTCTTAGAATAAAGGATTTGATAAGTCCACTTGTCTCATCCTTAGTCCTTAGAAAATATACCCAAGTAAATCTGGAGTAATCATCAACAATAACCAAGCAGTAAGATTTCTTGCCTATACTCATACCATTTGTAGGACCAAACAGATCCATATGCAGTAACTGGAGACAAGAAGAAACAGAATTTAACTCTTTGGTCTTATGAGAAGTTTTGTGTTGTTTGCCTTTAAGACAAGCAACACAATGATCATCACATGAAAAGACTTTTGAAGGTAAACCTCTTACAAGGTTGTTTTTAACAAGATTGTTCATAGTCTTGAAATTCATGTGACACATCCTTCTGTGCCATTGAGAGGATTCATCTACAGAAGCTTTTGAAACAAGACAATTTAGAGATGAATCACTATCAACATTGTCCATATCCAGACAGTAAACATTGTCCTTTCTTGGAGTTCTAAGTAGTATCATGCTTTCATCAACTACCTTGAACCCTGGAGCAAGGATCATACACTCATTATTAGTAAATAATATACTATGTTGTTTGTCACAAACCTGTGATACACTTAACAGGTTGTACTTTAATTGATCAACATAGTAGACATCCTCAAATGTCATCTTACCTTTGGTGACATTACCTTTTCCACTTATCTTACCACTAGTAAGATTATCTCCAAATGCAACATGTCCTCCATTGATATGCTTGAAATCCTGAAGGCATGACATGTTGCCTGTCATGTGCCTAGAGCAACCACTATCAACATGCCAAATGCTCTTTCCCTTGAGCTGTTGGTTGCCCTGCACATTAGATAAATCAATTAGTATGAATTAGGAACCCAAGCCAAAGTGGTCTTGGGTACCCCTTTCTCATCAAAATACTTGCATTCTTTCTTGACAAGATTTTTGAACTTTAACTCCTCATTCTTGGAGTACTTTGTTACAATAATAGGCTTGGAAATATTTTTGCTAGAATCAGTACTGGTTTTAGAAGTACTAACTGCCTTGGTAGCACTTGCATGCTTAGCAGTACTAACCTTGTTAGCAGTAGTAACTGTGTTAGCAGCAGTAACTGTGTTGGCAGTATTAACCTTTGAAGAGGTATTAACAGTATTAGCAGCATTAATATTTTCAGCAGTACTAACACTGTTAGCAGTAGTAACTGTGTTAGCAGTACTAATATTGTTAGCAGTACTAACACTGTTAGTACTTCTAGGTACCCACATTTTGACACTTTCTTTTAAAAACTTTTTCTTTAAAGTGCCTTTACTTTCAACAGATTTCTTTATCACATGTTTCTTTCCAGCCTTCCTATAACCAACAGGTTTTTGCACAAATCTTTGAAAGTTCATCTGTTGGTTAATAGGGTTAAAGTAACAATACTTAGCCAAATGATTCAACTTGCCACATATAAAACAAGGTTTTGGTCTATTGATTTTATTCATATCAACTCCTTGTTTCTGAGCCCATTGATTATTCCAGTTTCTTTGATTTCCTCTTTTTAAACCAGAATTTAGGCTCTTGGCTTTATTGCAATCACACTGTTTACAAGATCCAGGATTCACAACTGTGGTTTGTTTGTAATGGACCTTGTTATCCTTTCCTTTAGTCTTCTTTATCTCCTTGGACTTGACCCAGATTTTCCCACATCCCTCATTGGTGATAATATTGTTTTCTAATGGTATCTTTTTACTCACAGTATTATCCCTGTTCTCACTGGCTTCTTTCTCAGTCAAATCCTTAACTACTACCTCATCTAAAGGATCTATCTTAAAAGCTTCTTCAGACAAGTCCTTTTTCTCCTTAGTTTCTAACAAGTCTGATGTAGGAGCAATATAGTTGTTATTGTAAGGAGGGGGTGTATTGTTGTATTCAATACCAGGCTTCATCTTATCATGTATTTGAGCCTTTAGAAGAGAATCCATTGCTTTTGAAGCATAAGAAAACTTTTCTATGTCAAGCTTAACTTTTGACAGTTCCTCTTTCAGCCTATCATTCTCTTCTAATGACTTAGACAGTTTGGTTTCTAACTCATTCTTTTCCCACTTCCAATAGTTTGTGTCATAAGAGTGTTGAAGTTCATTAGCTTGAAAGCCTTTGATTTGCTCTTCAAATCTCTCTACTATCAACACATAATCTCTTCTGTCCTTTTCTAATCTTTTGAGGTCATCACACATACTTTGATTGTGATCCCTGTATCTTGTAACAGTGTCAATGCAAGATTTAGTGCAAAGATTAGAACTTACCTCAGTGGGGAGATCAGACACTTCTGCCATAAGAGCTTGGTTCTGAATGGCTTCCTCAGCTTGATCACTCCAGTCAAATCCCATTCCTTGTTGAGAAACAAGGGCTTGAGCAGGATTCTTGTTCAGATTGTATCCTCCATTCTGAGCTTGTTGATGGTTGTTGTTTGGAACAACACTCCTGCATTCTCTAGCAAAGTGTCCTTTCTTGTGACACTTATAACATTCCACCTTGGTTTTGACAAAACCAACTCCATCTTCTCTTCTTTGAGAGAAGTTATTTCTTCCAGTTCTTTTAATGAACTTCTTCACCCTCATGGATAACATGGCCATCTGCCATTTAATATCCATCTCCTCCAGATCATCAGGGTGAATTTGATCCAGATCATCATTAATCAAAGAATTGTTGCTATGACTGGACAAAAAGGCTTCAAAGATAGTTTCAGTGCCTTTTTCTGAACTTACTCCACTGGCAGTACTAACTGCTTCAGGGTTGGCAGTAGTATCAGTGGATGCTGAAAGAAGTGCAACATTGTGAATATAACCAGAGGGCTTCTTCTTGGTTTCTACCTCAGTTTCAAAAACTCTTAGATCATTGTATAGATCATCAAGTTCTTTCTCTTCCAGATTGTCACTCTGTCTATATGAGACAGTGTACATAGTCCATTCATCCCCAAGAGATCTGAGGAGCTTTCTGTTGATATCATCTTGTTCCATCTTCACCCCTACAGTAGCCAGTTCACCTATGAGTTTGTTGAACCTATCAAAAGTTTGAGTCATAGACTCATTCTTTGTGGAAGTGAAGTTCTCATACTGCTGCTTTAGAACATCTCTTTGATTTCTTTTGATGCTCTTAGTTCCAGCAAATCTTTTCTCTAGAGCATTCCAGAGAATCTGAGCATCAGTGCAGTTGCAAAATTGATGCTGGTATTCATTGGGAATGGCCAAGAGCAGAGTGCTCAATGCCTTCATCTCTGTTTGTCTGATCTTCCTCTCACCATCTGTCTTTGGTGGAGGTCTTTTCCCATCTGGTCCTATCCTTCCAGCTTCAGAAGGACCATTCTCAATGATATCCCACATTGAGTAGTCAGTGAGAAGAATATATTGTCTGATTCTTATCTTCCACATGTCAAACTCACTTGGTTTGAGCATTGGAACCTTAGAAACCAAAGTACTGCTTGATTCTGTAAGATTTTCCATGATGAATAACTGTTTCTGAGAGAGTTTGGCTCTGATACCACTTGTCAGGATCGAATTCTCAACAAGAATTAATTCTCAGAAACAATATCAAAGAAGTTTGCGGAATAACACTTTGATATTTAATCAAAACAGTAAATCAACACAGTAGATATGAAGAACAAACTGTAAACTTGTATTGAATGCTTTGAAGTTACAAGATTACACACTCAACCTCAATATTGATGAACAGGCTCACCAATACGAATTCTACTTCTCTAGAATTAGGATCTATGCCTTGAGGTTGATTTTCTCTCTAATAGAATGAAGAAAACAAAAGTTATCTCACTATTCTAAACAATACAATATATATACTGAATACAAAGATAATTACAATAAATAAAATATCTTCAGTATATCTTCCATGTATATCTCTAAGCTTCCATGTATATCCTTTCATGCGAATCTTCATCATATAAGCAGTATTAATCTTCAGTAGCATTAAATTCCTTCTAGCAGTATTAACTACTAAGCAGCACTAACCACTAGCAGTACTAACTAGCTAAGCAGTACTAACTTTGTTCAAGCAGCACTAACTTTGACTAGCAGTATTAATAGTACTAGCAGTAGTAACACTCAGCAGTACTAACCTTTAAGTCTTCTAGCAGTAGTAACTTTGAACCAGCAGCATTAACCATACTTGATGAATTCTTCAGTTCCCAACAGATCTATCTCTCCGGTCATCTCTCTCACTCGATCGATCTTTCTCACTCTCGCACGATTCCTCTCTCTCGCCGAATCTTCGAGCATCAGGTACGTAACTCGAATTTTTTTTTTATCATCGACCTCGGTCGACGGTTTGGTCATCCTCTCCGGTCGATCGCCGCCGCCTCGACTCCGGTCGAAAGCACCCCGGTCGATGTTATTCATCTATCCCGGTCGAAGTTCCTTTCGGTCGTTTCGCCGCCGTAGGTTCCGATCGACACTAAGTCAATTTAGGGTTTTCAACGGGGTCTATTACGGTTCATGGTTTCGATAAACATAGTTTTGTTATATTTCATCTGGGTTCTTGGTTGTTCGAGTTTCAGTGTCGATTGGTTTTTTATCTGTTTTATTTCTATAGATCGACCGGACGAACACCGGTCGAAAGATAGATTTTATCGGTCTAATAAGGTGATACCGGTCGAATGACCAATACCGGTCAAATGACCAAACCGTTCAAACGACCATACCGGTTGAATGCAATACCGGTCGAATGACCTATCGGTCGAATGTTCATACCCGTCAAATACCCTTCCGGTCGAATGCCCCTATCGTTCAAACAATTATATCGGGCGAAAGACCATATCGGCCAAATTCTTTCCCGGTCGAACACCATATCGATCTAAGACCCTCCCGATCGTTGCCCTTACCGGTCTAAGCCCTTACCGGTCGAATACACTACCGGTCGAAGGCCCTTTTGGTGTTCTTAAATGCATATTGTGTATTGGTGTTTTGCTATTTGTGCTTAATTGCTATATCTCAAAGATGTGAGATTGTGAGGTGAAACTGTGAGTTGATTTTTCTCTGTAGTGTTACGCGAATTGGTAACGGACCCTACTTCACGAATTAGGGTTTATCTTTCCAATATCTTGGAGTTAGTATAGGTTGTCGTTTAAACCATGACCATGTAACTCCGACGACATCTTGTTTTCAAAGTACCTCAGTTCTAACCGGTTTACTCTTAACAGGTAATATGGCGCAAAACCGGAACCCAGCGATTGACCCAATCGCCTATGCCGAACTGATCCCCGAGGATCAGTTCATTCAGCTCACACCCAACAATTACCATCTCAATATAACCCAACTTGCCATCCAATATCAGGTCATCATCGAGATCCTCTGTGGGCATCCTATATCCTATGCTCTCACGGAGACAGCGGAAGTACCTCTACTATACTTACAACAGTTTTGGCACTCTCTACATGCCTTGGAGGCCGACGGTGGTTTCCAACTGGAGGGTCGGATTGATCATACACCAGTGCTCCTCACTTGTGATCTCTTCCGACAATTTCTTCATCTGTCGACCGCTGGTTCAGTTCAGGGGCGAAATAACTTCGACCCGCTCGTATCGGACGCCACTCTATGCGCTGACATCTTGTCCCTAGGATACGACGTAGATCTACGTCTTCCATCTGGGTTCAACCGCAAGCACCTCTCCACTATATGGTACACGTTGTTTACATACCTCAATCGGTGCCTTTCGGCGATAACGAAAGGCATCGATCAGACGAGTACCCCCATCCTCCGCCTATTCCACTCTGTGGCATTCCATCGCCACGCAGACTTCGCCGATTTCCTATGGTACGAGCTAGTTCAGAAAGTTCGATCCAACGCGACAAAAAGACAGCACTTCATTGCATTTTTGAGGTTTCTACAGCTGATCATCCGAAGCTACATGAATCTATATCCCGAGATACCTCGCCGTTTAATGCACCCAACCTGTCCGCATCACCCGACTCGCAAAATACCCTCACGTCCTGATCCAGAAGGTGTTGTCGCCCGACAAATCCCAGTCGGGTTGCTGGCCTATGCTCGTCCTACGACACTGAGTGTTATAGCGTATAGGCACACACACAATCTTCCCGCTCCTATGGTCCGACCAGAACCGACAGGACCTGCCCAGGGAGCAAGACCTGAGAGGCGTGAGGGTTTGTGTCCACGTACGAGAGGTGGGAGCGTCCGGATAGCTGGGGCTTCCGGAGAGGGTGTGACGAGAGAACATACAGTGAGGGGAACTGGAGTGGGCAGTGCCGTTGGACCGAGCCAAGCCAGTACTTCACGACGATCGCCTTCACCGAAGACGACAGTCTCTCAGATGGCAGAAGAGGCCACAACTACTGAAATCGTTCACGTTCAGTCCTCTTTTGTCGTAGCATCTGAGAAAACATCAGAACAAACCGACCCTGAGGAAACCGCCACCGCAGCATCGGCATCAGATGAGTCTTTTGACTCTGATGGTGATGATGATGAGCCCTCTTCTGGAGAGATAAGGAGAGCGAAGGGAGTTATAGACGAGGATGATAGTCAAGTGAGCCAAGAGAGGGAAAGAAAGAGAAAATATGAAACTGAGCGTACATGAGTGACGTCGTAACCACCTCTGGTTGTCGACCCCCAAGCCGCATCTAGCCAGGTAGCCACATCTGCTACCCAGTCTCATGTGTTGAGACAGGATATTGAAGAAGACGTCGTGGACCTAGCGACGCAATTGCACACCCCACCCAGCCATTCTGCTGTTATCCCAGATTTAATCTAGTTGGTAAACAATCAATCAAGTAATCAAGCAACACAATAATAATCAAGAGATATAAAGATTAATAATAACGTACCAATCCCTTGAATAAACAATGAAACCCTTGAGTGTTCTTGATACCCTTTGAATACAGAGAAAACTTACAGCGACTATTTAGAAAATTATCAGAGTTCTTTTAAGGTTTACCTAAAACTAAACTAATCAAAACTTTAAATACCCAGGCCATATGGGCTTTAACCTTAATGGGCTTTCAAATGGGCTTGGGCCCAATAAGCTATTGACTTATTACACTTTAAACCCTTTAACTATAACTATCAAACAATTACAGTTTAAACCCTTAACTTTGACTTTAATCTTGAATACAATTTATGATCCAACAATCTCCCCCTTTGGATTCAAGATTAAAAAAAAAAATTGCAATTGTCTTCACTTGTATTCTCTTATCTTCAGATATGTCATTGATAGCTTCAGAACTTGTAGCTTTAAAATCTTCAGATCTTCAGATTATATTCTCCCTTTTTGTATCTTCTCCCCCTTTTTGATGAGTGGTGAGAATCAACATCATCAAAACTTGGCAAAACAATCTCCCCCTTTTTAAGACAATCTCCCCCTTTGTGTATGATCATCATGTAAGCATAGTCTTCATCATGTAACGAGCCCTGTATGAAATAAGAGCAGTCTCTCCAAATGGAAAGAGTGATTATCTCAATCTTTTCAGATTCAAATAAAAAGTAGTAACCATTCAAATCTTTTCAAATTCAAACAGTTAATAAGTGTAACCCTGAATCAACAAATGACTCAGTTAGAATGCCTGTCAATGACACAAAGTTACTGAGTAACACAAAGTTACTATATAAGGAGCTGGTTTGATGTAGACTCCCCAGGTCTTCCATTCAATCATCGAATAACACATGGTTATCTATGAACGTTCTGACAGAAAACAAATTTCTGTGTGCTCGTGCATGTGTATGAAAGAATTAAGCATAGATGATTGCTTTTCAATATAGGCTTAAAGTATGTAAACTTGTTGAGACAACAACAAATTATACAAAGACTCAATGTGCATGAGAAAGGTTCGAAGGTGGGGCAACTTTCCTTCTTTTTCAATATTAGTATCTTCCAAATGAAGAACCAATAGCGTATGTGATGCGTCCCCAGAAAATGTGAAACATTCTCTTTTTGAGAAAAGAATGAGTAGTTGGTGGGGTTGTATGCAAGAGATGGCATGGGCTAGGTGCCTATTTCAATGATGGTCACCAAAGAATGTGAACCAATCAGATTATGTGGCTGCCCGGCTCAGAAAGAAGTTTGGTGCAGAGTTTAATATTCTTTTACTCTGTTCTCTCACCCTCTTTCTTTTAATTCTCACTTCTAACCAATCTCTCTTTTTCATTTTACCTCTTCACAAAGCATCACTCAATTCTTTTTACCCTTCTCCCCTCAATCACTCAGGGAATACTTCCTGGGTAGGAAACACTGGTTATCGTGAATCCATGGAAGTTCTGTTAAGCTCACACACTGAATCCCATGTATTATCCTAAAAATACATGTTGTTCAACAAAAGTTTTGTAAGCACAAATACCACTTGTTACATGAAGAATAAAATATTCGGAGATGTCAAAACAGAAGATGTTTGACGATGCAATTCTCCCCCTCAAACTAAAAGAGTTTGACAATTAAGCTCATATCATTTTGTCATGAAGAATAAGATTTTGGAGAATCAAAAACGAATGTTGTTTATATGAACAATATATAAACATATGTTCAATGAAAGCACATGAAATGACGTTTGATTCAATCAACAGTGAATACAACTAACGTGAGTATTACCATAGAAAGATTTAACTTTTGATACATGGTAATAACAAAGTTAAATAGAATGTGCTGAACCGTTATGTGTATGAATACTTGACAAAGTATATTGACAAGATAAAACACAAGTATTTATCTTTAAGAACACACGGTCAGATAAGCATTTTAGTATCCAAAAATCTGTTAATATCACAGATATTCTCCCCCTTAAATCACTATAGGGTTTTTTTTTTTTTTTTTTTATTTTATTTTTTATTTATTTATTTATAAATTAATAAGGAAATAAAGCATATAAAAAAATAGATAGAGCCATGAAGTGCGGGTTCTAATCCGATGTGATTAGAAGCCATAGTCACTTGAACCAACCTGCATAAGTGAAAGAAACAATGGTAATCATTTATGAAAATGATTCCTTTCTTGTTAACAACAGTTGAAAAATAACACACTATCAAGATTTGGAATACTCCCCCTTGAATCATGAGTAAGGTTTAAGACATGTTCAACATACCAAGTTTGCTGATTAGAAATTGAAATCGCTTTTCATCCAATGGCTTGGTGAAAAGATCAGCTAACTGGAAGTCAGTTTGAACAAAGTGCATTTCAATATTACCTTTTTCTACATGATCCTTGATGAAATGATAGCGTACATCTATATGTTTGGTCTTCGAGTGCTGTACCAGATTAGCAGTTATAGATATTGCACTCTTGGAATCACAATAAATCGGAACGCGCTTGTATTTGTATCCAAAGTCCCTTAACTGTGTCGTCATCCAGAGGACTTGAGAACAGCAGCTAGCAGCAGCTACATACTCAGCCTCGGCAGTGGATGTTGAAACACAGTTTTGTTTCTTTGAAGTCCAGCTCACAAGTTTGTCACCTATGAATTGACATGATCCAGAGGTGCTTTTCCGGTCTAGCTTACAACCTGCATGATCAGCATCTGTAAAGGCAGTTAGTTCAAAACGAGAATCCTTTGGATACCAAAGGCCTAGATTAGGAGAACCTTTGAGATATCTAAGGATTCGCTTAACAGCAGTTAAGTGCGACTCTTTAGGATTAGACTGATATCTCGCACAAAAACATGTGGCAAACATTATATCCGGGCGACTGGCAGTCAGATAAAGTAAAGAACCAATCATGCTACGATACACCTTTTGATCAACAGGCTTCCCGGAGGGATCCGCGTCTAAGAGTGTACCAGTAGCCATTGGTGTTTTCATGACTGAACCATCTGACATATTGAACTTTTTCAAAATATCTTTTATATATTTAGCTTGATTAATAAATATGCCTTCGGGTAATTGCTTTACTTGTAGACCAAGAAAGAAATTTAATTCACCCATCATCGACATCTCAAACTTTGTTTCCATTATCTTTGAAAAGTTCTTACAAAATTTTGGATTTGTCGACCCAAATATTATGTCGTCAACATAAATCTGAATAAGAATCAAGTCATCACCTTGCCTTTTAAGAAATAAGGTTGTATCTACTGTACCTTTCTTGAAACCAGAAGCAAGTAGAAATTTAGTGAGAGTTTCATACCAGGCTCGCGGTGCTTGTTTAAGACCATAAAGCGCTTTGTCTAAAACATAGACATGATCAGGGTGATGAGAATCAACGAAACCTTCAGGTTGAGCCACATAGACCTCCTCATGCAGAACGCCGTTCAGGAAAGCCGACTTTACATCCATCTGATAGACTGTAAAGTTTTTGTGCGCTGCATAGGCTAGAAAGATTCTGATGGCTTCGATCCTTGCAACCGGGGCGAATGTTTCATCATAGTCAATGCCCTCTTGTTGACAATACCCTTTGGCGACCAATCGAGCTTTGTTTCTCACGACTACTCCAGCTTCGTCTTTCTTATTTCTGAACACCCACTTTGTTCCAATAACGGATTTACCTTTAGGTAGTGGGATCAAGCGCCATACCTTGTTCCTTTCGAATTGTAGAAGCTCGTCTTGCATAGCAGAAATCCAGAAAGGATCACGTAGAGCTTCAGCCGCTTTCTTTGGCTCTAAGGAACTGAGGAAGCTTGAAAACATGCAGAAGTTAGCTGTTGCAGATCTTGTTGTGACACCAGATTGTACGTCACCTATCACGTTTTCCAGGGGATGATCCTTAGTCCAACGATGTGTGCTTGGTAGTGCATCAACTGCTTGTTGCGTATTTGATGCATCGTTGTCATCTTGTACGGCAGGTTGCTCCACAGATGTACTCGGGACATCTTGTACTGGTGTTTCTGACACTGAAGCTTCTGGACTAACGGTTGAAGTGCTCGGGACTTCGTTTCCAGAGACAGATTCAGTATTAGTAGAGTCAGAAACTAATGGTGTAGTTGTACCTGATGGAGTTGAAGTGTCAGTGACTTCGTCGGAAGGTCCAGGCATGTCTTCAGATATAGTAGGGACCTCCGAGTTTGTTCCACTTGTTATTGATGTTGATATGCCTTTTTCAAAATCTGCACATATATCATCAAAGGCATCAATAAACAATAAATCTAACTCAGATGAAGTAGAGTTAGAGTTTGTAGAAGATGATCCTGTTATAGCTGGTTCTATTCTTGCTTGAATAGAAGCTTTGTCGTTAAGACCGAGTTCTGAACTGTTGTGTCCAGAAGTCCTTGTTGAATTCTCATCAAAGGAGACATTCATGCTCTCAACAACCGTCTTTGTTCGAATAATGTAAATTCGATAAGCTTTGGATGTCAGAGAGTATCCAACGAGATATCCTTCATCTGCTTTCTTATCAAACTTTGATAATCCTTGACGCTCTTTTAGAATGTAACACCTGCAACCAAAAACACGAAGGAACTTGATGTTAGGTGTACGATTGTTGATTAACTCATATGCTGTCTTATTAAAGCGCTTGACCACAATGGTACGGTTCTGTGTAAAACATGCTGTAGCGACTGCCTCGGCCCAAAGGTACATGGGTAGATCTGAGTAAGCAAGCATAGTAGCTCTGATACCAATTGTTATCCCAGATTTAATCTAGTTGGTAAACAATCAATCAAGTAATCAAGCAACACAATAATAATCAAGAGATATAAAGATTAATAATAACGTACCAATCCCTTGAATAAACAATGAAACCCTTGAGTGTTCTTGATACCCTTTGAATACAGAGAAAACTTACAGCGACTATTTAGAAAATTATCAGAGTTCTTTTAAGGTTTACCTAAAACTAAACTAATCAAAACTTTAAATACCCAGGCCATATGGGCTTTAACCTTAATGGGCTTTCAAATGGGCTTGGGCCCAATAAGCTATTGACTTATTACACTTTAAACCCTTTAACTATAACTATCAAACAATTACAGTTTAAACCCTTAACTTTGACTTTAATCTTGAATACAATTTATGATCCAACATCTGCCATCTCTCAACAGATGGTGGTTTCAAGTTCACACGGGGATATAGCATAAAAGCTACCGGTCTTTCACTTGGAGAGTTCCGGTATTGAAACAAGAGAACAACAACCCCCGTTCTCGACTTCTTTGGGTGCACAAAGTCTAGAGCCGTTTGATATGATTTCTCCTATTCCTAGGACACGGGTCCCATTCTCGGCTACTGCTGAAGGCCTTCGTGGCCCAGCCGAAACACCTATAGTAATTCCAACTTCGGTTGGTTTACGAGGATTAGGTGGAAGTCCTACCACAACTATCATCACACCAGTTGTGAACGTAGGCGGCTCGACTTCTACAGTCTTTGCCACAACTGGAAGTCTAAGTGACCCAGGAGTTACACAACATGAGTACGTCTCAAGGGAATTTATGGACGGCGCCCTAAAGTCTGTCCACACCATGATGCGATCCGAGTTAAGGGAGGAGGTAGACGCACTGAAACGCATGATCAAAGGCAAAGGTCTGGCTACTTAGCCAGAACCACTACCTTCTACACAACCACCCGTCATTCCAGCTACCGATATGTCAATCAAGGACCTGAAATCCATACTTCTTGCCAAGCTTCTTGCCCAATCTCAAACAGAACCCTCCCAGGATGCCGATCTTCTATCGCTTTTACGTGCTCAAGCATCCACACCTACCCCTCCACCCCATCCCATTATATCTCCTGAAGCCTTCCAGCTCCAACAAGCCATGCTTCAGTCTTTGCAGAAAACCGTCGCTGTATTGACTGAACGCCTATCAGCCGTGGAGGACACCTGCCGAAGCCAGGCATAAACGACCAAGCGCCGGCATGATGATCAGGATGATCCTGATCACCATGAGGGGGAGAAGCGTCAACGCCTAACAGAGCCGGAGACACAGTCTGTGGAAACAGTTCAGGTGGGAATGGAACAGGGTTCGGCTTCTGGTACTCAACCAGAAGGGCAGGGACAGGAACGGGAACAAGTTTTGGATTTAGTGTTGTACGATTATCCAATGGTTGAAAATCCTGTGGAATTTGATGAAGGTTCACCGATTGTACCTGAAGACTGGGCGTTAATTCTTGATCCTTATGAAGTTTCTGACCCGACAGAAGAAAATACCAACTCTGAAAGAGCTCTGGTAGTCATGCAAGCTGAAATAGATGAGATTGTTCATCCAGACGATCAGACTTCTGTCGCGGTACCGTTGTTGACTTATCCTGTTGATCACCCTGATCTTCCAGATACAGATATTCCCGTCAGATCTCCTCCAGCTTCACCATTTAGGGAATTAGAAAGTACTCAGCCAGCTCCACCATCCAAGTGGGAAAGAGTCGGAATCAAAATTCCTTTCCTTGAAGAAAGTCAAAAGAAAATATTTGCCCACTGGATTCGGAAGTATGATGAAGTTGTACTTCATGGTCTACAGTCAGTAAAATGCAAGGAAAAGCAACGTGAGCTCGTATTCATGTATAAGAAGTTTCAAGGCAAGTACTCCAAGACAAAGCTCAGGATTACATCAATTGACCAGATTCAATCTGCCTTTTTCATGAAAGTAAAGTATTCAGACTTCATGGTAACGAGAGAAGATGGTCAGAAGTATTGTTTTTCTGAAGCTGACTTTCCATGTCTTGAACCACAAGATCTGTTGTTCATACTTCAAGACTTAAATACCAGAACCATCAGACCCGGGGAAGTCATTGATGCACTCGAGACAGTCAAGAGATATATGAAGTGTGCGATGAAACTTGCCTCGATGGAAGACTTTCATATTGGGTTAGAAAGCAACCAGCCAAAGATTAATCTGCTGAAGCCTGATTCGAAGATTCCGTCTGATGCCCAGAATGTACCTGCATTCACAGTGATAAAGATTCCAGAATTCGGCATGACCTATGTGAACAACAAAGGTATTTTACGTTTTATCCGATTTGATCATATTGCCAGATTCTGTGATGGTACATTGATGTTGCTGAAAGACAAGTTGAAGCGTGCACTTAGTCAAGATGAAAAAGGGGTTCAGCTTTTGGATCCTAAATACAAGTCACTTGTTCTTGAGGCACTGGGAGTTATTGAAGAGCGGCTGGAGTACAGAACGCAAATAAGATACTTCGAGATCAGCTTTGGGTTTCGGAAGATATATGTTCCAAACTGGCACGATTTTCAACTTCTATTTAAAGGGGGAGATTGTTAGGGTGAATTTAAATGTTAAATAGAAGTTCAGGGTATATTTTGTAAAGTTCTTAATAGTTATTGCTTGGTGGGCCTAAAAGCCCATAAGCCCAATTACTTGTAAAACCTAAGTATATAAAGGCTATTCCAGTTTCATTTGTTTAGTTTAAGTCTCATAATTCAGATTACTAGTTAATAGGTTTACTCTCTCTGATCAGAAATCCTTTCTGTAAACCTGTAACCCTTTGAGTTCATATTAATCATATGACTAGTAGTTGTGGCTTAAATCTTATTCATCTTTGATATTATTTGCTGTTGATTGCACGGTATTGGGATCTACATTTTTACAAATGATTACCATTATTTCTTTTATTTATGCAGGTTTGTTCACGTGACTATGGCTTCTAATTACTTCTGATTAGAACCCGCACTTCAATGCTTTCTTTTTCTGCTTTATGTGTTCAAAAAAAAAATCTTCAGTTGAGGGGGAGCTTAAATGTCAAAAGAGATTAATAGAAAAACTCCTTAGAGCTTAATTGTCAGACTCTTTTAGTTTGAGGGGGAGAATTGCATCGTCAAAAATAACTGTTTTGACTTCTCCAAATTTTTATTCTTCATGTAATTCTGTGCTTATTTGTGCTTACATGTACAATAGCCTGTTGAACAACACGTTCTCTTAGGAAAATACATGGGATTCAGTGTGAGAGCTTATTAAAACTTCCATGGATTCACGATAACCAGTGTTTCCTACCCAGGAAGTATTCCCTGAGTGATTGAGGGGAGAGGGGTCAAAAGAATTGAGTGATGGTGTGTGAAGAGGTAAAATGGAAAAGCGAGACTGGTTAGAAGTGGGCATTAAATGAAAGAGGGTGAGAGATCAGAGTAAAAGAATATTAAACTCTGCACCAAACTTCTTTCTGAGTCGGGCAGCCACATTGTCTGATTGGTTCACATTCTTTGGTGACCATCATTGAAATAGGCAACTAGTCCATGCCATCTCTTGCATACAACCCCACCAGCTACTCATTCTTTTATAAAAAAGAGAATGTTTCACATTTTCTGGGGAAGCAACACATATGCTATTGGTTCTTCATTTGGAAGATACTAATATTGAAAAAGAAGGAAAGTTGCCCCACCTTCGAACCCTTTCTCATGCACATTGAGTCTTTGTATAATTTGTTGTTGTCTCAACAAGTTTACATACTTTGAGCCTATATTGAAAAGCAATCATCTATGCTTAATTCTTTCATACACATGCACGAGCACACAGAAATTTGTTTTCTGTCAGAACGTTCATAGATAACCACGTGTTATTCGATGATTGAATGGAAGTCCTGGGGAGCCAACATCAAAACCAGCTCCTTATATAGTAATTTTGAGTTACTCAGTGACTTTGTGTCATTGAAAAGCATTTTAACTGAGTCATTTGTTGATTCAGGGTTACAACTCTTAAACTGTTTGAATTTGCAAAGATTTAAACGGTTACTACTGACTGTTTGAATCTGAAAAGATTGAAATAATCACTCTTTCCATCTGGGAAGACTGCTCTTATTTCACACAGGGCTCGTTACATGAAGACAGTGCTAAATTGTTGACCATATTCAAAGGGGGGGATTGTTTTGTCAAGTTTTGATGATGATGATTCTCACCACTCATCAAAAAGGGGGGAGAATATTCAAAGAGGGAGAATACAAGAAGTTTACAAGAATTTTTGAAGTAAAGACTGCTGAAGAATTCAAAGATATCAAAGATAAAGATGAAGATTGTTTCTGAAGTTTTCAAGAAAAGTGAAGACAAGTGAAGACCCGAAGACAATTGAATTTTTTTTTTAATCTTGAATCCAAAGGGGAGATTGTTGGATCAAATAATTGTATTCAAGATTAAAGTTAAGTTAGATGGTTTAAATTGTATTTATTTGATAGTTAAAGTTCAGGGTTCAAACTGTAACTAGTTAATAGTTATTGATTTGTGGGCCTCAAGCCCGTTTAGCATTTAGTAAAGCCCATTAGGCCTTAAAAGCCTAGGTATTTAATGTTTTGATTAGTTTAGTTTTAGGGTTAATCCTCTGTAGATCCCAGTACAGTGCAATCAGCAGCAAATAATATCAAAGATGAATAAGATTTATATCACAACTACTAGTCCTATGATTAATATGCAATCAAAGGGTTTAGGTTTACAGAAAGGATTTCTGATCAGAGAGAGTAAACCTATTGACTAGTAATCTGAAATTATGAGCCTTCAACTTATCTGACTAATGAAAACGTCTAACCTGAATAATGAACTAATAATGCCTTTATATACTTAGGCTTACAAGCCTAATGGGCTTATGGGATTGGGCCCATCTAATTAACCAACTATTAATGAATTACATTATGCACTCTTATAAATACTTTATTCCACTTTCAACACATAGGACTTTCAGTCCTAACAATCTCCCCCTAAAGTTGAATAAAGCATTTATCAACATAAAAAACTTCAGGCCTTGATCTTCTTTCCCTCTTGAATCTTTGAAGAACTTTGGTGTTGCTTGACTTCATGTGTTTCCACGCTCCCCCTTGAATAAAGCTCTTGGTCCTAACAGAGCCGGAGACACAGTTTGTGGAAACAGTTTAAGTGGGAACGAAACAGGGTTCGGGTTCTGGTACTCGACCAGAAGGGCAGGGACAGGAACGGGAACAGTGTATGGATTTAGTGTTGTATGATATTCCAAGGGTTGAAAAGCCTGAGGAGTTTAATGAAGGTTCTATGATTATTCCTGAAGATTGGGCGTTAATTCTTGATCCTTATGAAGTTACTGACCCGACAGAAGAATGTGCAAACACTGAAAGAGCTCTGGTAGTTATGCAAGCTGAAATAGACGAGATTCTTCATCCAGACGATCAGACTCCTGTTGCGGTACCGTTGTTGACTTACCCTCTTGATCACCCTGATCTTCCTGGTACAGATTTTCCCGTGAGATCTCCTCCAGCGTCACCAGTTATGGAAACAAAAAGTACTCCACCAGTTCGTCCGTCTAAGTGGGAAAGAGTCATAATCAAAGTTCCTTTCCTAGAAGAAAGCCAAAAGAAGATCTTCGCCCACTGGATTCGTTCATATGATGAAGTTGTACTTCATGGTCTACAGTCTGTGAAAAACAAGGAAAAGGAGCGTGAGCTTGTATTCGTATATAAGAAGTTTCAAGGCAAGCACTCCAAGACAAAGCTCAGGATTACATCAGTTGACCGGATTCAATCTGCCTTCTTCATGAAAGTAAAGTATTCAGACTTCATGGTAACGAGAGAAGATGGTCAGAAGTATTGTTTTTCTGAAGCTGACTTTCCGTGTCTTGAACCACAAGATCTGCTGTTCATTCTTCGAGACTTAAAGACCAGAACCATCAGACCCGGGGAAGTCATTGATACACTCGAGACCGTAAAGAGATATATGAAGTGTGCGATGAAACTTGCCTCGGTGGAAGATTTTCAGATTGGGTTAGAAAGCGACCAGCCAAAGATTAATCTGCTGAAGCCTGATCTGAAGATTCTGTCTGATGCCCAGAGTGTATCTGCATTTACTGTGATAAAGATTCCAGAATTCGGCATGACCTACTTGAACAACAAAGGTATTATGCGGTTCATTCGTTTTAATCAGATTGCCAGATTCTGCGACGGTACATTGATGCTGCTTAAAGACAAGTTGAAGCGTGGACTTGATCAAGATGTAAAAGGGGTTCAGCTTTTGGATCCTAAATACAAGCCACTTATTCTTGAAGCACTAGGAGTTATTGAAGAGCGACTGGAGTACAGAACTCAAATGAGATATTACGAGATCAGCTTTGGTTTCCGAAAGATTTATGTTCCAAACTGGCGCGATTATCAACTTCTATTTAAAAGGGGAGATTGTTAGGGTAATTTATTGGTTAAATAGAAGTTCGGGGTATATTTTGTAATTCTTTGAAAGTTTAATAGCTTGTTGGGCCTAAAAGCCCATAAGCCCATCTTTGTAAAGCCTGAGTATATAAAGGTTGTTTTAGATTCTTTTATTAAGTTACAGTCTCATAATTTCATATTACTAGTCAATAGGTTTACTTTCTCTGATCATAAATCCTTTCTGTAAACCTAAACCCTTTGATTGCATATTAATCATATGACTAGTAGTTGTGGCTTAAATCTTATTCATCTTTGATATTATTTGCTGCTGATTGCACTGTACTGGGATCTACATCCTCATATTCATAATTATAATCCTATAGTGAGGTAGCCGTTTTCTCTGTATTCAAGGTATCAAGAATACACAAGGTTTAACTGTTTATTCAAGGGATTGGTATGTTATTCTTAATCTTTATATCTCTTGATCTTTATTGTGTTTGTGTGGTAATTATCAACTAGATTAAACTGGGATAACACACTCAAAACGGGAATAGAAAACGGACTTCCAATTATAAAAACGCGGATAAAACTTTACATCCCAAAACACGGGTGGGTCATAAGACTCAACTCATAAGTCATGGAAAACAATCCATATAAATATAATATGCCACTAGAAACATGAAACTAAAGTTCAATACTCACGCGACCATAAAGTGGAATGAAATCCAAGCGTTAAAGTATGTACAATCGAATACCCAAAATAGTGTTGGATAACAACGGGGGAGACCCGTATCCGTTGAGAGTGGAGGAACACAAAAGTATGCCACTCATACAACGTTAATCATATGACACTTCACGACATAAATGCCCAAGTGTCCCTACGACTCCCTTCAAGCTACACCAAAAGAGACAACTGACCTTAGTGAATATTACCATGAATACCACCAAAGGCCCGACATAGTCGGGGTTACAACTAAAGCATTGCCCCGACATGGCGGAGGCCCCAAATGCCCATCAACATGATAGCACAACCGGACTCAGCCCTCCTAGTGTACACTTGAAAGGTTAAAGTCATAAAATGTGGGCCCCGGAGTCCAACCCCGTAATACCCAATTGACCATTAAATAAAGATTGACTTACGTGCCTATGGATCCAATGCAACACAGTCTAAAATTACATGACTACACAGGAATGACCGACGCACTCAAGCATGTAATTATCTTTAATATGAACTACGATGCAAATCATAAATGGGGCTCTACATCAAGCCACTAAAATTGGACAAGTGTCCTCAAGATTCTTTTAAGTCGAAACCGAGCTAAAATGCTCAAAACTCATTTGACCAACAAATAACGGTCCCCAAATAGAGAAACGCAATTAAACGGCGTTTATACAGACACATACCTCAAAGATGTGATTAATCCAAAACTCACCACAGATTGGGAAAAAAGATTTTCCAAATGGGCTCATACCCTTATGTTTTCAAAATGTCTCATAACATGGGGACGTACATTTTCCAAATGGTTTATGAAATCAAATACACCGATAATGCATAAACCATAATTTAGACTTCATTTGTACAAAAATCACCAATAATACATAAATCATAAAATAGACTTCATTTGTACAAAATCACCAAATGCATAAATCATGCTATTTACTTATTGAAATATTCAAAACCCAAATATGGACATTTCATGAGATTAAAACGACCCATGTTTATCAACTATGAAAACTTATCAAAATACTCACACTTTGACAATTACCAAGTAAAACATATTTTTACTTCAAAATACACATTTTGGCATGTACATAGTTTTTACAAAGCAACTTGAACTCACCTTGCTAGATTTAGTCTAAATATAGATTTTACCCCAACTTGAGCTTCCTTAAAGAAATCTAAACCTTCAAGCCAAATCTTCCAAAACCTAGATCCACAAGGGTCCAACCATAAATATCCATATTTAACCATTTAGAATCATTCCCCAAACATTTTACATAAAGATCTCAACTTATGTCAAAACCCTAATTTCCATAAATGAAGAAAATAGGAGGTTACCTTAACCATAACTCTAATCCACCAACCAAAATACTTCTAGATCACCAAGATGAGTCATGCACTCCCAATCTTCAAAATGATAGAAAGGGTTGGGTGAAGACCCTAGAAATTGATGAGGATGGTGAAGAAGATGAAGACATCTTAGATCTAGCTTCCAATCATGCTAGATGAAGGAGAAACATTTGGTTTAGAGGAGGAAAAGCTCCAAAATGGGTTAGAGTTTGTGAGGGAAGAAGGGGAAAAAATTTGGGAGAGAAAGGGAAGGGGTTAGAAGTAAGAAATGGGAAGAATGACTGAAATCCCGTATTTGATAGCCTCTCAAACCCCTGGTGCGACATTTCCAGTCGCTGGTGTGTACCAGCATGCGGTACCCACTATGCGATTGTGACAGTGCGACTATGACACTGTCATAATCGTCGGGCATTGTCGCGGGACCCTTTCCAAGCCCCGAAACTCAACTTTTTTAACGCCAATACTCTCGATACTCTAAGAGAATTTAAATAATGTTTTCCCAACAAACTCCCGCCATTTACAAGTTCCAAAAACGTCCGGGTGACCTTTACTTACCGAAAATTATGGGTGTTACACTTTCTAATGAATGACTTAATTTAAATATATGATTTCGAATTCATAGATATTATATTTCATTAGGTGAGACGATAAAAGGTCAACAAAACAAAGCAACATGGAACTTCAAAGCAAGGAAGCTATAAGGAAAAATATTCAATTTTGCATTGACCATAGTAATGAATCGTTACGTTGAATGTTATGATAAAGGAATGATAGATATGAACATAATTCCATTGTTTTATTGATGTACAAAATAAGTATCTGTCGATTGGGTTCTAATTTGAGCCATATAACATCAAAATTACATTATACAGAGCAGTTTCATATTTTCCTTCCAAACATTCCCATGCTTCACTCTTACAGTTAATATAACTGCATGTTCATACCATGTTACGATTGGTTGCTTACCCTATCAACAATTGGAATTTATTATAAGAATGAAGTAGTAATTTTTTGGGAATCAAAAACTTCAATGTCCCAAATTTCAGCAAAACCAAAGCTTAGGAACAGAAAAATCCTTAACTGATTCGATCAAAGACGTTGAAGCATCCGACATTCAGGAAAATCATCTAGAAACTGCAACTTATAATTTTCAAAGCAAAACAATATATTTATCCCATGATAGGGGAAGCTTCAGATTATTTTGAAACTTTAGATGAAACAATAGAGGAATAAAAGATACTAACTGAGTAATTTGGTTTCAAAGCATGAGCAGCAACAATATAGAATGCACATTGACTATATAATTCACTGGAGGAAACCTCATGCCCAACAACTGGTACTCCAGTTCTTGATGTGTCTTCTGCTAATCCATACTGAAGAAGCATAATTAATGAGAATCCAATTTCTGATTTGCCAAAGAGTATACAACCTTATTGTATCCATATAAGCGAACAAGATACTGTAAACTGACCAGAACAATGCCGAGGTTCTAGATTGCTCTGTAATGTTTATGTGAACTCAAATCAATAGTTCATAAGATAGCAGTTGACACGAAAAGAAACTGATGTCGTTTTCACGGCAAATCCAAAAATTTAACAAGGAACAAAGCGGAAACTTCGTTTGGGGGCAAAATTACCTCCGGTTGTTGGACAGAGCAAGTAGAATACAAAATTAGCCACATAAATTGCTAATTAAACAACAGAAAACTTACTCTCCATTAAAAAATCATCCATTCCATACCACAATTACAACGAAAAACACAAATAGATTCCATAATCTAACATATACAATCAGAAAAAAAGCAACAAATTTCAATCTAACATAATGCAAAACCGAGTTCACGAATATACCTCTGAAAAAACTAGATTGAACAGCGTAGATTCGAGACCTTAGCTTTCTACTTTGAACAATTAGAATCGTAGACCGTTTCTTCGACTTCAAAAGTGATTCACATGGTGATTGAGAAGGACCAAAAGCTAGGGTTTGAGATTTGTAGCTGTATGATCCTGATGAATAGCAGATTCTAGAGTATAAACCGAGAAGATTAACCGTAGAAGCCATGAAACTTTTGAAGTAATTTTATGTTTGGCGATGGGAAGGACGGAGATAGAGAGTCGACAGTGGGGGGAAATTAAGGCTTCAATTCTTTTTATTAGTATTATTTTGAAGCTCAATTTATTTTGTATAACTCTGTTTTTTTTAAACAATTATAACTTGTAGATACGTTTCCTAAAGAGTTCCTAAAACTTTTTATTTATTTTTTATTTTTATAAAAAAAATTAGTTTTTAAAGAAGCTTAACAAAGCGTTACTAAAGTTTTAGGTCTAACTTTTAGAGAAGCTTATCCACAGAAACGTCTCTAAAGCATTTTGAGACATTTTTTAAAGCGTCCAATTTGTTATCAAAAGCTTCTATGAAAATCATGCTACCTTCAGATACTCTTTTCAATTTCGTCGATCAAATCTTTCTCTAAAACTCATTTTTCTTGTAGTGTTATATACTCCGGGTCAGGAATATGGATACATCAGGATCCGCGTACATTTTAGTAATAGATTTATAGGTTTTTGGCAAAGTGAATCCATGTAGTTTGGGTGGTGATTCTGCAACAACCATCTGGCAAAATCATGCTACCTGACCTACTCTTTATGAGTAGGTTGTGTGTCCTGTAGTGGTGATTCTGCAACAACCATCTGGTCTTGGAGTGCCTTCAGCTTAACTTCTGCCTCTTCATTCTCCTTTGCCAACCTTGCATTCTTTTTCTTTGCAGCCTTTAGCTTCCTTCCCATCTTTCCCAACTTTTCTGCATACTTTGTTTCAATCACCCTTTTCATCTGGTCCATCTCCTCCATGTTCTTTTCACCTGCAGTGTTCATCTTGTCAACCAAATCAGTCCTAAGACTGTCAATCTTGCTCATGAACTCATCCTTCTGACTCTACATTTGCTCCAACTGCTGCCTGTTTTGAGCCATAAGATCCTGCAGCATTGTTGGAGCATAGGCCTGAGCACCTCCTTGTCTCCTATCTCTAATCCTGGATACAGCCTTCAAGTCAATCTTCCACTAACCACCAACCTCCTTCCTGATTTCATCATTGGTGTACTGAGGTACACCCTTCTTTACCAGCAAATGAGTGAGTAATCCAGGGAAGAACATCCCTCATCTTTTGGCTACAACACAAGATCTAATGCTCTTCAAGATCACCTCCCCGAAATTAATGGAGTTACCCTGCATAAGACAGTGAAGGAGCAACATCCTATCTACATATACATAGGTCTGGTGAGTAGTGGGTGAAATGTAGTGCCTCAAGAAGTTTACCCACACATTTGCATCAGGCTTAAGCTGGTTTTCCCTGAAGTGCCTTTGCATAAAATTCTGGTGGTTGCTCCAATGTTTTCCAGGAAACCCCAACTCAGTAGAGACCTCAATTAAAAACTCAGGAGTGGTTGTTTCAAGCATCTGTTCATATTTTGTGGTTGTGGGAGGGGCAAGGCCAAGAAATCTGTTGATGGCCCTAGTAGTTAGAAGGAATTTCACCCCTCTGATGTGTACCAACTGGGCATGAGATGATGCAACCTCAGCATAAAACTCTCTTAAGAGAGTAAGGTTGTAGCAGGCAGGGACCTCACAGAGCTTCTCAATATAGTGGGTTTCTATCACTGATTTAATGAAAGGGTACTCACTTCTACTTTGAATAGGAAAACCCTTGTCAACTAGCCCCATTTTCAACTTTATTTTGCCAAACCAATCAAGTACAGATTGACTACTCAATCCCCCAAGTTCCCCCTCTTCTAGCCTAGTGATGAATTCAGCTTTAGGTGGTGCCCTCTGTTTGGTCTTTTTAGCCTTCTTAGATTTCCTGCCATGCTGCAGCATGCAGTTTCATACCTCCCATGGACAACCTTCTTTTCTTCCTAGAGGTTCCCTCCCCAATGTTTTTTTGCTTTTTGTCTACACTTCTGGACCTCTTCTTTTTTCTCTCAATCACAGGTGACTCCTCCTCATCAGTTTGCTCAAAAGCAACATTGAGGTCAGGGATGTTATCCCTCTGGTCTGTGCCAAGATCACTTGGTTCATCATTTTGATGCTCCATTTCCTCATCTATCTTAAATGGGTCAGATTATTCAGAAAACCCCATGGCATTTAGGAGAGAGACGGTTTATATAAACTCAGAATGAGTTTCCTCACGGTGAACAGTAGGGCACAGAGGTACTAAAGCCCATTGATCAATGTGCACACGTTTAGGGGTGAGATAGAGAGGAATACCCCCAACATTTTTTATCACATCATCCTCAATCTCACTAGCAGAGGATAAATACCCATCTTGCAATGGGTTATTAGCAAAAGAAATTACCTCTTGCTCGTTTGATGCATCCTCAGTGGAGTGATGTTCCTTGGCTTTTTCTTGACCCAATGTTGGTTCGTCAGTGACTAAGGGCTTGGGGATTTCAGTGGTAGTTAGGGTTGCAGTGGGTGGTGGGTTTTCTATATGGGTTTTGGTGGTGGTGGTGTCCATGGTATCGACGGTGTTGATGTGTGGGTTTGAAGGTTCAACAGTGATGGATGCTTCACCTTCAGGAATCGAGGGTTCAGAAGGGGAAGTTTGATTCGTGGGTGGTGGTTGCTCGGTGGTTAGTCGGCGGTTGCTCCTTCGAAGGGAGGGAGGAAAATCAGCGGGGTCTCTAACAACAGGAACTTTCTTTCGTGCCATGGAATCGTTGGTGTGAGGAAAGTCAGTCGCCGATGATGTTATCGGCAATGAAGAAGAAGAGAGGATTTTTGGAAGGGAAATGATGATTGTTGTTATCCCAGTTTAATCTAGTTGGTAAATAATCAATCAAGTAATCAAGCAACACAATAATAATCAAGAGATATATAAATCAGAGTAACATACCAATCCCTTGAATAAACAATGAAACCCTTGTGTGTTCTTGATACCCTTGAATACAGAGAAAACGTACGGCTACTATAATCTCTTAAACAATTATTATGAGGTATCTTGACCCTAAAACTAAATAATTAAAACTTTAAATACTTAGGCCATATGGGCTTCCTAATGCTTAATGGTCTTTCTAATGGGCTTGAGGCCCAATAACTAATAACTATTAGTTTATTACACAATAAACCCTCTTACTTTAATTATCAAACAAATACAGTTTAGACCCTTTAATCTTGAATACAATTATGATCCAACAATCTCCCCCTTTGGATTCAAGATTAAAAAAAATTTGGCAATTGTCTTCAGATCTTCACTTTTCTTCTCTTTTCTTCAGATATGACGTTGATAGCTTCAAAACTTCAAAACTTGATATCTTTAAATAATCTTCAAATCTTCAAAACTTTGAAAATCTTCAGCAGTCTTCAGATTATGTTCTCCCCCTTAATATATTCTCCCCCTTTTTGATGAGTGGTTAGAATCATCATCATCAAAACTTGTCAAAACAATCTCCCTCTTTATGGAAAAATCTCCCCCTTTGTCTTTATAGACTTCAATGTAGCATTTTCTTCATGTAATGAACCCTGTAAGAAATAAGAGCAGTCTTCCCAGATGGAAAGAGTGATTATTTCAATCTTTTCAGATTAAAATAGAAAGTAGTAACCATTCGAATCTTTTCAAATTCAAACAGTTAATAAGTGTAACCCTGAATCAACAAATGACTCAGTTAGAATGTCTGTCAGTAACACAAAGTCACTGAGTAACACAAAGTTACTATATAAGGAGTTGGTTTAATGTTGTCTTCCAGGTCTTCCATTCAATCATCGAATAACACATGATTATCTATGAATGTTCTGACAGAAAACAAATTTCTGTGTGCTCGTGCATGTGTCTGAAAAAAAATTAAGCACAGATGATTGCTTTTCATTTTAGGCTCAAAGTATGTAAACTTGTTGACACAACAACAAATTATACAAAGACTCAATGTGCATGAGAAAGGGTTCGAAGGTGGGGCAACTTTCCTTCTTTTTCAATATTAGTATCTTCCAAATGAAGAACCAATAGCATATGTGCTGCTTCCCCAGAAAATGTGAAACATTCTCTTTTTGAAAAAAGAATGAGTAGCTGGTGGGGTTGTATGCAAGAGCTGGCATGGGCTAGTTGCCTATTTCAATGATGGTCACCAAAGAATGTGATCCAATCAGATTATGTGGTTTCCCGACTCAGAAAGTGGTTTGGTGCAGAGTCTAATATTCTTTTACTCTGTTCTCTCACCCTCTTTCTTTTAATGCTCACTTCTAACCAATCTCTCTTTTCCATTTTACCTCTTCACACACCATCACTCAATTCTTTTGACCCATCTCCCCACAATCACTCAGGGAATACTTCCTGGGTAGGAAACACTAGTTATCGTGAATCCATGGAAGTTCTGTTAAGTACTCACACTGAATCCCATGTATTTTCCTAAAAGAACATGTTGTTCAACAGGCGTTTTGTACATGTAAGCACAAATACCACTTGTTACATGAAGAATAAAAATTTTGGAGAAGTCAAAACAGTTGTGTTTGACGATGCAATTCTCCCCCTCAAACTAAAAGAGTTTGACAAATAAATACTCCAAGGAGTTTTTCACTTAAGCTCTTTGACAATTAAGCTCTTTAACAAGTAAGCTCCCCCTCAATTGAAGATTTTTTTTTTTTTAGATTTAACAGATAAATCAGAAAAATAAAGCACTGGAGTGCGGGTTCTAATCTGATGTGATTAGAAGCCATTGTCACTTGACCAAACCTGCATAAAAAAAAATAAGGGTAATCATTTATGAAAATGATTCCTCTCTCGTTAGCAACAGTTGAAAAATAACACACAAGATAAAAACGTAGAATACTCCCCCTAGAATCATGAGTAAGGTCTAAGAATGTTCAACATACCAAGTTTGCTGATGAGAAATTGAAATCGCTTTTCATCCAATGGCTTGGTGAAAAGATCAGCTAACTGGAAGTGAGTTTGAACAAAGTGCATTTCAATATTACCTTTTTCTACATGATCCTTAATGAAGTGATAGCGTACATCGATATGCTTTGTCTTCGAATGTTGTACCAGGTTAGCAGTTATAGATATTGCGCTCTTGGAATCACAATAAATAGGAACACGCTTGTAGTTGTATCCAAAGTCCCTTAACTGTGTCCTCATCCAGAGGACTTGAGAACAGCAACTAGCAGCAGCTACATACTCAGCCTCGGCAGTGGATGTTGAAACACAGTTTTGTTTCTTTGAAGTCCAACTCACAAGTTTGTCACCTATGAATTGACATGATCCAGAGGTGCTCTTCCGGTCTAGCTTACATCCTGCATGATCAGCATCTGTAAAGGCAGTTAGTTCAAAACGAGAATCCTTTGGATACCAAAGGCCTAGATTAGGAGAACCTTTGAGATATCTAAGGATTCGCTTAACAGCAGATAAGTGCGACTCTTTAGGATTAGACTGATATCTCGCACAAAAACATGTGGCAAACATTATATCCGGGCGACTGGCAGTCAGATAAAGTAAAGAACCAATCATGCTGCGATACACCTTTTGATCAACAGATTTCCCGGAGGGATCCGCGTCTAAGAGTGTACCAGTAGCCATTGGTATTTTCATGACTGAACTGTCTGACATATTGAACTTTTTCAAAATATCTTTTATATATTTAGCTTGATTAATAAATATGCCGTCGGGTAATTGCTTTACATGTAAACCAAGAAAAAAATTCAATTCACCCATCATCGACATTTCAAACTTTGTTTCCATTATCTTTGAAAAGTTCTTACAAAATTTCAGATTTGTCGACCCAAATATTATGTCGTCAACATAAATCTGAATGAGAATCAAGTCCTCACCTTGCCTTTTAAGAAATAAGGTAGTATCAACTGTACCTTTCTTGAAACCAGAAGCTAAGAGGAATTTAGTGAGAGTTTCATACCAGGCTCGCGGTGCTTGTTTAAGACCATAAAGCGCTTTGTCTAAAACATAGACATGATCAGGGTGATGAGGATCAACGAAACCTTCAGGTTGAGCCACGTAGACCTCCTCATGCAGAACGCCGTTCAGGAAAGCCGACTTTACATCCATTTGATAGACTGTAAAGTTTTTGTGCGCTGCATAGGCTAGGAAGATTCTGATGGCTTCGATCCTTGCAACCGGGGCAATTGTTTCATCATAGTCAATGCCCTCTTGTTGACAATACCCTTTTGCGACCAATCGAGCTTTGTTTCTCACGACTACTCCAGCTTCGTCTTTCTTATTTCTTAACACCCACTTTCTTCCAATAACGGATTTACCTTTAGGTAGTGGGATCAAGCGCCATACCTTGTTCCTTTCGAATTGGAGAAGTTCATCTTGCATAGCAGAAATCCATAAGGGATCACGTAGAGCTTCAGACGATTTCTTCGGTTCTAGGGAACTAAGGAAGCTTGAAAACATGCAGAAGTTGGCTGTTGCAGATCTTGTTGTGACACCAGATTGTACGTCACCTATCACGTTTTCCAGAGGATGATTCTTAGTCCAACGATGTGTGCTTGGTAATGCTTCAACTGTTTGTTGCGTATTTGACGCATCGTTGTCATTTTGCACGGCAGGTTGCTCCATAGATGTACTCGGGACATCTTGTACTGGTGTTTCTGATACTGAAGCTTCCGGACTAGCAGTTGAAGTACTCGGGACTTCGTTTCCAGAAGAACTATCTGTAGAGACAGATTCAACATTAGTAGAGTCAGAAACTAACGGTGTAGTTGTACCTGATGGAGATGAAGTTTTAGTGACGTCTTCGAAAGGTCCAGACATGTCTTCAGAAATGGTAGGGACCTCCGAGCTTGTACCACTTTTTATTGATGTGGATATGCCTTTTTCAAAATCTGCACATATATCATCAAAGGCATCAATAAACAATAAATCTAACTCAGATGAAGTAGAGTTAGAGTGTGTAGAAGTGGATCCTTTGGTTGCTGGTTCTATTCGGGATTGAATAGAAGCTTTGTCCTTAAGTACGAGTTCTGAACTGTTGTGTCCAGAAGTCCTTGTAGAATTCTCATCAAAGGAGACATTCATGCTCTCAACAACCGTCTTAGTTCGAATAATGTAAATTCGATAAGCTTTGGATGTCAGAGAGTATCCAACGAGATATACTTCATCCGCTTTCTTATCAAATTTTGATAATCCTTGACGCTCTTTAAGAATGTAGCACCTGCAACCAAAGACACGAAGAAATTTGATATTAGGTGTACGATTGTTGATTAACTCATATGCTGTTTTATTAAATCGCTTGACCACAATGGTACGGTTCTGAGTAAAACATGATGTAGCGACTGCCTCAGCCCAAAAGTACATGGGTAGATTCGAGTAAGCAAGCATAGTACGAGCTACTTCAACCAGAGTACGGTTCTTCCGTTCAACAATGTCGTTTTGCTGTGGAGTCTAGGCTGCGGAGAAATTGTGTGAAATACCCACGGAAGTAAGATAACTCTTCAGGGTGTCATTCTTGAACTCCGTGCCATTATCACTGTGAATGGTTCTGACTGGCAGTTGAAGACGTACTTGAATGCGCTTGATGAAAGCGATAATCAACTCTGGCGCATCTGACTTGTTGCGAAGAAACTCGAGCTATGTATACCTTGAGTAGTCATCTATCATTACCAACACATATTTCTTTCCGTTGATAGATGCTGTGCGCATTGGGCCACAAAGGTCCATATGAAAAAGTTCCAGTGCAGATGAGGTCGATGATTCAGCTTTGGACTTGAAGGAGCTTCGCTTCATTTTGCCCAACTCACATGCGGGACATAGTGAGTCTTTTTCGAACCTCATTTCTGGTAGACCTTTGACCAGACCTTGTCTCTGTAGCTTCGCTATAGATCAGAAATTTTGATGAGACAAGCGTCAATGCCACGTCCACGATTGTGCTTTAGAAGCTTTGGCTAGTAGACATACTGGACGTGTGGCAGACAGTGTAGGAAAATCTACATAGTATAGATTTCCATGGCGCTCAGCTTTGAAGACTTCGTAACCATCGGGATCCTCTAGATAGCAATGAGTGGTTGTGAAGCAGACTTGATATTTCATGTCACAGAAGTGACTGGTACTAAACAGATTGTGATCAATCCCTTCTACATATAATACTCTTTGAATCTTCACAACACCATTATCGAGCATTCCATATCTCCTAACGTGGCCTTCGGCTTCAGAATTGGCAAATCTAACTGCTCCGGCAGGCTCCTCCACATAGTTATGCAATAGGTGCTTGAATCCTGTCATGTGGCGTGAACATCCGGAATCTATTACCTACAATCGATAGGACTGCAAAAGAGACAATTAGTTTTGCTTAGGCACCCATATCAGGATGGGTCCTTCGCGGTTAGCATCAAGCAACTCAGGAATATTATCTGGTTTGACTTTCACTCTCCATTCATAACGCGGCTTTGGAACCCATTTCCAAACCATCTTAACATTTAATTCCTGAAAGTGCTTTTTAGAAGTAGGATTGGCAACCTTAGCTCGATACACTTTGGGTTGTGCGGAAGAATTAGAATTAGAATTAGACTTAAAGTTCAGTTTAGCTTTTCTCTTATTCTGTTTGGACCGATAGTCTTGTTATCCCAGTTTAATCTAGTTGGTAAATAATCAATCAAGTAATCAAGAAATACAATAATAATCAAGAGATATATAAATCAGAGTAACATACCAATCCCTTGAATAAACAATGAAACCCTTGTGTGTTCTTGATACCCTTGAATACAGAGAAAACGTACGGCTACTATAATCTCTTAAACAATTATTATGAGGTATCTTCTCCCCCTTTTTGATGAGTGGTGAGAATCATCATCATCAAAACTTTGCAAAACAATCTCCCCCTTTTCAAGACAATCTCCCCCATTGTGTATGATAACGTAAGCACAGTCTTCATCGTCACCATCCAGCTTTGCCATATAAGATGCTTGGGTGAAGTGAGCTTGCTCCTCGTCATCGGAACTTTGGAACAGCCAATTTTCTTCTTCAGCCATCAGCACTTTTCCTTCTTCAGCTTTCTTGGCAATAAGTGACTTTCTTGCGTAGTACTCTGAGTTCTTTACCTTCTTGAACTTGCAGTCTCTTGAGAAGTGCTCAAATTTGCCACAATTGTAGCATCTTCCTGGTTCATCCTTTCGTTCTTCTCGCTTCTCCTCTCTCTTTCCTTCTCATCTATCATCTTTCCTGTCTTCTCGTCCTTCCTCTCTCTTTCCATGCCTCGGCTTGTATCACATCTCAGACTTCTCTTTCTTGTATCCATCATACTTTGGCTTTGAGTAGAATCTTTTCTTGCCAAAGCTCTTCTTGAATCGTCGCGTAATAAGAGACAAGTCCTCGGAGAACTTTTGAATATCTGGATCTGAATCAACTTCCAATTCTTCATCGCTCGAATCAGAGTCAGAGTCAGTAACTTCGGTAACTAGAGCTTTAGACACCTTTTTCTTCGACCTTGCAGAGGATACAGAACCTTTGCCGGCTATGAGAGCCACAAAATCTTTTAGATGATTAGACTCATTATTAATTGATCTTACCTCATCCTCATGTTGAGCAAGAGTAGAGAAGATATCTGTGACATTTTCTCGAGCCATATTCTTGGACATCTGGAGGTTGATAGCAAAGTTCTTCCATTCTGGATTCAGATTCTTGATGAACTTGTAATTTATCTCAGAAGCAGATTTAGAGATATTGTTCCTCCGCAAGTCATTGAGGATGATGTTATATCTGTTGTAGGTATCTAATAGCAACTCTCCTTCTTTTGCATGAAATCCCTCGTATGCATTTATGCATAGATTCTGCTTAGCTTGTATGGAGGCTTCACTTCCTTCAAACTGCCTTGCTAGTTCATCCCAGATGCCTTTAGCAGTGCTCTGACTGTCGACACGATTATAGATGTCGTTTGGAATTGCCATTGTCAGATAGATTAGAGCCTCTTCTTCTGTCTTATACTGTTCTTTCTGCTTTTCATTAAAGAACTGATAAGGTTTAGGAATCTCTCTGTCAGGGATTTCTGGAGAGGAATCTGTAGCAGGTTGACCCTTTACTGTGATCATTGGAGTTTGTGGACCTTCAATGATTGCTTTCATGAAGTCTTTGTTCTTGTGATTCAGAAACTGGATCATTCTGATCTTTCATTGCTGATACGCATTAGCCATGAGGACAGGAGGTTTGACTTGAGAACCCATTGAGAGAAGCTGATTCGACATCTTAGCTGTACGGTTAGTAAACAGAATTTTCTGTACCAAGACAACCAACTAGATGAGATCGTTAGAATCAAAATAAAAACCACACTCAAAAATTTTCAGAAAAATAAATTTCCAAAAATAATTAAATGCAGTCCTCTCAAACAGTATAAAGAAAATGTTGATCTCGAACAGAACTTTGTCCCCCTTCGCAGACTTAGCACGGGGGTCCCGCTACCCAGTTAGCGGGTGGGGGTCAAGGGGCAACGCCCTTGCGGGGGTATGGGGACAGCGCCCCTAGAGAAAAATTTTACGCAAAAGTGAACAGTGCAGTGAATAGTGCTCGCGTGAACAGTATTTACGCAAAGTGAACAGTACTTGCGCAAGTGAGGTTTGCGCATGCAGAGGTTTGCGGGTCTAGTTGGATGCGCAAAGTGAAGGTTTGCGGGTCTAGTTGGATGCGCAAAGTGAAGGTTTGCGGGTCTAGTTGGATGCACAAAGTGAAGGTTCGACCGGAACTTCCTTCGATCGGTATGGAGTTCGACCGGGAACTTGCTTAGACCGGTATTATGTTCGACCGGGAACTTGCTTAGACCGGTATTATGTTCGACCGAGAACTTGCTTAGACCGGTATTACGTTCGACCGGGAACTTGCAAGGACCGGGAAGGATTAGACCGATATAGGGTTCGATCGGGATTATGATAGTACCGATAATGAGTTCGACCGAGGATGTGATAGGATCGGTATTGATGCTTCGACTGATACAAAGGTATGGACCGATAGGTTGTTCGACCTGTATGGTGTTCGACCGATAAAGGGTAAAGACCGATAAAACTATTCGACCGGAATGTTCTTAAATCAAGCCCAGAACATCGATGAACAGTTCAAATAAACAACCCAGAAATCAATACAGACTCAAAATCAGATGCAAAAAATCAGTCCTTTGTACTCAGAAACATAAACCAATCACAATACAATCAAACTCAGAGATCAATTTCAACTTTTAAGCATTCGATTTGATAAGCACAGTAATGACCGATAGATAACTTTTGTTGAACCCAGAAAACTCAAAATCATACAATTCAATCACTTGATAATTCTTAATTCAATTAATCAATCAGATAGCATTCAGAAGCATGAACCTCAACTAATCAGATCAACTTTAAACCAATAAACACATTAATTCATGCAATCGATTTTCAGAATTCGATGAACAGTAAACTTGAAAAAAAAATCGATGAACATTAATCTGTGAATAGTAAAATCAAAAAAAATTTGATTCTTTTGGCTTTGATACCACTTGTTATCCCAGTATAATCTAGTTGGTAAATAATCAATCAAGTAATCAAGCAACACAATAATAATCAAGAGATATATAAATCAGAGTAACATACCAATCCCTTGAATAAACAATGAAACCCATGTGTGTTCTTGATACCCTTGAATACAGAGAAAACGTACGGCTACTATAATCTCTTAAACAATTATTATGAGGTATCTTGACCCTAAAACTAAATAATTAAATCTTTAAATACTTAGGCCATATGGGCTTCCTAATGCTTAATGGTCTTTCTAATGGGCTTGAGGCCCAATAACTAATAACTATTAGTTTATTACACAATAAACCCTCTTACTTTAATTATCAAACAAATACAGTTTAGACCCTTTAATCTTGAATACAATTATGATCCAACAATGGTGATAGTTATCAAGAGCTTTTATTGAAAAGGATAGGTTTGAGTAACTGAAGAGTCAGTTTACTTGTAACCAGGAGATTTAAGATATGGTTAGCAAAAAGATTTTCTAAAAGATTACTTTTTTAAAAAAAAGTAGTAATTAAAAAATGCATTGGAAAGGCAAAGTTTGTACAATCCATGATGTTTCTCAAAAGTAGACAAGACAACTACTTTATTTGAGAAGTTTCTAAAGTGATTTTACTTGTACCTTCCTTGGACTGATTTTAAACTTATCCCCCTTTGTGAGTCCAAGATCAATGAATCCTAGAGAGAGAAAGTAGAGAGAGAGAGAGCAAAGTAGCGCAAAAGTAACTGTATATTGAATGTGGCGTGAAAGTTCTTACAAGGAAACAAGACCAAAGGGACTTAAATACCCTTGGTCAATACAACACATAATTAGACATTAGACACAGTATTTGACCAAGCCTATAAATACAATGATTACTATAAAATCAGACTTAACAATCTCCCCCTTAGTAATCATTGGCGCTTTGGTCTTCAAAATTCATCTTCTATATCAGCATGGACCATAAAAGCGACTTTAAGAAGCAATATGACTTTTAAAGAAAATTTCTTCTCATCATCTTTGAAGATCTGTTGTCTTTACTGCCTTAACAAGACTGGACCGGTTTGAAATAATCTTGAAAGAACAGTTTGTTCATCAGCTTGTGCTCTAGACGATACACCTCTTTTGAAAGACCTTGAATGAACTGAGGTGATCGGAGCATGAACAGCAAAAGACAATTAAAGTTGAAGAAATTTGAATCTTTGAGCGAATCTTGATCAGCAGATAAACATTTGAGCTCTTTGTCTCTTTATCATCTTCTTAACATCTCTTAATTCTCCCCCTCATGACCTTGATGATCTAGATCAACTTGGTCATGCAAATGTTGGAGACGAGACAGCTTAAGATCTGCAAAATCAAATAAACGAAGAAAACAGGAGAGGTTTGCGCTACACATTGGTGGCGCAAACTGAGGTTTGCGATACACCAAGGTTGCGCAAAGTAAGGTTTGCGTTACATGCAGGTTGCGCAAAGTGAAGTTTGCGTTACATGCAGGTTGCGCAAAGTGAGTTTTGCGTTACATGCAGGTTGCGCAAAACGAGGTTTGCGCGACCAACTGATGGCGCAAAGCTGACTTGGAAAAATTTTACCTTTTTTAGATCTTTGACTCCCCCTACACAAATGCACTAGATATGACAATTCAAGTTAGCATTCATATAAAGAAAATCAGATACTCACCCTCAAAAACAGATATGATCATTAAGAAAAATTCTCCTTTTTCACTCCTCCTTGAATAATGCTCAAATCCATTTGAAATATATTTATGAGAACACAATGAATGTAAACATCAATGTAGAAAGAAAAAAATATACTGAATATGTATTTTGAAACGACTAAATATATAAAAATTTAAACAGAGACAAATAAAATTCTACTTAGTAAAATATCACAATAAAATCCGTCAGATGAAATCAAATGTATGTGTTTTGATACAGAAACAAGTTTTATTGCATATCAAGTTAAGACATGTTCAGTTTCAAAAACTTTCATCAATCTATTCAGTGTGCTCGCATGTGAACTTCGATTAACTTCAAGAAAATGCAATTCTAAAAATATAATAGAGAAATTTGCAAATAATCACACTAATCCATCAAAAATTCAGACTTTCACAAATTTACAGGTTTATTGCAACTCAGAAATATATAACCAAGTATCATGAGATGTGTGCTCATTGGCATCTTTTAGCATTGTGTTCTATGGCATCTTTACATGAGTGTGCTCTTTGGCATCTTTTAAGCGTGTGCACATTGGCATCTTTTTAATCAAAAAGTTTATTAAGTAAAGAACATGTCGTAAACGTAACTTTCTATCTGACCCTGTTGCAGGATTTGGGTCAGCCACTCCCAGACCAGTTGGCCTTAGGGGACTAGGTGTCAAGCACCCCTTGGAACTTACTTTCCCAGATCAGAAAGGCTACATCGACATATCCTAAACCCATACATACCAGTAGAACATGACTTTCGATCTGATCTTATAGAAGGATTTGGGTTCGATCACTCCCAGATCAAATGACCTTAGGGGACCAGATGACAAGCATCCCACAGAACTTACTTTCCCAAACCAGAAAGGTCACAGGTACAAACTTTTAAACTTAGAGATTTCTGATTTATAAGAATTTAAAAATCATCTCAAACACAAGGTTTTACGTCTAAGTGCTTAGCCCATATTTTCATTACAATTCGAAATTCCGACTTTTTAGGTTTTCTAAGCATTGTAAACTATAAATATTCCGAATCACACAACTTTAAAGCAATATCAAAAGCTACAAACATGTTGCTGACTTTTCGACTTTTGTTAGAACTGAAATTTGAACATATAAAAACTTAAATATAAACAAATCAACTTGAAAATTTATCCTAGACACACATTTTATTCAAAAGAAAGAAAATTGTAAAACTTTTACTTTATAGAATAAAATTTATAAAGGTTTAAACTTTTAAAACAACATGCCGAAATTTTTAAAAGTAGAAATATTTGATCGGCAAGTTTATATTCAGTTGAAACAAAATATAATTCAATAATATTATCATTCACACAATGTAAAAATGAAATTTGTGTCTCATTTGAAAAAAAAAATTGGGTTGAACAAATTCAGGAGTTGAAATGAAAATGCTCAGATTCTTTTAAAACAAATTGAGAAAACTGGAACAACATCATAGTCAGAGTTAAATGCAACGGAAATTAAGTAGATGTACTCACAGTTTCTCATTAGTCAGAAGCTTAATGCATTGAATAACGAGTCCTAGACTGATATGTCTAGAAGTCATATTCTTTGAAGCACGGGTTCTGAGCTGAATTACTCAGAAGCCAAATTCTTGACATTGAGGTACGGGTTTTGAACTGCTATGTTCAAAAGCCATTATTTCTCTTACTCCCCCTTAACATGAGATGCCTGCAACTTTAAATCAGATTGAGACTTGGGTACCCACTTGAATTTGGGCTCGTGTTTGTTAGTTGCAGTTCTTATGGGGAAATATTTATAATATTTGACAGTTAAAGCATGAGAAATATGATCAGAATGATAAGCACAATCATCAGATGAATACAAAGCATAATCATCTGAACTAGAATCAGAAGAAGAATATGAGACATTTTTGGAAATTTGAAACATTTGCTTTATAGAATATTTTGAAACTTTATTACAATAAGCAAATGAATCACTTTTATAACATTTGTCTACATATCGAACTTCATCAGTCTGAGAATCAGTAGATGTCCACTTTGCTTTCCAGATTTGCCTTGATCGAGCTCTCAAAGTCCTATCTGTAAGAATTGAATCGGAAGAATTAGAACTGTCAGAAAGAACTTTATCTTGTTTCTTCGACTTCTTTGACCGTCTTCTTTTACACTTAGGTTTATAATACTGATTATTGAGCGTAAAAGAATCATCAAGAATTTTAGACGAAATATTTAAATCAGAAGAAATAATTTTATCCAAGCAACCAATCTGATCAACTAATAAATCTGAATTTACTTCGGAGTTTGAAGAATTTTGAGAAAAGATTTTAAAATTTGAAACTTCCTTTTTATTTTCCTTATAATCAGAAGAAAGGTCAGAAATAGAAACTGAATCTTGTTTTTGAGAAAATAAATTTTCTTCAAGACTAGAAGTCATAAAAGAAAGAATAATATCAGATTCAATTTCCTTTAAAATATTTTGATCTTCTATCTTATCTTCAAGATCGATGATTGTACTCTCTAATACTAATGGAGAAGTATATTTCTTAGAATCATAAATGATTGGAGAAATATTTTCCTTATCAGAATTAGAAGTATAAGGATCAATAAAATCATCAGACATTGAAGATTTGATAGGAGATATATCATTTAAAATTCTTCTGCCTCTTCTTGATTTTTCAGGGAAATATTTTGCATTTTCGCTTGTATAAACAAAAGGAATTTCATTTTTCTTGTTATTCATCCTTTTCTCATTTTCGATTTCTAACACTTGCTTCTCATTCATCCAATCAATTTTAAACTGAGGAGCATAATGAGCAAGAGTCAGATAATCGAATTTATATAAAGTTGGGGATTTTTCAATCGCATTGTTTAAACAATGAGGATTTTCAAAACCAAGTCCCCACCTTTGTTTTAAAGCTTCTTCACTCCTCGGTTTGTTCATAAAAATTGTTTGTTCAGATTGATTCCTTCGATAAAGCTTTTCTTCTAATTTATTTATTTTATCTGAAAATTCATCTTTTAAAGTAGTCATAGCCGTCAAAGACACAAGATAAGTCTTATTTGAATTTTCCAAATCATCCAATTTCTTTTGAAAAATGTCATTTGTATTTTCCAAAATAGATTTTTCATTTTTCAAAGAAATCTTCAATTTGTCAATCAAATCTGACTTTTCAGCATTTAAATTCTTTTCAGATAATAACTTTAAGCGAAGATCAGATAAAGCAGAAATAATAATATTCATCTGAGAGGCAATAAAGTTGTAATCAAATTCAGAATATACCTCATCTTCATCCGTATCAGAATCTTCTGACTGATCATCTCCTAGCAAGCACATCTGAGCGATCTCTACGTTTGCAGCTTCATCGTCAGAGTGTTCCAGCCAGAATTCTTCTTCTGCTAGCAAAGCAGTTTCGTTCTCTCTCTTTTCAGCCAGTTCCAGTTTCTTCCTGTAATACGCTGAGTCCTTAACCTTCTTTGCTCGACACTCCTTTGAAATGTGTCCCGGCTTTCCACAGTTGTAGCAGGTAGCAGTCTTTGGCTCGGGCACTTTGACTCTTGAACCGGAAGTGAAGCGAGAAGAGTTGGAACCAGTTCTTGGTTGGAACTTTTTCTGATAATGCTGAGAGATAAGGATCATCGCTTTCTGCAGAGCCTCACCATCATCATCAGTTGACCCGTTGTAAGCGTTTTCAGACAACGCTTGTTCAGCCAGTTGGCTCGTGAGGAGTGCAACCGGGTCTACTGATTTCTTGTTCTTTTTGTCCAGTTTGGCTTTCTTCTCTAGCACCAAACTCTCATCAGTCATCAGAATCTCATATAATTACTGAACTTGCATAGTGAAGATTCTGACATCGTTCCTCAGTCTATGGCATGTTTTATTCCATTCTGGTTGCAATGTGTTGAGGAACTTCAGATTTGTCTCAAGATCGGTTTTTTCAACTTTAATCTTCCTCAGATCATTGATAATGGCACAAAATATGTCAAACACCATTTTCAGTGGCTCCTCATCCTTGGCTTTGAATTCTTCAAAGTTATTCATGTAGCGTGTATGCCTGAGTTGAGTTGCGACCGAAGAACCAAGCATAATCTTTTCAAGTTGTTGCCACATCAGATTAGGATGAGTTTTGAAACAATCAATCCTGTTGTATATAGAGTTTGGCAAGGCTAGCATCAGATTTGCTTTAATATCACGATCAGCTTGATATGTGTTATCCCAGTTTAATCTAGTTGGTAAATAATCAATCAAGTAATCAAGCAACACAATAATAATCAAGAGATATATAAATCAGAACTAATGAGAGGATTAAACCCTAAAACTAATTAATCAAAACAGTAAATACCTAAGCCTTATGGGCTTTAAGCTTAACAGGCTTTCTAATGGGCTTGGGCCCAATAGCTAATAAACTATTAACATATTACACTTTAAACCCTCTAACTTTAACTATCAAACAAATACAGTTTAGACCCTTTAATCTTGAATACAATTATGATCCAACAATCTCCCCCTTTGGATTCAAGATTAAAAAAAATTTGCAATTGTCTTCGGGTCTTCACTTGTCTTCACTTTTCTTTAGATATAACATTGATCGCTTCAAAACTTGATATCTTTAAAATCTTTAAAATCTTTGAAATCTTCAGATCTTCAGATTATATTCTCCTTCTTTGATAATTCTCCATTTTTATATCTTCTCCCCCTTTTTGATGAGTGGTGAGAATCATCATCATCAAAACTTTGCAAAACAATCTCCCCCTTTTCAAGACAATCTCCCCCATTGTGTATGATCACATAAGCACAGTCTTCATGTAACGAGCCCTGTATGGAAATAAGAGCAATCTTCCCAGATGGAAAGAGTGATTATTTCAATCTTTTCAGATAAAAATAGTTAATTGTAACCGTTTAAATCTTTGCAAATTCAAACAGCTTAAGAGTTGTAACCCTGAATCAACAAATGACTCAGTTAGAATGCCTGTCAGTAACACAAAGTCACTGAGTAACACAAAGTTACTGTATAAGGAGCTGGTTTGATGTAGACTCCCCAGGTCTTCCATTCAATCATCGAATAACACATGGTTATCTATGAACGTTCTGACAGAAAACAAATTTCTGTGTGCTCGTGCATGTGTATGAAAAAATTAAGCACAGATGTTTGCTTTTCATTTTAGGCTCAAAGTATGTAAACTTGTTGAGACAACAACAAATTATACAACGACTCAATGTGCATGAGAAAGGGTTCGAAGGTGGGCAACTTTCCTTCTTTTTCAATATTAGTATCTTCCAAATGAAGAACCAATAGCGTATGTGTTGTGTCCCCAGAAAATGTGAAACATTCTCTTTTTGAGAAAAGAATGCGTAGCTGGTGGGGTTGTATGCAAGAGATGGCATGGGCTAGTTGCCTATTTCAATGATGGTCACCAAAGAATGTGATCCAATCAGATTATGTGGCTGCCCGGTTCAGAAAGAATTTGGTGCAGAGTTTAATATTCTTTTACTCTGTTCTCTCACCCTCTTTCTTTTAATGCTCACGTCTAACCAATCTCTCTTTTTCATTTTACCTCTTCACACATCATCACTCAATTCTTTTGACCCTTCTCCCCTCAATCACTCAGGGAATACTTCCTGGGTAGGAAACACTGGTTATCGTGAATCCATGGAAGTTCTGTTAAGTTCTCACACTGAATCCCATGTATTTTACTAATAGAACATGTTGTTCAACAGTCTTTTATACATGTAAGCACAAATACCACTTGTTACATGAAAAATAAGACTTTCGGAGATGTCAAAACAGTTATGTTTGACGATGCAATTCTCCCCCTCAAACTAAAAGAGTTTGACAATTAAGCTCATATCATTTTATCATGAAGAATAATATTTTGGAGAATCAAAAACGAATGTTGTTTATATGAACAATATATAAACATATTTTCAATGAAAGCACATGAAATGACGTTTGATTCAAATAACAGTGAATACAAATAGCGTGAGTATTACCATAGAAAGATTTTACTTTTCATACATGGTAATAACAAAGTCAAATAGAATGTTCTGAACCGTTATGTGTATGAATACTTGACAAAGTATATTGACAAGATAAAACACAAGTATTTATCTTTGAAGAACACACAGTCAGATAAACATTTAAGTATACAAAAATCTGTTAAAATCACAGATATTCTCCACCTTAACTGAAAGATATTTATCTATTTTTTTTTAAGAATAACATAAAGCAGAAAAATAAACAGAGCACTGAGGTGCGGGTCCTAATCCAATGTGATTAGAAGCCATATTCCGTTGAGGTACGGGTTCTAAGCTGATTTACTAAGAAGCCTTCTTTTTGACAATTAAGTCCGGATTTTGAACTGTTTTGTTCAAAAGCCATTGTTCTTTCTCCCCCTTAAACATTGGGTGCCTGCAACACAGATTTAGCTTTTGGTACCCACTGGTATTTGGGTCCTAATGGGTTAGTTGCAGTTCTAGTGGGAGATATGAAATAAGAACCATACTAGTTATTCACATAATCTTTTCTTACAAAATCATTTGAGCCACAGTAGGAACAACTGATTTTCTTTTGTGTTAACCTGATCAGTTGATTGATAGAGTAAACCAGATCAGGTTTGCCAAAAGTTTTACCTTTTGTAGCATAGTTCCATTTAGCATTTGATGGATGCACAAATGATTTTTCTTTCTTATTCTCTTCCGAGGATCCTTTAACTCTCCAGATCCAGTTTCCTTTGTCTCTTTCATCATCCCTTCTCCAGAAGCTTTTCTTTTGAGACTTGTTCTTCTTTAAGTTACCTGAACCATCAACATTTTTGTCATAGAAAAGGTTAGAAGGACGAATTTGATCAGTAGATTTAGAAGTAAGACTATCATCTGAATCACAGAAAGGATTATAGAAAACATTTGAAACATGTGAACTTGAAGCCTTTTTGAGTGAACAATCTGAATCAGTTTGATCATCTCTCGGTGATTGAGCTATTGATTCCGGCATCTTGTGCTCAGTCAGCTTCACCTTGAACACGATCTCTTCAAGTTCCTTTATCTTTGAAGACAAACTGTTTCTTTCCTTTTCAATCAGATCAAACTTCTTATGCAACTCAGATTTTGCATTCTTCTCCTTCATGATGTTTGTTGACAATTCAGATAGCTTTCCTGTCAGCTTAGCTATCTCGGACTCGAATACTTTCTTTTCTTCAGAAAAGTCTGTATTTATATCCTTCAGCTCAGCTTTATTCTTTTCATTCTCAGCCTTTTCTCTCTCTAGAATGATAACCTTCTCAAAGTCGGAAACTTGTTGAGAAAGCTTAACACATCTAAGCTCTAATGATTTCTTTTCTTCAAAGGCTTTTCTGGAGAAGTCAGAGAATTTCTTGGCAAATTCTTTTCTTTCTTTCTCAATCTTCAACATCTCATCTTGAGCTATTGCATTGTCTCTGTCTTGGGTTGCCTTTTCTTTCAACTTTTCAATCTCAGCCTCAAGACTGAGAACTTTATCTTTAAACTTATCTCTGTCCGCACAGAATTGAGAATTTATCTGTCTTAGTCCTGTACTAGTATCCTTTGCAACACTTGTACTCCTTCTAAGATCCTCAAGCTCTCTTTGCATTGCATCCTTCTTAGACCATGTAGAGCTTGACTCAGATCTTTTCAACTTTACTTGAAGATCGAAGATCTCTTTTTCTTTAGACTCAATTATTCCTGCAAAGTCAATTAAAGAATCAGAATCTTTTAAATTTTCTTTTAAAGCATTGATCTGAATAAGAAGAGATGAGTTCTGAATCTGTAAAGCCTTGTTCTCAGCTTTGAGCATTTTGTCCTCTTTGTCATACTCATCAATCAAGCGAGATGATGTTGATAACCGTCCAACAAGTTGTTTAGCCTTTGCTCTTACTTCAGAAAGAGTCATGTTGTTAAAATCAAGGTTGTAACCTTCAGACATCATTAGCTGATTCGACATCTTAGCTGTACCACTTGTTAGTAATTAAACTTATCTGTACCAAAACAACCAACTAGATGAGATCGTTAGAATCAAAATAAAAACCACACTTAAAGATTTTTAGAAAAATAAATTTCCAAAAATAATTAAATGTAGTCCTTTCAATCAGTATAAAACTCAAAGAAATACTGAACAAAAAGAAAAAATTGATCTCGAACAGAACTTTGTCCCCCTTCGCAGACTTAGCACGGGGGTCCCGCTGCGGGGGTATGGGGGCAGCGCCCCTAGACAAAAAAATTTAGGCTTTTAGAGGCCCTATTACAGTTTGCAAAAAAATGTCTAGGTATGGAAAATGTGCTTCGACCGATAATGTTGTTCGACCGGTAAAAGTGCTTCGACCGGTAGAGATCTTGCGTGAGTACCAGGCGACCGGGGTGGTGTGAGGACCGGTATCGGGTTCGACCGGGAAGTTGCTTCAACCGGTAAGACTTTCGACCGGGAGCTTGTAATGACCGGTATTGGAGAAGACCGATAAAAATATTCGACCGATAAAAGTCTTTGACCGGGAGGTTGTAAGACCGGTAAACCACTTCGACCGGTATTGATTCGACCGGACAAGGTATCGACCGAGGTGGTCTGTGAGTATACCGGGCGATCGGACTATTTGACCGGTGTCCTGATTTGACCGATATTATGCGTTAGACCGGGACGTTCTTAGTCTACCCAGAACGATGATGAACCCAGAAAATTAACCCAGAAAACAAGTCGAGAGCACAAAATCAAATTCAGAAATCAGACTTTGGTATCCACTAGCATGCATCGATCACCACATAATCAAAGTTAAAGATTAAATTCAACTTTCCAACCTCAATTTTAAGAGCACGGTATCGATATTCATGCAAACCCAGAAAACACAAAATCAATAAATTCAATCACTTGATGATCTATAATGCGATTAATCAATCAGATAGCATTCAGAAGCATGAACCTCAACTAATCAGATCAACTTTAAACCAATAAACACAATAATTCATGAAATCAGATGAACAGTAACTTTCGATGAATAGTGATTTTCGATGAACAGTGATTTTTTGATGAATAGTAATCTCAAAAAAAATTTGATTCTTTTAGGCTCTTATACCAATTGTTATCCCAGTTTAATCTAGTTGGTAAATAATCAATCAAGTAATCAAGCAACACAATAATAATCAAGAGATATATAAATCAGAGTAACATACCAATCCCTTGAATAAACAATGAAACCCTTGAGTGTTCTTGATACCCTTGAATACAGAGAAAACTTGATACCTCTCTCTAAACAAAATTATGATAATGATACTAATGAGAGGATTAAACCCTAAAACTAATTAATCAAAACATTAAATACCTAAGCCTTATGGGCTTTAAGCTTAACAGGATTTCTAATGGGCTTGGGCCCAATAACTAATAAACTATTAACATATTACACTTTAAACCCTCTAACTTTAACTATCAAACAAATACAGTTTAGACCCTTTAATCTTGAATACAATTATGATCCAACAATATGCCGACAACTCATCATGTGAATACTCTTTAGTAGGCTTATATAATCCAGAAGCCAATTTGGGTTTTTCAAACGGTCCTTCAGATAAAATGATCATCATGTCATTTCCATTCTTTTGTCGTTCAATGAAGTTCAGGAACCGATCTTGCCACTGTGTAAATTCATTTTCATCAATCAGCACTGGTGGACGATTTTCTGTACCCAAAGACATCATTAGATCACTTTTGTAAAACTGGGCTTGATAGGCAAACTTGTCAGAATCCATGTTTCAGAATAATCCAGAAAAAATGCTAAGTGTTGAGATGGCGCAAAGTTGATCTTTGCGTGAGAAGCAGAAGACGCAAACTGAGCTTTTCGCAAGCAACGGGAAACGCAAACTGGACTTTGCGTAGTCCAAGTGATACGCAAACAGAACTTTGCGTGAGTAGAAGGTTACGCAAACTTAGCTTTGCGTGATGAACTTGTAACGCAAACTGAACTTTGCGTAAGTCAAGTGATGTGAGAACCGAACTTTTCGAGACAAGAAGGTTGTGCAAACTGAGCTTTGCGTAAGACAAGTAATGCGCAATACGAACTTTGCGTAAGCCACGTGATACGCAAAATGAACTTTGCGTAAATCGCTGATAACGAAGACTGGACTTTGCGTGAGCTGGATGATACGAAAACTGAGCTTTGCGGGAGCTTGATGATACGAGAACTAAACTTCTCGTAACTCACTGGATACGCAAAATTTGCTTTGCGTGAATAGAACAATGCGCAAACCTGAAATACACTAACACAAGGATTAGAACTATATGAACTTGCGCAAAGTAGAATGAACTTGCGCAAAGTAGAATGAACTTGCGCAAACCTATATGAACTTGCGCAAAGTAGAGATCTAGCGCAAACCGAAGAAAAACCACAAAATCTTCTAAAAACTCGATTTCAAAACTGATTTTGACGAAATTTTCTTACATCAATACGTTCGAAAACAACTTTTCAACACTTTCAATTAAACTTTTCGATTAAAATCCACAAATTCAAAATTTCACGAATGAAACAGTACGTGAACACGAGTTTTTCAGAAAAGCTCTAAAACTCAAAATTGACAATCAAAACAAGTTTTTCTTGCAAAATTGTATGAATCAAAAATGATCAATAACCAAAAACGAGTCTAATGAACCAAATAGCAAACAAATTTGATCACAAACACATCTGAATTTGATGAAAAATCAAGAAAACGATATTTTCTTGAAAAATTCAAGAAAATCGATCAAATTTTCGATTAATTCAACAAATTCAGGAACGAAAAAACAATCTCTCAATCCTCTCAAGATTCAGATGGCTCTGATACCAATTGTGAGTCCAAGATCAATGAATCCTAGAGAGAGAAAGTAGAGAGAGAGCAAAGTAGCGCAAAAGTAACTGTATATTGAATGTGGCGTGAAAGTTCTTACAAGGAAACAAGACCAAAGGGACTTAAATACCCTTGGTCAATACAACACAGAATTAGACATTAGACACAGTATTTAACCAAGCCTATAAATACAATGATTACTATAAAATCAGACTTAACACCCTTCTTCCCGCCTAAACCTTAAAAACTGAGATTTTCCAAAAACTAGGGTTTGGATGTTGTAGGATTGTTGCAACATACCCTGCTGACCTCCAAATTAAGACTTAGGCTACAAAAAGAAACAAACAACTATGAGATTAATCTAGAAAGCTCTTAAATAAAGAAAACTTATTTACAAACAGAATAAAATAATTTTCAACAAATTGTGACCAAATCCACACAGCATGACTCTGGGATGGTCACAGGCTCATGGTACAGTTTTACTCTCTGGCCATTCACTTTGAACACCGTGTTGTCCTCAGGGTTTACTAAGTCAACTGATCCATAAGGGTAGAGATGGGGGATGAGGAAAGGTCCGGACCATCTAGACTTTAGCTTCCCTGGAAACAGTTTTAACCTAGAATTAAACAAAAGGACCTATTGGCCTGCTTTTAAATCTTTGTGTTGTATTCTCTTGTCATGCCACTTCTTTGTCTTTTCTTTATAAAATTTGGCATTCACATAGGATATGTTCCTATGTTCTTCTAGCTCAAACAGTTGGAGTTTTCTTTTAATTCCAGCAGCATCTGGGCACATGTTTAAAGCTTTGATTGCCCAGTATGCTTTGTGTTCTAATTCCAAAGGGAAGTGACAAGCCTTGTCAAAGACTAGCTTATATGGGGACATACCAATTGGTGTTTTAAAAGTTGTTCTGTATGCCCATAAAGCGTCATCTAACTTAAAGGCCCAATTTTTTCTATTTGGCTTGACTACCTTCTCCAAAATTCCCTTAATCTCTCCGTTTGAAAGTTCTGCTAACCCATTGGTTTGTGGGTGGTATGCAGTGGCAATTCTGTGATTAATGTTTTATTTTTCAAGAACTTCACGTAACAAATTGTTTACAAAATGAGTACCCTCGTCTCTAGGGCTGTAAACGAACCGAACGAACACAAACGGAGGCTTGTTCATGTTCGTTCGTTTAACTTAACCAAACAAACGAACGAACACGAACGGTAAACGAACGAAAATTTTTTTGTTCATGTTCGTTCGTTAAGAAAATATGTTTGTTCGTGTTCGTTTATGTTCGTTCATTAAGAGCTAAACGAACGTAAACGAACGAACATAAATGAACATAAACGAACGTAAACGAACGTAAACGAACGAACATAAATGAACATATACGAACGTAAACGAACGAACATAAATGAACATAAACGAACACAAATGAATAAAAAACAACCACCGTTACTCATAATTTCGTTCGTAAAAAATAACATAACAAAATAAAAAAAATGGATATACTTAGGAGGTATAAAAAAAGGAATTTTAAAAATTAATTTAATTAATGCTTTGACAAATTAATGTCATAATACATATAAATATATTTATATATATATAAACAAATATAAACGAACATAAACGAACGTAAACGAACATAAATGAACGATCATAAACGAACGTAAACGAACATAAATGAACGAACATTAACGAACATAAATGAACGAACGAGACCATTGTTCATGTTCGTTCATTTAACTAAACGAACAAAAAATGTGTTCATGTTCGTTCATTTATTAAATAAACGAACATAAACGAACTTCCCGCCGAACAGTTCACGAACGGTTCACTGAACGTTCGGTTCGTTTACAGCCTTACTCATCTCTGATTAGTGCCCTGGGGGTACCAAACCTTGTAAAAATTTGTTTCTGAAGAAATTTAACCACTGTTTTTGCATCATTTTGAAACACATGCCACTGCCTCTACCCACTTTGAGACATAATCCACAGCAACTAAGATGTATTGGCATTTGTTTGATGGAGGGAATGGTCCCATGAAATCTATTCCCCACACATCAAATAACTCAACTTCAAGGATCCCATTGAGTGGCATTTCATTTCTTTGAGAAATGGAACCACTTCTTTGGCATTCATTGAATCTTTGTGCAAATGTGTGGGAATCCTTAAAGAGAGTTGTCCAATAGAATTCAGATTGTAATGCTTTAGCCGCTGTCCTTTGCCCTCCAAAATTTCCTCCATAAGGTGATTGGTGACAATGCTGCAGGATTGCTGCAACATCAGTATCTGGGACACACCTTCTTAAGATCTGATATGTACCTAATTTGAACAAGAAAGGGTCATCCCATAGATACTTTTTGGTTTCATGGAGAACTTTTTTAAACATCTGGCTAGTATAACTAGAGGGTTTTATGCCACAAGCCAAATAGTTTGCAATATCAGCAAACCATGGTGAATCAGAATGTTGCAGCATAAGAATCAACTCATCAGGAAAAGTCTCAATGATGTCTTCTTGGTCCTCACTAGGTCTTTCTAATCTAGACAAATGGTCAGCAACCTGATTATCTACCCCCTTTCTATCCACAATCTCTAAGTCAAACTCTTGCAACAACAGAACCCATCTTATTAACCTAGGTTTAACATCTTTTTTTGACATCAGATATTTGATGGCAGCATGGTCGGTATGTACAATGACTTTTGCTCCCATTAAATATGACCTAAACTTTTCAAAGACAAAAACCACAGCTAGAAGTTCTTTTTCTGTTGTTGTGTAGTTGATTTGTGCCTCATTCAAAGTCTTACTTGCATAATAAATTGAATGAAACACTTTTTCTTTCCTTTGACCAAATACAACACCTACTGCCCAATCACTCACGTCACACATGACTTCAAAATGTTTTTTCCCAATTAGGAGCAACAACTACTGGAGTAGTCACCAAAGCTTTCTTCAAAATTTGGAATGAATTTCTACATTCCTCAGTGAATTCAAATTTGTGGTCATGCTGTAATAATATACACAAAGGTTTTGATATTTTTGAAAAGTCTTTGATAAACCTTCTATAAAATCCAGCATGCCTAAGAAAGCTTCTGATTCCTTTAACAGTGTTTGGTTCGGGTAGTTTTTCAATTGCTTCAAGCTTAGCCTTGTCTACCTTCACTCCTCTTTTTGAAATTAAATGTCCAAGAACAATTCCCTCTTTTACCATGAAATGACATTTTTCCCAATTTAAGACCAAATCAGTTTCCTCACATCTCTCAAGTCCCTTTTTAAGATTGTCTAGACAATTATCAAAAGATGAACCATAAACTGAAAAATCATCCATAAAGATTTCAATGGATTTTTCAAGCATGTCAGAGAATATGGAAATCATGCATCTTTGAAAAGTTGCTGGAGCATTGCAGAGTCCAAATGGCATTCTTTTGAAAGCAAATGTACCATAGGGGCAAGTGAATGTGGTCTTTTCCTGATCCTCGGGTGATATAGAAATCTGGTTGTATCCTGAGTATCCATCTAGAAAACAATAGTACTCCTTACCGGCTAACCTATCCAACATTTGATCCATAAAAGGTCATGGAAAATGGTCATTTTGAGTGGCTTGGTTCAGTTTACGGTAGTCCATGCAAATTCTCCATCCGAAGACTACTCTAGTGGGGATGAGTTCATTTTTACCATTTGTAATGACTGTAATTCCCCCTTCTTTGGGACACACTGGACAGGACTAACCCAAGAACTACTGGCTATTGGGAAAATGATTTCTGCGTCTAACCATTTTAAAATCTCCTTTTTCACTACCTCTTTCATGATAGGGTTTAGCCTTCTTTGCGGTTCAATGGAGGTGAAGCTTTTGTCTTCCAGGATGATTTTGTGTTGACAAATGGATGGACTTATTCCTCTAAGGTCAACCATGGTCCATCCTAGAGCTTTGGTGTGTAATTTCAACATGTCTACCAACTTCTTTTCTTGATGTAATTCTAGGGTAGATGAGATGATGACAGGCAATTTGCCTTCTTCTCCTAGAAAAGCATATTTCAGATGAGATGGGAGTTGCTTTAACTCCAGGTCAGGTGGTGAGACTATGGATGGAGTGAATGGTTTTTGGTCACTACTGTCAAGCTTCTTAAATGCTGCAGCACTGGCTAAAACAGTTTCTTCCAAGGTTGAATTCTCAACATCATCTCCTAAGTCTATTTCCTTATCATCTTCTTCTTCCAACCTACAGGTCTTCCTCACCTCTTCCTCTTGGCATATTGACTCAATCACACTTAAAGTTGAATAATCCTCTAAATCATCAGGGTATTTTAAAGAATTGAAAACATTGAAGGTGACTTTCTGATCTTGGAGTCTCATGGTCAGTTATCCTTTTTGTACATCTATCAAAGTTCTTCCAGTGGCTAAAAAGGGTCTCCCTAAAAGAATAGGAATATCTTTATTGGCCTCAAAATTCAAGATAATAAAATATGCCGGAAATATGAACTTATCAACCTGAACGAGAACATCCTCTATCTTTCCCTTAGGATAAGCAATGGTTTTGTCAGCTAACTGGAGTGTAACTGTGGTAGGTCTAGCTTATCCTATCCCTAAGTTGTTGAAGACTGATAAGGGCATGAGATTGATACTAGCTCCGAGATCACACAAGGCTTTCCCCACTTCCTTCCCACCTATTGAACGTGGAATGGTAAAACTTCCTGGGTCTTTCAACTTAGGAGGTATTACATTGGTCAAGTGTGCACTACATCCTTCAGTCAAGGCAACTGTCTCATATTCGTTCAACTTCTTCTTTTTGCTTAGGATGTCTTTGAGTAATTTGGCATAACTAGGCATTTGCTCAATTGATTCAACAAGAGGTATGTTGATATGCAATTCTTTGAACACATCCAAGAATTTTTTAAATTGTAGTTCTTCCTTCTGATTCCTTAACCTTTGAGGGTAAGGAACATAAGGAGGAACTGGTTTTATGAAAGCTTTACTTGAATGTGTGGAGCAAGATGGTTCTTTTGTGCCTTTGGTCTCACTCTCTTTTGGTAAGGTTGGGATTTCATTCACTATAGGTAGGGCAGGACTAGCTACCTTGGGCTCGAGATTCTTTGTGGGCTTAGGTTGTGGTTCAAGAACAGGAGTTTCAGGTTCTGACTTTTTGGTATTTTCAAATTTTGTTTGAGTCATTGGTCCAAACTTGTTCTGTACTGTTTCTGTCAATTCTTTACCACACCTATGAGTCACAACTTTTACATGTTCTTTTCCTGGGGCTCTTGGGATCTCTGTGTCACTGGGCAAAGTGCCAGCAGCCTTGTTCTTCTGATTTTGCGCAATCTGACTGACTTGAGTTTCTAAGTTCCGGAGTGCAGTCTGAGTTTGGGCCATAAAACCCTTCATCATAGCTTCCAAGGAAGATGATGATTCAATCTGTGGAGGAGGTTTTTGAAAATGTTGTTGGTTATTTTGAAAAATCTTGTTCTGATGATGCTGTGAACTTTGGTTATGATGGTGTTGAGAACTTTGGTTTTAATGATGTGAGCCTTGGTTTTGATGATGTGAACTACTAGCATGATGTTGTGGCTGAGAGTTTGAAATTTCTTGTGGCTTAGGAGCTGGCTGATTTAAACATGGATTGTTTCAAGAAAAATTTGGGTGTTGCCTCCAACTAGCATTGTAGTTGTTGCCGTAAGGAGCATTCCTGTTTTGAACATAGTTTACTGATTCATAGTTTTGAGGACAATATTCATAAGAGTGTTCCTCACCACAACAAACACACTGTACAAAAAGGACTGACTGAGTAGATGTAGTAGCAACTGGTTGTATTCCCTGGCTTGTAGATAAGTTTTAAAGCATTGTGGCCATGGAAGCAAGTTGTGTTGTTAATGCAGTATATGCATCTACATCATGAATCCCAACAGTTTTCTTTTGAGGTTGAGCACGTAGATCAGCCCAATGTCCGTTGTTTGTTGAAATGTTTTCAAGAACTTCATACCCGTCATTGTAGGTATTAGCTATAAAGGCCCCTCCTGATGTCGCGTCGAGCATTTGTTTTGCCATGGGGTTTAACCCATTGTAAAACGTCTCGAGTTGAATACAGTAGGGAATGCCATGGTGACGGCCTTTACGTAACAACTCTTTAAACCTTTCCCAAGCATCGGGAATTGCTTCATCGTCCATTTGTTTAAACATGCAAATTTCATTTCTGGACTTAGCATTACGGGTAGGTGGGAAATATTTTCTTAAAAATCTTTCAGCCATGTTGCTCCATGATGGTACAGAACCAGCTGCCAAAGAATTAAACCAAGACTTTGTCCGATCCCTTAGAGAAAAAGGAAATAAAGTGAGTCTCAAGGCATCGTTAGATACCCAGGAATCAGAAATGCATCAGTAATTTCCATAATCAATTTTAAATGAGAATGTGGATCCTCTGATGGCATTCCGGCAAACTGTCCGTTTGTTTGCAACATTTGAAACATGATGGGTGTTAAAATGTTTGATTTGTTATTTTTAGTTTAAAATAAATAACTTTTCAGATAACAAATATTATTGTGTTAAAAAAAAGATAATAAATGTTATATTCAATATATATATATATGTGTGTGTGTGTGTGTGTGTTGTTGTTGGATCAAATAATTGTATTCAAGATTAATGTTAAAGTTAAGGGTTTAAACTGCAATTGTGATAAAGTTAATTAGAGGGTTTATTATGTAATAATCTAATAGTTGTTAACTATTGGGCCTCAAGCCCGTTAAGCTTTTAGCTAAGCCCGTTAGGCCTAAAGCCTGGGTATTTAATGTTTTGGTTTATTAGATTTTAGGTTAGAATCCTCATAATTATTATCATAATCATATTAGAAAGGTAGAAAGGTTTCTCTGTATTCAAGGGTATCAAGAACACTCAAAGGTTTCATTGTTTATTTAAGGGATTGGTATGTTACTCTGATTTATATATCTCTTGATTATTATTGTGTTGCTTGATTACTTGATTGATTGTTTACCAACTAGATTAAACTGGGATAACAAGTGGTATCAGAGCCTAAAGAATCAATTTTTTTTTGTGATATTACTGTTCATCGAGAAAAGTACTGTTCATCGAGAAAATTTACTGTTCATCCTATTTCATGAATCTGTTATCAAAATCACGGTTAATACATCCGGTCGATTAGTATTTACTTATTTGTGCTTTTGTGCTTCATTCGATCGAAGGATTGCTTAGTTGTTGGTTTAATTGTGTTATCGGTCGAATTAATTTTCTGGGTTTGGTTTCGGTCGAACCCCAGATATTCTTCGTGTTCTTCGGTTTAGTCTTAGTGATTATCGTTATTATATGTTAATCGATCATATCTGTTACTGTGGTTATCAATATTATTGTTCGACCGATAGTTATTCGACCTGTACCTTCGACCGGGTAGTCGTGATCTCCGGTCTTACACCTTCGACCGAATAGTTGTGATCTCCGGTCTTACACCTTCGACCGAATAGTTGTGATCTCCGGTCTTACACCTTCGACCGAATAGTTGTGATCTCCGGTCTTACACCTTCGACCGAATAGTTGTGATCTCCGGTCATTCCTTCGACCGGACCTTAGTATTCCCCGGTCTTTCCTTCGACCGGATAGGAGTATCGACCGGACCTTAGTGGTTTCCGGTCTAGCACTCGACCGGATACTTGTTACTCCGGTCTTGCCATTCGACCGGGTACTTGCTTACTCCGGTCTTCCCTTCGACCGGATACCTGTTACTCCGTGCTAAGTCTGCGAAGGGGGACAAAAGTTTTGTGCTTGATCAAAATTTTCCTAATTTCAGTATTATTTCTTTGTGTGTTATACTGTTCAAATTCTGCACTTAATTATTTTTGGAAATTTATTTTTCTGAAAATTTTTTAGTGTGGTTGTTATTTTGATTCTAACGATCTCATCTAGTTGGTTGTCTTGATACTGAAAAGACTATTTACTAACAGTACAGCTAAGATGTCGAATCAGCTTCTCTCGATGGGCTCTCAAGTCAAACCTCCTGTCCTCGTGGCTAATGAGTATCGGCAATGGAAGACCAGAATGATTCAGTTCCTGAATCACAAAAACAAAGAATTCATGAAAATAATCATTGAAGGTCCTAAACCTCCAATGATCACAGTAAAGGGTCAACCTGCTACAGATTCCTCTCCTGAAATCCCTGACAGAGAGATTCCTAAACCTGTTCAGTTCTTCACTGAAAAGCAGAAAGACCAGCTCAAGTTAGAAGAAGAAGCTCTAATCTATCTGACGATGGCAATTCCAAACGACATCTACAATCGTGTCGACAGTCAGAGTACTGCTAAAGGAATCTGGGATGAACTAGCAAGGCAGTATGAAGGAAGTGAAGCTTCTATTCAAGCTAAGCAGAATCTGTGCATAAATGCTTACGAGGGATTTCATGCCAAAGAAGGAGAGCTGCTTTTAGATACCTATAATAGGTACAACATTATTCTCAATGACTTGCGGAGGAACAAAATCGCCAAATCTGCTTCTGAGATAAACTACAAGTTCATCAAGAATCTGAATCCAGAATGGAAGAACTTTGCTATCAACCTCCAGATGTCGAAGAATATGGCTCGAGAAAATGTCACCGACATCTTCTCTACTCTTGCTCAACATGAGGATGAGGTGAGATCTATGAATAATGAGTCTAATCATCTGAAGGATTCTGTGGCTCTCATAGCCGGCAAAGGTTCTGTATCCTCTGCAAGGTCGAAGAAAAAGGCGTCTAAAGCTTTAGTTACCGAAGTTACTGACTCTGACTCTGATTCAAGCAATGAAGAACTGGAAGTTGATTCAGATCCTGATATTCAAAAGTTCTCTGAAGACTTGGCTCTCATTACGCGACGATTCAAGAAGAGCTTTGGCAAGAAAAGATTTTACTCAAAGCCAAAGTATGATGAATACAAGAAAGAGAAGTCTGAGATGCGATACAAGCCGAGGCATGGAAAGAGAGAGGAAGGACGAGAAGATCGGAAGGAAGATAGAAGAGAAGGAAAGAGAGAGGAGAAGCGAGAAGAGCGAAAGGATGAACCAGGAAGATGCTACAACTGTGGCAAATTTGGGCACTTCTCAAGGGACTGCAAATTCAAGAAAGTGAAGAACTCAGAGTACTACTCAAGAAAGTCACTGATTGCCAAGAAACCTGAAGAAGGAAAAGTACTAATGGTTGAAGAAGAGAACTGGTTGTTCCAAAGTTCTGATGATGAGGAGCAAGCACATTTCACCCAAGTTTCTTACATGGCAAAGCTGGAAGGTGACGATGAAGACTCTGAGACACAATCCGAAGAAGCAAACTCTGAGGTAAGTGAAAATTCTGAACTTATTGAATCTTTAATGGCCCAAATACATGGCATGAAAGATGAATTTGCTTTACTGAAAGGCAAACTTAGCTCTGCACATCAATCTGTTTTAAGCTTTCGTGATGAAAATGCTATTTTAAAAGTTGTTGTGGAAGAAAAGGAAAAGGAAAAAGATGATTTAAAAGCTGAAAAAGAGTCTTTAAAAGAAAAAATATCTGGTTTAGAAACAGATCTTGTGAATCTTAATGCTGAAAAGGGTGAGTTTCAAATCAAATTTGAAGTTTGTTATAAAGAAAGAAATGAAGCTTTCACCAAAATAAAGCAACTGGAGGACATTAACATGAAACGAGGTCAGACTGAACAGACATTAAATCTGTTGACCAATAAACTCCAAGACGAAAGGTTTTACAAACTTAAACCAGGTTTGGGTGTGCCAATTAATGAAATTTTGAAAAAGGCACCGGAGCACCTATATAATTTTGATAAATTTGGCTCCGCAATAAAACCCATTCCTGACATTCGCGCTACTTTTGTTGAAGCAAGTTCTCCTAAACCTTCTGAAGAGACCAAAGGTCAAGAAGAAATGGGAAAGAACAAGTCTGGTGACACTGATTCTCAAAATCTTTTTAAATCTGTTGGTTTTACATATGGTGATTTGAACGAAAGCTATGCAACTCGAAAGATCGAATTTACTGAGTTTGAATCACTATTTACCACACCTTCTAAAGAATCAATGAGCACCAACACAGTTCTACCTGAGACTGCATGCAAATTTGATGAGTATGAATCGGATGTTTATCCATCTACTATACCATCAGTCTCAACTCCCATTGCTTCTAAACCTTTACTTCCTGAAGAGGTTGAAGAAGTTACTGCTACCGCGGATGAATCTTGTGTTCAAAATGATAAAACGGAGTTTATTGAGTCCATGACTGAAGATACATTTTCTGAAATGATGAATGCTTCAGACTCTGATCCTGTTTCTAATTCAAAGGGATCAAATTCTGTGAATGATCATACATCTGAATTGCTGAAGCAAATCGATTTGTTGCAACAGTCTCTTGATGAGGTTGAAGATGAAAACTTTGATTTCAAACATAAACTTGAAAAGTCTTTAAAAGTAAATCAAGAGCTTTGCATAAAGATCAATGATTTGAAAGTTACTATGTTTAAAAATGCTTCAAGTGATAAACAGATGTTCAATGATCCAAGCTGGAAGGTAAGAACCAATCCAGAATTTGATGCTCCTGCAAAACCTACAGTTGTTTACTTTGACTGTCCTGAATATCCACCGAGTATTTTTGAAAAGGGTGAGACTTCAAAGAGCACTAGAAAAGAACCACCTTCTAAGTTAGAGACTAACAAGGTTCCTGTTTCTGTTTCAGATATAAGAGGAAATGGAGTTGGGAAGAGTAAGAAGAATAAAGATCTTAGTTTGAATAAAAAGAATAGTTTGAATTCTAGTAGTTGTCCTACAGACAGTGTTATTTTGAATAGTACTTCTTTTGATAAACATGAATGTAAGATTTGTTCCGATAAATCTAAGTTTATGAATTTTGCTCGAAAGAATCTTTATTGCAAACACTGTTGGGATAATTCATTCAAATACTACTCCGCTCCTAAGTCCAAAAAGAATAAAAGCAAAGCTAAGCTGAACTCTAAGTCTAATTCTAATTCTGATTCTTCTACACAACCAAAAGTGTATCGTGCTAAGGTTGCCAATCCTACTTCTAAAAAGCACTTTCAGGAATTGAATGTTAAGATGGTTTGGAAATGGGTTCCAAAACCGCGTTATGAATGGAGAGTAAAAGTCAAACCTGAGGATATTCCTGAATTGCTTGATGCTAACCGCGAAGGACCCATCTTGATATGGGTGCCTAAGCAAAACTAATTGTCTCTTTTGCAGGCCTGTCGATTGTGGGTAATAGATTCCGGATGTTCACGCCACATGACAGGATTCAAGCACCTCTTGCATAACTATGTGGAGGAGCCTGCCGGAGCAGTTAGATTTGCCAATTCTGAAGCCGAAAGCCACGTCAGAGGATATGGAATGCTCGATAACGGTGTTGTGAAGATTCAAAAAGTGCTATATGTTGAAGTACTTGATCACAATCTGTTCAGTACCAGTCACTTCTGTGACATGCAATATCAAGTCCGCTTCACAACCACTCATTGCTATCTAGAAGATCACGATGATTACGAAGTCTTCAAATCTGAGCGCCATGGAAATCTATACTATGTAGATTTCCCTACACTGTCTGCCACACGTCCAGTATGTCTACTAGCCAAAGCTTCTAAAGCACAATCATGGACGTGGCATCGACGCTTGTCTCATCAGAATTTCCGATCTATAGCGAAGCTACAAAGACAAGGTCTGGTCAAAGGTCTACCAGAAATGAGGTTCGAAAAAGACTCACTCTGTTCCGCATGTGAGTTGGGCAAAATGAAGCGTATCTCCTTCAAGTCCAAAGCTGAATCATCGACCTCATCAACACTGGAACTTCTTCATATGGACCTTTGTGGCCCAATGCGCACTGCATCTATCAACGGAAAGAAATATGTGTTGGTAATGATAGATGACTACTCAAGGTATACATGGCTCGAGTTTCTTCGCAACAAGTCAGATGCACCAGAGTTGATTATCGCTTTCATCAAGCGCATTCAAGTACGCCTTCAACTGCCAGTCAGAATCATTCACAGTGATAATGGCACGGAGTTCAAGAATGACACCCTGAAGAGTTATCTTACTTCCGTGGGTATTTCACATAATTTCTCCGCCGCCTACACTCCGCAACAAAACGGCATTGTTGAACGGAAGAACCGCACTCTGGTTGAAGCAGCTCGTACTATGCTTGCTTACTCAGATCTACCCATATACCTTTGGGCCGAGGCAGTCGCTACAGCATGTTTTACACAGAACCGTACCATTGTGGTCAAGCGATTTAATAAAACAGCATATGAGTTAATCAACAATCATACACCTAATATCAAATTTCTTCGTGTCTTTGGTTGCAGATGTTACATTCTAAAAGAGCGTCAAGGATTATCAAAGTTTGATAAGAAAGCGGATGAAGGATATCTCGTTGGATACTCTCTGACATCCAAAGCTTATCGAATTTACATTATTCGAACTAAGACGGTTGTTGAGAGCATGAATGTCTCCTTTGATGAGAATTCTACAAGGACTTCTGGACACAACAGTTCAGAACTCGGTCTTAACGACAAAGCTTCTATTCAAGCAAGAATAGAACCAGCTATAACAGGATCATCTTCTTCAAACTCTAACTCTACTTCATCTGAGTTAGATTTATTGTTTATTGATGCCTTTGATGATATATGTGCAGATTTTGAAAAAGGCATATCAACATCAATAACAAGTGGTACAAGCTCGGAGGTCCCTACTATCTCTGAAGACATGCCTGGACCTTCCGACGCAGTCACTGACACTTCAACTCCATCAGGTACAACTACACCGTTAGTTTCTGACTCTACTAATACTGAATCTGTCTCTACAGATAGTTCATCTGGAAACGAAGTCCCGAGCACTTCAACCGCTAGTCCAGAAGCTTCAGTGTCAGATACACCAGTACAAGATGTCCCGAGTACATCTATGGAGCAACCTGCCGTACAAGATGACAACGATGCATCAAATACGCAACAAAAAGTTGATGCACTACCAAGCACACATCGTTGGACTAAGGATCATCCCCTGGAAAACGTGATAGGTGACATACAATCTGGTGTCACAACAAGATCTGCAACAGCTAACTTCTGCATGTTTTCAAGCTTCCTCAGTTCCTTAGAGCCAAAGAAAGCGGGTGAAGCTCTACGTGATCCATTCTGGATTTCTGCTATGCAAGACGAGCTTCTACAATTCGCAAGGAACAAGGTATGGCGCTTGATCCCACTACCTAAAGGTAAATCCGTTATTGGAACAAAGTGGGTGTTCAGAAATAAGAAAGACGAAGTTGGAGTAGTCGTGAGAAACAAAGCTCGTTTGGTCGCCAAAGGGTATTGTCAACAAGAGGGCATTGACTATGATGAAACATTCGCCCCGGTTGCAAGGATCGAAGCCATCAGAGTCTTTCTAGCCTATGCAGCGCACAAAAACTTTACAGTCTATCAGATGGATGTAAAGTCGGCTTTCCTGAACGGCGTTCTGCATGAGGAGGTCTACGTGGCTCAACCTGAAGGTTTCGTTGATCCTCATCACCCTGATCATGTCTATGTTTTAGACAAAGCGCTTTATGGTTTTAAACAAGCACCGCGAGCCTGGTATGAAACTCTCACTAAATTTCTACTTGCTTCTGGTTTCAAGAAAGGTACAGTAGATATAACCTTATTTCTTAAAAGGCAAGGTGATGACTTGATTCTTATTCAGATTTATGTTGACGACATAATATTTGGGTCGACAAATCCAAAATTTTGTAAGAACTTTTCAAAGATAATGGAAACAAAGTTTGAGATGTCGATGATGGGTGAATTAAATTTCTTTCTTGGTCTACAAGTAAAGCAATTACCCGAAGGCATATTTATTAATCAAGCTAAATATATAAAAGATATTTTGAAAAAGTTCAATATGTCAGATAGTTCAGTCATGAAAACACCAATGGCTACTGGTACACTCTTAGACGCGGATCCCTCAGGGAAGCCTGTTGATCAAAAGGTGTATCGTAGCATGATTGGATCTTTACTTTATCCGACTGCCAGTCGCCCGGATATAATGTTTGCCACATGTTTTTGTGCGAGATATCAGTCTAATCCTAAAGAGTCGCACTTAACTGCTGTTAAGCGAATCCTTAGATATCTCAAAGGTTCTCCTAATCTAGGCCTTTGGTATCCAAAGGATTCTCGTTTTGAACTAACTGCCTTTACAGATGCTGACCATGCAGGTTGTAAGCTAGACCGGAAAAGCACCTCTGGATCATGTCAATTCATAGGTGACAAACTTGTGAGTTGGACTTCAAAGAAACAAAACTGTGTTTCAACATCCACTGCCGAGGCTGAGTATGTAGCTGCTGCTAGCTGCTGTTCTCAAGTCCTCTGGATGACGACACAGTTAAGGGACTTTGGATACAACTACAAGCGCGTTCCGATTTATTGTGATTCCAAGAGTGCAATATCTATAACTGCTAATCCGGTACAGCACTCGAAGACCAAGCATATAGATGTACGCTATCATTTCATCAAGGATCATGTAGAAAAAGGTAATATTGAAATGCACTTTGTTCAAACTGACTTCCAGTTAGCTGATCTTTTCACCAAGCCATTGGATGAAAAGCGATTTCAATTTCTAATCAGCAAACTTGGTATGTTGAACATGTCTTAAACCTTACTCATGATTCAAGGGGGAGTATTACAAATCTTGATAGTGTGTTATTTTCCAACTGTTGTTAACGAGAAAGGAATCATATTCATAAATGATTACCATTGTTTCTTTCACTTATGCAGGTTGGTTCAAGTGACTATGGCTTCTAATCACATCGGATTAGAACCCGCACATCAGTGCTCTATCTATTTTTTATATGCTTTATTTCCTTATTAATTTAAAAAAAAAAAAAAACCCTATAGTGATTTAAGGGGGAGAATATCTGTGATATTAACAGATTTTTGGATACTTAAATGCTTATCTGACCGTGTGTTCTTAAAGATAAATACTTGTGTTTTATCTTCTCAATATACTTTGTCAAGTATTCATACACATAACGGTTCAGCACATTCTATTTGACTTTGTTATTACCATGTATCAAAAGTTAAATCTTTCTATGGTAATACTCACGTTCTTTGTATTCACTGTTGATTGAATCAAACGTCATTTCATGTGCTTTCATTGAAAATATGTTTATATATTGTTCATATAAACAACATTCGTTTTTGATTCTCCAACATATTGTTCTTCATGACAAAACTCCTATGAGCTTAATTGTCAAACTCTTTTAGTTTGAGGGGGAGAATTGCATCGTCAAACATCTTCTGTTTTGACATCTCCGAATATTATATTATTCATGTAACAAGTGATATTTGTGATTACATGTACAATAGTCTGTTGAACAGCATGCACTTTTAGGAAATTACATGGGATTCAGTGTGAGAACTTAACAGAACTTCCATGGATTCACGATAACCAGTGTTTCCTACCCAGGAAGTATTCCCTGAGTGATTGAGGGGAGAGGGGTCAAAAGAATTGAGTGTTGGTGTGTGCAAAGAGGTAAAATGAAAAAGAGAGATTGGTTAGAAGTGAGAATTAAAAGAAAGAGGGTGAGAGAACAGAGTAAAAGAATATTAAACTCTGCACCAAACTTCTTTCTAAGCCGGGCAGCCACATAATCTGATTGGTTCACATTCTTTGGTGACCATCATTGAAATAGGAAACTAGCCCATGCCATCTCTTGCATACAACCTCACCAGCTACTCATTCTTTTCTCAAAAAGAGAATGTTTCACATTTTCTGGGGACGCAGCATATATGCTATTGGTTCTTCATTTGGAAGATACTAATATTGAAAAAGAAGGAAAGTTGCCCCACCTTCGAACCCTTTCTCATGCACATTGAGTCTTTGTATAATTTGTTGCTGTCTCAACAAGTTTACATACTTTGAGCCTAATTTGAAAAGCAATCATCTATGCTTAATTTCTTTCATACACATGCACGAGCACACATAAATTTGTTTTCTGTCAGAACGTTCATAGATAATCATGTGTTATTCGATGATTGAATGGAAGACCTGGGGAGTCTACATCAAACCAGCTCCTTATATAGTAACTTTGTGTTACTCAGTAACTTTGTGTTACTGACAGGCATTCTAACTGAGTCATTAGTTGATTCAGGGTTACACCTATTAAACTGTTTGAATTTGAAAAGATTCGAATGGTTACTACTTTCTATTTTAATCTGAAAAGATTGAAATAATCACTCTTTCCATCTGGGAAGACTGCTCTTATTTCCATACAGGGCTCGTTACATGATGAAGACTGTGCTTACGTGATCATACACAATGGGGGAGATTGTCTTGATAAGGGGGAGAATGTTTTGCCAAGTTTTGATGATGTTGATTATCACCACTCATCAAAAAGGGGGAGAAGATATAAAAAGGGGGAGAAGATACAAAAAAGGGAGAATACAATCTGAAGATCTGAAGATTTCAAAGATTTTAAAGATTTTAAAGTTTTTAAAGATATCAAGTTTTGAAGCGATCAACGACATATTTGAAGATAAGTGAAGACAAGAGAAGACCCGAAGACAATTGCAAAAAAAAAATTAATCTTGAATCCAAAGGGGGAGATTGTTGGATCAAATAATTGTATTCAAGATTAATGTTAAAGTTAAGGGTTTAAACTGCAATTGTGATAAAGTTAATTAGAGGGTTTATTATGTAATAATCTAATAGTTGTTAACTATTGGGCCTCAAGCCCGTTAAGCTTTTAGCTAAGCCCGTTAGGCCTAAAGCCTGGGTATTTAATGTTTTGGTTTATTAGATTTTAGGTTAGAATCCTCATAATTATTATCATAATCATATTAGAAAGGTAGAAAGGTTTCTCTGTATTCAAGGGTATCAAGAACACTCAAAGGTTTCATTGTTTATTTAAGGGATTGGTATGTTACTCTGATTTATATATCTCTTGATTATTATTGTGTTGCTTGATTACTTGATTGATTGTTTACCAACTAGATTAAACTGGGATAACATGTGTGATGTATGAATGTGGTGAATATATATATATATATATATATATATATATATATATATATATATATATATATATATATATATATATATTTGAGAATTTATTAAAAGTTTGATTTGTTTTTTTGATCTAAAATAAATAACTTTAGATAATAAATGTTGTTTTGTTCAAAAAAAAAAGATAATAAATGTAGTATTCAATATATAGGGTTAGGTTCCGGTGAGAAACGTGAAAAATGGTTATCAACCGTTGGATGAGAAATGGACTCACATTATGATGAAATGCAGCGAAATAAGATGCACTGAGATGCACCAGATCAATTCTCTTCGAAGCCGCAATTCATGGGGGGGGGGGGGGGCTTGAGATTAAAAGAGATCAACGGTTCATATACACTTCTCACGCTTCTCACCGTTAACTCAATTTCTCACATGATCCTTCGCCTCTCTCTCTCTCTCTCTCTCTCTCTCTATATATATATATATATATATATATATATATATAGGGTCAGGTTCAGGGGAACACCTCAAAATAACGGAAAACTGAGGAACACCCTGGTAGCCCTTCATCTGGACGGTATTCACTTGTGCATACAAATAATTTGTAACATGCATAATGCACAAATGCATAAAAAGCAAAAAAAAAAAAAACAACTTAATTTACTTGTATGCACAAGTGCATACCATCCATATGAAGGGTTACCAGGGTGCTCCTTAGTTTTCCATTTTTTTGAGGTTTTCCCTTGAACCTCCCTAATGCACAGGTGAATATCAACCGTGAATATAGAGATGGCCAAAAATCAGTCCTGTCTGGGCCGAACCCAAATCAGTCCCGGTGATGCTTAATGAACTTCAGTAGGCCTTCATGGGTTATATTGTCTTAATGAACTATATTGAGCATTTACAAGCTTCAATGACTCTTCATGGGCTTGAGTCCAATGGAACCGATTAAATGTCAGTAGATCCATTAAGGCCCAATGAAACCCTTTAAGCTCAATGAAACCCTTTAAAGCCCGATAGATCCGTTAAGGCCCAATGAAAACCTTTAAAGGCCAATATAACTGATTAAAGTTCGGTAGAGTTAATTAAACCCCAATAGATCCATTAAAATCCAATGAAACCCTTTAAATCCCGATAGATCCATTAAGGCCCAATGAAACCCTTTAAAGCCCAATAGAACCCTTTAAACTCCGATAGATTCATTAAGGCTCAATGAAACCCTTTAAAGCCCGATAGATCCGTTAAGGCCCAATGAAAACCTTTAAAGGCCAATATAACTGATTAAAGTTCGGTAGAATTAATTAAACCCCAATAGATCCATTAAGACCCAATGAAACCCTTTAAATCCCAATAGATCCATTAAGGCCCAATGAAACCCTTTAAAGCCCAATAGAACCCTTTAAAGCCCAAATAGATATGTACTGCATATATGCATGTGATGTGTACTGGGATCAATAAGGCCACTAAGGCCCACTATAGCCTACTAAGAACCATTAAAGCCTAGTAAGAACCAATACAAACCAACAAAACCTTTCATGACTTATTAAGGCCCAATAACACCAATAGTGACTTAATATATGTTTGTATGCAGATATGAACTAGGGCAAAATGCGTGAAATAGCAACCTACTTTCATAAATTTCCTTATTATAACATTATACTTTCATTTTTTCTTATTCTAGCAATGTACTTTCAAATTATTTTTTATTAAGACATTGTACTTTGAAAAATTTACCCATTATAGCATTAGGTAACCTTTTGATTTAGATGTACTCATTATACCAGGTTTTCATGCCACCTCATTGTCCACATAGGTTGTCCACATGTACTATATTGCTGACGTATCATTTTTTATTACAGCATTGTACTTTCAAAAAAAAATTATTATAACACCACCAGTTACTATTATAACATTGTACTTTTACTTTTAATATTTTTGTTATTTAGACATTGTACATTTAACAAAAAATATAATTTCAGAAATTAAACATGTTTACAAAAGATCACTATTTCATGAATAAAATGTTCACAAAAGATCATTGGTGAACCATTATTATGTATTTGTTTTCAATATTTGACCTCGATTATTATGTTCTGATATCGAATAAATGTAGTGAAATGCAAACCCCAACTCTCTTTTCATTATCTTCATCCTCCACCACCTCTAGGTATCTCCCTTCTTCCCCATTTCACTTTCCACATGGTATAATGGGTACATCTAAATCAAAAGGTTACCTAATGCTATAATGGGTAAATTTTTCAAAGTACAATGTCCTAATAAAAAATAATTTGAAAGTACATTGCTAGAATAAGAAAAAATGAAAGTATAATGCTATAATAAGGAAATTTATGAAAGTAGGTTGCCATTTCACGCATTTTGCCCTATGAACTACATATATGCATGTGATGTGTGTTGGGATCATTAAGGCCACTAAGGCTCACTATAGCCTACTAAGAACCATTAAAGCATAGTAAGAACCAATACAGACCAACAAAACCTTTAATGACTTATTAAGGCCCAATAACACCAATGGTGACTTAATATGTGTTTGTATATAGATATGTACTACATATATGCATGTGATGTGTATTAGGATCAAATGGATCCTTTAAAGCCCAATCAATCCATATGGATCTGTTAAAAGCCTAACCGATCCGTTAAAGCCCAAATGAATCCAGTAAAACCGAGATGGAACCATTAAAGCCCAAGTGGATCCATTAAAGCATAAATGGATCCATTAAAGCCCAACCGATACATTAAAGCCCAATCGATCCGTTAAAGCCCAAGTGGATGCATTGAAATCCAACCGATCCATTAAAGTCCAACTGGATCTATTAAATCCTAATTGGGTCCATTAAAACCCAAGTGGATCCATTAAAGCCTAAATTGATCCATTAAATCCCAACTGATACATTAAAGCCCAAGTTGATGTTGAATATTTTTTAAGACTTGAAGGTTAGATTTGTACGATTTTATTCGGCGTGGTCTCGTAGACAGATCTGAACTATGACTAAGGTAGAAGGACTTGAGAATTGATAAAATAGAGACGAGCCGCTAAAAGTTTAAAATCATAAAAAAAAAATTAAAAACGTACAAGTTTTAGTCGGGTTGACGGGTTGGTCGGGTTACTTTGGGCTCAACTCGTTTCCAACCCAATAGATGTGGTTTGATTTAAAAAAAACATTATACAAGTTATTAAATTTTCAACTACCTATATTTATTTATATTTTTGACCTTAGGCAACATAGAAACAAGAAAATATGTTGCCTAAGATAACTTTCATTGATTTAAAAAAAAACATTATACAAGTTATTAAATTTTCGACTACCTATATTTAGTTATATTTTTGACCTTAGGCAAACATAGAAACAAGAAAATATGTTGCATAAGATAACTTTCATTGATTTAAAAAAAACATTATACAAGTTATTACATTTTCAACTACCTATATTTATGTATATTTTTTACTTTAGGCAACATAGAAACAAGAAAATATGTTGCCTAAAATAACTTTCATTGATTTAAAAAAAATATTATACAGTTTTTACATTTTCAACTACCTATATTTATTTATATTTTTAACCTTAGACAACATATAAACAAGACAATATGTTGCCTACGATAACTTTCATTTATTAACAAAAAAAAACATTATAAAACTAAAGCAACATAAGGGAAAATGTTGTTTAAGATAGTTGAGGCAACATATAATTATTCATATGTTACATAAGGTCTGACTTAGACAACATAGAACTACATGTTGCCTAAGAGGAAACTTAGACAACATATATTAGCCTTTGTTGCCTAAGCTTATCTTAAGCAACATAGACAATTAGCATATGTTGTCTAAGACAACATTTGGTGTAGTGATATAATGGTTCACTACAAAACAAATGACTTTTAACCACTTAGGTTGTGGTGCACGGGTAAAACCTTTGGGGGATGTAGTGGAAAATCTCATCTACCTAGGGTTCAAATCCAGGCGTGGCCAAAGCCCTTGGGGCCGTGAAAGTTCACATCCGATGACTCCAGTTCATTCGTGGTCGCCCGGGGATTACTCGCCTGGAAACCCACGGTTACAAAAAAAAAATGACTTTTACCCGTAAAAATCACATAGGAAAATTTCCGTTGGTGATTACCGGATCACCGGTAAAATACCAATGGTTCCAATGATCACCCACAAAATCCCTGGGTAATTTGAATTCCCCAACAATTTATCCACAACTTTTGTGACAGTTTTATGATGAATCACCCCTTTAGCGCGACGGATCTCGTAGGGAAACTTCTCTAGATAAAATTCTGCCATTAGTAGTGGTTAGGACTTCGAAGATATATGCTCATATGGCCAAAATGACATAGCAACAAGTTTGCTGGCCATCTCAATTGTAAAAGCAACTATCTCCACAAACTAGACCTCAATAATGCTTGCTTAATTATGAAGATGTTTATACGTTGCCTCCCCATGCTAGTGACCATTGAGTTCAACACTGATATGCAAACTAAATATGTGTCAAAGTCCCTTCATGGTTTAAAGCAAGACTCAAGGCACAGTGATTTCTCAAACTAGTAGATGTGTTAGTAACTTAGGTGGCGTTTGTTTTTTAAGAGGTATGAAGTCTGAAGTCTTATTTCACTTCCGATTAATAATAGGTTGTGCTGAAGTTTTAAATCTGAATCAATAAAACTGTTTGTTTTTGTAACATTTGGAGACGTCTTGAGAGAAAGGAGAACATATAAAATGAGGCGGAATAAGAGATTTTAATAAGTTAGGTCACTATTTCTTATTTAAGATGTATTTAAGAGGCATTAAGAGGTTTTGAAAATTGGAAAAAAAACAAACAATTTGATTGTCAAAAGGTGAATTTTTAAAAAACAAACAGCCGCTTAGTATCGTGCATCTATGTTGCTTTAAGCAAAACCTTGCTGAAGACTCCCTACTTATTTTGCATAAATGGACACATATGGTATATATTGATAGTATATTGGTGGCTGGATATGTAGTTCATAGATAATTTGAGGCATGTTCTTGATGGAACACTACAGTATAAAGAATCTGGCTGTTGAAAGATCTTATCATATTTGCATATATACAAGTATTTAGAAACCAATATGGTCTCCTTTTTCATGAAAGAAATAATGATCTTAATATAAGATCAGGAGTTGCTGGATTGAAACCCTGACACTTCCCATTGATATAATTCAGTCAAATTAATTATCATCCATTGAAGGAGAACCAGGTTTCAATCATTATATGGGCAGGTATAGTAGTGGGTGATCAATTGCTACATATCATAGGGATCATCACAAGGCTAGACATATGTCCTTTGTTGTTCATCTACTTAATTAGTCAAAGAAGCCAATTAACATATCTGATCAATGGTTCAATTTGCAGCTAGCCCCTCACATGTGTCCTATGTTCCCCCAATGATGTAATTTGCTTGGGATTGTTAGTTAGCACCATTGTAACCACGTTGCAACTCCAACTAATCCAGCAATTCACATGCACCACCTTTCTATCATCTCTTCAAACATTGTATATCCTTTAACAGATCTTGAGGTTAAACAAAGAGCTACAATTATAGGTTACCGGCCCGCCTATAATATATTTGTCAACAAATTAATTTTATGAAAATCTACAATTCTGTGAGACTAATTAATTTATCCTATAAAATGCAAAGCATACATTAGCTTTCAACTGATTCGAAGGATATATGTCCATTCCTTGAAGGAGTTGGTAACAATGGACAATCAAGGCATGTTCAAAAAACAAAAAGAAGGGGACACAAACTGTTAAAGAGGTACGAATGAGTGAAGCCAATCCATTCACTTTTTTGGATACAAGAGATGGTTCCGAGTAATAATTATCTTCTTCGAATAATGGGTATTGCTTAGAAATTAATTATTTTCTTTATGGGTCTATCTTCTTTCTCCTTTTAATCATTTCAGAAAAGTAAGAAAGATTTATGAACAAAAAGGGGAGGGATACAAACATTAGAAACATTTTCATGCATGTGCACCTCAATAATTCCATGATGGGTATAGTGCAAAGTGATGGCCCCTTTTTGTTGCAATTGATAGCTGTGGCATTTGTCTGGTTTATTTTTGTTGCCATCTATATATGTGAGAGAGAGTGATCAACCAATTCATGTTGGCATCTAAACACTCGTTCAAAACGATAAATTCCAATAGCGTAAGTGAAACACTAGAATCCACGACATCTAGTTCTATCAAAGAAAAAACATCATGCATTTGTATGTTTTTATTGGGTTATATCGTCGTGTAAACTAAAAGGAATTTAGGTCTTAGGGTGCGTTTGGTACACAGACTGGATGGGACAGGACGGGACAAAAAAAATAGTCCCATGTTTTGTATGCCATGGGACAAAAATCACATGGGACAAGATGGGACAAAAATCAGATTTCATGAGACAAACCTTAAGTTTTTTAGTTCCACCAAAATAGGTGGAACAACATAGGACTAAATGTAAGATTACAATATTACCCTCTTTCAAACATATGATTTTAAACCTAAACTAAATGTGGGACAGACAGTTAGTCCCGTCCCGTCCCGTCCCATCCCATCCCATCCGGTCTGCGTACCAAACGCTACCTTAATGACGTTATAAAAGAACGCATGAGTTGGACATTTTGCGGTCTGACTTAAAGACTTAGGGGTCGTTTGTTTTTTTAAAAAAACCTCTTAATGACTCTTAAGTCTGAATCATTCAGACATTTTTACACACCACCTCTTATTAATCATAACTAAAATAAGACTTCAGACTTTAGACCTCTTAAAAAACAAACGGCACCTTAATGTGAATACAAATCTAATGTAATATTTAGAAGAAGAAGAAGAAGATACCACACCCATTTTTCACTAATTTTTTTAGCGAGATTCTTCTGGTCCCGGAAAAAAGTGTACTGCACATGACTCGCTATTACGCTAACCTTATGGGTGGGTCTTGTTAGAAATTCTCAAATTGTGGTGAAATTGTATTTCGTCTAGTTAGAACTTGTTTAGATTAATGTAAGGCTCTTTAGTCCAAATTCCATATTTATAATTTCCCCTAAAATTCAGGACAAATCTACCCTTTGTTCTATATATTCACCTTCTAGCGAGGTAAGTTGCAAACTAAAAAAAAGAGCATCATGTCCGAGTAACTAAAGATTTTATCCCCACAACCACACTATATATATACCTGTCTGTACATGTTGGGTCACAATAGTTTCTCGCATGCCTAGATCGCGGATGAAAGTGCATAAGAAGTGATAAAAAGTGTATCACACCTTGACAGAACTTGGTGTGGAAAGCATTGATGAAAGTAGTGTGTTTACACCTGAGCAACTAGGAATTTTGGTCCTCACAACCACATTATCCTATGTGAGCCCTATAAGTGAGTCATGCCACATTTGCTGATTGCCACCAAACATGATCACACAAATTTTGACCCCAAGATGTTTTAACCTTTGAGTGAGACTGGTTCAGTCTCAAAACAAACTTATGGCCAAGGTCCTCATAAATGATGATTGAGATTAGATTCTACAATTTTGGACCATAAAACACTTGGTTTACGTTCCTGTTTGTATACAAGCTAAATCTTCTAATTAATAATTAAGCCAAGAGAACTTTGATTTAATTACATTAATTTGTCTGTCAAAAAGTTCACCAACCAGATTTACCAAGGAATAAATATTTTGGTTGCTTTTGGCGGATCGCTTACTACTAGTTAGCTCGGTTGGGTCTATCAGTAACTTAGAATTGAATTCTGGTCCTTACAACCATTATATCGTTAATATTGTCTGAGGTGGGTCTCAGTACTATCTTCTTTATATTCCCAGAATATGTTACCTATAAATTAAAATTCCTAGCTAAGCATGTGACCCAAAAAGTCTATTACGTCTTGCTAGATCTCACACATCTTTGAATGGGATTTGTCTGGTCTAAAACAAATTAAGTCTATCATCATGTCAGCATAACCAAGATTTCACCCATGTTTTTTTTCTCTGGTTTGAGCTTATTCAAGATATTCCTTAGTGAAGATTTACACCGCCAAATGATCAGCGGCACATATTTTAAATCCCTTGAAATGATGCTTTAGTAACTAAAAGTCTAAAACTACAGTCACAATCACATTCATTCTAGCTACTTTGACCCTAAAAACGCAGTGGCATTTAATGGTATAGTGATATTAGTCCCAAGCAAGTCTTACGACCCACAAGTTGTGAGTTCAAATTTAGACATGAGTGCAGGCAGTGGCGGATCCAGAATTTTTTCCTGGTGGGGGCACCTTTAAGGCAAATTAAAGGCCATGAAGTCGTCCGATGTGTTTTTAGCATAATTCCACTTTTTCAAGTGATTTTTAAAGTTTTTTGGTTGATTTCAATGGATTTTTAAGTTCTTTTTGTCGATTTCGAGAGATTTTTTAGGTTTTTTTTGGTTGATTTCGAGAGGTATTTTTCCGTTTTTTGGTTGATCTAGAGGTACTTCTTTTGTTTTTTTGTTTTGTGGGGGGCCGGACAAGAATTTACTGGGGGGAAGCTAGGGTAGACGGTTAAAAAAAACTTGTTTTTAACCTAAAATTTTTGTTTTTTAATATTTTAATGGGGGACCCATCCCCATATGTTACTAGCTAGATTCGCCCATGAGTGCAGGAGTTTGATTGTCGTTTCATGAGAAAAAAATAAATAAAATAAACCCTAGTTGAACCCTAGAGGATGTGGCTCTCACTGTTTTTCTGATACGCCAGGACTGCGTAACCATTGCTCAAAAAGATGCCCTCTTTCTCCATACTACACGTAACACTAAAATACGACGACTAGAGAATATACATGCAGTATATATCTGCTTGTTTCATATATTGTTTCTTTGGAACACTTGATGGATTTATATTTTTGTTTCTTATAGAAGAATTAAAGAGAGGGCTGACAAAGAGAACATGGTGTCGGAGACTGAAGACCATGATGTATGATGGATTTGCTAGCTAGAAATCAATTTCATGTTCTTGAGAGAATCCAACTATAAAAACACAGACAAGACTATATATATAGATGATTATATCATTAATATTAAGTCTTGAATTCAGAACAAATTTGATTAAAACCTAATAACAAATACTTAGATAAAAGGGTATCGGTTATTTTCATGTTTATGCTAAAAACTGATAAAGACTACCGGTGAATTATGAATACATCAAAAAGAAAATTTAAAATTAGAAGAAAAAAAGGTTGATATTTTCTTGGGTCAGCATATATTGTGGTACTGGCATGGTGGCCAACTTTTGGTTCACATCTTCAATGGTAAGAAGACCCACAAATAAAGCTATTCTATTATGTCAATTTGTATATATACAAATATGTTTTTGCATCTACTTTTGAAAATTTTCTTTTTATGAGTATCATTATTTTATGGGTTAAATACCAAATATTGCAGATGTATTACGTACACACTCATAAAAACTAATTCGACAAATAATACATTAATTTCCTATATTTTAAATTCCCTTTTATCTATACTATATATTAAAATTCTTAAACGGTTCTTGAAAAAGACCGTTTTTGAAAAGTAGTTTTTGGCCCTTTTTTTTCTCCTAATGATTCCACTCCTATTCAATTACATTAAATTCAATTTTACATTTATCATTCTTACAATTAATTATTTAATTTACTTTATATCATTTGCTTTTTCATTTTTCATTTTACACCATTATCATGTTAACACAAATAATCGTATATGAACAAAAATATAATGAAAAAATACGTTTCTTTTTTTTACAAATTATACCATTAAAATCGTCTCGTCAATACCTTCAAAACGAGTCCAATATTAAATATTTTTTAATTTAACCGTACTATTAAAAACTATGAATATATGAATTAGTTTGTTTTCTATTCATATGTTTTATTTTTTTTCACCGTTAGCATATTAAAAATCCATAATCGTAGATCAACTAAAATATATTAAAAATATGTTTCATTGTTATTATAAATTATATTATTATAATTTTTTTCGTCAATAATTTTAATATAAACTAATTATTGAATACTTTTATACGTAGCATAAATATGTAACATTATATATATACTATTTATATCTATACTATTATATTAAAATTGTAATATTACATTTAACATTCTTACAATTAGTTATTTAATTTATTTTATATCCCTTGCTTTTTCATTTTTCATTTTACACATTTGTCATATTAACGTAAATAATCGTATATGAACAAAATGCAATGAAAAAATACGTTTTTTTTACAAATTATACCATTATAATCGTCTCGTCAATACTTTCAAAACGAGCACAATATTGAATATTTTTTAACTTAACCGTACTATTAAATATCATAAATATCTATGAATTAATTTGTTTTCTATCCATACATTTTTTAACCGTTAGCATATTAAAAATACATAATCGTTGATCAACTAAAATATATTAAAAATACGTTTCATTATTATAATAAATTATATCATTATAATTTTTTCGTCAATAATTTTAATATAAACTAATTATTGAATATTTTTATTCGCATAAATCTGTAACATTATCTATACTATATATAGTATATATATCTATACTATATAATTAAAATTCTAAAACGGTTCTTGAAAAAAGTGCAGTTTTTGAAAAACGGTTTTTGGAAAACCATTAAAATTAAATGTTACATTTACCACCCTTACAATTAATTATTTAATTTACTTTATATCCCTTGTTTTTTCATTTTTCATTTTACACCCTTATCATGTTAACACAAATAATGGTATATGAACAAAAATGCAATGAAAAAAATACGTTTCTTTTTTTACAAATTATACTATTATAATCGTCTCGTCAATACCTTCAAAACGAGTCCAATATTGAATATTTTTTAATTTAACCGTACTATTAATATCATGAATATTTACGAATTAAATTGTTTTATATAAAAATTATAAAACGGTTATTGTACAATCTTTTGTACAATAACATTTACCACACTTACAATTACTTATTTAATTTACTTTATATCCCTAAAAATTCTAAAACAGTTATTGTACAATCTTTTGTACAATAACATTTATCACTCTTACAACTAATTATTTAATTTACTTTATATCCTTTGTTTTTTCATTTTACGTCATTATCATATTACACAAATAATCGTATATGAACAACAATGCAATGAAAAAATACGTTTCTTTTTTACAAATTATACCATTATAATCGTCTCGTCAATACCTTCAAAACGAGTCAATATTGAATATTTTTTAATTTAATCGTACTATTAAAAACTATGAATATCTATTAATTAGTTTGTTTTTTATTCATACGTTTTTTTTCACCGTTAGCATATTAAAAATACATAATTGTAGATCAACTAAAATATATTAAAAATATGTTTCATTAGTATTATAAATTTTAATATTATAATTTTTTCGTCAATAATTTTAATATAAACTAATTATTGAATATTTTTATGGGTAGCATAAATGTATAACATTCTATATATACTATCTATATCTATTCTATTATATTAAAATTGTAAAACGGTTATTTTCAAAATTCAATGTTACATTTAACATCTTTACAATTAGTTATTTAATTTACTTTATATCTCTTACTTTTCCTTTTTTATTTTTCATTTTACATCTTTGTTATATTAACACAAATAATGGTATATGAACAAAATGCAATGAAAAAATATGTTTCTTTTTTTACAAATTATACCATTATAATCGTTTTGTCAATATCTTCAAAACGAGCACAATATTGAATATTTTTTAATGTAACCGTACTATTAAATATCATGAATATCTATGAATTAATTTGTTTTCTATCCATACGTTTTATTTTTTTTCACCTTTAGCATATTAAAAATACATAATCGCAGATCAACTAAAATATATTAAAAATACATTTCATTATTATTATAAACTAGACATATACCCGCGCACGATGTGGCGCGAAAAATCGTGAAATCGAAGGAACAATTGACAAAGGTATGTATCCGCTCGCGAAACATCTTGAAATCAAAATGACAACAACGTTTCATTTTAAGTTTGTATTTCTTCTTCCTTATCGATACTTTAGTCAATGATTCACATATAAGTGCACCAAACAACTCAAGCACCGTGTTTTCATAGATTAAAGTATCGATAAGAACAAAGAATACAAATTTGAAATGAAAACGTTGTTGTCATTTTGATTTCGAGATGTATGAGCGGATACATACCTTTGTCAATTGTTCCTTCGATTGCATAATTTTTCGCACCACATCGTGCGCGGATATATGCCTAGTCTTGTAATAAATGAGTAAACATGTCATCAGTTTTTTTGCTTGTCTAACATGTTAAATGTGTAATAACATGCCAACCAAGCAAATGACTTGTAGTATTAAAAAAAACATGTGATTATGACTTGCTAGAAATACCTATAAACTTAAACTTTGGAATCAATTCTTTTTTTTTTTTTAAGGGTGTCCTAGTGTAACACCCCGATTTCGAAAAGCTATCGTTTCAAACTAATACAGAAATCGGTAATTTAAGGGAAAAATAAGATATTTGATTTTGGTCTTGAATCCTTGATTTTATAGTCTTGATAAATGAAGAATTCAATTACGAGTCCAACGGTTCTTTCCGGAGCAAAAACGGAGCTATAACGAAGAAGTTATGACCAAAACAGTATCGAGAAGAAAACCAGGGGAAGCGGGCGACTTATGCCGCGACCCAAGGTCGCGAGACAAGTCTCGAAACCCCCTGGACGAGCTTAAAACCGATTTTCAGCACCCAAACTTCATTCCTTCATATCTCCTTCATCCTAGCTCCGATTTGGTGATTCAAGTTGCTACGGTTTCGTTTTTGAGAGCTCTTCAAGGATCTAGCAAGAGATTGGAAGTCTATTGAAGTATACTAGAGTATTTTGTGGTGGTAAGCTTCTCATCTCTCCCTATTCATCTTCTTCACCAAAGTTTTCTAGGGTTTCATCCACCCTTTGTTCTCCCTTTCATAGATTGAAGGTTTGTAATCTTTTGGTGAACTAGAGGTGTTTTGATTGGTGGATTCAAGTTTGGATTAAGGTAATCTTCTATTCTCTTCATTTATAGAAGTTATGATTTCGGTATCAGTTGAGGTATTCATGTGTAAGGTTGGGAAACGATTCTTTGTGGTTGATTATGTATATTTATGGTTGGAACCTTGTGGATCTAGGTTTTGGAAGATTTGGTTTGAAGAATCAAGTTCTTCAAGGAAAGTTCTAAGTGGGTAAAATCTAGATTTAGTCTAAATCTAGCAAGGTGAGTTTACTAACCCTTTTGTAAAAACTAGATACACATCATTTACTTTACTTGTTATCATTATTGCTATTACTCAAGTGTTCTTATTTAATGTACAAGTATTTGGGGATTTCTATGGAAATATGTATGTGAGTAACCTACTATGAGTCACTTATGCATATCTTGGTATTATGATGATTCCTACTTGGAATGCCTTTTGGCGACCTTATATTCTCACGAAGTATTTGGATGATTACTATGTCATATGATGGATTTACATGCTTGGGATGGTAATGTTGTATTCATGGTTGATATCCGAATATGTTGGGTTAAAACACATCTTGAGACCTCCTATTTGCATAATGTGGACGAACCAAGTCAGTGATTCACTATAGGGATGTAGGTGGGTGACATTTGGGGAATTTCCTGAGTGGTAGTCCCCTATGCGTCTAGACCTCCGCCGTCGGGGAATTTCCTAAGCGGTAGTCCTCGATGTGTGTCGGGCCTTTGGGTTGCCTTTGTTATTTGGCTTCAAGGTGCATCGCCTCTTTGGGTGAACCTGATTGGAGATATGGGTCGCTCCCATTGACTCCACATCTACGTGATTAATTGGTTAACTGTTGATAAGAACTGTAACTGTTTCTGGTATGCTTTTACTTGTTCAACTCACTAGGTTTTTTGGCCTAACACTTGTTTGGTGTCGATGTGTATCTCAGGTATTAGCGGCGCTGCTCCTAGGCAAGCTTAGATGCTTTGGGCGAGAGCTTGGGGATACGGCTCTTGGACTATTTTTGAGAAGCCTTGGGTTTATAGATGGCACCCATTTTGTAATCTCTTTTCTAGATGTAGAAATTAGATTAGTTGGTTGTTATTTATCTATCCGTTAAATTACAATTGTGATTAAACAGGTTTATTCGTATATTTCTCCATTTTTGGGAGACTCTTGCTATGGCAATTTTATACCACTTCTCCTCTTTTGGAAAGTTTTTGTTATCCCTATTTTTAGGGTGTTACGCTATGCTTAGACTAATCCCTTGGCAAATTGTGACTGTAAGACATCAGCCCTGATTAAACCTCAGTGGCCACAATTGTTGTGTATGTCTAGTTCGAACCTTGGCAGATGGGATATTCCACCACATCCCTCAGGGCCTTAACCAGTACGCCACAACCCTTGTGGTTGTCAATTCTTAATATGCATCATATTATGATTTTTATTGGTGTAAATGTTGAAGCGGCAAAAGCTTCATCTAAGTGGTTCTGGATCTAGCTTTAAAAACTATATGCCTACAAGGATTTAAACAACTTGAATTGTACTGTGATAACATTGTCAAATCTTAAGTCTTAGGGGACGTTTGGTTCGCAAATTTTAATGGAATCTGATGGAATTGGAATGTTGAATTCCGTTGACCAGATTCCATTAAATCGTTTGGTTCATTCTTTTTAAGGAATTGGAATGTTGAATTCCAATGAATTCCACAAATAAAGGAATTCAACATTCCTTGGGGGAGGTGGTATTTCATTGGAATGAAATGTCATATTTTTTTTGGACAAAATTGTCCCTCATCCTAATATGCACCACCACCTCCAGCCACCACCTCCGGCCACCGTCACCGGCCACCATTGACCACCACCTTCGGCTACCACCTCCGGCTACCAACACCGGCCACCACCTCTGGCCACCACCACCACTACCATTGACCACCACCGACCACCACCAGCCAGCCACCACCTCCGGCTACCAACACCGGCCACCACCACCTCCGGCTAGGGATGGTGATTTGCCCCGACCCGGTAGGGAATCCGGTTCACCCGACCCGGGCGGGGCCGAGAATCCCCCGCAAAACCGGATACCGGGGCCGGGGATCCTCGCTTGATTAAAATCGGGGCCGGGTAACACACCCCCCGCCCCGCCCCGTACCCGTTATATATATTAATATTAATTTAATTTATTTATTAATATATTGATATATAATTTATGTTATTCCCAAATTATATATTTGCTTATTTGATTTTTATAATTAAATGGTTATGTGCATTCATGAAAACACGCACATATATATATATAATTATATATATATATATATATATATATATATAACTTTCAAGTTTGATTTATGTAAAACAAATTAAGAAAATTAAAAAGTAAATTTCACCGGGTCGGGGAACGGGTTTTGACCAGGGACAGGGAAACGGGATTTGACCGGGGACGGGATAATAATCCCCGTACCCGTCCGGGGCCGGGGGAAGTTACCAAAAACCGGGGTCAGGGTCGGGGATTGTAAAACCCACCCCGTTGCCATGCCTACATCCGGCCACCACCACCACCTCCGGCCACCGCCACCGGCAACCACCACCATCGGCCACCACTATCGTTCAACATTATCAGCAGACACCAACTTTCTCTTCTCTCTCTCTCCCTCTCTCTCTCCTCTCTCTCTCCTATCTCCCTCTCTTTCCCTCTCTCTCCCTCCTCTCTCTCTACTCTCTTTCTCAATCTATCCTCCTCTCTCTCTCCTCTCTCCCTCTCTCTCCTTTCTCTCTCCCTCCTCTCTCTCCTCTCTCTACTCTCTCTCCCTCTCTCTCCTTTCTCTCTCTCTCTCTTCCCTCTCTCTCTCTCCGTCTCTCTCCTCTCCTCTATCTCTCCTCTCTCTTTTCTCTCTCTATATCCTCTCCCTCTCTCACTCCTCTCTCTCTCCCTCTCCCTCTCTCCTCTCTCTCTCTCTCCTCTCTCCTCTATCTCTCCTCTCATCTCTCTCTTCTCTCTTTCTCTCCTCTCTATCTCTCTCTCCCTCTCTCTCTCTCTCTCATCATCATTCGTGTGCTAAAATAATCAAAGCAATTTTAGTTAAAAATTAAACTATTTAATGACTATTTCATTAAAGTATTTTTTGTTGAAAAAATTAAAATAAACAAAAAGGGTATTTTGGTCATTTACCAAAATTCTATTCCAATTCTAAAGCTACAATCTGTGAACCAAACAAAAAAATTCCAATTCATTTAACAGATTTCATTTCAATTTTGTCAACCAAACAGGTGGTCAAACCTGACAATATTCCATTTCAATTCCTTCGAAGTCAAATTCCTCTGACAGATTTCATTTCATCCAAAAATATTCTGCGAATCAAACGCCCTTTAGGAGTTAGGATCGTAAATGTGAGGCCATAGCATTTTTGTCAACATATGATTGAATATGGTAAATATGTATAGTATATCATATACTTTTATATATAATATAATATTAATTCATTTGGGTAAACATGTTAAAAACAACTTATTGGTCAGGATTTTAATAATGCACTAGAAGCGAACTCGCGCAATGCAGCGAGATAAATCACGATTTTAATGTTTCATTTTATTTTTTGTTTTGTTGTTGATTTACAGTACGATTTTGGATGATTTTGAGAAAGTGATAATGTTTTTTTTATAATTTTTTTTAATTTAGGTTTAATAATATAATATTTTTTATATAAAAAAATTAAGCATTTTGTTAGAATTCAATAATAATCTTATATATTTTAATGACATCTATAAAAAATAACCAATTACATATTTAATAATATAATTAAAACAAATTTGTAGTAATATAATATATTAATTAATAGTGATACATTGAAAGGTCTGCATAATAGGAAGATCTTGCACATACTAAATTGGTGGGTGTTAGAAGCCTGCAATAGTAATACGTATCTTGTGCTTTAAAACTTGTAAATTAAGAGATTTTTAAAATCTTGCATAAAATGATGGTACCTTGTGCCTAATAATTTGTATTTAAGAGTTTTTTATCCGTGCTTATAATATAGTATAGATGTGCTTTGAAACTTGTAAATTAAAAGATTTTTAAAATCTTGCATAAAATGATGATACTTTGTGCCTAATAATTTGTATTTAAGAGTTTTTTATCCGTACTTTATAATATAGTATAGATAATCTCTTAAATTTTAAGTTTACAATTTAACTTTTCCATACGTATAACTTTTTAAAGTTTTTTGAACTATAAAGACTAATTATTAACAAACTGATAAATATGTTTAAATTTAAATTCAGGATAATCATTAAGTCCTACTAATACTAGAATACTTCAAATTGAATAATTTTAAGTTCATATTAAAAAGAAAATTCATATATTTATAGAGGGATGTTTAGAGGGAAAAACCTAAAAAAATGAAAAACTAAGGAACACTCTGGTAGTCATTCATATGAACAGTGTGCACATATGTATACAAGTAAATTAAATTGTTTTTTGGTTTCTATGCACGTGTGCATGGTACAAATTACTTGTATATAGTGCATACCGTCCGGATGAAAGCTACCTACAGGATGTTCCTCAGTTTTTTATTTTTTTTTGCAGTTTTCCTCTGAACATGGCCCTATATATATGGGGTCTTCTTTTGAGAACCCATAAAATTATCATTACCTAGAGAACTAGTGCATCAAGTGTTATTTCATATGATTTTTTTCCTCTTTTTTTGGAACGACAAATTTTATAAAAAGACGAACTAGCGAGAAGCCAGGAGTACGATAAAATGTTACAAGCACTGCCAGTGTCGCTACACCATACATTCCAATCCAAGTTGGACCCCTGTTTACATCTGCTTCTAATCTAGAAAAACGCTCGAAACTGGACTTTAATAACTATAAAACAACTCACTGCATCCTTCCCCTCGAACACCACTTTGTTTCTAGCCCGCCATAAGGACCAGATGAACAACCATGATGACGACACTCAATATGTCATTTGTTGTCTTCAAAATCCTTGTCGAATCTGTCGCTGAGAGAATGGTATCCATCGTGTCACGACAGTGAGGAAAGGTCGCCTACCATTTATGCAGAACTATCGTCACCTCTCAAGCTACCTTGCAATCCATCATGATATGATGCATCAATTCAACTCTTTCTTTGCAAAGATGCCAAAAGATAAAGTGGACCGATTCCTCTCTTCACGAGATTGTCTCGCGTAGGGAGCCTATTCAGACGAGCCCTCTATAATATAAACCTCCCTGGCACCAAATTTCCTGACTATCATTTATATCATTGATTAACATATATTTGTTTCACAATGTGATTGGTTCACATTTATTTGTTTCACAATGTGAACCTTTTTAGTTTGTTTGTGAAACAAAAGCTACATGTAAAAAAGTTTAACATTGTGAACGAATACATATGAACCAAACACATTGTGAAACAAATATATGTTCATCAATACATTAAATGTTAGATTTAGATAGGAAAAATAATAATGTAAAATAATACCTTAAGGTAAAAGTTCTAACGGATCTCACAAATTTTAGGGTTTTCAAATGATTAAGCTCATACATACATACATACATATATATATATATATATATATGGGACCTTTCATGGGAGATCTTAGTATTTTGTGGTAACTATGAGATCCAATCACTACAAAACAAAGGCTTATCACCGACAGAATAATCCGTCGGTATAAAGGTGGTCGGCGTTCAGATCACAAACGGATTACCGACGGTTCTATTTTCCGACGGATCTCCGACGGTTACCGACGGCGTGGTTATCACCGACGGTCGACATTTAGCGACGGATTACCGACGGTTATTTTCCGACGGATTATTTCCGACGGATTTAGCGACGGAATTCCGACGGGTATTTATTAAATAAAAATTAAATTAAAAACTAGTTTCCAACGGATAATCCGTCGGTAATTTAATTTTTGTTTAAATAATTAAAAATTAAAATTTTCCAGTTTTTTATCCTGTACAAAACCTGTCAATTTTTAAATATTACTAATTCTTAAAGTGTACAAAATATCTATAAATACATAAACATAATCGTACGGAGGGGGAAAGGGGGGAAAGGGGTGCTGACTGTTAAACTTGATTCGTTCCCGCATCTGTCTCTTCTCTACTTCATCTCTATCCATTCGCTCCTGAATCCCGATCCTCTCTGTTTCTTCTCTCTGTAGTCGCTCCTGCAACTGGATCCTCTCTGCTTCTTCTCTCTGTAGTCGCTCCTGCAACTGGATCCTCTCTGCTTCCTCTCTCTCTAACCACTGCCTCATCTCCTCCAACTGAAATTCAACATTTGAAAAACATATATAGAACAATGTCAGACAACATTTAACAAACATATGATTAACAATGTTAAGCAACATTTGACAAGCATACCTCCTCATCGCGACGGCCGCGTGTGCTCCCGCTTGAACTGGCACCTGAATCACCGGTCATAGCATAATAGGGATCCTGACTGGTCCCCCATCCAAAAAGACGGCCCTTACGCCGTCCTCCGACACTACGCTCCCACAACTCGGCGTCATTGGGAGGTACAGTGCCGGGAGATAAGTCCGGGTACTCCTCCTCCCTAACCCGATGGTAGGCATCCTACAGTTTACCAAATTAGACATTGTCAAGTCAACTAACCTATAGAAAATTCGGTAGCATTTCAACTGTGATTTGAACATATATCCATGACCTGCTTTTATCAAAACAATCCTATCGTCTGCCCAACAATGACAGCCCCAAACTAAGTTTGTTATAATTTCTATCTATCTTATAAAACAAACAAATATCTAGTCATGCATAATTGAACTTACAATCGTATGAGCCGCCTTTGGGTAAACGTAGATCGGAGGATCCGTGGACGGACCAGTCGCACCCGGAACAAGCTTCCTGTTGGTGTAGTGTGTAGCCTCCCAAACCTCGTCGCTGGTAGGCTCACGGCCCCATGCATCTCTCTACAATACACAACTTAAATTGTTAGTAAGTAATAAAATCATGTATATAGTACATATATTCATCAATTATATACATTTAGTCTAGTGTATGATAAATTACCATGCGGTCCCGATGCATAGGGATACTAATAGATCCAGTACACTGTCTGGATGTCATCCCCTCATACTCGGTGGCCCGATTGGCCGTATTGGCCGCAACTACACGCCGGAACGCGTCGGTGTTCCATACCTGTTAAAAAGAAGACATAAATCAATATAAATCATAGTACAACCAGATACAAGTATTCAAAACAAAACAAACCTGCTCAATCATCTTCACCCAAAACTCACTCCGGATCCACTCTGGAGGGTGTGGCACAAGAATCCTGTAGTCACGTCCGTCGAACTGGACACCATCAATGGCTAAAGCCCTTTCCTCGGCGAAGCGACGTGCATCTCTCATCATGTCGGCGTACCTATTATTTAGGTGACGCCGAAATGCAACTAATACGTCGGCGTCCATCTCAGGAGGCCAACTATAATACAACTGCAAACACATTGTTTGGATTAAGTAAAAATAAATCCACTCAATAAGTTAAATAGAGTAAAATACCTACCCGAAATCGATCCAGCAACCGTGGATAGTGCTCATTTGGGATATCCCTAAAATGAGCCCAAGGACCATCAAACATGGACTTAAAGACGACAATGGCCCTCCGGACTGTCGACTTGTCCTTAAACCTTCACAATTGTAAAATATACAACATAAAAAACATTAGGATCGGTTTATTATGTACTAGAATAAATAATATATCACATCTACTTACCTGCCCAATTCAGACAACAAAAGTGGCGGTCGCTGACTCGGCTGGGGCGTCTGTGATGCCACATTTGGGCCTCTAACCCTCGAGCCCACTGCTCTGTCATCGGACTGGATCTAATCTAGTCCGTCATCGGTGAACTCATCGGCGTGGGGGTCACCACGCCCGACGGATCTGCTACTGCCCCTACCCCTATTACCCCTACTACCTCTACTACCCCTAGAAGGGTGTCCCGACATCTAGATCATAGAGAATGGTTAACACAAAATGATATAAGTGTACATAAATCATAAGACCCAAAGAAACCCCCGACTGTCGTTCTTTCTATACATCCATCCTCTATTTGTCGACATATTCAACCACTACAACAAAGAAATAAGTAGTTAATCGACATAATCAAGATAGAGGTGGTGTAATGGTTTGACTATTGAAAAGTCACACCGTAGGTTTAGATGAGCTTTGGATGACTTTAAAACCCTACGTGTAATGGTTTGACTATTTAAAAGTCAAACCGTAGGTGTCAATGAAGTTAGAAGTCTATTGAACACTACATGTAATGGTTTGCCTTCTTGAAAGTCAAACCATTGGTTTAGAGAAGTTTTGGATGACTCTAAAACTCTAAGTGTAATGGTTTGACTATTGGAAAGTCAAACCGTAGGTTACAATCAAAGAAAGGTGTTTTGGAAAGTTTAAAAACCCTACGTGTAATGGTTTGACTATTTAAAAGTCAAACCGTAGGTGTCAACGAAGTTAAAAGTCTATTGAACACTACATGTAATGGTTTGCCTTCTTGAAAGTCAAACCATAGGTTTAGAGGAGATTTGGATGACTCTAAAACTCTAAGTGTAATGGGTTGACTATTGGAAAGTCAAATCGTAGGTTACAATCAAAGAAAGGTGTTTTGGAAAGTTTAAAAACCTTACGTGTAATGGTTTGACTATTTAAAAGTCAAACCGTAGGTGTCAACGAAGTTAGAAGTCTATTGAACACTACATGTAATGGTTTGCCTTCTTGAAAGTCAAACCATAGGTTTAGAGGAGTTTTGGATGACTCTAAAACTCTAAGTGTAATGGTTTGACTATTGGAAAGTCAAACATATGTTTTTTAAAATTTCGGCGGCATAACGGCTATAAAATGAATATTTCCATATATCGACCTAATGTTTGCCCAACAATTGGCAACCCAACTAAAATAAATAAATAAAATCAAGTATAATCAAATCCTAAATCATACCAAATGTCTCCATTTATCAACCTAATGTTTGTCCAATAAATGACAACTCAACTAATTAATATCACAAGTTTATCAAACCAAATCATACCAAAACATTTGATATATTCGTGCTCATAACAATGGTTTTCATAAGCTAAAAGAACTCATATCAATTTCAATCTACAATATACTCATATCAATTTCAATCTACAATAAACTGTCATAATTATAATTATCCATAGTTGTCATATATCCCAAAAACAAACATAACGAGAAACAAACATAACGAAAAGGTTTGGGTTTACAAACATAACAAATAACGAATAATTCCATTACTATTATACTCAAATTTTCCTATTAAATGACAACATAAATTAATTAAGGAATAACGTCTAAAATTATTTTGGTACCTTAAATCACATCAAGAAGTCGGGAGTCGATCGTGTGTATGTGTATGTCTCTGAAGCGGCACCAAATTTCACTCAATTTCAATCTACACACACAAAAACACAGATTCATTAACAAAAAACACAACATATTCATTAACATTTCAGTCAATTTCAATCTACACACACACAATCCACATACATCTATAGACATACATACACACACAAAAATTCATACACACATGATTCATACAAAAACAAACACACACACACACAGATTCATACACAAACAAACACACACGCAGATTCATACACACATGATTCATACAAAAACAAACACACACACACACACACAGATTCATACATACACACACACAGAAATAAAGATATAAAGATAAGGGTTTAAATAGAAATTGATATATAAGTTGTTGAAACAAAAAAATAAAAATAATAATAAACTATATACTATATGATACTGACATTAATTTTCAATATAATAAAGCTAACAAGTTCTTGAGAAATAAAGATATGGGACACACATAGATTCATACACAAACAAACATACACACACAGATTCATACACAAATGTAGATAAAATGAAATAATATACCCAAATCAGGAGGTCGTCGGCGACAGGGGCCGTCGCCGAAGGGGATGGAGGTCGCCGAAAACAGGGGCCGTCGCCGAAAACAGGGGCCGTCGCCGGAGGGGATGGAGGTCGCCGGCGTTCGAGTGAGAGGTCGTCGAGAGAGAGAGGGAGAGATTGATATCGAGAGACGAGAGGAAGAGACGAGAGACTAAGAGAGGGAGACGAGAGACGAGAGGCTGTGAGTCGAGAGGCTGTAAGGGAGACGAGAGACGAGAGTCGACAGATTAGGGCTTTAAACCCGCTATTTTTTTTTAAGAATTTTCGGAAATTCACCGACGGATTTCCGACGGAAATTCCGTCGGTATTTACCGACGGATTATATCCGTCGGTGATTACCGACGGATAATTGTTTTTTATTAAATAAATTACTTTTATATTAAAATTATATTTAAAATTATAATTATTAAATAAATTATTAATTAATATATTATTTAATATTAAAATTAATAAATAAATTATTAATTAATTAATTTATCAAATTATATTTAAAATTATTAATTAATTTATCAAATTGTATTTAAATTGACTAAAATACCCCTGAATTAACTGGGCTTTAAACGAATCCGGTTAGATCAGGGACCAAATGTGATCAGTTAGGCTTTAACGTACCCAGTTGGGCTTTAAACGAATCCGATTGGGCTTTAATGGATCTGGTTGGGCTTTAATGGATTTAGTTGGGCTTTAACGTTACCAGTGGGGCTTTAACGTTCCCAGATGGGCTTTAACGTATCCAATTGGGCTTTAACGTACACAGTTGGGCTTTAATTAATCCAGTTGGGCTTTAATATACCCAGTTGCTTTTAATGGATCCAGATAGGCTTTAACGTACCCAGTTGGACTTTAAATGAATCCGGTTGGGCTTTAATGGATTTAGTTGGGCTTTAACGTCACCACTTGGGCTTTAATGGATTCAGTGGGGCTTTAACGTTCCCAGTTGGGCTTTAACGTATCCAATTAGGCTTTAACGTACGCAGTTGGGCTTTAATGAATCCAGTTAGGCTTTAATATACCCAGTTGTTTTTAATGTATCCAGTTAGGCTTTAACGTGCCCAGTTGGGCTTTAAACGAATCCGATTGGGCTTTAATGGATTTAATTGGGCTTTAAACGAATCCGGTTGGGCTTTAATCCGGTTGATCACATATGTACATACATACATATTACATACATGATCACATACATATTATACATGGTGTACATACATTCATGATCACATACATACATGTGTATATACATACATGAACACATATGTACATGTACATACATACATGATCACATACATACTATACATGATCACATACGTACTTGTATATACATACATGATCACATATGTACTATACATGTACATGATGTACATACATTCATGATCACATACGTACATGTGTATATGCATACATGATCACATACATACATGAACACATATGTACATGTACATACATACATGATCACATACATACTATACATGATCACATACATACATATATATATATATATACACATACATGATCAAAGAAAAAATAAATATTTATTAATTTATTAAATTTAATTTAATTACATACATACATGATCACATATGTACTATACATGTACATGATGTACATACATACTATACATGGTGTACATACATTCATGATTACATACGTACATGTGCATATACACAAATGATCACATACATACATGTGTATATACATACATGAACACATATGTACATGTACATACATACAGGATCACATACGTACTTGTATATACATACATGATCACATATATACTATACATGTACATGATGTACATACATTCATGATCACATACGTACATGTGTATATACATACATGATCACATACATACATGTGTATATACATACATGAACACATATGTACATGTACATACATACATGAACACATATGTACATGTACATACATACATGATCACATACATACTATACATGATCACATACATACATATATATATATACACATACATGATCAAAGAAAAAATAAATATTTATTAAATTATTAAATTTACCGACGGATTACCGACGGATTACCGACGGACGTTAGAAAAAAATAAATATTTATTAAATTATATAAATTACCGACGGATTTAAAAATAAAAATAAAATAAAATAATTTAATATTCGTCGGTAATCCGTCGGTAAATGTAGACAGTTACCGACGGATAGTCTATCCGTCGCAAAGTTTTCATTTCCGTCGGTGATCCATCGGTAATTACCAATCTTGGTCGGTGATAACGATTTTTCCAGTAGTGAATCTCATCCATCCATCTAAATAATCAATGGTCTAAAATAATTAATAAAAATATTAATTAAAAAAAGAACTTTAGTCTACTAAATTAGGTAAAAAGGGTAAAAATGTCAAAAAACATTGAAATTCAGTTTATCTAATTTAGGCGTGGAGCGATAATTTTGGCATTCCCAGATTAGGGTTTTAAATGTGATTTTCCCATTGTGTTATAGCAACAACAATGTGATACATTATGATTTTCCCATTGTGATTTTACCATTGTGATTTTCCCATTGTGTTAAATCAACACATACATCGATTGTGTTAAAGCCACAACGATGTGATACATTATGATCGACTTGCAAAAACCTGTGTTACATTATGATTATGTATAAACCTGTGACACTGATTCGATCTGTTGGTGAAGGTGAAGGCATACTAGAACAGACATCAGGTGCGATAAGTGGTTATCAACTGTTAGATGTACATTAGGATAAGATGCGCCGAGATACACCGGATCAATTCCCTTATGAAGCGTGATTCATGGGTGGGTTTCAGATTATAAGTGATCAAGGATTCAGATCAATTTCTCACGTTAACTCAACTTCTCATACATATATATATATATATATGTATATATATGATTCAAGGGAAACCACAATAAAATGAAAAACTAAGGAGCACCCTAATAATCATTCATCTGTATGATATGCACACGTGAATGGAAGCCAGGAAATATTTTCAATTATTTTTATGTACATGTTATATCGTACAGATGAACTGTTAATTGGGTGTTTTTCAGTTTTCCATTTTTTGTGGTTTATATATATAGGGTCATATGATCAAACGAGAAGGTGACCAATTTAAAGAAATCGAGAAGTAAGCATAACCACCCACCTAATTTAATCAAGAGTTGTTATTATGAATGGCATTATTGTAATAATAAAGTGGTTTAAAGTCCATGATTCCAAATGAGGGCGATTTTTGTTAAAGCAATATGGGAACAAAAAACTATTTTTGTAACTGATTTCAAAGGTGGGAGAGGTATTAGGGGTTGAGTGGAAGATATTAGGGAGTTTTATGTCACTAATAAAATTAATAGTAGGTTGAAATAGTCGGTAATCCGTCGGAAAAAGGCTTTAGCGACGGTTTTTCGACGGAAATGATTATTGGTAAAAAGTTGGTCGGTAATATTTAGCGACTGTTTTCCGACGACAACTAGCGACAGCTTACCGACGGTTCCAGTTTCCGACGGTTTTCCGACGATATTTACTTATTAAAAATAAATATAAAATGAAATGAAAAAACCAGCCGTCGGTATATCACTATTTTTTCCGACAGTTTTCCGACGACTTATTAAAAATAAATAAAAAAATAAAATTAAAAAGTTGATGGGCCGTCGGTTTGTTGTCGGTAAATACCGATTGTTGTTGCCGTCGGTAATTACCGTCGGTATTTCACAGTTTTCTAGTAGTGTGTCTTGTCCATTTCCCTTCTTTAAATCTCCATGAATTTTGAGTAATAATCACATGTGATAATTCTATAATCGATTTCAAATTTGGGCAAGATGTTGTGACCATATGACGTAACTAGGTACAGAATAATTCTAAGTAATAATCACATGTGATAATTCTGAATCGTATGTGATTAGAGATTGAATATATGAATGTTTATTATGTACAGTGTAATCACATGTGATTAATATATATTAATGAAGAATCTTCAAAGCTGAAAATAATCACGTGTCTGACTAATAATCACATGTGTGATAATTCTAAGTAAATCACAATAATTAGGGATTGAATATATAAATGTTTATTATTTATAGCATAATCACATGTGATTAATATTTGATAACACAACATTTGGATCATAATAATGATAGACGTACAAAATTTACAATGAAATCAGATGAGAATGTTGGAGGATGCTTAGGAAAGTCGAATCAAAATCCCTAAAATTATAGGATAAATATACGATTAAGGATGGCCTCCAGATAAAATGACATGACTACCCTTCTAAATTATTTTAAAATTTGATAAATTTGAATAGATGATTAAAATGAGTGGAAGAATCATATTCCTTCTCGATTTCTCGTAAATTACATACCTTCTCGTTGGATTATCCCTCTATATATATTTGGTCGTTCAAATAAGAAGGTTAAATATCGTGAAAAGTAAGAAGGGGAGATCAAGGGAAAGGTTCATATGTAAATCCATTGAGAAAATCCAAAAAAAAAAGAAAGAAAATACAAGAATTCGCATAAATGTGAACAGGCGTTACAACTTTTCATATGGATTCATATATGCACATTCAAATGGATATTTTCAATAATTCACATATGAACATTTCCTTATTACTTTTTCACGATATTTAGGGGTTGTTTGTTTTTTTTAAAAAACCTCTTAATGACTCTTAAGTCTGAATCATTCAAACATTTTTACACACCACCTCTTATTAATCATAACTAAAATAAGACTTCAGACTTTAGACCTCTTAAAAAACAAACGGCGCCTTAGTCTCTTATTTGAACCTCTCATTATATAGAAAGAGATAGAAAGAGCTGAAGCTTAGAAAAGGTGTTATATGAAGAGCTCCTAACAATGTAAAAATAAAAAACAAGGTAAAATTTTAAATAAATAAAACTAAAATTAAAACATAACGAGTTCAAAAAACCTCACGCCGTGAGAATTTCTTGGGACTCGGTTTCTTGGACTCAAAACTGCACCACATCCACATGATGTGCTTATTGTTGGAGTGTCTGTTTGTGGAAGTTCATTCATTTTGAGCTACCAGCTGGTCAAAAGTGCATGGCTAGACCATCTTGATGTGAAGACTCTACATTTGTCAATTTCTATCGTGCTACAGTTCTAAACTGTGCATAAACATTCACATATCTTGTTCTTTCTTGTGATTCAATTATGACTATTAATGTTATTATATTAACGTTTGAAAAATCATATCCAAGTAAGTTGTAATTTTTTTTTTAACGGCAAGTTAACGCACACACACATTCCAGTGGTATCGGGTCTCCATTACGGGCAATCCCACTAATCCGCTGCGACCTGGCCCAGCCTTTGGCTGAACCCGACCGGCAGGGTAGAGGGTCCCATAGACTGGACCCACCCGAACCGGTCCCGGCCCCGGCCTCGGCCTCAAAGGAACAGACCCAGAGTCTGGATATCTCAGGAAAGTGTCGCTCGTGGGAATCGAACCCCGGTAGTGTGGCTTTCACCCCCCCCCCCCAACCCCCCCAAGGATGTTACCTATCCAACTGAGCTAACCCCCTTTTGATATCAAGTAAGTTGTATTTTGTTGTGTGTAATTTATTTTCACTCCCTTAATTAAAACATTACATATATGTATTAGGAGTTCGTTCTCATGCTAGTATATATAGTTGAAATCTATTATGGTCAGAACTAGGGGTATAAACGAGGCGAACCGAGTCGAGTAATAGATTAATCGAGCCGGGCTCAAAAAATTAATATTGGGCTCGAGCTCGATTAACTTTTCAATGTAGGGCTCGAGCTCGAGCTCAAATATTTTTTAAGTTATCGAGCTCGATGCTCGTTTATGGGTTCGAACTCGCGATCGATTAACTCGTTTATCGGCTTGAGCTCGATATTTTTTATAGTTTTATTATATGATTAATAAATATATGAGCATGTTTGGCTCGAAAAAGAGTATATGCTCTACTTGACTTGACTCGAAAAATTAAATCGAGTTTTCGAACGAGCCGAGTCGAACATTGGTGTTATAAAGCTCGGCTCGATAAGTTAAACGAGTTCTATTTTCTGTTCGAGATCGACTCGGACTCGAGAATAATTAAGCTCGAGCTCGATTAGCTCGTTAAAAGCTCGAGCTCGTTTACACCCCTAGTCGGAAATACATATTTTTCATGAAGGTGGCAAAGTAATGATTGAATCGAATCGGGTAATTAGTTGGGTTCATACGATGGGTCACTACCATTAATTACGATAAGACATAGTGTTTTTGTAAGAGATGGCTCCACCATGGCGCCTTGAGGCGTGTGTTTTTTAATTACTAAAAGGGTATGCAGCGTGATACATTTCGATTTAAATGTTTCGTTTTATTTTCTGTCTTTTTCGATTTTATAATACGGTTTTATATATATGATTTTGAGAAAGCGATATTATTTTTTTTTATAAATTTGTTTAATTTAATTTTTATTATAGTAATAGTTTAAGTTTAATAATTAGTAATTTATTTTAGGTTTAATAATGCAATGTTTTTTTTATAAAATAATAATTAAGTATTTTCTTAGCATTCAATGATTATCCTAATTATATTTTATATTATTTATATTTAAAATAAGATGTTTATCAGTTATTTATGAATTCAAATACTAAGCTTTAAAAAGTTGTATATGTTTAATGTGTTTGGTTACTTGTAATCTTTAATTCTAAGTAATATGCATCAATAAATAGTAAGTGCTGCATAAAAATTTGTTTTTAAGAGTTTTTCTCAGATGCTTTATAATATGGTATAGATAAGGTGTGACTTTTTTTCATTTTTTTCAAAATTAATGTTTTAGCTTTTCTATTTTTATACTTTAAACTTTAGATTTACAGTTTACAGGTTTACATAATCACATCACTTACAGTTTCCTAAATTTTCACACTTTATGGACCCATGACTAAAATGAAGTTATAAAATTTTCAGGTTCTATTTTAAATATTTGATCATATACTATTTATATAATACTAATATATGTTATTCTTCTAATATGAATGTGAAAAATTTTAATATCATTATTTCATTGAATAATAAATAGAAAACATAATGTGGGTTTGGTGGGTGTGGGTGTATATATATATATATATATATATATATATATATATCAAGGTTCAAAATAGCGTGAGGCGTGGCCTGGCGGCAAGGTCAAGCCTCAAGCCTTACAAGATATGGCAAGGACGCCGCGTTTTCAAGGCGTGAACTAAGGCGGCAAATTAATAATATTATTAATTTATTGTATGTGTATAAATATATGTTTTCTTTTTTTATTCAATGAATACAATTATATCCAATAATGTAAATTCATATATATATATATATATGTGTGTGTGTGTGTGTATTGATATCATATAAAGTCTAAATAATTTCAAAAAAGTCTAGAAAATAACAGGTGAATTCAATTCTAATTTCTAAAAGGTCTAAATAAAGTCAACTTAATTTAAGTTTTAACTTTTAACTTTTCATCCCTTAAGTTTTTATTTTTACCTTTAACCAATTTAAATTTTAAAACTTAAAAAAGTTACAAATTGTAAAAAAAAAAAAAAAATAGCGACGCCTTACAAAAAACGGACGCCATGGTGCGATATGGCGCGCCTTGAGCCGCCATGGCGTGAGCCACACCTTAACAAAATGTTATGGCTCATATCGTAACGGCGGAGACGCGTCTCACGTCATATCGCGCCATGGCGCGCCTTTTTGAACCCTGATATATATATATATATATATATATATATATATATATATATATATATATATATATATATATATATGGGTCTAATCAAATTAGAACTAGATAGTTTGTGGTAACCGTGAGATCCAATGTGAGCTACTCATTTAATATAATTAATTTTGTTTTTAAAATAACTAGAAACGTACTCGCACAATGCACTGAGATACATCACGATTTTAATGTTTCATTTTATTTTTTTTGTCGATTTACAGTACGATTTTGGATGGTTTTGAGAAAGTGATAATGTTTTTTTATATAAATTTGTTTAATTTAGTCTTAATAATATAATGTTTTTTATATAAAAATTTTTAAGTATTTTGTTATAATTCAATGATTATCTTATATATTTTAATGACATCTAAAAAAATAACCAATTACATATTTAATAATATAATTATTACAAATTTATAGTAATATAATATATTAATTAATAGTGATACATGGAAAGGTCTGCATAAAAGGAAGATCCTACACATACCAAATTGGTGGGTGTTAGAAGCTTGCAGTAGTAATATGTATCTTATGCTTTGATATTTGTAAATTAAGAGATTTTTAAAATCTTGCATAAAATGATGGTACCTTGTGCCTAATAATTTGTATTTAAGAGTTTTTTATCCGTGCTTTATAATATAGTATAGATATAGATGTAAAAAGATAACTTGGTAAATTGATAATTTGAATTTCTTTTAATAAAAAACTCAATTCCTTATTTGACTCATTCCAAATTTAAATGATTTCAATTTACCGTAATTTATAAATTTAAATCTAACCGCCGACCACAATCTATTGGATATCACACTGTGTATCATAGTCATATAATGTCTTGCTGCTACAAGTTATTGGGTATCACAGTGTGTATCATAGTCATTTAATGTGTTACTATTATAAGTTCTTGGGTATCACATATATCATAGTCATTTAATGTCTTACTGTTCAAAGTTATTGTAGTATGTATCATAGTCATTGTAATGTCTTACTGTTAAAAGTTATTGGGTATCACAATGTATTTTTCTTGTTTTATGAAGTGTATCACATAGTATCAGGTAGTGTTTTGCTTTACTAAGTGTAACACCCGTGAATTGGAGTTTTCCTTTATTAATAATTCGGGAGCCGTTTGACTATTAGAACGAAAAGGTGCCAAGAAATCAGGTGAGTTTTACTATGGAATCATCGAGGATCGAACCAGGCGCGAAGACGCGAGAAAACGGAGTTTAGGGTTGCCGCGAGTTGTGGCGCGACTTGGAGTCGCGGCACAAGCTGCGTAACTCACTGGAAGTGAGTTATGGGGAAACGGGCGACTTATGCCACGATTTAAGGTCGCGGCGTAACCCGTGTGATCCCACTGTCGAGCTAAAAACCGATTTTCAGCTTTTGGCCTCATTTCTATCAATCCCAAACCCTAAATCTTCTTCCCTTTTCTCTCCCAAACCGGCACCCAAACCCCCAGAGTCGAACCTAACCTATTTTGAGGGTTTTCCCCCTTGAACCACATGATCCTTCATCATCTAGCTAGTGGGATCTTGAACCACAAAACCTCTATCTTCATCTTCCTCATCAAGTTCAAAGTGTGGGAGCTCGGGTTGAAGAGTTAGTTTAGGTGTCCTCGGAAAGTCTCGTCATCTTTAATGGTAAGCTTCTTTGATTTAAGGTTATAAATGTTCTTTGGATGTTTCCCTAGTGTTTGGTTTATCAGATCTCGAATTTGTTAGTTTTGGAGAAACTAGGGTTTTGATCTCGTTTAGGGATTTTGGTATATAATGTTGGGGAATGTTTCTATGTGGTTGATTATGGATATTTATGGTTTGGAGTGTTTGGATCTAGGTTTTGGAAGTTTTCGGCTTGAGGATTCAAGCGCCCTTCAAAAGAGTTCGTTGGGTAAAACCTAGATTTAGCCTAAATCTAGCAAGGTGAGTTCAAATTGCTTTGTGAAAACTATGTACATGCCAAAATGTGTATTTTGAAGTAAAAATATATTTTACTTGGTATTTGTCAAAGTGTGAGTATTTTATTAAGTTTTCATAATTGATAAACTTGGGTTATTTTAGTTTCATAAAATGCTCATATTTGGGATTTGGACATCTTGATAAGTAAATAGCATGATTTATGCATTTCGTGGATTTTCGTACAAATAAAGTACATTTCATGATTTATGCATCTTTGGTGATTTTGTACAAACGAAGTCTATTTCATGTCATAGGCATTTGGGGTATTTACATTCATAATCCCGTTGGAGAATCTTTGGTCACAATACGTGTTGAGTCTTGAGTAAACCATGCCTTTGAGGTGTGTGTCTTCGTAAACATTGTTTAAATACATTTCATTATTTGGGGGACCATTGATTGTTGGTCAAATGGATGTTGAGCATTTAGCTCGATATCGACTTAAATAGTCTTGAGGACAGTTGTCCGGTTTTAATGGCTCGAGTCAGAGTCCAAATTACGATTTACATCTTAATGCATCTTATTCATATTGTTGTTAATTACATGATCAAGTGCGTTGGTCATTCATGGGTAGTCATGTAATGTTAGACTGTGTTGCATTGGATCCATAGGCACATAAGTCAGTCTTATTTGATGGTCAATTGGGTGGTACGGGGTTGGACTCCGGGACTCATGTTTTATGACCAAAACTTAACAAGGAGGCACTAAGAGGGTTGAGTCTGGATAGTGCTGCCTGGGAGGTGAGTACTGTGACCTCCGCTTTGGGGAATTTCCTTTGTTGTAGTCCCTAGTATGTCGGGCCTTTTGGGGAATTTCCTTTGTTGTAGTCCCCGGGGTGTCGGGCCATTTGGGGAATTGTCTTTGTTGTAGTCCCCAGTATGCCGACCCTTTTGTTAGAGCACATATTTATTGGATTCAAGATCATCATTATTTGAAGATGGAAATCTGAAGTCAAAGCTGGAAAAGTCGTCTCAACAAATAGTCTAGGGTCCTTTGTAATAAATAGTCAAAGTTTCTTTATGTATTTTCCTTTTTAGTCCTTTTCCTTAAAATAGGTATTAGGTATAAATTAGTTTATTAGGTTTTGTTATTAGGTTGTTGGGTTTTGGTGCGCCGTACATTAGAGAGACATTGAGAGAGAGAACAGAGGCGGTAGAGAGAATACAGAGAGGAAGCTTCATCGATTTCTTGATTCAACACTTGTAACCATTTGATTCAATTGATAAATCAATACCAGGTTTGCATAATCTTATTGCTAATTTACTCTATTGCTTAATTGTTTGCTTGATTGAATCGTTAATCACAAGGACACTCAATTGGTATCAGATCCTAACAGATTGAATTCAAAAAGATTTTTTTTTTGGTACTGTTCATATCTGTCAAGATTCAAATTTTATTATTGTGTGATTGTTCATTCTAGTTGTTGTTGTTTGGATTGTGATCGTTTTGCCTATTATCTTGACTGGGTATTGTTTGATTTGAGTATCGCATCGATTTAGATTGATTATTTGATGATTTTGGTTCTGTTCGGTCGTTCACGAGCACATCACTACCTTATGGATTGATTTTTAATAAAAGTGCTTGTTTTTGAAATTAATTGATTGCTATCAGTTCTAGTTGATTAGGAGATCGAATTGGCAAAGTTTTGTAGTTTAATTTTAAGTTTTCGATTGGTTTCTGGGTTGATTTTTGGTTTTTGGGTCGATAAACTTCAAGAACATACCGGTCGATATTCAAACCGGCATCATATCGGTCGACCGCATAATATCGGTCGACATATCGGTCGAGTAAACCCCGGTAAATTCTCAATACCGGTCTCCCGGACATCTCACAGTTCTTACCGGTCACGGACTTCGGTCGAACTATCGGTCGACAGGATACCGGTCGTAGCTAAGTACCGGTCGTAGCAAGATACCGGTCGACACTCAATACCGGTCGTTACCTTACCGATCGACACTCTACCGGTCCAAGCAGAATACCGGTCGAAGCAATACACCGGTTGCACAAGGTACCGGTCAAGTACTCTCCTTTGCGCCATCAACGTGTCGCGCAAACCCTCTTTGCGCGACCCACATATCGCGCAAACCCTCTCTTGCGCCACCCACGTGTCACGCGAAACTCAATTTTGCGTGACCTACCTCTCACGCAAACTGAACTTTGCGCCTGCTCCGTCTCATGCAAACCTGGACTTTGCGCCAGTCACTATAAACGCAAAATTCTTTTTGCGCTACTGCCTTTTGGCGCATTTCTGTCTTTTTGCTCCAGATTCTCTTTTGCATTACTAATCTCTATTTACTTGATTTTAACTGGGCTAACGATCATTTTTCAAGTTTCTTATCAGTTCTTATCTTAAGATCAATACCAGTTCTTATCTTAAAATCAATACCAGTAAGGATGTCGTCTCGGGAAGCTCTTGCTATCGGAAACGATGTGAAGCCGCCAGTACTCTTCAAGGGGGAGTACGAGCAATGGAAGGACATATTCTTCGATTTCATTGATCGAAATGATTTGGGAGATTACATCAGAAAATCTCTGAAGGAAGGAATCATGACACCTCCAACCAAGGTTCTCACTGTAGCTGGAGAAAATGGTGAAGAAGAAGAGAAAGAGTATAAATTACCGATTGATGAATACTCGGATGAACAGAAGAAGAGACACAAGGGTGACAAGCTGGCAAGATCATTTATTCTCCAAGGCATACCGAATGAAATTTATGTCAAGATTGATAGCTACAACGCTACCGGAAAGCAAATGTGGGATCAGTTGGAGAAGATGATGATCGGATCTAAAGTTGGCAACCAACTCAAAGTATCCAACTGCTTGAACAACTATGAATAATTCAAGGCCAAATCTGGAGAATCACTAGAAGCCACCTATGACAGATTTGTCACATTGCTGAACGAGCTAAGCAAGAACAAGATCAGCAAATCTCAAGTTGAGCTGAATGTGAAATTTCTCAGCAACCTTCAGCCTGAGTGGAAAAGATTCACCAGAAAGATGAGGCAATTGAAAGATCTGAACGATATTCCACTTCATGAAGTTTATGAAATTCTCAGACAGAATGAGGAAGAGGTGGAAGAGATCAAGGCTGAGATGAAGAAGGCTGACAAAGCAGTTGCTGATCCAGTTGCATGTGTGGTCAAGAAGAAGTCTAAGAAGAAGAAGATGATAGCATATGAATCAGAAGAGGCTGATAGTGAGACGAAGTCTGACTCTGACGATTGTGAACAACTGAAGGAAGCCATGCTAATGTTAACCAAGGCTTTCCAAAAGAAGTTCTATAAAAAGCCAAACTCCAACAGTCAGAGGTACTCGTCTAGTCCAAACAACTACAAACACAAGGAGAAAGTTGAAGAAAAGAGACCAGAAGAGAAGAAGAAGGATAGAGTCGAAGAGCCCAAGCAGGAAGAACCGACAAAGTGCTATAACTATGGCAAACTCAGTCACTTTGCCAAGGACTGCCGAAAACCAAAAGTCTGAAACTCCGACTATTATAAGAATAAGATGCTTCTAGCCAAGCAACAAGAGGCTGGAAAAACATTAATGGTCGAGGATGAATACTGGCTCGACCATTCGGACCAAGAATCTGAAGAATGAGAGAAGGAAGAGACAGCACACTTGTGCTTGATGGGTAAGCAGCAGTCAGAAGCTGAAGCTAATTCTGATGATGGAGATAATGAAGTGGTATGTGACTTAACTGAATCTGATTTTCTGAATCAAATGCATGCCATGATGTCTAAACTCCAAGAATTAGAGTCTAAACTGAAGCGTGAGAAAGGTGTCATACTTGAGAAAAATCAATCTATACATAAACTTAGCAATGATATTTCTGAGAAAAATGTATTAATTGAAACTTTGCACAAAAACATAGACACCAGCGCGAAAGAGAAGACTATAATTCATAAAGAGTTATCTGAAACTGGTTCAAAGTATAGAGAATGTGAGTTTAAGTCTAAAGAGCTTTCTAAAATGTACTCTTCGACTTCAAAAGAAAAGAAATCTTTAATTGAAAAGGTGAATGCTTTGGAAGAGAAATTATATACTATGGGTCAGTCTGAACAAACCATTCATTTAATCAAACCCAAAGAGGATAAAGAGAATTGGGGACTCGGTTACGAGAACCCACAATGTCTCAAAAAGGGTATATCTGAAGTGCCTGCTCTTTATGATTTTGGATTTATGAAACTGGCACCTAAATACCCTGAACTTCAAGTTTTCTGGACTAAACTGTCTGAAAAGGATAAAGCCAAGGAATATGCTAAAAGAAAGAACACAACTAAAGTCCAACTTCCGTTTCGTTATGAGAGGTTGAATAATAGTTATAGTTCTGATAAATCAAAATTTCTTTCAAATGACTATTTTGATATTTATTCTGTAAAAAAAATGGAGGCTAAGCCCATCGAAGGTAAGCTTTACGTTCCTCCTCTAGTTTTGGAAAGTAAAATTTCTGAACTCGAGACTACTCTTACAGACGAAAGAATTTTGATGGACTTAGAACAAGTTGTATTTTCTACAGTATTAAAAAATACTGAGTTTTCTAAATTCTCCAAGGCTTTAAAATCTGATGATAGATCTGGTTCTCTTGAAAATGAGCTTAATTTCTTAAACTCGGATGGTGTTTTAAATGATTGTGTTGCTCAATTTGACTTTACTTCCAAACTTCCTGATCATTCATCTTGTGTTGTTAATTCTTTCAGTCTACCCAGTGTGTTTGAAAAGGGTGAAACATCAACGAAAGTTGATAAATCAGTTTATGTGAAATCGAAGAATGCAAAAGGTAAGAAGAGAAAATCTCAGCATTCACAGAATCCGGTCACCACTGGTAAGCCAAAGAAAAGGCATTCTTCTGATTCTCACCATTCTAACTCTAAAGTTTCAGATGTGAGAAAGCAAAGGCTTGGAGTTAAGTCAGCATGGATACCAAAACAGAAGATAGACGAGAAAGCTAAATCTAGTTCTAGTTTTAATTTGAATAAAAAGACTTCTAGTAAAGATGAATTGATTGTGAATGTTGCTACTTCTAAATCAAATCTTGTTGATTCTCGCAAGAAACACTCTATAAAGAAATTATTCAAGTTAGCTCCATCTAATAAAAAGTTTTCAAATTTTGGTGGATTGGATTATGCTTCTCGTAAATATTCTGATGTTTGGTTTGGTTCATATAATGTTTCATCTTATCGTTATCATTCTTCTTATCATGCTTATGGTTTTCAAAGACAAAGCGGGCTCAAATTTAAATGGGTGCCAAAATCATGTACTGACATTGTAGGTCCCATTTATAAATGGGTATCTAAACCTCTTCTTTCCTGATTTGTTTTGTGCAGACCCGTCATATGTGGTACTTGGATAGCGGGTGTTCCAAGCATATGATCGGGCAGAAGAGTATGTTGTCTAATTATACGGACAAATACTGCGGCACAATTCGTTTTGGAAATGATCAGTTTTCACCAATTCTGGGATATGGTGATGTTGTACACGAAAATCTCACAATTAAGAAGGTGAGCTACGTTGAAGGCTTAGGGCACAACCTATTCAGTATTGGCCAGTTCTACGACAAAGATTTAGAGGTGAATTTCAAGGCCAAGACATGTTCAGTACGCACTGAAGAAGGGAAAGAACTCCTGGTCGGTACTCGCAAGTCAAACCTCTACACCATCAACTTATCAAAGGTCCAGGCTGACAACTAGGTATGTCTATTATCAAAGGCCTCGATGCAACAAAGCTGGTTATGGCATCGACGGCTCTCTCACCTCAACTTTCGGTACATCAACAAACTGGTCAGTGGAAAGCTAGTGAAAGGACTTCCGGAGCTGAAGTATGAAAGAGAACACCTGTGTGCAGCGTGTGAAAAGGGAAAGATGAAGAAAGCTCCACATAAACCAAAGCCTGAACCAAGTACCAGCTCTCCATTAGAGTTGTTGCATATGGATTTATGCGGTCCTATGCGAACGCAAAGCTTAGGCGGAAAGAAGTACGTGCTAGTTATCGTGGAAGACTATACGCGATACACTTGGGTCAAGTTTCTACGGTCTAAAGATGAGACTCCTGAAGTTCTCATTACATTTCTGAAAACGACCCAAGTCAATCTGCAGAAACAAGTCAAGATTCTAAGAACTGACAACGGCACAGAGTTCAAGAATAAAATAGTTGAAGAATATCTCGAATCGGTCGGGATATCACATCAATACTCTGCTGCTCGCACGTCTCAATAGAATGGATTCGTCGAAAGGCGAAATCGTACACTTGTCGAGGCCGCTCGAACTATGCTCAGCCAATCTGAATTACCTCTATTTTTGTGGGCTGAAGCTGTATCGACTGCATGTCACACTCAGAATCGCTCCATGATACACCGCAGATTTCAGAAGACTCCGTATGCGTTGATCAACAACCGAACACCAACCATTAAAAATTTTCATGTTTTTGGTTGTAAGTGTTATGTTCTAAACGATAGAGAGAATCTGAACAAGTTCAGTGCTAAGGCGGATGAGGGCATCTTCGTTGGTTATTCCTCTACATCTTCTGCATATCGTGTTTATTTGAAGAAGTCGAAGACTGTGATCGAGAGCGTCAATGTTACCTTCAACGAGGAAATGGCTTTTGAGCACATCAGTTCAGAACCCGTAATAACCGAAGTATTAGCTTTTGGGCCAACCAGTCCAGGACCTGCACCTCAAGAGAACAAATCAGATGGCGCTTCATCGTCTACTTCTAAATGATCTGATTTAGATTTATTATTTGAACTGTTTTATGATGAATTTCTTGGATCTAATGTGCCTAAATCTGTTGTGGTTGACAGGATGGAAGACTCGATGACTACTCATCCAACCACTTCCGATATCTCTACTGAATCCAATTCCCCGATTCGGCAAGAAGTTCCAGTTCAAATGCCTACTCCGACAGTTGAAGTTGTGACCAACACCGACGAGACAGAAGTAGCTGACTCAGTAGGATGTACTGTAAGGACTGATCAACAGATTGACCAAGTTGTACCTACTGCAACTTCTGCAACTACCACTTCAACTGAAACCCCCATTCATTCTGAACCATCTGAAGGAGATAATAGTGGATTCCTAGATGCTGACAATGATCAATCTATATCTAATCCACTCCCTCATGAACATAAGTGGACCAAAGAGCACCCGATACATCAAATCATTGGAGATCCTTCAAAACCGGTGCAAACTAGGTCTGCAACATCAAATCTATGTATGCATGAATCCTTTATGAGCAAGATCGAGCCTACTCGCGTATCTGAGGCCCTTGCCGATTCAGATTGGGTAACTGCGATGCAAGATGAGCTTAATCAGTTTGAAGCACTTAAAGTCTGGAGACTCGTACCCAAACCTGAAGGTAAAACCATCATTGGTACGAAATGGGTGTTCAAAAACAAGAAAGATGAAAATGGAACCGTTATCAGAAATAAAGCACGACTTGTTGCCAAGGGATATAGGCAAGAGGAAGGGATAGACTATGACGAGACTTATGCTCCAGTGGCGCGTATAGAGGCAATTCGGATGTTCTTAGCCTACGCAGCCCACAAGAACTTCACCGTATATCAAACGAACGTGAAGACAGCTTTTCTGAATGGAGTTCTCAAGGAGGAAGTCTATGTCTCACAGCCAGAAGGGTATGTAAATCCAGATAAGCCTAATCACGTTTACATATTGGATAAAGCTCTTTATGGACTGAAACAAGCTCCTCGCGCCTGGTATGATATCCTATCTCAGTTCTTGGTCAAGTCAGGTTTTATAAAAGGTACGGTCGATACCACTCTTTTCATTAAAAAGGATAAAGTCGATATCATTCTTATTCAAATATGTGGATGATATTATTTTTTGTTCTACAAATCCTAAGTACTGTAAGAATTTTGCAAACCTCATGGTGTCACGTTTTCAGATGAGCATGATGGGAGAGATGTGTCACACCCTCAAATCTGGAAATAACAACTTATTTAAAATTTTCTAAATACATCAATAAAAGAATTATCTACAACCACAAATTAATATTTAACCTCAATACAAACATTCATTCTATACAAAAGCCTGTGATAATAACGGATGCTACTAAAACCCCATAATAGTCACTATCTCCGAAATTGCGGAAGACTTCACCAACTACTTACATTTGCACAAGCTAAGGCTCAACTCTTCATGGCTGCTAGAACCAAAACCCAACTGGAACCTGATGCACATGCCGACAAATAAAAAGGTTAGGCTTAACGCCTAGTGAGCTCAAGAGTTTTCAACATAAATAAAGATGTCTGTGAAAATAGATAATGCAGTTTAATTCATAATCTTTCAAAAGGTATGCTTTGAATATGCAAACGACTCATTTTCCAATAATATGCATTTTAGATGGAGAACACCAATTTGGACATTTTCCAAATCACACTACTACAAAATGATGATACCAATGTAAACCGCCCCTTCATAAACTAGCTTTAACCCAAAACTCACTCAAAGCGTAAATATAAATTGGACTCTCCATTTAAGAAGGTACGGTTAAACCTTATATTTCAAAACACCCAAAACACGGGTGGGGGCATAATACTCAACCCATAAATCAAGGGTAAAACCCAAATATACAAAACGTCACCGAAAACTTGGATAATAAAACTCAATACCCAAAAACAACACATTTCGGTGACGAGGGAATCCCGATTCCATAAAATGTGACGGTCCACAAAGTAAGCCCATTTTATGTTGTTATGACTAGTCATATAAACAAAAGTACACGCAAGAGATGTCAGGCTCACTAGCTTTAAACGTACACCCACGGAAACTCGAGTTCAACCCCGTCGGGTTCCTATGTCGAGCCCCTCATCTAATATCGTAATACTGCAACACGAAGGACTTACATCGCACCCGATACCTAACGTGCTTCATCCAAAAACGCCAACAAGGCTCGAAGTCGAGCTACCAAAACTGGACAATTGTCCTAAAACCCCATCAAAACAACAATGCCAAGTCATAGGCTTAGCAACCCATTGACTCATTGATAAATGAAAATAAGAATACGATAGAACGCACTCGACCAACGGATGTGCAAACAACACGACTAAAAGTAAGATTAGTTCGAAACTCAACATTAGTTGAGGCAACCTATTTTCCAAATGAACTTATACTCTTATATCTTCCAAATGCCTCATAACACAAAATATGCATTTTCCAAATTTAACTGCTGATAAGAATGAAAATCATAAAACAAGACTATAAACATTCTTTCAAGTACCTCACATAAAAGTGCAAGTAATATTTTATAAAACATTCTATTTCATGAATGATGCATAAAATCCGACAAACATTTAAAAGCGTATTTCTTTGATCAAAGATCTAATTATGCAATAAGACCTCAAAACACATTCATTTGTAACACATTTATCAAAATGCCCAAAATTCCCAAATGTGGGTATTATACAAAGTTTGTATAGTTAAATACTTCCAAAAATCAAAGATTAGCAAATAACCCAACATTTGATAATTTCATGTAGAACACATAAACACTTTAAAATAGACATTTTGGCATGTACAACGTTTTCACAAATCAACTTGAACTCACCTTGCTAGATTTAGTGCTAAATCTAGATTTCACCCAACGAGCTCTTTTTGAAAACCACTTGAATCCTCAAGCCGAAATCCTCCAAAAAACCTAGATCCACACAACTTCAACCGTAAATAACCACATCCAACCATATAGAAACATTCCCCAAACATAATACACCAAAATCCCCAACTAGATCCAAACCCTAGTTTCTCCCAAAACTATCAAGTCCGAGATTTGATAAGCCAAATACTAGGGAAACATCAATGGAACATTCATAACTTATTACAAGGTTTAGAAATGGAAAGAATGTACTTACCACTTAGGTTTTGACGAAAAACCTAGAAAACCCGAAATGAACTTGAGGTTGAAGATGAAGCTCCTTGACCAATAACTTCCAATCTTTGATGGGTGGAAGGAGGAACACTTGAAACATAAAAGATTTGGTGCCCTTGATGCATAAAACTGATTTTAGGGTTTTGGGGTTCGGTTTCTAGAGAGAAAAAGGGTGAAAGGGGTTGAGAATAATGAGGTGGGGCTGCTCAAAATCGATTTTAAAACAACCAGAGGCCGCAGGCGATTGTGCCCAAGGCACTTTCGCCAGGGCACTATCGCCCAAACTGTACTGCGGGCACCGCTCTGTTGGCGATTGTGCCCGGCGATTGTGCCCAGGGCACTATCGCCAGGGTACTATCGTCCAGAGTGTCCCGAGCCCCGATTTCTTCCATTTTCATCTGGAGCACCCACGATGCGATAAGGCTTAAAAGGTAAGGCGTAAGGGATGAAATTCTATGATCAAAATCAAGGATTTCTCAAGGGATTGGCTTTCACAGACAGGAATATACGGGTGTTACAATCCTCCCAACCTTAGAATGATTTCGTCCTCGAAATCTAGGTTCCCATGAAATCTCACCCGCAGGAAGATTGACCTTAACCCGTTGCTAGCACCACCAACACGACCCTTACACCGATACTCACATTGCTGCCCCTCTTGGGCACAATATACTCATAACTGAGCGTACACTTAACTCTCCAAAATAACCTTTTACTCACAAGGTTATGGTCGTCTCCCAACCTTAGGTGACAATTACTACCTCCAGGTAGTTAGTGACCCCAAATTCTCGCTGACTAAACTTTCCTTCGGATCTACGTTTTCGAACACAACGTCAAAGATCGCAACCAAACTTCCAAGTTCCTCAGATTTCAACTAATCCATTCTTAATATCGATAAAGATATTCTTCTAAGGCACACCAAAGCGTCCTTCAGATACTACTTAGCCCAGATTCGGTCAACACTCAACTCCGTTCCAACCCCAATCCTCACAACAATCCTTTAACACACGATTTACCACCACAGAAATGCTTAAACACATCGATGCCTAATCCTCAACACCTAAACTCCTTCCAAATTCCATCACTGAAAGGTTAATATTTCTCATGGTTCGACCGGGATACATCCAAACATTCCCAGCTCCACTGACTTCTAAGAAAACAAGTCGACACTTAGGGCTAAACGGTGACCTCGAAAACATGGACAACCCGTCCAAAATCCCAATCTAGACAGATAGTCGTACTAAGTTTGACACTTAACCGAGTGCTAAATTTCAAATCTTATATTTCTAACAGACCGACCACCAAAATATCCTTTAATCGCGGAACCCACTGAGACGATACACCATCAACATAAACCATGGTGTCACACCGATGAGCAATCCACCAAAACGAACCCAATCTAATCGCAGGTAATCACTTTAGACTTTATCCCGCATGATTACCGAGGTATAAGATTGCTTCCGTAATTAACTGGGAAGACTTAAATCTTCTATTTCTATTAATACAAACGCGAGCAGATTCACAAACCGAAACCTCAAACATTCAAGACTGACCGCAAGTCGGATCATCCGACGCTTCAAATCCCAAGGACTCCCTTAGTCCCTAAACACAACTCTTTTCATGACGGGGTTAAACCTATAGGCCTAATGAGTTCAAGGTTTTTCAAATAATATGCCAATTTAAACTTTTATAAAACTTTCAAATACACAAGTTTTATAACGATTAACCGTACAGTGACAACACACTATCACCCATCCGATAGGTTTCAAAATTGGTTACCAACACAACGCATATAAAACCATTTCCAAAACTCGTTTGATCAGTAATTACGTTAATAAAAACGGTAACAAGAGATGTGCAACAAAATTTTCAAACGGACTACCATGGTCCTAGTAATGAATCAATTTATACTATGCATATGAAAGATAACTTTCCGCACTATAACATGTGTAATAGAAGTTTGTACAATTCCCAAAAGAGACATTCACAAATTAATTTTAAAGTTCTGACTTCCCAACCCAAAAGTCGTTGCGACATAAAATTATTAACCACTCCATATGCAACAGTTTATTCCTCAAAGTTCGATGAGATGATAAGAATGCAAATAATTCTCAAATCGAGTTTAAAACTTTAAGCCGCCTCGATAAGACACATTTGACCAAGATGGTAACTACAACGATATGCAATTCGAAAATTCATTTCATGTATTGCGGAAAATTTATAACAGCAAGGTCAACAAGCGAAGCACGCTTAGATTAAAATTTAATTTAAGACAATAAAAATATTTCGCATATTTACTCACGTGAGTGAAAGTCGGATTCAACCCAAAAGTATGCACATATACTCGTGTGAAACTCAAGATGCAATCATGCGACATTTAGATTTTTCAAGGTGCCTCTTACGGTTGCAAAAGTGTCGATGCAAGACTCGCCTGAAACAAAGTATTGAACACAACTCGTAAATTAACGCACACAATGATGCATATGCATATGTTCTCAAAATTATTTTACGCAACGCAAAATGACGTAAGACGAGGCACCCTAAACCCAACTGAATTTTCGCAAAACTCAATAATGCTAAAATCATGCAGTGACAAATTTTCATTTCTCAACAAGAATGTAGACGGCAATATGGCTAAAACACTAAGCCTTTAAGAGTTTCCTCTTTTAATGCAATGAAAGGTAAAATAACACCTTTAACAAAATTCACATGGGACACGACGCCAACTAACTCGTAGGCTTAAAAGAAGCAAAATTAAAACTCACGAATGGAAAGACATCGTATAAAACAATACTCCATGAAATTCCAACAAAACTCACACAAACTAAAATTCTCAAGAAATTCCGACTCAACGCGTGGGAATAACTTTTCCTTTAAAACCATTGACATATGTGGAGGAGATCCAATGCCTAGGTTAAAATCTCATAGCTACTTGCCCAATACTCAAATGACATTAAAATAGGGATATTACAATATCCGCAAATAGCGTTAAACAAGAGACGTGAATAAAGAGATTTTTTTGATAACAATTTGCAATTACGTGCAACAAAACAATTTATGCATGCTTAAGCTCGCAGTTTAAAATCTGATGCGTGTTAAATGCTTTACCAAAACTTTATAATATAAACCACTTTCTGTTTTACGAACACAAGAAACAATTTATGCAATTTATTTCAGAAATAAATTTTAGTGCATGAATTTGGTCGGCATTCACCCCTCTAGACTACGCTTCTCAACAACCCGACATACTAATACCATCCGGGTGTATCAAGCATCTTAGGACAACAATCTCAATTTCCTACTATTGTCATCCGGATACTCCACGTCTTAAAGCAATACTCGGATATTTCATCGGTTCACCTTACAATCTCTCCTCGTATAACGTCAATTCCGTAAGCTCAAGGTTCTACTCCAACCAATTATTCTTACTCAAGACGATCAATTTAATGCATTCAACGCACTTAACTATCATTTCAACGTGACATTGCTACAGACATCAACGTTTCCTTAGATTACTCCCTTAGAAACGTTCTCACTACCCCAACGGTAATCATACCAAGGTAGTTCAAGTATACACATGTAGTATGTAGGTTCACCATAACACTGGCCAGGTGCCATTATGAACGTACCGCACATGCTCATCATTGCGACCCTCGACAAGTTTCCCGTTTCTAGTGACCCGATCAACTCCATAATATCTTATCTTAAGGTTCCTAATGTGCAACTTCACTTACAATCGCTTATAAAAACGCTAGTTTGAGTCTAGGCATGCTACAATCAATACCTAATTTCCTCAAACTTAAGCTCTAATACCAACTTGTCACACCCTCAAATCTGGAAATAGCAACTTATTTAAAATTTTCTAAATACATCAATAAAAGAATTATCTACAACCACAAATTAAGATTTAACCTCAATACAAACATTCATTCTATACAAAAGTCTGTGATAATAACGGATGCTACTAAAACCCCATAATAGTCACTATCTCCGAAATTGCGGAAGACTTCACCAACTACTTACATTTGCACAAGCTAAGGCTCAACTCTTCATGGCTGCTAGAACCAAAACCCAACTGGAACCTGATGCACATGCCGACAAATAAAAAGGTTAGGCTTAACGCCTAGTGAGCTCAAGAGTTTTCAACATAAATAAAGATGTCTGTGAAAATAGATAATGCAGTTTAATTCATAATCTTTCAAAAGGTATGCTTTGAATATGCAAACGACTCGTTTTCCAATAATATGCATTTTAGATGGAGAACACCAATTTGGACATTTTCCAAATCACACTACTACAAAATGATGATACCAATGTAAACCTCCCCTTCATAAACTAGCTTTAACCCAAAACTCACTCAAAGCGTAAATATAAATTGGACTCTCCATTTAAGAAGGTACGGTTAAACCTTATATTTCAAAACACCCAAAACACGGGTGGGGCATAATACTCAACCCATAAATCAAGGGTAAAACCCAAATATACAAAACGTCACCGAAAACTTGGATAATAAAACTCAATACCCAAAAAACAACATCTTTTGGTGATGGGGGATTCCCGATTCCATAAAATGTGACGGTCCACAAAGTAAGCCCCCTTTTTATGTTGTTATGACTAGTCATATAAACAAAAGTATAGGCAAGATATGTCAGGCTCAGTAGCTTTAAACGTACACCCACGGAAACTCGAGTTCAACCCCGTCGGGTTCCTATGTCGAGCCCCTCATCTAATATCGTAATATTTGAGCACGAAGGACTTATACCGCACCCGGTACCTTTACGTGCAGCACGAATGACTTACATCGCACCCGATACCTAACGTGCTTCATCCAAAAACGCAAAACTTGAGCACGAAGGACTTATACCGCACTCGGTAACTTAGCATGCATCACTAAGGACTTACATCGCACCCGATACCTAACGTGCTTCATCCAAAAACGCCAACAAGGCTCGAAGTCGAGCTACCAAAACTGGATAATTGTCCTAAAACCCCATCAAAACAACAATGCCAAGTCGTAGGCTTAGCAACCCATTGACTCATTGATAAATGAAAATAAGAATACGATAGAACGCACTCGACCAACGGATGTGCAAACAACACGACTAAAAGTAAGATTAGTTCGAAACTCAACATTAGTTGAGGCAACCTATTTTCCAAATGAACTTATACTCTTATATCTTCCAAATGCCTCATAACACAAAATATGCATTTTCCAAATTTAACTGCTGATAAGAATGAAAATCATAAAACAAGACTATAAACATTCTTTCAAGTACCTCACATAAAAGTGCAAGTAATATTTTATAAAACATTCTATTTCATGAATGATGCATAAAATCCGACAAACATTTAAAAGCGTATTTCTTTGATCAAAGATCTAATTATGCAATAAGACCTCAAAACACATTCATTTGTAACACATTTATCAAAATGCCCAAAATTCCCAAATGTGGGTATTATACAAAGTTTGTATAGTTAAATACTTCCAAAAATCAAAGATTAGCAAATAACCCAACATTTGATAATTTCATGTAGAACACATAAACACTTTAAAATAGACATTTTGGCATGTACAACGTTTTCACAAATCAACTTGAACTCACCTTGCTAGATTTAGTGCTAAATCTAGATTTCACCCAACGAGCTCTTTTTGAAAACCACTTGAATCCTCAAGCCGAAATCCTCCAAAAAACCTAGATCCACACAACTTCAACCGTAAATAACCACATCCAACCATATAGAAACATTCCCCAAACATAATACACCAAAATCCCCAACGAGATCCAAACCCTAGTTTCTCCCAAAACTATCAAGTCCGAGATTTGATAAGCCAAATACTAGGGAAACATCAATGGAACATTCATAACTTATTACAAGGTTTAGAAATGGAAAGAATGTACTTACCACTTAGGTTTTGACGAAAAACCTAGAAAACCCGAAATGAACTTGAGGTTGAAGATGAAGCTCCTTGACCAATAACTTCCAATCTTTGATGGGTGGAAGGAGGAACACTTGAAACATAAAAGATTTGGTGCCCTTGATGCATAAAACAGATTTTAGGGTTTTGGGGTTCGGTTTCTAGAGAGAAAAAGGGTGAAAGGGGTTGAGAATAATGAGGTGGGGCTGCTCAAAATCGATTTTAAAACAACCAGAGGCCGCAGGCGATTGTGCCTAAGGCACTTTCGCCAGGGCACTATCGCGCAAACTGTACCGCGGGCACCACTCTGTTGGCGATTGTGCCCAGGGCACTATCGCCCAGAGTGTCCTGAGCCCCGATTTCTTCCATTTTCATCCAGAGCACCCACGATGCGATAAGGCTTAAAAGGTAAGGCGTAAGGGATGAAATTCTATGATCAAAATCAAGGATTTCTCAAGGGATTGGCTTTCACAGACAGGAATTTACGGGTGTTACAAGATGAATTTCTTTCTCGGATTGCAAGTCAAACAATTTTCAACGGGGATTTTTATCAATCAATCTAAATACATTCTTGATATTCTTCGGAAGTTCAAAATGGAAAATTGTAAACCGATTGGTACCCCGATGGCACCTGGTACTAAGATTGGCACCGATCTTTCGGGAAAGGCTATTGATGTTAGGACTTATAGAGGGATGATAGGTTCTTTAATGTATCTTACTTCTAGTAAACCGGATATAATGTTTTCTACATGCTTATGTGCTAGATATCAGGTCAATCCTAAAGAATCCCATTTGTCTGCTGTTAAGCGGATTTTCAGGTATCTGAAAGGGACTACAGATCTTGGTCTGTGGTATCCTAAAGATACTAGCTTTGAACTAACAGCTTATTCAGACGCAGATCATGCTGGTTGCATGTTAGACAGGAAAAGCACCTCGGGTCATATACAATTCCTCGGTGATAAACTCGTCAGTTGGGCATCGAATAAGCAATTATGTGTTTCCACATCAACGGCCGAAGCAGAATATGTAGCTGCTGCTAGCTGTTGTTCTCAGGTCTTGTGGATGAGAACACAACTGCGAGACTATGGGTTTCATTTCAATAGAATCCCGATCTATTGTGACTCGAAGAGCGCTATCGCAATTTCAGCTTGTCGGTCCAACAATACTATCAAGTTTTATAGAATAACAACAAAAAATGATTACCAACTTGTATTGATTATAACAAACGAGTTACAAGGTTGATCGATTTTAAGCTTGGATTTGTGTTCTCTATTTTTCTCTCTTTTACACCTTTAAGTGTGTGTTTGTATGTTTTAATTCTCTGATCTATCTGAGAGTGAGATACACAACTAATCTAACTAGTGTGTTGAACACACTTCCTAAGATAATATCTAGATTTAATATCTAGATATTATTTCTAACGACTAAATAACTAAACTAGAAACTAACTTTATCTAACTAAGTTAACTAGATCTAATATCTAATAACTAATATAACTAATAACAATTACATTGAATTACATTGACATTTATTACAAATAGACATAGACTTTAATATCGAGAGTCGACGTTCCGGCTTTAGCTTCAGATTGCGATCTTCAGTTTGGATGATCTTGAATCCAATGAGACTGTGGTCTAACAATCTCCCCCTTTGGATCAAGATCATTACAAAAATGATTTTAGCAATTCAGTCTTCTTGTTCAGCTCAGAAGATGCAATCTCTTTCTCTAGCTCTTAAATCAGCATGTCTTTTTCTAACAATCTCCCCCTTTGAAGAGTGGACGTGATTCTTGAAACATGTGATCTTTGCCATTTCTTGTGTAGTCATTCTCCCCCTTTTTGATGTTAAGTGCAACGACTTCATCAAAATTATTTGTAAGAAATGTCTATCTTGCAGTTAGAGCCCCTGATCCGTCAATTCAAAAGATATTCATCCAGATCTTTTCAAATCCAGATAAAATAGTCGTGTAACACCTGAATCAACTAATGAATTAGTTAACATGCCTGTCGGTAACACTAAGTCACTGTGTGTAACGAATACACATTGGAAAGGAGCTGTTTGATGTTGACTCCCCCAGGGCTTCCATTTAATCATCGAAACACCACAAAGGTTATTTCTATAAACGTTATGACAAAGAAACTAATCCCTCGTGTGTTCGTGCTTGTGTTAGAAAGAATTAAGCACTTGATGATTGCTTATAGGCTCAAAATTGTGTAAACCACTTAGACAACAGTAAGTTAAACACAGACTCAATGTGCATGATTGAAGTGCGAAGGTGGGGCAAGCTTCCTTCTTTTCAATATCCAGATTTTCCGAATGAAAATCAGATAGCATATGTGCTGCATCCCCTTTGAAAATGTGAAACACTTTCTTGTGAAGAAGAAAATGAGTAGATGGTGAGGTTTGATCAAGAGTTGGCATGGGTTAGTTGCCTGTTTCAATAATGATCACCAAAGAATTGTGAATCACTAGAATTGTGGCTACCCGACTCAGAAAAAGTTGGTGCAGAGTTGTGATATTCTTTTAACTCTGTTCTCACACGCTCTTTCTTTTAAACTTTTTGCTTTCTCTAATCACACTCATTTCTTTTCGATTTACACACTCAATCACTAAGGATTAACTTCTTGGGTAGAAATCACTGGTTAAGGCACAATTTAGATCATGAAAACATTTAGATTGGTTTAACTATTTCAGTTAAAGCACAATTTAGATCATGAAAACATTTAAAATACACTCCCAAAATATAAAATCTGTTGAAAAATCGGGAAGTAGTTTGAACATTAAAAACAATGTTTTCCAATGATTGAAAGTTGTCCTTCTTTCAACCATATATGAGATTAAGATAAAGGATTATACCTTTACGTTCGATCTTACATCCCATGAAGCTAAGCTTTAAGTCATAAGCATATGAACTTTTAAGCTTCTCTCAAAAATTCTGCAAAAGTCTTATGTCAAGTCAAAGTAAGATTTATTCACTTATAATGAAAAGACAAAAAAGCAGTAAAACTTTTTAAAGAACGAGTTCTGATCAGAAATAATCAGAAGTCATATCCGAACTCCCTTTTGACTTGAAGAGCTCCCTCTAAAATCTTGCATTACAAAAAAAATTTGACATTAAAAGGTACATGCACAAATTTTATGAGCTCCCCCTCGAAATAATATTGACCAGATGTCAATTTCTTCTCATTCTCCCCGTTGGATCATGAACATTTGATAGAAGTGCAGATATCAATCAGAGTTAAGAATGAAGAAATGATGAAAAAAGTATACAATTTAGAGAACTTTTATAGGTAACTACTGATTAGATTTTAAGATTTAACATACCAAGCTTAGAGATAAGAAAGTTGAACCTCTTTTCGTCTAAGGGTTTGGTGAACAAATCGGCAAGTTGATAATCAGTTTTTACAAAGAAAAGTTCAATTGTTCCTTTTTCAACATGATCTTTAATAAAGTGATACCTGACGTCTATGTGCTTTGTCTTGGTGTGTTGAACAGGATTCCCTGTAATTGAGATGGCGCTCTTGGAGTCACAGTATATCGGGATCTTGTTGAAGTGGAAACCGTAGTCGCGCAATTGAGTTCGCATCCATAAGACCTGAGAACAGCAGCTAGCAGCAGCTACATATTCTGCTTCGGCCGTGGAGGTTGAAACACAAAGTTGCTTCTTCGATGCCCAACTTACTAGCTTGTCACCGAGGAACTGTACGTGTCCTGACGTGCTCTTCCTGTCTAACATACAACCTGCATGATCTGCATCTGTGTAGGCTATTAGTTCAAAACTAGTATCTTTAGGATACCACAGACCAAGATCTGCAGTGCCCTTTAGATACCTAAATATGCGCTTCACAACAGACATATGGATTTCTTTAGGATTGGCCTGATATCTTACACATAAGCATGTTTAAAACATTATATCTGGCCTACTCGACATAAGATACATTAAAGAACCTATCATCCCTCGATAAGTCCTAACATCAACAGCCTTTCCCGAAGGATCGGTGCCAATTTTAGTACCTGGTGCCATTGGGGTACCAATCGGTTTTGAATTTTCCATTTGGAACTTCCGAAGAATATCCCTAATGTATTTTGATTGATTGATAAAAATACCCGATGAAAATTGTTTTACTTGTAAACCGAGAAAGAAATTCATCTCTCCCATCAAGTTCATCTGAAATCTAGACACCATAAGGTTTGCAAAATTCTTACAGTACTTAGTATTTGTAGAACCAAATATAATATCATCTACATAGATTTGAATTAAAATGATATCACCTTTTTCCTTTTTGATAAACAAAGTGGTATCCACCGTACCTTTTGAAAACCGAGACTTGACTAGAAAAGTGGAAAGGACATCATACCAGGCTCGAGGTGCTTATTTCAGACCGTAGAGTGCTTTGTCGAGAATGTAAACGTGATTTGGCTTCTCTTGATTGACAAAACCCTCTGGCTGAGAGACGTAGACTTCCTCCTTCAGAATTCCATTTAGGAATGCTGTCTTCACGTCCATTTGAAAGACCGTGAAGTTCTTGTGGGCTGCGTAGGCTAGAAACATTCTGATTGCCTCTAATCGCGCCACAGGAGCATATGTCTCGTCGTAGTCGATTCCTTCCTTTGTCTGTATCCTTTGGCTACTAGTCTTGCCTTGTTTCGGATAACGGTACCATCTTCGTCTTTCTTTATCTTAAAAATCCACTTCGTACCTATAATGGTTTTACCTTTAGGCTTTGGTACGAGTCTCCAGACTTGAAGTGCGTCGAACTGATTTAGCTCTTCTTGCATTGAGATCACCCATTCTGGATCAGCAAGTGCTTCCGATACGCATGATGGCTCGAACTTGCTCAGAAAGGAGTCATGCATCCACATGTTCATTGATGCTGACCTAGTTTGCACCGGTTTTGATGGATCGCCAATTATCTGGCTTATCGGATGCTCTTTGGTCCATTTATGTTCATGAGGTAGTGGATTAGATGATTGTATGTCAGTGGTATCATCTACAAATCCACTTGTACCTTCTTCTGATTATTCAGGAGGAATGATGGTTTCAGTTGAAGTGGCAGGTTCAGAAAGCTCAGCAGGTACAGCTTGATCTGGCTGTAGATTGATCTGTATAGAATCTCCTACTGTTGCAGCTACTTCTGTCTCTTTATCATTTGACACTTCTTCAATTGTTGTAGTCGGCATTTGAATTGTAATTTCTTGTTGAATCGGGGCGTTTGATTCAATAGAGTCATCTGAACTGGTTGGATGAGTAGTCGTTAAGTCTTCCATCCTGTCAACCACAACAGATTTCTTTACATTAGATCCAAGAAATTCATCATAAAACAATTCAAATAATAAATCTAAATCAGATAAATGGTTAGTTGAAGTTGAAGCTTCGTCTGATTTATTATGTTGAGACGCAGGTTCTGGACTGAGTTGCCCAGAAGCTAGTACTCCGGTTATAACGGGTTTTGAACGTTGTTGTTCGGAATCCATTTCTTCATCAAAGGTGACGTTGATTCTTTCAATCACCGTTCTTGACTTCTTCAGATAAACTCAGAATGCAGTTGATGTCGAGGAATATCCAATGAAGATCCCTTCATCCGCCTTAGCACTGAACTTATTAAGATTCTCCCTGTCATTTAGAACGAAACACTTACACCCAAATATATGAAAATATTTGATTGTCGGTGTTCGGTTGTTGATTAATGCATAAGGAGTCTTCTTGAATCTTCGATGTATCATGGATCGATTATGTGTGTAGCACGCGGTCGAAACAGCTTCTGCCCATAAAAATAGAGGTAAGTCAGAGTGACTTAGCATAGTACGAGCAGACTCGACTAGCGTTCGGTTTCTTCTTTCGACCACTCCATTTTGTTGAGGCGTTCGAGCAGCAGAGTATTGATGTGAAATCCCGACAGATTCGAGATATTCTTCAACTTTGTTGTTCTTGAACTCTGTGCCGTTATCTGTTCGTAGAAACTTGCCCGGTTTCTGCAGATTCACCTGGGTCGTATTTAGGAATGTGTTTAGAACATCTGGTGTCTCATCCTTTGAACGTAGAAACTTGACCCATGTGTATCGCGAGTAATCGTCCACGATCATGAGTATGTACTTCTTGCCGCCTAAGCTTTGAGTTCGCATCGGACCGCATAAGTCCATATGCAATAACTCTAAAGGAGCATTGGTACTTGGTTCAGGCTTCGGTTTATGAGGTGCCCTCTTCATCTTGCTCTTTTCACAAGCTGCACAAAGATGTTCTCTTTCATATTCCAGCTCTGGAAGTCCTTTGACGAGCTTTCCACTGACCAGATTGTTGATGTACCGAAAGTTGAGGTGAGAGAGCCTTCGATGCCATAACCAGCTTTGTTGCATCGATGCTTTCGTCAGTAGACAAACTTGCTTGCCAGTCTGGACATTTGATAAGTTTATTGTGTAGAGGTCTGTTTCTCGAGTACCGACCAAGAGTTCTTCGCCGTCTTCATTGCGAACTGAACATCTCTTGGCTTTGAAGTTGACCTCTAAGTCTTTGTCACAGAACTGGCCTATACTGAAAAAGTTGTGTCCTAAGCCTTCTACATAGCTCACCTTCTTGATAGTGATATTGTCATGTTGTACATCACCGTATCCCATGATTGGAGAAAACTGGTCGTTGCCAAATCTTACTGTTCCGCAATATTTGTCTTTAAAATTGGACAGTATCTCTTTTTGCCCTGTCATGTGCTTGGAACGTCCGCTGTCCAAGAACCATGTATGACTAGTCTACATAAGAGAAATTACAAATTTAGATATTCATACGACAACATTGGAATTTTCACTTTGATTATCGAAGTGCGGGTCTTGAACTGATTTGTTCAAAAGCCTATTTTGACTTTGATGTTCGGGTTTTGAACTGCATTATCCAAAAACCTATTTTTGACATTGAAGAACGAGTCCTGATCTGTACATAATTAGAAGTCGCTTTCTCTTTAAGCTTTGTGTGCCTGTAACACAGATTTAGCCTTAGGTACCCACTAGAATTTGGGTCCTGTTGTGTTAGCACAAGTTTTTGGTACCCATTTCAAATTGGGTCCTCTTTTCTTTTGAAGTGCATGTGAAGAATTAGTATGAGATGTATGCACATGGTAGTTGCCAAACCAATCTCCAGAATCTTGACAAGAAATAGAGACATGTTTATCATAAATAGAAGACTTTCCAGCAGATAAAGATAACTGAAATAATTGCTTCATTGTATATTGTTTCCGAGAAACAGCAAGTTTTGGGTTCAAAACAGCAATATCAGCAATCACAACATCTTTAGTAAGCGAAGTCTTATTACAATTAACACTACTAAACGATAAAACGGTCTTGTCAAGCTTCCGTTTGGGTTGCCATTGAGAATTTACGTCTGGCCTTTGCTTGCTCAGATCTGAAACATGTAAAGCTGGTGAGTTAGACCTTTGAGCAACAAGCGATTGCTTCTTCTTCGGATTACCAGTAGTGTTCGGTTTCTGTGAATGCTGAGATATTTTCTTACCTTTAGCATGTTTAGCTTTCACAGAGACTGAATTATCAACTTTCGTTGATTTTGCACCGTTCACAGGCATACTGGTTTTTCTTGAAGATTTCTTAACAAAGGATGAATGGTTAGGAAGTTTTGTATTAAAGTCAAATTGTTCAAAACAACCATCGAAACTACCGTTAGAGTTAAGAAAATTAAGCTCTTTATTTGATGAACCAAACGTATCCTCAGAGTTTGAAGCTTTTGAAATAACAGAATTTGAAAACATAGTTGAAAAAACATTTTGCTCAATATTTATCAAAAGTCTTTCATCTGATAAAGAATTCTCGAGTTCAGAAATTTTACTTTCTAAAACGAGATGAGGGACATATAGTTTACCTTTAATAGGCTTCGCCTCCATTTCCTTTTCAGAATAACTTGGAAAGAAATCACTTGAAAGAGTTTTCTTCTTTTGATATATTGGATTTTCATTATAACTATTATTCAGTTTCGCATAACAAAATGGAAGATGAACTTTAGCTGATTTCAACCGTTTTTCCGTTTCATTGGCTTCATCCTTTTCCGATAGTTTAGTCCAAAAAGTTTTAAACTCAGGGATTCTGCGAGCTAATAGCATATTAAGATGATCATAAAGTCCTGGCACTTCAGACATCCCTTTTTGTAGACAGTGAGGATTCTTATAACTGATTCCCCAATTGCATTTGTTTTCTAACGGTTTGTTAAGATGAATGGTTTGTTCACTCTGACCTAATGAGTACAACTTCTTTTCCAAAGCATCTATTTTTGCAATTAAAGTTTTGTTTTCTTCAACACATGAAGAATGCAATTTTGTAAGCTCATATTTATCAATCTCACATTTTAGCAGTTTAGACTTGAGATCTGAATTCTCTTTAAGAATTATTGTCTTTTCCTTAGCGTTGGTGTCATTATCTTTATGTAAAACCTCAACCAATACTTTCTTCTCAGCAATTTCATTGCGAAGTTTCTGTATCAATTGGTTTTTGTCAGTTCTAACACCATTTTCTCGCTCAAGATTAGATTCTAACTCTTTTTGTTTTAAACTCATGGCATGCATTTTATTCATAAACTCTAAATCTGATAGATTACATACCTCTTCTTCTTCATCATCTGAATCAGCATTAGCATCTGATTCTATCTGGCCCATCAAACACATGTTGACGGCTTCATCCTCTTCTTCTTCATCTGAGTGATCAAGCCAGTATTCATCCTCAGCCATCAGTGCCTTGCCAGCCTCCTGTTGCTTTGCAAGAAGCATCTTGTTCTTGTAGTAGTCGGAGTTTCTGACCTTTGATCTGCAGCAGTCCTTGGCAAAGTGACCGATTTTGCCACAGTTGTAGCACGTTGGTGGTTCTGGCTGGTTGGATCCTTCAGCTTTAAACTTTCTCTCTTCCGGTTTCCTCTCCTCTAATCTCTTTCCTTCATACTGATACCTTCTCTCTTCAGGTTTCCTCTCTTCTGTTCTCTTCCCTTCATATCTGCTTCCTTCAACCCTTTCCTTGTGGATGTAGTTGTTCGGACCAGATGAGTACCTCTGACTGTTTGATGTTGGCTTTTTGTAGAACCTTTTCTGAAAAGCATTTGTCAGCATCATCATTGCTTGCTTTAGCTGATCATTTTCATCTGTGTCAGAGTTTGCATAAGCTTCATCTTCTTCTGATTCGTACACAATCGTCTTGTTCTTTTTCTTCCTAACTACAAGAGCGACTGTGTCATCAACTGTCTTTCCTCTCTGTCTATTCTCAGCTAGAATTTCATCCACCTCTTCTTCATTCTGACGGAGGGTTTCATACACCTCGTGAAGTGGAATCTCATTCAAGTCTTTTATCTGTTTCATCTGCCTAGCAAATCTTTTCCATTCCGGTTGAAGAATGCTCAGGAATTTGACGTTCAGCTCAATTTGAGATTTGTGAACTTTGTTCTTGCTAAGTTCGTTCAGCAAAGTCACAAACCTGTCATAGGTTTCTTCTAAAGTTTCTCCCACCCTGCCTCTAAATTCTTCATAATTATTTAGGCAGTTGGAGATTTTCAGCTGATTTCCAACCTTTGAGCCCAACATCATCTTTTCAAGCTGATCTCACATTTCTTTACCGGAGGCCTTGTAGCTGTCAATCTTTACGTATATTTCATTTGGGATTCCTTGTAAGATGTATGACTTAGCTAGTCTGTCGCCTTTGGCTCTTCTGAGGTTATCATCTTGTAGTTCATGATACTTAAGTTCAACCTGAGTCGGCACATTATCAACTACACGAGTCGTCATTGGTGGTCTCATAACCCCTTCTTCTATAGATGTCCTGATGAAATCACCCAGCTCATGTCTGTCAATGAAGTTCAGAAACCGATCCTTCCACTGTTCGTATTCTCCTTTGAAGAGAACTGGTGGCTTGGTGTCAGTTCCTATTGCAAGGGCTTCTCTGGATGTCATCCTGTATTGATTAGAAAACTTGAATATGATCGTTAACCCAGATAAAATTTGATCACACAAGAAATTTTGTCCCCCTAGGCAGACTTAGCACGGGGGTCCCGCTAAATTTATGGGGGGGGGGGGGCAGCGCCCCTAGAGAAAAAATTTATGACTAATAAAGACCCTATTACAGTTTCCAAAAAAAATTTAGGAGCGCACACTGAGGTTTGCGGTGTTGGGAACTAAAGATTCTATTAAGTGTAGTTACTACTGCTAGTACAAGTGTAGTTACTACTGCCAGAACAAGTTGAAGATTAATACTGCTAAGTGTTACTACTGCTAGTAGAATTAATGCTGCTAGTTAAAGTTAGTACTGCTTGAACAAAGTTAGTACTGCTTAGCTAGTTAGTACTGCTAGTAGTTAGTACTGCTTGCAGTTAATGCTGCTAATTGAAGTTAATGCTGCTGAGCATTATTAGTGCTGCTAAAGAGATACGGATGGAAAGTACTACAGCTGGATATACTGAAGATATACTTAGAAGATATACATGGAAGATATACTGAAGATTTGTTTATTCTTTGTAATTATCTTTTTATCAGTATATGTATAGAATGTGTAGAATAGATAGAAAGAACTTTTTCATAATTGTTTTTTTAAGAGAAAAATCGACCTCAAGGCATAGATCCTAATTCTAGAGAAGTAGAATTCGTATTGGTGAGTCTGTTCATCAATATTGAGGTTGAGAGTGTAATCTTGTAACTTTAAGCATTCAATACAAGTTTACTGTTTGAACATTATATACTGTGTTTGATTACTGTTTTATTAAATATCAAAGTGTTTTTCCGCAACTTCTTTGATATTAGTTTCTGAGTATAAATTCTTGTTAAGAATTCGATCCTGACAAGTGGTATCAGAGCCAAATTCTCTCAGAAACAGTTATTCATCATGGAAAATCTTACAGAATCAAGCAGTACTTTGGTCTCAAAAGTTCCAATGCTCAGATCCAATGAATTTGACATGTGGAAGATCAGAATCAAGCAATATATTCTCCTCACAGATTATTCTATGTGGGACATCATTGAGAATGGCCCATCTGATGGAGGAAAGATTGGTGAAGATGGCAAAAGAACTCCTCCAAAGACAGATGCAGACAGGAAATCAAGACAGACAGAGATGAAAGCCTTGAGCACACTGCTCTTGGCCATTCCAAATGAGTATCAACACCAATTCTGCAATTGTACTGATGCACAGATGCTCTGGAATGCTCTAGAGAAGAGATTCTCAGGTACCAAAAGTACCAAGAGAAATCAAAAGGCAATCTTAAAGCAACAGTATGAAAACTTCATGTCAACTAAGAATGAGTCCATGACTCAAACTTTTGACAGGTTTAATAAACTAATTGGTGAACTAGCTACTATGGGAGTACAGATTGATCAAGATGATGTGAACAGAAAGTTCTTAAGGTCCCTTGGAGATGAATGGACCATGTACACTGTGTCATTCAGACAGAATGATCAGTTGGAAGAAAAAGAACTTGATGATCTGTACAATGATCTTAGAGTATTTGAAGCTGAGGTGGAGGCAAAGAAGAAGCCGTCTGGATATGTTCATAATGCTGCACTCCTATCAGCATCAATTGATTCTACTGCTAACTCTGAATCAGTTAATGTTACTAATGGATCAAATATAGATAAAGGCACTGACTATGTATTTGAAGCTCTTCTTTCTAATCATGGAAATTCTTCTTTGATCAATGATGACTTAGAACAACTTCATCCTGATGATCTGGAAGAGATGGATATTAAATGGCAGATGGCCATGCTCTCCATGAGGGTTAAAAAGTTTATAAAGAGGACTGGAAGAAACAACTTCTCACAAAGAAGAGAAGATGGAGCAGGGTTTGATAAATCAAAGGTAGAATGCTACAAATGCCATCTGAAGGGACATTTTGCTAGAGAATGCAGAAGTGGAATGTCTCACAACAACAACCATCAACAAGCTCAATCTGGAAGCTTCAATAACAACAGAAACTCTGCTCAAGCCCTTGTTTCTCAACAAGGAATGGGGTTTGATTGGAGTGATCAAGCAGAAGAAGCTATTCAGAATCAAGCTCTTATGGCAAAAGTATCTGATCTCCCATCTGAGGTAAGTTCTAATCTCTGCTCTAAAACTTGCATAGACACTGTTAAAAGGTACAGGGATCACAATCAGAAGATGAGTGATGACCTAAAGAGACTAGAAAAGGATATAAAAGACTATGTGAGGATAGTAGAGAGATTTGAAGATCAAATCAAAGGTTTTCAAGCCAATGAACTACAACACTCATATGACACTAATTACTGGCAGTGGGAGAAAAAGGATTTAGAACTTAAACTGACCAAATCTAAAGAGGAGAGTGAAAAACTGAAAGAGGAGTTAACCAAGGTTAAGCTTGATGTAGAAAAGTTTTCCAATGCTTCTAAAGCAATGGACTCCTTACTGCAAAATCAGATTCATGATAAATTAAGAAGAGGAATTGGGTATAATGCCACACCTCCACCATATAACAACAATTACATTCCTCCTACTTCAGACCTGTTAGACACCAAAGATAGGAAGAACTTGCCTGAGGGAGCCACTGAAATAGATCCCTTAGATGAGGTAATTGTTGAGGATAAGACTGAGAAAGAGGTTGGCAAGAGTAAGAAGAACAAGGTGAGTGGTGAGACTTCTATAGAAAACAACATTATCACCAATGAGGATTGTGGAAGGGCTTGGATCAAATCCAAGAAAATAGAGAAGACAGAGGAAAAGTCTGGTAAGGTCCATTATAAACAGACCACAGTTGTGAATCCAGGTCCTTGCAAACAGTGTACTTGTAAGAAGAATGAACCCCAAAAACAGGACAAAAAGAGGGGAAATCAAAGAAACTGGAATAATCAATGGGCACATAAACAAGGGGTTGATCTGAGTAAAATCAATAGACCAAAACCTTGCTTTATCTGTGGCAAATTGAATCATCTTGCAAAAGTCTGTTATTTCAATCCTATGAATCAAGGAATGAATTTCCAAAGATCCATGCAAAAACCCTTTGGTTATAAGAAAATTGAAAAGAACCATGTGGCTAAGAAAAATGTTAAAACTAAAAGACACATGAAGAAAAAGTATTCTGTTAAAGAAAGTGTCAATATGTGGATTCCTAAAAGCACTAAAACTGTTAGTACTGCTACCACAAATAGTGCTGCTGACAATGATAGTGCTGCTAGAAGTAATACTACTGCTAACAATGTTAATGCTGCTAACAAGGTTAGTACTGCTAAACCTGTTAGTACTGCTACACCTGTTAGTACTGCTAACTCTGTTAGTACTTCTAAGGTTAGTACTGCTTCCAGTGTTGATTCTGCTAAGCCAATCATATTGACAAAGTACTCTAATAAAGAGTGCTCTGAGTTTACAAACCTCATTAAAAAGGAATGTAAATACTTTGATGAGAAAGGAAGACCCAAGATCACTTTGGCTTGGGTCCCCAATCATACTAATTGATTTATTTAATGTGCAGGGCAACCAACAGCTCAAGGGAAAGAGCATATGGCATGTTGATAGTGGTTGCTCTAGGCACATGACTGGCAACATGTCATGCCTTCAGGATTTCAAGCAAATTAATGGAGGACATGTTGCATTTGGAGACAATCTTACTGGTGGTAAGATAAGTGGAAAAGGTAATGTCACCAAAGGTAAGATGACATTTGAGGATGTCTACTATGTTGATCAATTAAAGTACAACCTGTTAAGTGTATCACAGGTTTGTGACAAACAACATAGTATATTATTTACTAATACTGAGTGTATGATTCTTGCTCCAGGGTTCAAGGTAGTTGATGAAAGCATGATACTACTTAGAACTCCAAGGAAGGACAATGTTTACTGTCTTGATTTGGACAATGTTGATAGTGATTCATCTTTAAATTGTCTTGTTTCAAAAGCTTCTATAGATGAATCCTCCCTTTGGCACAGAAGGATGTGTCACATGAATTACAAGACTATGAACAATCTTGTTAAAAATAACCTTGTAAGAGGTTTACCTTCAAAAGTCTTTTCATGTGATGATCATTGTGTTGCTTGTCTCAAAGGCAAACAACACAAAACTTCTCATAAGACCAAAGAGTTAAATTCTGTTTCTTCTTGTCTCCAGTTATTGCATATGGATCTGTTTGGTCCTACAAATGTTATGAGTATAGGCAAGAAATCTTACTGCTTGGTTATTGTTGATGATTACTCCAGGTTTACTTGGGTATATTTTCTAAGGACTAAGGATGAAACAAGTGATCTTATCAAATCCTTTATTCTAAGAATTGAAAACCAAACTAATCAAAGAGTAAAAGTCATTAGATCAGATAATGGAACTGAATTTAAAAATCATGATTTAAACACTTTTTGTGAAGGAAAAGGTATTGAGAGACAATATAGTGCTCCTAGAACTCCTCAACAGAATGGTGTTGCTGAAAGGAGAAATAGGACACTAATAGAGGCTGCTAGATCTCTGTTGGCTGATTCAAAATTGCCAATTACATTCTGGGCTGAAGCAGTTAATACTGCTTGTTATGTCCAAAACAGAGTTCTAGTGGTCAAGCAAAAGAACAAGACCCCATATGAGCTTTTAAATCAAAGAAAACCTTTTATTGGTTTCTTCAAATCTTTTGGGTGTCCTTGTACAATTCTAAATACCAAATCTCACTTAGGTAAGTTTGATAGCAAAGCAGATGATGGATTTCTTGTTGGATACTCATCTCAGAGTAAGGCCTACAGAGTTTTTAACTCTTCTTCTAGAATAATTGAAGAAAGTGACAATGTCAAATGCAATGAGAACACACCAAATCCTGTTGGGTCTGGACCTCAATGGCTATTTGACATTGATTCACTAACTAACTCTTTTGGTTTCAGTAATGAGTATACAGGAACAGATGGTGGAGAATCAGAGATCACACAAGTTCAAGAAAGTATATCTAAATCTGTGATTTTTCCCATACCCACAGTAAATGAAGACTGTGAAAAGGAATCATTTACTGAACCAAGTCAGAGTGAAGAAGACACTAGAGATGAGGAGACTCAAGAATCAGAAGTGACATCTGAAGACACTTCAGTGGAGTTGCATGACTCTAATCTAGAGGCTGGACTGAATGAAGAACCTAGTCATAACACAAGAGTTCAAAAGAATCATCCTCCACAACTGGTAATAGGAGATATCTCTTCTCCTATGATGACTAGACATGAAAGCAGGCTTCAAGAAATGAAAGATCAACAGCATACAGTCCTTTCTTGTTTTCTATCCCAGCTTGAGCCTAAAAAGGCACATGATGCTATGAAAGAATCTAGCTGGATAGAAGCAATGCAAGAAGAACTGTTACAATTCAAGCTACAAGATGTATGGGATCTAGTAGACCTTCCTAAAGGTCACAGAGCAATTGGCACAAAGTGGATTTTCAGAAACAAGAGAGATGAAAGAGGTATTGTTATAAGAAACAAAGCAAGGCTGGTAGCTCAAGGCTACACTCAAGAAGAGGGCATAGATTATGAAGAAGTTTTTGCACCTGTAGCTAGGATAGAAGCAATCAGACTATTCCTAGCATATGCTTCTTACATGAACTTCAAAGTCTACCAAATGGATGTAAAAAGTGCTTTTCTCTATGGGTCAATTGAAGAAGAAGTATATGTCTGCCAACCACCAGGGTTTGAAAACCCAAGCTATCCAGACAGAGTATACAAATTAAAGAAAGCACTTTATGGACTACATCAAGCCCCAAGAGCATGGTATGACACCCTGTCATCCTATCTCTTGGAAAATGACTTTGAAAGGGGAGTCATTGATAAGACTCTATTTATCAAAAGAAAGAAGAAGGATATCTTGCTGGTCCAAATATATGTTGATGACATTATTTTTGGTTCTACAAGAAACAATATGTGCAAGGAGTTTGAGGATTTAATGCATCAAAGGTTCAAAATGAGTTCCATGGGGGAACTTACTTTCTTCCTTGGACTCCAAGTTCAACAGAAGTCAGATGGCATTTTTATATGTCAATCCAAGTATGTGCAGGATATTCTAACCAAGTTTGGTTTCTCAGAATCAAAACCTGCAAGCACACCTATGGAAACACACAAGCAGATCACAGCAGATCTTGAGGGGGAGGATATGGATGTGCATCTTTATAGATCCATGATTGGCTCTCTCATGTATCTCACAGCATCAAGGCCAGATATTATGTTTCCAGTCTGTGTATGTGCAAGATTTCAAGTTAGGCCAAAGCAATCTCACTTTCAAGCTGTTAAGAGGATATTCAGATATCTCAAAGGGCAACCCAGATTGGGACTTTGGTATCCTCATAACTCACCATTTGACCTAATAGCATACTCAGACAGTGATCTAGGTGGGGCAAACTTGGACAGAAAATCTACTTCTGGAGGATGTCAGTTTTTGGGTGCTAGACTAGTCTCATGGCAGTGCAAGAAACAAACCACCGTATCCACATCTACAACAGAGGCAGAGTACATAGCAGCTGCAAGTTGCTGTTCT